>CM053581.1:14332063-14378425 GCA_028627135.1 Pseudochirops cupreus | reverse complement strand
TTTTCAAGTTCTGGTTCTAAAATATCTGGGCAATTTTCCTTGAGAATTTCTTGAAGGATGATTTCTAAGTTCTTTTTTGATCATGGCTTTCTGGTAGTCCAATAATTTTTAAATTGTCTCTCCTGGATCTATTTTCCAGGTCAGTGGTTTTTTCAAGGAGATATTTCACATTGCCTTCTATTTTTTCATTTGTTTGGATCTGTTTAATAGTGTCTTGATTTCTCACAAAGTCATTTGCTTCCATTTGTTCCACTCTAATTCTGAAGGAATTATTCTCTTCAGAAAGATTTTGAGATTCTTTTTCCATCTGGCAAATTCAACTTTTTAAGGCATTCTTCTCCTCATTGGCTTTTTGGGCCTCTTTTGTCATTTGAGTTAATCTATTTTTAAGGTGTTATTTTCTTCAGTCAGGTTGTTGATTCTCTTTCCATGATTTTCTTGCATCATTCTCCCTTCTCTTCCCAATTTTTACTCCACTTCTCTTATTTAGTTTTCAAAATCCTTCTTAAGCTGCTCTGTGGATTGAAGACAGTCTTCATGTTTCTTGGAAGCTTTTGGTGTGGGAGTTCTGACTGTGTTGTCTTCCTCCCATTCCATGCTTTGATCCTTTTTGTCCCCAAAGAAGGAATCTAAAGTTTGGTTGCTGTTCTTACTTTGCTTCCTTTGCCTGCTCATGTTTCCAGTAAATTACTTCATTTTTTAGCTCTGTGGAACTCTGCTTCCAGAGGGAAAAGCTCTGTCCCAAATCACTTCAGTTTTCACAGCTGCTGGAGCTACTGGGAGGTCGCCATTTTTTTTTTCACAGTCCCCACCAGCTTTGGCTCACTGAAAATGTACCCCAGGACCACCACCCTAGACCATGATCTGGATCCAGGCCACTCAATACAAGAGCACTTAGCCTCTCAATGATTGCTTGGCCCCCCTTGCAGTCTGCAGGACAGGAGCTTCTGAAGCAGCCACGTGGAGGCAACTGCAGAGCTGCCATTTCTGCTGCTTCCTTGCCCTGGAGGGAGTTTGGCCAAATATTTTTCTCCCCAAAATTTAGCTGAGTTCCACTGACCTGTCATTTTGTCCTTGTTTCTTATGGCTTGATAATTCTGGAAACTGCCACAGCTGCTGCTGATCCACTCTCCTGAAGGCTCCAGCTGTGTCTCCTCCTGGCTGCCCCAGGGCCAAGCCGTAGTTTCAGGCTAGGCTGGTTTCATCTCCCAGCTTGCTGAGATAAGCCTTTCCTGCTGAGCTGCTTTAGTGAGAGACATGTTTTTCTGTATTTTTGAGTGTTTTGGAGCCCTAAAATTTGTTTAAAGTTGTATTTTATGGGTGTTTGAGGTGGCTATGTGGCAGCTGTGGAAGCTTGTTGCTTCTATGCCACCATCTTGGCTCTGCCCTCCTATTCCCTCTTTCTTATTGTTCACTCCATTGGTTATAATTCTTCTTTACAACCTGACTAATGTTTAGTGTGAAGAAATTTGTAGAACCTATATTGGATTGCATGCCACCATGGTGGGAGGATGGGGGAGGAAAGAGAGGGGGAGAAAATTTGAAACTCAAGGGATTGTGGAACTAAATGTTATAAACAAAAAGTAAATAAATAAATTTAATGTCCAAAAACGGAAACAGGAAAGTATTTTCCAAAAAAAAAATCTCTCCATCCCTTCAGGGATGACTTCTCTTGTAAAATTTTTAGGATCCTACTCTTGTAAAACTCTCAGTCTTTCCTTGAACCTTTGAAAACTGAGCTTTCTTCAAGTGTTGGATCAAGAATCCCTTTCACCTACACAACGCATAGACTGATTCCTGCCCTTTGGTTGCTAGTGTTCTTCCCCCGCCACACTCCCAAAAGATTACCTTTAATATATTTAGTATTTATTTATCTGTGCATTTGTTGGCCTGGCAATAAAAGTAAGTTTCTGATGTGTAGAAATATTTCCTTTATTCTTTTGTTACCTTTAGACCCTGTTACAGTATCTGACACATGGGAGATGACTAATACATACTTGTTGGTGGCCCAAACAGGAGATATAGATGATTGTAAAGGATAAAACCAACAATTTGAAAAGATTTTGCAAAAAATAATTCATGTGGTTAGAATTGGAAGGGAAATAGTTGTCTGAAAATTGATATAAACCTCCCAAAACAAGAATAATTCCTTACAGGCAAGTGGTCAAAAGATATGAACAGGTAAAAGAAAAAAAAGTACAAGCTATATACAACCAAGACTGGAAAAGACTATGGGAGAAATGATATGTAGACCAGCATTTCACACAATGTACTATGGGGAGTGCTAAGTGGCCAAATGACTTAAGATATGAAGGATAACATCATAATCAAATTAGAGGAGTAGGGACAAAATTACTCATCAGGTCTGTGGGTGGGGGAAGAGTTCATGTCCAAAAAATGGATAGAAAGGATCAACAAAAATACAATGGATAATTTTGATTGTATAAAATTAAAAAGTCTGCACAAACAAAATCAGTGCTGCTAAAGTTAGAGGAGAAATTAACAAGGAAAAAAATCTTTGCCCAAGTTTCTCTGATAAAGTTTTCATATCCAAGATATACATCATCTCCCCAAAGTCCTAGCATCATTTTAAACTGTTATAGCTTGATTTTAAGGTTTGCAATGCACTTTACAAATATTATCTCATGTGAGCAACAAACTTGAGGCATAGTTGCTATTTTGTCTTCATTTTACAGATGAGGAAACAGAGGCAGACAAATGTTAAGTGACCTGCCCAGGGTCACATAGCTGATGAGTGTCTGAGGCCACATATGAACTCAAGTCTCCCTGAATTCAACACTCAATTCACTGAATCATCTACCTGACTGAATATTTGTATATCTAAATGTTTGTTAAATTCATAATGAAAAAAGAAATATTTTTCAGAAGAAAAAATGCTTATTTAATAAATGATCATACTTTGAAAATCTGGAGTGCATGTCAGATTCTGCCTGGCTTTCCCCTTCTCTATTATATATTTTAAAAGATCACTTCAGCAGTGGAAGCAGTCACTTCCTTTAATGGTTCTCATAATTTCCACCTTATCAACCAGCCCCTCCTTTGGGGTAGGCATCAGATCCTCAAATGGTATTTTGATCCTATGGAAGACCTATGATTCTCTCCATGTAATTGGTCTCTCAATTGGTGTCCTTCACAATTCTGCCCTGCCTTCATGATTGTCAATACAGGCCAGCTAAGGAAGTGCCAGTTAGGGTCCTGCTGCCCAGCAACAAGGGGTAATTTGATTCAAATGTAGAATATGGAAGGGAACACCATTCAATGAATCTGAAAAGGCAGCTTGGAGCCAGCTTCAGAGAGCCTTAAATGCCAAAGCAAGGAGTTCCATTTGACCCTAGATGCAGCATAGTCAGACCTCTGCCTTATGAAGGTGATCTGGGCAGTTATGTGGAGGATAGATTACAGAGGAGGGATTGGAGGTATAGAGATCCATTAGGAAGCTATTACAAGACTCCAGTGCTGATAATTGACCACAGAGCTCTGAAAGCCATCTCTGACACTAAGCCTATCCCTCCAAATCAAAACCAGGTGTAGTCTCACCCATGAGCTCAGGAGGAGAGGCAAACCTCCCCACAAAGGGGAATGGCTATGTGGGCATTTCTAGACTGTCCTATGTAAACAAGACTTTGCTAATGGTACTTTTTCATATGGCTTTTTTGTAGCTTTTAAAGTCTTAAACTTGAGTCATTTAGGTTGTCCATGTGCAGGAAATAATTTGTATTTTTCAGGGAGCAAAGGGCAAATTTTTTTCTGATACCTGAAGACTTTGATCCCAATGGCCCACTTACAAAGGTTCTTGTCTGCCATTGTTGAGGGATCTGAAAGAGGAATCTTTGGGTTATTCCACTCAGGCACCAGCTCTCTGATTCCCTGAGTCCTTAGGGACCTCTTCTACCTCAAACTTTCCTAGAACCCTCTGCTTCCCTAACTCCTCACCCTATAGTCTACTTACCTGCCCTTACCATGTGTGTAATTTGAGACCACAAATGGAATCATCTCATTCCATTCTTGTCTTTCTTCCCCTTGATATGCTAAGTAAACCTCAATAAGCCTTTTTGATCCAAACTAGTATTGAATGAAGATGTCATAAGCTTGAGTACATTTCAATTTAAAGTCCCATCTACTGGTAGCTTCTATCCTCTATGTCTAAATAACTGAAGACAAGAAGACCTGAATTTGAATTCTGACTCTGATATTCACTGATGGTGTGATCAGAAGCCAAATGAGTTGTGCTGCAAAGAATCCTGGATTTGGAGTTAGAAGACTTGAGTTCATATGCTGGCTCTCATGTTTGTTCTTTTCATGACCATGACTAAATTGTGGAACCTCCCTTAGCCTTAAATTACCCTTATGTAAAATGGGGAAGTTGAGCTACACGACTTCTAAGATCTCTTCCAAAACAAAATATATAATACTATGGAATTGCCTAACTTCTCGGTACCCCCACACAAAACATTAAGACAAGATAGATAGTGAATTATCATTGGATCAGTGGAGGGAGTTTTCCTTTTAGAAGCTCCATATGGTAGTGAAATCACTGATCTTGGCCACCCTGAGCTCCCAAAAAGGTTCTATGAGAAGTCTTACATGTATGTGTAATGTGGTGCACTAACATTACAGGAGAGGTATCAGACCACTGAGAATCAGAATACCTTGGTAGGAGTCTTACCAGGACACTTCCTGACACTTGTTGTGTGACCATAGGCAAATCACCCCTTCTCTCTAATTCTCACTTTACTCATTTATAAAATGAGAATCAATCAACTAGGATTTCTCAAGTGCCCATTACATGCCAGGCACTGCTCTTGTTCTGGGAAAAGAAAGAGAAAGAGAAAAGTGAAATGGTACCTGCCTGCAAGTAATTCATATTCTATGGGGGAGATGGTATGGACATTTATGGAGAATAAATACGTGTGTAGAAAGTAAGCAAACACAGGCATTGGAGGGAATCAGGAGGCGCTTCCCATAGGAGATGGCACTTGAACTGCATCTTTAAAAAGTGAGGGGTTCTGTGGATGGGGCTGAGGATGGAGTGCATTTCAGGCATGAGGGCAGCAAGCACAAAGCACAGAGATGGCAGAGGGCTGTTGTGAGGGCCAATTGGAATAATGTACACTGAAGAACCTTAAAAAACAGTAAAGTACCTACCTCTTTAAAATGAGGTGCACGGAAGAAGAGGCAAAGGTGTTAGGCATCTGGGGAACGCAGCTCTGTCTGGAGCGAAGGAGGGGTAAATACCAACAAGTGGTTTGGTGTAGAGGTACATCAGACTTAACAGGGAAAAAATTGGGGGAGAGGAATATCAAAGAGGGAATAAAGGCAACCAAAACAAAATTCCTACTTCTGAAGGGGAGAGAGAGAGAGAGAGACAGAGAGAGAGAGAGACAGAGACAGAGACAGAGACAGAGACAGAGAGAGAGACAGAGAGAGAGACAGAGAGAGAGAAAGAGAGAAAGGAAGAAAGAAAGAAAGAAAGAAAGAAAGAAAGAAAGAAAGAAAGAAAGAAAGGAAGAAAGAAAGAAAGAAAAAAGAAAGAAAGAAAGAAAGAAAGAGAAAAAAGGGATTCAGAATATAAGGGATAAGGTGCCCATCAGTTTAGGAATGGCCAAACAAACTGACTTTTGAATGTAATGGAACATTGTCATGTCATAAGGAATGATGAAGGGGATAGTTTCAGAGAATCTTGGGAAGTAGGGACTACCACAGAGTGAAGTGAGCAGAACTAGGACAACACTTAGTAGGACATTAGAAAGAAAAACAACTTTGGAAGGCTTCAGAACTCTGATTGGAGCATAGACCAAGCACAACTCCAGAGTACCCACAATGAAGGTGGGGGCTGATTAAGGAATAGGCTCAAGGCACAGAAGGAGACCTGCATTTCTGGACATGGCTGCTGAATGACTTTGTTTTGCTTGGCCTTGCTTATTTTTTGTTTGTTTTAAAATTCTTTTCTTAAAAGTATTTTATTTCCAATTACATGTAAAGGCAACTTTTGACTTTCATTTTAAAATAATTTGAATTCCAAATTTTCTTCCTCCCTTAAAAAGGTAAGAATTTTAAGTAGGTTATGTATGTCTGATGACCATGCTTATTTGTTATAAGGGTTTAGGGATTTTTTTCTGTTTTTAATTAAGGGAGAGAGGTAATGATAGTGATGAAAAGTTCTGAACAGAAGGAATTTCAGAAAGAAGTATAGACAAGAAGAATAGTATTGCAAATGTGTAATTTTTTATATACTTTTTTTAAAAAAGCAAATAGTACGAAATGGAAATTCGTGGTTTGACTTACAATTCTCTTTTTGCATTCTGCTATGAATAAGGGAATGGTCTTTTTGTGTTTAAGTTCAGAATAAAAATAAAATAAATAAAAAACTAGCAAAATATCACATAAATGTGATGTATTATTTGTAGCAATATTATCTACAAATGGGTCAGAAACATTTCACAGTCTTAGGTCTGCCCTTTTTCCTAGAGGAAGTATTATGGGAGTTGGTTTATAAGAGCGGCTTCGGGTTGAAATATATTTGGACAAATCTGTGACCTTGGCTGTCACTTTATAGATTGGGGGTTACAAAGCTAACCCTATAGAGTTTAGGAGTTTATAGGGTTAGGCTGAAAGGCTAGCCCACTAGGGGTTGTGTTTTTCCTTTCAGTTTCTTCACTATATCATATCAAAGACTTAACACTATTGAGACTAACTATAAAAGCCAGAAAGGTAACAATGTAATCACTGTTTCTGACCCTGAAAATTGGGGATTAAGGATCATAGATGGGATTTAGAGCTCTTAGAGGTCATCTGGTCCTATCTCCTTGTTTGAGGGAGGATAAAACTGAAGCTTAGGGAAAGTAATTTGCCCAAGCCCACACAAGTAAAAAGCAGCAAAAGTAGAATTCAAAAAGAGGTTTAAAGTGGCAGAAGACAAAATTAGCCTTTATATAAGGGAAAACTTTCTAATAATTAGACTTATCCCAAAGTGCAGTTCTTCACCTGTCATCCATCTGTCCAACCATCCGTCCATCCATCCATCCACCCATCCATGCATTCATCTATTGTCTCTCATTCTCACAGGACTTGCTCACCTCCATGTTCCATTGTACACGTAATGAGAGTCTCTTCATCCCCTCCCCCATCATTTGATACAATCACAGAAAGAGGCAGATAACAGAGGAAACAAGGTAGCGAATTTCATTTAAGGTGTTCAATGAAGTATTTACACCCTGTAATCCCTTTACAAGCCACTGGGTGGTGCAGTGCACAGAATGCTAGGCCTGGTGTCAAGAACACCTGAGTTCAAATACAGCCTCAGACACGCGATAGCTGTGTGACCCTGGACAAGTCACTTAACCCTGTTTGCCTCAGTTTCCTGACCTGTAAGATGAGCTGGAGAAGGAAATAGCAAACCACTGCAGTAGTTTTGCCAAGAAAATCCCAAATGGGGTCATGAAAAGTCAGACACGACTGAAATTACTGAACAATAACAACAAAATCTCTTCACAAATTTTTTAGAAGTTTTGCTGATGAAATTGGAAGAGCAACTTGCCATTGGTTGGCTAAAGATTACCCACATCCCTGATGGCATTTACAGTGCTGAATTTGCAGGTCCATTATCAGCTGACCCAAGAAGCAGCTTTGTGAATTGTGACCCTTGTGTCTTTGGGTCAGGAATGAGGAAGGCAATTCCTCTCTCTTCCCCAGATAACTCATCAGTCATAGCACCTAGGAGATAACACTTAATATACAAGATATAGTATAACAAGATATAAGTATATATAAGAATAACAAGATAACAGTAAGTAGTAAAGAAAAGAGAAAAGGAGAGAGACAGAGAAACAGAGACAGAGAGAGACACAGAGACAGAGAGAGAGAGAGACAGACACAGAGACAGAGACAGAGACACAGTAAACAAGACAGAGAAAGACAGAGACAGGGAGACACAAAGAGAGAATCAGTGTAGTTGACTCCAAGGAATCTCTGGAAGCAGAGAAGAGAGCTCTAAGAGGAGAGACTTAGCCCTGACAGTTAAGAATAGAGTTATAGAAAGGAGCAGGTCCAGGGAACCCAAATGAGGGATTTTCTCAGGAGAAACGCTTCATTCAGGGAGAAGCAGTGTGAGGATGCCATGAGAAGAGAGGACATTGGGGTCCTGCAGTACAGGACCTTGGCCATTGCCTTGGCCATATGTGTTTCCTCTCTAAGTGCCTCATTCCTAGTGCTGAACTGATACTAATAGTATTTGTGGGAAGGTGTGACCTAGGTTCATGGAGGAAATGTTTTGTAACTTCTATCCTTACTATTCCATCTTAGTAAAAATGCTTTCTCCCTCTATTTCTGGTAACAGGAGCCAAATGAATACTCTCATTCGTGGAAAGGACCTATTAGTCAATTGTTCTGTGGCTTTACTTACCATTCCTATGACTTCCTCAATATTCTCCAAATATCCAGAAAACATTCTCTCCTGGTTGCCAGGAGGTTGCCAAAATATTCACAAAATTACAGAATTTGAAATCTGGAAGAGTTACCAATAGCTCACCCATATTCCTGGGTTCGAGCTCCGCATCTGACACATAGTGGGTGCCTGCTTAAATGAGTAGAGAAGAATGATTATGACATTAGCATATCAATTATCATATGTAGACATAATGAACCAGTGAATGAATTAAAGAAAACATATTCATTAAGCACTTACTATGAGTGAAACACTGTGCTAGGTAGCGAAAATGCAAATGTAAAAAGCAAGACAGTCCCTGTACAAAGCCCTGCTATGATTTCACGATTCGGTGACTCCAGTCATTCTGCCAGTCTTCTCAATGTGTTGCCTTTTAAGGGCAAGTATTATACCCATTTTAAAGATGAGGTGACTGAGGCTCAGAGACGTAGTGACTTCCTCAAAGTTACCTAGTTAGTAAGTAGGAGAGTCAACACTGGAATCCAAGTCCTTGGACACCAAGTCCAATGGCACCAACTCAGCCACTAACTTTTAAAGAGAGTCCCATGCCTCAGTTTCCCCACTTATAAAATGAAAAGTCTATTACTTGTCCCCATTCTTCACCCGGATATTGCTCATGGGAAGGAATATACAAAGCTGAAATTCTCTCCCAGGGGCTCCCATGTTCCTTAGGGGCACAAAGCAGCAGGGACACTGTCGCCATCTGCAGGGCCCCTGCTCATGCGAGGCAGAGGAAGTTACTGCCTGCTGCTCATGGGAGACAGTCAAGCTGGTGCAATGGCTTCCCAAGAGAAATTCAGCAAATTCTCTGTGCTTGGTGTATTTAAAGCATGATTGGAGAAAGCTTCCCAAAACATTCCAGAAGGAACAAGCCAAGCTAGGACAGGAGGAAGACAAATGGAGCCCTTTCCCAACTCACATTTCTGTCATTCAGTTAGTCCTCAGGGAAAAGGGCAGAGACCGGAGTAGCTCTTGGAAGATACTGGTCTGATTTTTTTTTCTTTTCACTTCCTCATTAAAAAAGAGAAAAGTTTTCTTATCCCAAGTCAGTGGAGAAACTCTGTCATCGAGTACAAAATCAGCAAGTATTTATCAGGTTCTTACCATGTGCCAGCCATGGCTAGGAGCTCCAGCTACAAAGGCACAATGAATGAAGCATCTCTGCTCTGGAGGAGCTGATGTTCTACTTTGGAATACAATCAATACAAGACAGTAAACACAAAGCACTGGCAATTGCCCAGTGATGCTCCCCACCATCCCAGTTGATCATTAGCTTCTTGGGGGCAGGAGCAGGAGCCATGTTTGGGGGTTTTGTTTTCACTTGTCGAACCAGATTCACTAGCATGGTGCCTTGCAGATGTCTGGTGTGTTAGGTACGACTCCTGAATCAAATTGGCTTGGAATCAGGAAAGCTTGATTCAAATCCTCTCTAGACACTTTCTAACTGTGGGACCTATGGACAAATCACATCATGTCTCTCAGCCTCTCTTTCGTCATCTACAATCGGGCCTTGAATATCCACCTCCCCAGGTTATGGTGAGGATCAGATGACAGTATGTACAATGTTCTTTAAAGGACGATGTGAAATTCAGGTTTCAGTGAGGTGAATATGACAGCAGCCTGGGGCACTGAAGAGAGCTCTGGCTGTTGAGCCAGGCAGAGAGGGTTCAGATCCCACCTCCAGCACTTACTAGCTGGGGGACCCAAGGCAGATCAACCAAGAAGCATTTCTTAGTGGTTACTGTTCGTGAGACACTGTGCTATGTTGGACGCATAAAGAAAGGCAAATAAAAACCTGTCCTTGAGGAATAATAACAATAACAACATTTATGTAGGGCACTAAGGTCTAGAAATATCTCATTTAACCTCACAATAACCCTGCAAGCTAGGTTATCCCAGATGAGAGAACTGAGACAGAGAGGTCAATGACTTGCCCAGGGTTACAGAGCTAATGAGTCAGTGAGGCTGGATTTGAACTCAGGTCTTCCTGACTCCAAGGCCAGTACTTCATCCATTTTGTTGCTTAGCTGTCTCCAGGAGAGTATATTTTGATGGCAGAGGCAACATGGAAACAACACATATACGCAGTAAGTGTAGGGGAGGTCATCTCAGAAGAGACATCGCCTAACCTCTGGGCCTCAGTGTCCTCTTCTGTCAGACTTTTTGGCAGATTCCTCCTAGCTCTAAATCTTTGCTTTTGTGATGCTGTGGGCATCTGATCTCCCTGGCCACATTTCCTCTCCTATAAAATAAACCAGTTAGACTATATGGTCTCTGAGGGTCCCTCCAGCTTAAAAAGGATGCTCTTCGCCCTCCTAGGAGCTGCTCCCAGAATTCCCCCTCAAAGCTCTGGTGAGAGGAAATGCAGTCTAGCCATAAAAGCACTAATCAACTCAGACAAGGTGGTACTTTTCACCCAAACTAAGATGGTGCCTGTATCAGGGAGTCATGCATGACCACCAAACTGCTGAGGAGCCACCTTTGCTGAGTTTCCTTCATTCAACAAACCAACCTCTGGATGGTTTGGCTACAGCCAGGTTGGGATCAGCATTGGGTCTCCAACAACTTAGAACCAAGGGAGCTACCCTTTGGGGGCTTCCTCTCCCTTTGAGTATCTCCTGCTGAGTAAGAGATGCTACTTCCCCACCTCCCACCCCCAAGCCCAAGGAATTTAATTGCCCATTGCTTGCAGAGCTTTAGCGGGAGCTGGGAGTGGGGTGCACTAAGCACCCCCTTCCTCATACCACCCCCATTTCATTAGAAGGCCTGCATTTCAGAGTTTGAATGGCTTTCCTTGTCCAGCACTAATTGACAGTGAAAACCTACTTTTTCAAGGCAAGGTAGAGCATGGAAGGTAAGTGATCAGAGCAATGCCCCGGTAATAAATCACCGGAGCCCAGGTCACAGTTTGGAGTGTGAATGCAGTGTTCAATAAAGCAGTGCACTCCACCTTTCAGCTTCCAGCCGACCCGGGCTAATTGACCTCATTGCAGTCCCTCCATTAATCATTCTGGCACATGGGGCAAGAGGCTGCTGGGTTGCTTAGATCTGCAGGGAGGCAGGAGGGGGCAGAGGGATGGGGGCTGGGGGAGGTTACAACGTAAAAGGGAATCATAGACAATTCCTCCTTAATTAACTCATTGAATTTCCGGGTTGACTCTGCCAATGGAACACGGGGAATAGATCCACGTTGGAGACCCTCGGTTAACTTCACACTTTGATGCAAGGGTTCAAGGTCCTCTAACAAAAGCAGATGTGAGCATCTGTGCCCCAGCCCGTGAGTGAGGCAGCTATGGTACAAGATTAGGAGGAGAGCCTAGAGGTGCATAATCATTCAGCACCATTGATCTCTGCAAGCTCTGATAAATAAATTGCACCAGAAGTATTTTCTCGGGTGACTACAATTTTATTTCACCTATTAGAAGATTGTCACACCCCCAGCACCAACCATGTGGGATTGGCTTGACTCCCCTTTGCTCCCTCCTGATGGCCCTCCCAGCCTTGCCTGTACACTTACTTCATGGCTCTGCATCTGCTTTTCTTATGGATGGACCACAAATCCATTCCCATTCCAATATCTTGGAGCAGTTTCTACGATGCCATCATTGCTAACATTTGTCTGGCACTTTAGAGTTCTTAGGATCAGAAGGCCCTATCCTTACCCAGCCACTGGTCCCCAAAACTTTAGGATGATGGCTTTAGGGTGAGAAAGGGACCAGACACAAGCATTTATCAAGCACCAATGTATACCAGACACTGTGCTGAACACCAGAGATATTAACAAAAGCAAAACAAACAGTCCCTGTCCTCCTCCAGAGAGGCCATCCAGGCCACCACTCCTCACTTTATGGACAACAAAATGAGAGTCAAAGAGGAAGGTTGCACAGGCACTAAATGGCAAAGTCAAGCATTGAACCTAGTTTTTCTTGTTCCAAATCCATCATTTTTAACAATGGGTTCTCTTATCCCATCTGAGCCATCCAAGAGCTACGTGGGCATTGGTATCCACAGTTTTCTAGAAGAGACTCATCCAGATGAAATGACTGTCCACAGTAAGTAGGAGTCTAGAAATGGGGCTTCCTTTTAGCTCTTCCTGACTCTAATGTGAGCTCTCCATTGACTAGGCCACCTTGTTTCTCCTGCTCCAAGAAGACTTGACAGAGAGAGAGAGAGAGAGACTGACATGCTGAGGATCAGAAGAGTCATAGGATCTAGAACTTGAAAACCATTGCACCCAATCCCCTTTATCTTAGAAAGGAGAAAACTGATGCCTGGAGAAGTTAAATGACTCCCCGAAAGCCCCCGGATAGGAAGTCTCTGAAGTAGGATCTGAACCCAAGTCTGAACCCAGCATGTTAGTCAGAAAGCCATGCCTCTCCTCTGTACTCATCTCTCCTGATGCCTCTCCAAGGCCACCTTTGCTGCCAAACTTTCTTGACTCCTAGCTATTGAAATGTCCTTTCTTCCAAGACATGTTGCTGTTCCTTAAGAAAGTAGGAACTTCCAAAGCCAAGCATAGTAGGGGGAGAATGAGGGCATGGAGTGGGAGGGGGAGACCCATCTTCATTTTTATCTTCAGAGAAGAGAAGAGAGAGATAAAAGATTGGAGAGAACCAAGTTCTTCCCCCATCACTAACTGATGAACTTAGTTATTTGTTCCAAATTTGTTCCAAACTTAGTTCCAAACCTCAGCCTGAAGACATCGGACTCCAGCCCCTGGGTGCCCACACTCGATTTTGCTGATCCCAAAATTAGCTTGTATTAACTCCAAGCTGGAGGCTTTTGCTCCTCAGCACCTGGAGCAAGAGTTCAGATCAAGCACATTTGACCAATCTAGTTGAAGTCTCAGTGAGTCCCATGCAGCTCTTCTGCAGCAGCTGTGGATGGATGCCAGCCCCAAAGCTGGCAAAAAAACCTTTCTTAGTTCAGCTGTCAATGCTGAATTCATTCCGGACATGCCAGAAAGTGATGAGCAGTGAAGAAAGGTTCATTCGTTCATTCAGCATCTACTAAACACCTACTGCTCGGGGCTGGGGATGGAAAGGTAAAAACAGAACAATCCTGCCCTTAAGGAGTTCATAATCTACTAGGTGAGAACATGTAGAGAGATAATTAAATGTAATAATTATGTTGTATATGTAACATGTATATATCATACATACATATACATTAGGTAAATATTAATTAATATGGCAGGACAAAGGGATGGGGCTAACATCCCAGGGAATCAGGGGAAGCCCCACACAGCAGGTAGCAATTGTACTGAGCCTTGAAGGAAGTTAGAGAATCCTAGGAGGAGAAGAGAGTGCAAGGGAGAGTTGTGTTAATGATGATGATGATGATGATGAAGACTTTTTCTAGTGGTTTAAGTCTTACCTGCTCTTCAGAACTTCTTATCTAATGCCCACTTACACTAGCAAGTTGTGTCACCCAACATCATCTGACTGCTTCTCACTTCTACAGGTAACCCTGAGGTGTTGTGGTTTCTAGAACTGTCACTCATGAGCCCCCACCTAGTATGATATCTAATTTTAGTGAAGTAATTGGCATTACTTAGTTTTTACAAAAGGTGTATTTATTGAGAAGATATAGAAAAAAAAAACAATAATTAGAAAAATAACTTCCTTGGACTATGTCCATGCTCTTCCCTAACATACACAAAGTTCCCTGGAGGAATAGGTTCAGTGGCCAAACAGTTTAGGTTATTTCAAGTCTTTTTCTTCCTTTGTGTAGCCCCTGTGAAATTTCCCTTAGATGTAGATTTCTGCTGGCTTCTGAGGGTCAATGCCTTTAGAGTCCTAAAGCTGATGACATTACTGTGTCTAGCATATCCCTGGTGTGTATCTCAGCTCCCATTGCAGACACTGCCAACAGGGACTGCTGTTAGGGAACACTCTACAGGTGCCAGAGGAAACTCTAAATCTTCTGACATTTCAAAGTTCATGAGGTTGTCATCTGGTCAGTCAGAGAGGGGAGAGGAGGAAAATCTGATTCTCCACCCTATCCCCAACAAAAGGTAATACTCCTGGCCATCACTTGACTGACATGTTGCTAGAATGGTCAGACCTCTGGATTGATTTGCTGTTTTATGCATGGCCCCATAGAACATGACTGATTCCCTTAAACCAGCCACAGAAATGTTTCCTGCTGTTGTCCAATGATCAAATCATGCCAGTCCTACCAAATTGATTAAGGACACATTTGTAACCATTTTATGCTTTTGAGTGATTGAGTCAATCAAGCAATCTGGGCCTTCTGTGTTTCTATTAATGGAAGACAGCATAGAAACCTCCAACCTTATGATAATATCAGAATATGGAATTTTGAGCTAAAAGGTCCTTAGAGGTTTTCCAATTCAACCCTCTCATTTTACAGATAAGGAAATAGGAGCCCTGGGAGGCTGTGACTTGCCCAAGGTCACACATATAGTAAATGGAAGAGCCAGAAATGACAATCCAGGTCCTCTTAGAATTATTAGCAAATTATTTTACCAAATTATTTTTAAAAATTAAATTATTATTTTAAAATCCAGGTCTTTTTTTCTTAACCCAAATTTAGTATTCTTTCCATTATTCTATATCCCTTCCATCTCCCATCCTGTTTCTACTATTCTGTGTTCTAAATATAAGCTCTGTGTGCCACAGACTCTCCTAACTCAAAAAATTAAATATTCTAAGTTCTATCCCAGCTCTTTTGTTGTTCAGTCATTTCAGTTGCTTATGACTCTCTGATCCCATTTGGAGTTTTGATACTGGAATGGTTTTTCATTTCCTTCTTTAGCTCATTTTACAGATGAGGAACTGAGGCAAACGGGGTTAAGGGACTTGCCCAGGGTCACACAGCTAGGAAATGTCTGTGGTCACATTTGGACTCAGATCTTCCTGACTCCAGGCTCAGCACTATATCCACTGCGCCACCTAGCTGCCATCACAGCTCTAACACTCTATATTTTACTCTTACACTACATTTTGAGACCACTTTCAACTTTAACATTCCATGTTCTAAGTTCCCTCCTAGCCAAGACATTTTTGTTCTAAGGCTAAGGTCAGCCAGTCTAAACATTGATTAAGCTCTTGGTATGTGCCAGGCGCGGTACTAAACGTTGTGGATACAAAGAAAGGGAAAAAAAAGACAGCCTCTGCTCTCTATAAATTCACAGTCTAATGGGGGAGACAGCCTGCAAACAAATATGTACTAAAGAACTGTAAAAAGACATAATCAATAGGGAAAAGGCCCTCGAGATAAGGAAGGAGAAAATTCTAGACATGATGGACAGTCAGAGAAGATGCCTGGAGTCAAGAGATGAAATGTCTGGTTTGTGAACAGCAAAGAGGCCAGCATCACTGGGTCGAAGGGTACATGGGGAAGTGTAAGGTGTAGGAAGGAGCCTGGAGAGGTGGAGGAGAGGAGGAAGGAGGTGGGCTTAGAAAGGGCTTTAAGGTCAAAGGATTTTATATTTGATCCTGGAGGGGACAGGGCACCATTGCAGTTTATTGAGTAGGGGCAGGGGATGACAGGGTTGGACCTGGGCTTTAGGAAAATCCCTTTGGTGTCTGAACAGATGATGGACTAGGGTGAGGAAAGACTTCCAGTCAGAAGGCTATTTCAATGTGAGGGGTTGAGGGCTTGCACCAGGGAGGTGGTGGCATTGGAGGAAGAAAAGGAATATCCAAGAGATGTTGCAAAGGTGAAATAAATGGGCCTTGGCACCAGATTGACTGGGAAGGGGGAGTGGGTGGTTGAGAGATAGTGAAGAGGTGAGGAAGACATGTAGGCTGCAAGCCTGGGGGGACTGAGGGGCGTCCCCCTCCACAGTAATAAGGAGCTTAGGAGGCACAGAGAGACTGGGAGGAAAAACAAGGAGCTCAGGTTTGGGCACGCTGAGTTCAAGATGTCTACTGGACATCCAGTTCAAGACTTCTGGAAGTCACTTGGAGATGTGACTGGGGATCAGCAGAGAGACTGGGGCAGCATAATACATTGGAGAGTCATTGGCTTAGAGACGATTTTATCCACGGGACCTGCTGAGATCACCAAGTGAATAAGTATAAAGAAGAGAAGAGAGAGGGCCCAAGACAGAGACACAGTGGCCCCCTCAAAGCTTCCCCAGGCTCTGACATCCTAAGATTTCAGGCCACTTTCATTTCTGACATTCTATGATCTAAGTGATTTACAGTCTTTGTTACAAGGTCTCTCTCGGTTTTGGCCTTCTATGTCCTAAGGCCATCTCTTCCAGGACTGACCTGCTATGTCCTGCTTTGACATTCCATGTCCTAAGATCCCTCCAGCTCGGACACACTTTTGTTTTATGGCATATGTGAATATAGTGTTCACATCATAGCAATGTTCAATCATGGAAACTGATGCCTACAGTCCTTAAGTCACTTGTCCAAGACCTCATACAAAGTACCAGTCGTCATCCCAACCCAGATTCTCGGATTCTCAATCCAGTCTAGGGATTTTCCCATGGGGCTATGCTGTCTTAATTACGCACCATCAGAAGTGCCTTTGGAAAGATCTGGGGATTTGTGTAGAGCCGTTCAAAAGGCTTCTGTTTTGGTTCATAAATTGGATTTGGTGAGTAAAAGACGGAACAGCCCGAGAGGAGCCAGGGCCGCCCCTTTTCTGCTGTGTCTTCCTAACGTGCTCTGATCAGGGCCATTCACCCATCTTCGTTCAAGCTACTTGCTTTCGCTGCCCCGTTATTCCCGATTTCCATCAAGCCGGGCCTTGAATGTTTTTCCCCGATAGCTATTCAAAAGGGGCGGTTTCCTCTGGAGCCCGCCCGGCAGAGGCTATTAATAAGCAAGCAGAGCGCGCTGGCACATATCCCTCCTGGAGAAATGCCTTCTCCGGGCTGTTCTCAAACATTTCCCTTCAGGGTTTTCCTTCAGGGTCCCATTCATTTGGAGGTAATGTGGAAAATTGCTTAATGTTTCTTGTCGTAAGCAAATGGTGTAAATGCAGATCGCATAGGGGGAGCAAAATGCCTCTCTTCCACTTGGCTTCCATATCCATCTGGTGGCATTGGCAAGGCACGAACACTGGGACACGAAGCTTTCCCTGAGCTGTGTGAGCATGCTCAGGGCGGGACGCTCTCATCTGTCTGTGTCTCATCCCAGTCTCTTCTAGACTGCAGGCTCCTGGAGGGAAGTGATTGTGCTCAAAAAGGGATCCGGACGGAAGGAAAACCATTCCGACATCCCTCCTTAACAGAAGTGGGGGACTACGGGTGTGAAGCGTTGTGTATACTGCCTGACTCCATCGATATGTTGGCTGGCTTTGGTGATTTGCCTTTTTATTTCTTCTTTCTTTTTTGTTCTCAGTTATAACGAGCTGGTTCTATGGGTGACCGAGGGAGGAGTGTATTGGAAAATGAAAATTATGTGAAAGCAAAAGATGGGAATAATTTTTAAAGATAGAAAATGGGAGCTGTTCCTCACACCCAATTTTCCATCTCCCATCCTATGCTTCCTCATTGGCAGCCTCCCTCACCTGGGATGTACTCCTTCCTCACCTCTGCCTCTGAGTATCTCTACCCTCTTTCAAAGCTACCAGTGTGCAAACTCTCTTTCACCACTGATCCAAATGGCAATTCATTGTCTTCCTTGTCTTACAATTTTTTCTGGGACCATGAGAAGTTAATTTCATAATTATCCTAAATTTGGAACTGGGAAGGACCTTGGAGGGCATGAAGTTCAATTTCCCCCTTTTACAGATGAAGCAAATCAGGCATAGAGAGATGAAGTCACTTACTCAGGAGCAGGCAGGTGTGTGGGGAGGTGAAGGGGGGAGAGCTGAACCCAGGCCTTCTTGACTTATCCGCCCCACCCCAGGGTCTTAATGTTGTCTCTCTCTGGAGAAGGTAAGTTCCTTGAAAGCAGGGACTGTTTCATTTTGGACTTTGTATTTTCAGTGCCCAGCACAGGATTTGGCACATAGTAAAGAGACTTGTAAAATGATTAATTGAATAATCGGATGCTGGTTCAAGCCCCTGTTCTAGCACTGATTAGCTGCATGATCCTAAGAACATTCTAAACATATTTCCTTTAAACATTTTAAAATTTTTTTTAAATTTTGTTATATTTTTTGTACTTCAATGTTTTTATTTTTTCCAATTATACAGCCCCCTCTTCTTTTTTTCCACAGGATGAAACCGAGGCCCATGGGAGGAGGGGAGGGCTTTCCCAAAGGCATATAGCCAGGATATGAATCCAGTTAGTAGACCTAGAAAAAGCAGTTCAGACTGAGAAGAGGAAGGGAAGGAATCTAAGCCATTTTCTTTGTCAACATCACAGCTTTGTTGTGTCATATTTTAATGCATCAAGATATAACTTAAGGCTCTGTGACAAAAGAACTCAATTATTGTATTATTCATATTTTTTAGAATTTTGAGTTCCAAATTCTCTCTTATCCTCCCTCTCTTCCCCCATCATTGAGAAGGCAAGAAATTTGGTACAAGTGCAGTCATGCAAAACATATTTCCACATTAGTCATGGTGTGAAAGAAACCACAGGAAAGGAAAAAGAAAGAAGGTTCTTGTTTTTTTTTAAGTATGCTTCTATCTCATTTAGATTCCATTGGGGTTTTTTCCCCTAAAGGTGAGTAGCATTGTTAAACATAGGTCCTTCAGAATTGTCTTTGATCTTTGTATTGCTAGGAATAGCTAAGTTATTCACAGTTGATCAGTGTACAATATTGCTGCTACTGTGTACAATGTTCTAGTTCTGCTCACTTTACTTTGCATCAATTCATGTAAGTCTTGATAGATTTTCCTAAAAGCATCCTGATCATCATTTCTTAGAGCCCAATAATATTCCCTCATAATCAAATCCCACAACTTGAGCAACCATCCCCCAATTGGTGGGCATCCTCTCAATTTCTAATTCTTTGCCACCACAAAAATGACTTCTATAAATATTTTTGTACATAGAGGGTTTTTTCCCTTTTTAAAAAAACTCTTTGGGATACTGATCAAGTTGTAGTATTACTGAATCAATGAGTATGCAGAGTTTTATAACCCTTTGGCATAGTTCCAAATTGCTCTCTAGAATGGTTGCATCAATTCACAACTCCACCAACAGTGCATTAGTGTCCCAATTTCCCCACATTCCCTCCAACATTGGTCATTTTTCTTTTCTTTCATATTAGCCAATCTGTTAGGTATGAGGTGATACCTCAGAATTATTTTAATTTGCATTTTCCTAATCAATAGTGATTTAGAGCATTTTTCATATGACTATAGACAGCTTTAAATTTCTTCACCTGAAAACTGCCTGTGCATATCCTTTGATCATTTACCTATTGGAGAATAACTAATCTTGTTATAAATTTGACTCAGTTCTCTATATATTTGAGAGATGAAGGTTTTATTAGAGAAACTTGCTGTAAAAAAAAATTTCCCCCAGTGTTCTTTCTTTCTAATCTTGGCTTCATTCGTTTTGTATGTGCAAATATCAGGTAATCAAAATTATTTAATTTACATCCTGTAATGCTCTATCTCTGGTTGTATTTTTTTCCCCTTATCCATAGATCTGACAGATAAGCTACTCCATGCTTCCCTAATTTGATTATGGTATCCTTTATGTCTAAATCATGTGCTCATTTTGACCTTATCTTGGTATATGATGTGAGATGTTGGTCTATTCCTAGCTTCTGCCATACTGTTTTCCAATTTTCCCAGCAGGTTTTGTTTGTTTGTTTGTTTTTGTTTTTGTTTGTGTGTGTGTGTTTGTGTGTGTGTGTCTTTGTGTGTGTGTGTGTGTGAAAGACTGAGTTCTTGGGGCGGCTAGGTGGCACAGCGAATAGAGCACTATCCCTGGAGTAAGAAGGACCTGAGTTCAGATCCAGCCTCAGACACTTAACACTTACTAGCTGTGTGACCTTGGGAAAGTCACTTAACCCCAATTGCTCTGCCTTTCCCCGTCCAAAAAAAGCAAAAAGAAGAGAAAAGAAGAGAGGAGAAAAGAAAAGAAGAGAGGAGAAAAGAAAAGAAAAGAAAAGAAAAGAAAAGAAAAGAAAAGAAAAGAAAAGAAAAGAAAAGAAAAGGAAAGGAAAGGAAAGAAAAGGAAAGAAAAGGAAAGAAAAGGAAAGAAAAGAAAAGAAAAGAAAAGAGTACTTGTCCCGAAAGTACGGCTCTTTGAGTTTATCAAACACAAGATTACTATGATCATTTCCCACTGTGTATTGTGTGTCTTATCCATTCCATTGATCAGCCACTCTATTTCTTAGCCAGTGCTAGTTTGTTTTGATGATTATTGCTTTATAACACAGTTTGAAATCTTGTACAGTTAGAACACCTTCCTTCACGTTTTTTTCCCCATTAATTCCTTTTATAATTTTGACCTTTAGTTCTTCCAAATGAATTTTTATTACTTTTTCTAGCTCTGCAAAATAAAAATTTTTGGTAGTTATATTGGTATGGTACTGAATAAATATATTAATTTTGATAGAATTGTCATTTTCATTATATTGGATCAATCTAATCATGAGCAATTAATATTTTTCCAATTGTTTAGTTCTGACTTTTGAGTGAAAAATGTTTTGTAATTGTGTAGTATAGTTTTGGGGTTTGTCTTGGCAGGAACACTCCCAAGTACTTTATATTGTCTACAGTTATTCTAAATGGAATTTCTCTATCTCTTGCTATTGAATTTTTGTCAGTAATATAAGAACTGTTGCTGGTTTGTGTAGGTTTATTTTATCTCCTGCAACTTTGCTAAAGTTGTTAATCATTTCAACTAGGTTTTTAATTGAAGCTCTGGGATTCTTCAACTATACTATCATACATCTGCAAAGAATGATAGTTTTGTTTTCTTGTTGTCTATTCTGATTTCTTCAATTTCTTTTTTCTTCCGTTATTGCTATAGCTAGCACTTCTAGTACAAAATTGTATAAAAGTGGTGATAATGGACAACCTTGCTTCACCCCTGGTCTTATGAGAAGGCTTCTAGCTTATCTCCATTACAATATGATACTTGTTGTTGGTTGTAGATGAATAGTACTTATCGTTTTAAGGAAAGATCAATTTATTCCTATTCTTTCTAGAGTTTTTAATAGGAATAAGTGTTGCATTGTCAAAAGCTTTTTCTGACTCTATTGAAATAATTATATGTTTTCGTTAGTTTTGTTATTGATATGGTCAGTTATGCTGATAATTTTCCTAATATTGAACCAGTACCTGCATTCCTGGTGTAAATCTCACCTGTTCATACAGTATGATCTTTCTGACATATTGCTATTATCGCTCTGCTAATGTTTTATTTTTTAAAAATTTGCATCAATATTCATTAGGGAAATTGGTCTTTTTCTTTCACTGTTTTTGCTCTTTCTGGTTTAGATGTCAGCACCAGATTTATTTAAAAAAGTAATTTGCTAGGACCCCCCTCTTTGCTTATTTCCTTAAGTAGTATATATAGTATTAAAATTAATTGTTCTTTAAATATTTGGTGAATCCATCTGTTCCTGTGGATTTTTTCACAGGGAGCTCCTTGATGCCTTGTTCAATTTCTTTTTGTAAATATGGCTTTTTAAGTACTCTACTTCCTCTTCTGTTATTCTAGGCAACTTATATTTTTGTAAATCCATTTCATTTAGTTTGTCAGATTTATTGGCATATAATTGGGCAAATAGCTCCTAATGGTTGTTTTAATTTCCTCTTCATTAGTAGTGAATTTACCCTTTTCATTTTTGACACTGGTAATTTGGTTTTTTTCTTTTTTAAAAATCAAACCAACCAATGGTTTATCTGTTATTTTTCATAAAACCAGCTCCTAGTTTTATTTATTAGTTCAATGGTTTGCTTACTTTCAGTGTTATTAATCTCTCCTTTGATTTTCAGGATTTCCAATTAGTTGTTCAGTTGGAGATTTTTAATTTGTTCTTTCTCTAGATTGTTTTTTAGTCACACACCCAAGTCATTCATCTGTTCTTTCTCTATTTCATTGATGTAAATGATTAGAGATACAGATTTTTCCCTAAGAACTACTTTGGGCTGCATCCCATAATTTTTGGTATGTAGCCTCATTGTTGTCATTCCCTTTAATGAAATTATTAATTGTTTGTATGATTTGTTCTTTTACCCACTCATTCTTTAGGATTAGATTATTTTGTTTCCAATTAACTGTCAATTTATGTTCCCATGGCCCTTTATTAAATGTTATTTTTATTGCATTATGATCAAAAAAGGATACATTTACAGTTGGTTGTGAGGTTTTTGTGCCCTAACAAATGTCAATTTTTGTATAGGTGTCATTTACCACTGAAAAAAATACATATTATTTTCTATTCTCATTCATTTTTTTTCAGAAGTCTATAATATCTAACTTTTAGAAAATTATATTCATCTCTTTAACTTCTTTCTTGTTTATTTTTTGGTTAGATTTATCTAGTTCTGAGAGGGGAAAGTTGAGGTTCCCCACTAGTGTAGTTTTATCATGTATTTCTTCCTGTAACTCTTTAACTTTTCCTTTAAGAATCTGGATGCTATACCATTTGGTGCATATATGTTTAGTATTTATATTACTTCATTATTTATGATACCTTTTAACAAGATGTAGTTTTCTTGCTTATCTCTTTTAATCAGATTTATTTTTGCTTTTGCTCTGTTTGAGATCATGATTGGTATCTCTGCTTTTTTTTTTAACTTCAAGTGAAGTGTAATAGATCCTGTTCCATCCTTTTACCTTTACTGTGTCTCTCTCTGTGTATCTTTTCACATGTATTTCTTGTAAATAACATATTGTAGTATTCTGGTTTTTAATATACTCTGCTATCTGCTTCTTCTTTATGGGTGAGTTCATCCCATTCACATTCACAGTTATGGCTGTGTGTTTTTCTCCATCCTATTTTTCCATGTTTATTATTCCTCTGTCTGTCTGTCTCTCTTCTCTCTCTCTCTCTCTCTCTCTCTCTCTCTCTCTCTCTCTCTCTCTCTCTCTTCTCTCTCTCTCTCTCTCTCTCTCTCTCTCTCTCTCTCTCTCTCTCTCTCCTTTTGCCCTGTCCCTCCTGAAAAGTGGTTTCACTTCTGAGCACTATTTTCCCCAATCTATTTTCTTTTCTATCAGCCCCCTGACTTCTCTTATCCCCTTCTTCTCCTATTTTCCTATTGGGTAAGATAATTTTTTATACCCAACTGAATGTGGGTATAAATTTTTCCCTCTTTCACTCAATTCCAATAAGAGTAAGGTTCAAGCATTGCCTACCACCCCTCCCCATATTCCCCTCCATTGTAAAAGCTCCTTCACATCTCTTTTATGTGAGACAGGTTACCCCATTCTACTTCTCCCTCCCCCCTTCTCCCAGTGCTTCCATCTTTCTTTCCTGTTCTTTTCTTTTTATATCATCTCATAAGAGTCAACAAACAACCGTACTCTCTACCTATGTAAGCTCCTTCTAACTGCCCTAATAATGATAGTTTTTAGAAGTTACACATATCATCTTCCCATGAAGGAATGTAAACATTTTAACTTTATTGAATCCTTTATGATTTCTCTGTTCTTTTTACATTTTTATGCTTCTCTTGAGTCTTGTATTTAAAAGCAAATTTTTCTATTCAGCTTTGGTCTTTTCATCAGGAATGCTTGAAAGTCCTCTATCTCATAAAATATCCACTTTACCCTGAAGGATTGCACCCAGTTTTTCTGAGTAGGTGGTTCTTGGTTATAATCTTGGCTCCTTTGCCCTTTGGAATATCACATATCAAGTCCTCTGCTTCTTTAACATAGAAGCTGCTAAATCTTGTGTTATCTTGACTATGACTCCATGATATTTGAATTATTCTTTCTGGTTGTTTGCAATATTTTCTCCCTGACCTGGGAGCTCTGTAATTTTGCTGTACTATTCCTGGGAGTTTTCATTTTGGGATTTCTTTCAGGAGGTGAGTGGTAGATTCTTTTGATTTTTATTTTACCCTGTGGTTCTAGGGTATCAGGGCAGTTTTCCTTAATAATTTCTTGAAAGATAATGTCTAGACTCATTTTTGATCATGTCTTTCAGATAGGGCAATACTTTTTAAATTACCTCTCCTCAATCTATTTTCCAGGTCAGTTGTTTTCCCAATGAGATATTTCACATTATCTTCTATTTTTTTCATTTTTAAAATTTTGTTTTATTGTTTCTTGATGTCTCATTAACTTCCATTCGGCCAATTCTAATTTTTAAGGAATCACTTTTTTTAGTGAGCTTTCATACATTTTGCCATTTGCCAATTCTACTTCTAGAAGAAATTGTTTTCTTCAGTGAATTTTTTAAAAATGCATATCTTCTTTTTTTATTTCATTAATTCTGAGTTTTAAAGAGTTCTTCTCTTCAGTGTATTTTTATGCTTCTTTTACCATTTGGCCTATTCTGTTTTTAAGGTGTTATTTTCTTCTTGCATCATTCTTACTTCTTTTCCCAATTTTCCCTCAGTCTCTTTTATTTGATTTTATTTGAGCTATTACATAATTTCTTTTTGGGCCTGAGACCAATTCACACTTTTTCTTTGAGGTTTTACAGTTAGCTATTTTGACATTGTTGTCCTCTTCAAAGTCTGTGCTTTGATATTTCCTGTCACCATAGAAACTTTCTATGGTCAGGTTCTTTTTGTTATTGTTGTAGCTTGCTCATTTTCCCAGCCTATTTCTTCACTTTTAACTTTATGTTAAAATTGAACTGTGTTCCTAGGATAGAGGGGCCACTGCCCAAACTTCAGGGGCTTTTGTTCAGAACTAGTTTTGAAATTCTGTAAGTTTTCAGTTCTTCTGAGATGGTATGATCTAAAGAGAAATGTGGTCACTGCTCTCCTGGACTGTATTCTGGTCTGTGAGTGACCAAAAGTACCATTTTCTACCCTGGAATTATGAGCAGTGTTCCTGCTCCCCTGCAGCCAGGAACTCAGTGGTAATAGTATTCCTTTTCACTCTGAGACTATGACCCAGAACCAATTGTGGGTAATGCAACAGAATCCTGCACTCATTGCCAGCAAAGGGTTCCTTGTAATCTCCTTCTGACCACTTATACAACCCCCTTACTGTCTGTGGAGTGAGAGTTCTGGAATTTACTGCCACAGATTCCATTATCCCCAAGGCTTGCTGCTGGCTTTCACTGAGTGTGGCTTGGCACTGGCTGCCTTGTGCAGAGATCTGGGGCTTCACTGCTGACTTGCTAGGTGTGGCATGCACTGGACAGTGATCCCTTCTTACCCTAGAGAGACAGATCTTTCCTGCCAAGCTCCTAAGTTGTCTTGGGTTGGAATATGGTTTCACCTTGTCCTTTTGTTGGTTTGGCTGCTTCAGAATTCATTTTGAGGCATCATTTTAAAGTTGTTTGGAGGGGAATTTGGGGGAGGTCAGGTGAGTCTTTACTTTACTCCACCATCTTGGCTCTGCTATCCATAACCCCTTTAAACATTTTTAATTGGAAATTCTAAAACCTTGAGCTACATGCCTCCCAGGGTTACTGGGATGAGCAGACTCTGTAAATCTTCAACTGTCATGGGCATATGAGTCCTTATTATTGAATTTTGATTCCCCTTCAGGGCCAAATGCAGTGCATTGAACATAGTATAAATGTTTGATGAATGAATGAGTGACCCGATTAAGTAACACATGTAACATAGACTATATTACACCATATAAATTTCAGCTATTATTGAATTATTATTGTCATTGTTACTAACAAGTCAATTATTCTCTACCCAGCTGACAGGCCCCACGGCCAAGTGATTTGGACTGACAGTCCTAGGCTGGAAGGCAGCAGTCCAGTTCCCACATTTATCTTTGATCCACAGTGGCACATTACTTGTCTCTTTTAATCTGTTTCTCTTCTCATTATTTCTACTTTTTCCTTATTTTACTCAGGTCAATTCAACAGGTTCCTCTAAAGTACTAACTGTTAGACCACCTCAGGATACAGAAAAGACCTGCAGCTTCCCCTCTGCCCTCATGGAACTTAGTGGTACATGGTAAGACCCTGTCTGAATCACCCAGGGCAAAGAGAGCTAGGTTTCAACTCAGAGGACAGGGGTCCTGGTGAGTCACTTACAACCTATGACCCTGTGACTTGTCTCCTCTCTGGGTCTCAATTTCCAGATCCAAAGTGAAAAACTTGGGTTGGATGACTTCTAAATTCCTTTCCACCTCTAAAATTAGGATCTTGTGAATGATTTCTCTAGAGTGTTTTGAGCTGGAGCAGGGAGGGAAGGAAGAGGGATGTCCCGCAGATCCCTCCCCGTCCCAAAAACCATTACCTGCTGTGTGTGCATGGAATCATAGATTTAGAGTTACATAGAACTTTTGAGGTCATCAGGTCCAACCTCATTATTTTAAAGATGAGGAAACTGAGACTGGCAGAAATGGAGTGACTTTCCCAGGGTCACACAGCATCAGAGGGGAGATTTAAACCCAGGTGTTCTTGACTTTTAGTCTAATTGAGTCTAATTCTCTATTCACTCTCTGGTGTTGTCTGTCTCTATAGGATGGAGAGAAGGGGAGGAAGAGGCACCCAAGTGGAGCTTTTATATCAGCTAAGGACCCTGGGAGCCTCCTGGTGCCCAGAATCTTTCCTGTCCACCCACCTTCCTCACTGAGAAGGAGTGTAATGGGCTGACTGTGCTGGGGAGGAAAGGGTCAGTCAACTCCACCATATCTGCAGGCCTCTTGCAAGAGGATTAATTAGCAAGAATCCCCAAAGGATCTCGTTATGCCACCATTCTACCTCTAACACGGCTTGGACCCTGAGGACAGTATCATAGAGAGGCTCTAGGGCATTTCAATCATACAAGTTTCCATCTGTGTTTAATACTATTTGTGTCGAGGGTAAGAGAAGGGATGATGATGGGAGCTCTTTGGTAAGTTCCTTGCTTTTTACTGGAGACTCAGAGAGTGGTGTGTGGAAAATACATATGAAGGCTTTTTCCATATAGAGAAACTGAGTCTGGAAAAGGTAGCATAGACTGCCAATGTCACAAGGTGAGTCAGTGATGGAGAGCCTGGGTCTCCTGACTCCTGGTCCCAGGCATCTTCATCCATGGCACTTATCTTCCATCCTTAAGAAGCCCTGATCCTCTGACCAATTTCAGGAATAGGATTCAAAGCCTCTCATCCCCACAGCTGCTGGCAAACCTCTAGCCAGAACTTATCTCTCACTTTCTATAATATTTATCGTCTGCTCACATGGTTTTGGCACCTGGCGCAAAGTGCCGGGTTTGAAATCAGGAAGACCCTATTTATGAATTCAAATCTGACTTCAGACACTTCTTAGCTGTGTGACCTTGGATAAATCACTTAACCTTGTTTGCCTCATTTTCCCTCATCTGTAAAATGAGCTGGAGAAGGAAATGGCAAACCACTGCAGTATCTTTGCCAAGAAAACCCCATAGGGAGTCATGGAGAGTTGAACACAGTGGGAAAATGACTGAAAAGCCACAAATACATAGCTTTAACACTTTATCTGTTCCTTTGCCTTGTTTGTTACTTGTCTCAAAGTTCCTTAAAGGCAGGACTCATTTCTTATACTTCTTGGAATCAATCAACTCCAAGGTTTCCTCATTACTTCCAGGATCAAATAGAAACCGCTGTATTTGGCACTGAAAGCCTTTCCAGCTTGGGTCCTCCCTACCTTTGCAGTCTCATTACACTTTCCTCCATGAACTCTCCAATCCAGTGACTGGCCTCCCGAAAATTCCTGAAGAAAGACCCTCTATCTCCCTACTACATATGTCCGCTGGCTGTCCCTCATTGCTGAAACTCTGTCCTCACTCATCTCTCTCTCCTTCCTGGCTTCCCTGACTTTATGTCTCAGCAGAAGTCTCACTTTCTGCAAGAAGTCCTTCCCAGATTCAAAGACTTACATGAACTGATGCAGAGTGAAGTGAGCAGAACCAGAACACTGTGCACAGTAACATTGTGTGATGACCAGCCTTCTCAGCAATACAAGGATATAAGACAATTCCAAAAGACTCATGATGGAAAATGCCTTCCACATCCAGAGAAAGAACTCTTGAGTCTGAATGCATATAGAAACATTCTATTTGCTCTCTTTTTTTCTTTCTTGTGATTTTTCCCTTTCGTTCTGATTCTTTTTATACTGAAGAAGTTATATAGGACGGGGACCTCCTTCCTCTCCCTCTCTCCAGCCTCTTCATCTTTAGTTTGAGTTCCAGTGTCCCCTGCAGAACCTGCTCATTCAGTGCTAAGTCCTGGGAATGGTGTATTGTCTATATATTTCTCAAGAAAGTAGGCGGCCCTCATAGGAATTCAGGGTTTTATGTCTCTTTGTTGATAGTAGAAGTGAACCAATGAGAACCAAAGAACCTCACTTAATCACACCTGAACTATTGCTGTAGATGTTGGTGGGTCTGCCTGCCTCTGATTTCTCCCTCTCCAATTCATTCCCCTTCAGCCACTACAGTGATTTTCCTAGAATGCAAGTCTGATCCTGTCATACTTCAGCTCCCCATCACCTCTGGAAGCAAATACAAAATGCTCTGTTTGAAATTCAAAGACCTTCTAACCCAGCCACCTCCCACCTTTCCTGTCTTCTGACACATCCCCTCACAACATGTATGCTTCATTCCAATGACATTGGCCTCCTGGACCAGAATTCTTTCCCTTGTACCATTTTGTCATGCGGAACCAAAGGACCAGAGCCAGAATTCCATCTTCCAACTGAGGTTACTTCAGAAAGTTTAACTACAAGCTCCACTCTCCTGACTGAGGTCTTAAGATTTCAAGATCTGAGGAACTAAATCATGCGCCACTGAGACCTCTCTTCTCTAGGCTGATCAGCCCCAGTCTCTTTAACTGATCCTCCTATGACATGAACTCCAGGCCCTTTGCTGTCCTGATCACCCTCCTCCAAACACTCTGGTTTTTCCTAAATTATGATGTGCAGACTCCAAGCATGGCCTGACCAGGGCAGAGTACGGTGGACCTACCTCATCCTTTTTCCTTGATTATCCATGTCTCTTCTAATGCATAACAATATGGCAACAGTCCTTTTGGTCACTATGTCACATTGTTAACTCTTATGGAGTCCACTAGGACCCCCAGATAGTTCTCATTCAAACTGCAATCTTACCATGCATCTACCATCTTGTTCTTGAATCTTTATAAATGGAAAGAGTCTCCACCCCAATGAAATCACACTTCCTAAATAATAAAGGTCCTACCCAGCTCTGAAGTTCTATAATTCTATAACAAAGAGATTCCTCTTTTGTCAGGGAAGGGTTCCTGGTGTATAGTCATCCTTAGGACTCCAGAATTGCAAATATGATGCCTGGGCTCTCCCTAAACTCCACCTCCTTTCACCCAATGCACTGACTCCTTGGGAAATCTCTTTCCTGAAGCTGTCCTCATCCCATTGGTGTTTCCTTCCTCAGAACCATTGTTTTAGAAAGGACCACAACCGTCTTTCACCTGACTCTGGCTCAACACTCTCCATCCATCCATCCATCCATCCATCCATCCATCCATCCATCCATCTATCCATCCATCTATCCATCCATCCATCCATCCATCCATCCATCCATCTATCCATCCATCCACCCATCCATCCTTCCATCCATCCTTCCATGCATCCATCCATCCATCCACTCATCTGTCTCCCTGACTCCTTCCTTCCCTCCCTCTCCATCCCTCTTTGTCTTCCTCTCCGGCCTTTTCTACTCAAGAATAGATTCATTCTTTCACAGAGCTTCCTGTCCTTTTATCAGCTTCAGAACGCCAGCCTGGGGCCTCCCAGGCCACCTGTCTTGCCATACCTTTGCAAGTCCTTCTGTTTCCATGGAAACTCAGCCTCTGCAGCCAGCTGGCCTAGGCCCCAGAAGATACCCTACAGATTTTGTAAAGCCCTGCTTGACTCAGAGCATTGCAGGCTTTAGAACTGACGACCTCTAGTGAAACTGCCTTATTTTACAGATGAGGAAGCCCCAGGGACCCCAGAAGGCAAATGTCCTGCCCAGGGTAACATAGCCACAAGTAGGAAGGCCAAAACCTAGAACCGAGGTCTTCTCACTCCCAAGTCAGGTTCTTTCCACACTTAGAATACCAAGTCCTCCCCTCATGGAAAGCAAGGAGAGGAAAAGGTGGTATATTTGATTGAAAGAAAGCCAGGGTGATAGAGAGTTGAGAGAAGGCAGTTTTAAACCCCAAACACCATTTTCTTCTTAACTCAGACCCTAAGTGGCAAAATATCCTATGAGGAATTGTGGCCCCTTTGGGTGTTGAGGAAGATAAAGCTTCTTTCGGTCCAACAGTTAGTCCAGGAAAGAGTCACTCACAGCAGTAAGTCAGTCCTAAGGCTGGAGATCCAAAGAAATTGGATTTGTCCTTGGAAATTAAGTTAAGGTGGGATTTCCTTGTCCTTTTCTTCTTTTCAGGACCTGAGTGAGATAGGAGGAAGTGGACACGTCTTCCTCTGGCTGTCCCTCACGCCTGGAATGCTCCCCTTCCTCATCTCCACCTCATGGCTTCCTTCACTTCCCAGCTACCCCACCCCCACCTTCTCCAGAAAGTCTTTCGTGATCCCCCTTTGTGCTTGTGCCTTCTCTCTGTGGCTCACTTCCAATTTACCAAGACTATCCCATTGCTCATAGTTTTCCCTTTCACATTGAGAGGGTTAGGGATGTGGTGACAATCTGGAAAATCTGCATAACAGTTTTTGGCTTTCTCTTCATCGCAGAGAAGAAGGCTGAATTATTACTGTATTAAAAGATAAAATATGTTAACGTTATACAATACTATACATATATTTGTTGCATTTCTGAGTTTATAAACTTTTTCTGTGTCATCTCCTGGCCTTTGCATGTCGTCTGTGGCTTCTGAAAAACTTCCGAAAAATTCCCATTTAATTTCTTCTGCCAAAATCCAACATGGGGAAAGTAACAATGTGGAAGTGGGATAAGGGTACATTGTTTGCACGCTCTCTCCCATTAGACTGGGAGGGCCTTGAGGTTCCCTCTATCTCCAGCACTAAGCACATAGTCTGACACGGTCAGTGCTTAATTAATATTATTGGAAGACTGATGAGAGGCAGCATGGCATGGGCCACATGGCAGATGGTGGCTGGATCAAGAAAGCGTGGGTTCAGATCCCACTTCAGACACTTAACTGACTGTGTGACCTTGGGCAAATCCCCTCACCACTCTCAGCCCGCTTCCAAATTGTAGACTAGAGAGAATAGTAGAAGGTTGTTGGGAGGATAAAATCACACACACATATATACACATACATCTACATACACACACATATGTTTGTCTATGCACACGTATGCATATATTATATATAGCACTTTTATATATGTGTGTGTACATATATATCATCTGACAAGATGCTCTAGAGATGTTTGTTATTATTATTTTTAATGTGCTTCCTATTAAAAAATGCAAAGGCTCCATTTACGTAGCTGACCCTGTGACCTCACTGAGTTAACTGCCTCCTCCTCAGACCTCAGTGTGACCATCTGTGTAACGAGACGGCTGAGCTCCGTCCTCTCTGAGGACCTTCCTGGCTCCGACGTTTTCGCCGACCTGACTCACCTCGTCCCCACCCTGTCTAAGGCACGTATCCAGGTAGAAGGGACCAGGCGCCGTCTCCTGCTCCCTCCCCACGCAGTTGTGCTGTTCCCACAGTCTGGTGTTTTTCTTCCTACCTGTCTCATTGATGTTATTTTTGCCTTCCATTTTCTTGAAAAACTGAAAATCTAGGAATTTTCCCAGGAGGGAGGGAGCAGAGAGGGGGTCAGTATGCCAGCCATTCAGTTATCTACCTATCTCAAACCAATGAGGCAAAAAATATATATTTATTAAAGCCCTTAGCCAAGTTCTTTGCTGGGAACTGGGATTATGGAGACAAAAGGGAAATAGACCCCGTCCTCCAGGAGCTTATATTCTGTTGGTGGTTTACAACAGGGACATCATTCAACAGACATGGTTGGAAGGACCACTTACCGCTACTACTTCCACTACTACTTCTACTACTACCACTACTACTACTACTGCTACTACTATTATTACTACTACTACTACCATTACTACCACTACTGATACTACTACCATCACTACTATTAGTACTACTACTACTACCATCACTACTACTACTCCTACTTCTATTATTACTGCTACTACTACTGCTGCCGCTGCTACTACTACCATCACTACTACTACTACTACTGATAATACTAGCTAGAATGTATATAGCACGTACTATGTGTCAGGCACTGCACTAAAGGCTTTACAAATATTACCACATTTGAGCCTCACGACAATCCTGGAAAGCACCTGCTATTATCCCCATTTTGTAGTTGAGGAAACTGAAGCAAACAGTGACTTGTCCAAGGTCACACAGCTAATGTCTGAGACAGGATTTAAACTGAGCCCTTTCTAACTCCAAGTCCAACACCCGATCCTCCATGTCATCTAGCTGCTGCTGTAAAAAGGCACAGTAGAGGAAAGAGGAAGCAGAGAACAAACATTTATTAAGCACCTGCTGTAAGCCAGGTGCAGTGTTAAGTGCTTTACAAACATCACCTCACTTCATTACATTTGAGAAATAAAATAATTTAGGAAGGAAGGGAAAGAAGAGCGAGGCTCAGCCCCTGCCCTCGGGGCATCCATGATCCAGGAGAGGTTGAAGGACACAGGGATAGTCATCCCACAGGACACATTAGGGTCAGCCTAATACATATTGACACGGATCACTGAAGCTTCTGTGATGGGCCAGGCACTGAGGTTCTGGTAATACCAAAATGAAGCGCTATGGGTTTCAGAGAAGGGGTGAAGAGCATTGCCATCTCAGGGTATGAGATGCATAGTGGAATCAAGGAAACTAAGGAAGATCACATTTGAGCTGGATTTGAAATGTGTATATACCTAAATATCCTATTCTCTCGTTAGTGACTTCCTTACATTTTGAGGAAGGGCACAGACCAGCTATTCCGCATTTCTCTCTGAACTCTCTACTCATACACTCAAATGGGTATTGCATAGACTACAGTGCCCAGCATGCAGGAAGTGCTTAATCAATGCTTCTACTCTTGACTTACTGACCTACTAGCTGTGTAATCCTGGGCAAGTCGTAGAACTTCTCTGGGTCTGTTTTCTCTTTTGTAAAATGAGGAGGTTGGACTTGGCGATCCCTATTGTCCCTTCTGATCCTAATTCTAGGATTCTATGAAACTGTGACTATGGACAAGTCTTCCCTGAGCTTTCATTTTCTCCTCTGGGAAATTATGGTGGCTAGACTACATAGCTGTAATATGCTATAAGACATGGAGGAGGGAACGTATAGGGGCATCTTAGAGAATACAAGTTTCTGGGGGGCAAGGATTACTCCCTCTTCTGCTTTTTGATCCCCAGCACTTAGCACAGAGCCTGGCACACAGCAGAGGTTTGTCAGTAGATTGATATTTGTGACCTTTTGGACCACGGAGTTTATCTGAGTCTCTCTGAGTCTCAGTTTCTTCTTCCATAAAATGAGTTAACGTAACTGTAGTTAGAGGTTTCTTGAGGATCAAATAAAATCGGTATGTCAGTATTTTGTAATGTTAAAATGGTGGCAATCATCTTGTTCCTTTCTTTTCAATGAATTTCAGGTAGAAATGGACCTGAGAGGAGTCTCTATTCTACAATTATCCTTTCATATTTCATGCTCTATGGACCATTACATGGATGAAGAAAATATATTTTTTGGAGTTGAATAAAAGTCTTAGGCATTCAAGCTCATCCTCTCTAGGTAAACCAAGAGCATCTTTGGCACAATTCCAGGAGCAGACAGGACAACGGACAGCATATGTGATATGCACCTCATGCTGTCCCATGATTCAGAATTCTTCTGCTCAGTTTTTGTGTTTGGAAGACTTTTAGTTCTGAGTCACCCAAATATTACGAGAATTTGGTCTGGTACTATCTATTAAAACTTTATTCTTAAGTTTTTTGGATCAATGTCACATCCAAGTGACTGGGACATTTTTATCACTAGAATCACCATTCTCATTTTAATTTAATCTTTGTGGATTAGCTTATGGGTGAACAATATAGTTGCTTTTTTAGTTAAGTAAAATTATTATGGTACTGGCTTATTTTCTGTGGGTTCACTGAGAACCCAGGACCACTCTAGCCGCAGAGAGGACATCCTGTTCCGCCATAATTTTTATTTCTCCAGAGAAGTCTCTTTTCTCAAAGTTTTCTGTCCCATGCAATGCAGAGGTGATAACTATGTGTTGGGAGAACTATTTTAAAAATAATAAAACAAAGATGATACCCCTAAACTGGTAGAACTGTCCAACTGGAAACTTCAAGGAAGTCAAAGGAATAAAGGCATAAATGAGAAAGAGAGAAAACAAAATCAGGCCTTGAATGTAAAAAGTATAGAATAGTAGCATCATTTATTACTATAATTGTTTATTATATTATTTTATATTATATATTATAATTATAATGTCACAGGCATCTCAAATATCCAAATCACTCCAAAACATCGAATTTGCCATAGTCAGATCCTTCTTCCCATTTGAATCATCAATTTAGAACCAGGAGAGACCATGATTCCAACCTCCTTATTTTATACGTGAAAAAGCTAAGTTCAAGAGAGGCTCGTGCTTGTCCAGGGTCCCAAACATTGTAAGTAGCAGTCAAGATTTGAACCCAGGACCAAATTCGTCTCTTTCACATGCCCCCAAGAAGGTGAGGACCACTGAGCTAGTACATACTTGGATGTTAGAATGTTATTCTAACTCTAGGCCATCTTTTCCTTCTTTGTTGTCTCACATAAACCTCAGCTTTCCTATAAGGCCACACGCTTCTTATTTTTTTAGTCCATATGTGGAAAGGTTTTTTTTCCTTTAAAAGTGATCTTTTCGGGGCAAGCCTGCATTTGGACCAATACCAAGTAATTGATGATTGTCAATGCTAATCACTAGGCATGTTTCTGCAAGATGATGCTGCAGGAGATGTTATTTAGTATCGATAGAACTCTTGAAACACTTTACCATCTTTTCAATTAACCAAGATGATTAATGATGAAGATACAGAGGCACAGAAGAAAGTTAAGTGGCTTCCTGAGGTCCCAGGGCCAATCTACAGCAATCCTGGATTGTGTCTCTTATCCTCAGAACTATGCTCTCACCGCTACTGCTCACTGGTCTGCCATCTCTCTTGTACCATTTGATGGTAACAAAAAAAATCTTATGACGTGGATACTGAGACCTCACTCTGGGGCCAAGGCAAAGATTGAGGCCATCCCAACCCATGGGGTTAGAGGCAGCACAGTACAGGGGAAAGAACGCTAGGATGGTCAGGGCCTGAGTTTGAATTCTGACTGGTATTTATGTGTGAGTGACCACAGGCAAATTACTGCATCTCTCTGGTCCTCAGCTCTTCGACTGTAAAATTAGGGCCTCTAAGATTCCTTCTAGCTCAAAATTTATAATGCTATTAATTCAAGTAAATTTAAACAGCATTTCTTAGGCACATATCATGTGCCAAACACTATTGTAGGAGCTGGGATGATAGACAAAAATTAAGATCCCTGCCCTCAAGGAGCTTATGTTCTATGAGTTCAATAAGGACCAAAATAAGTAATTAGAATGTATATGCACATGTACATATATACTTATGTATGTATGTAAAAATGTGTGCTTGTGTGTGTGTGTGTATATATATATACATATATATATATATATATACATACACATATATACATACATATGTATATAGGATCAAATCTGGCCTCAGACACCTACTAGCTGTGTGACCCTGGGCAAGTCACTTAATCCCTATTTGACTCAGTTCATCATGTATAAAATGGAGACATGCTGGTGGAGGGAATGGCAAACCACCCTAGTATCTTTGACAAGAAAACCCCAAGTGGGGTCACAAAGAGTCAGACAGGACTGAACAGAAAGGGATGAAGGAAAGGCGAGGAGGGGCGTACCTGACCAGGGGGGAGAGCCCACTGTCCACTCACTTATCAGGTAGGTTGTAATGGGACATCTGAGGTCTCCACTTCTGAGACTCTGTGATCTGTTTTTGCCTTCAATGCCTACCGCATTGCCTGGTCAAAGCTCAATAAATGCTTGTTGAATGAATGAATTCTATAAACCCACTGCCTCTCAGGGATCTGCAAGGCCCACAGGTTAGGAACCACTGGTCTAAAGGACAACTCCAGCTAGGTGGCAAGTTGAGGGACTGTTGGGTCAATCAGGAAGATGAGTTCAAAACTTGCCCCAGACATTTACTAACTGTGTGACTCTGGGCAAGTCACCTAACCTCATATAGCCTCAGTAAAAGAAGGTGATTGGACTAGATGGCCTCCAAGATCCCTCCCAACTCCAAATCTCTGATCTCTGATGCATCTTCTAAACCTAAGAATATGTCACCATCCAGAGAAAGAACTATGGAGTCAGAATGCAGAACGAAGCCAACCAATTTTTGTTTTGTTTTGCTTTTTTTTCTTTCCCATAGTTTTTCCCATTCATTATAATTCTTCTATGCAACATGACTAATGTGAAAATATGTTTAAAATGAATGTATTATAGAGCCTATGTCAGATTGCAAACTGTCTTAAGGAGTGAGGTGGGAGGGAAGGGAGAAAATTTAAAACTTATGGGAGTGATTGTTGAAAACTAAAAATAAATAATAAAAAAGAATATATCACTAATTCTGTGTTGAAGAGAATTCAGAAGGATTCATGAGCTATAGAGGAGACAGACAAGTGCTAGATTCAACATCTCCATCCCAGTTAGCTGAGAAAGACTTCAGGGAGAGAGTAGAACCCTGAGGAATCCCAGAATACTGAAAGGGAAAACAGTGGTGGATTGAGGGTGCAAGGCATGGTCTGAGAATATATCTAAGATGGATTTGTTTAGGCTCAGGGGAGTGTCTGGGAAACAAGACGAGTGTAGAGTACTCTGTTGAAGAGCAGTGGGCCTGAGGTATGATAACTAGATGCCCCCTTGGAGATTTTTGGCTCAAAGATTGGGGGTCAGAAGGGAGCTATGGAAGCAGTGAAGGGATAGAAACACCTTTCCTCACCAGTCAGAAGTTATAGCAATCATGGCATCAAGCCATCTCATGTACATCTGTGAAAACAATCACCACAGCAATAATAAAATATTTTATACCACTTTAAGATTTACAGAATACTTTGTATATATTATCTCATTTGATCCTCACAACAATTCTGTGAATTAGGCGCTATCAGGTAACTAACCCCATTGTATAGATCAGGAAACAGTAGTGGGGAGAGGTCAAATGACTTTCCTAGGATCATACACAGCTAGGAAGTGTCTAAGGCAGGACTTCCAGACTCTAAGTTCAGTCTTCCACTGCCTAGTTGTCCCTAGCTGAACCAACATGTGCACATCTGGTTTGCTACATTTAAGTTGTAAGGGAAGAAAACAGGAAGGAACTAACTCTCTTACATCTGACTTATGAAAGCTTGGAATGCAAGGGTGCTAGACCAGCACCATGGGTTAAATTTGTATGAGGATTATTTGGGCATATATTGTGATCAGAACTCTAGAGCTAAAAGGGACCTCAGAGACATCTAATCTAATTTTTACAAAAAGAGGAAGCTGAGACCCAGGGAATTTAAGGGGATTGCCCAGATTTACACAGGCAATGATCCACAGAGGTGGGCAGGGATTTGTTTCTTTTTTGTCTTTGCGCACACTCAAAAACACCAGAGAATCTGGGATTTCGTCAATGGTTGATCCAACGATGCAAATAACAAACCATCCTGGGTGACTCTTGGCTACATTCTCTCCTAAGTCCACTCTGGGTCTTCACTAATGTGCTGGGGCTCTCCCTCAATTTATCCTAACATTAAGAGGGAACCAGTGAAAACGAAGAAAAAGGAGAGGACATCCCTTTGTAGAGGTGGTGGATGTTACTAATGTGTTCCACATTGCACGTTTTCAGACTTTGTCAGTGTATTGATCAGCTGTGTTGATTTTATTTTGCTCTTCAAAAAATAGTTATCTATTGTACGAGATGGCTCCAAGGAGGAGGAGAGAGACTACTGGGAAGGGTTAGGATGATGTAAATAGCGGAAGACATCAACAAAAACCTATTTTTTAGAAAAGAAGGAAAAAAAAGGAGGGCATTGGTGCCCCACGTGAGTTTTCCTCTGATTACCTCCCTCAAGTTAGTCCCATGAGAACATATCTTTCATTAGGTGCCCAATTTTTTTCAGTAACATCTTTTACTTCAGTTCCTGTTCATTAATCCTAGCATTACAGGCTGTTACTTCCACCACATACCCACTACTGCCCTTTGGGTGAGATTTAGTTTCAATTTCTTCCCATAAATCTTATTGTTCTCTCCTCGCACATAGTAGGTATTTAATAGTGCCGTGGATTCAGAACTGGAAGGGCTCTCAGAAGTCATGTCATCAGTCGGTCAACAAGCATTTACTAAATACCTACTCTTCACTTAGCGCTAAGGATACAAAGAAAGGCCAAAACAATCCCCAACCTTAAGGAACTTGAGATCTAATGGAGGGGACACTGTTCAAATGAGTGAGTACAAACAAGATGTAGACGAGGGACCTGGCAGGTCAACTAAGATGGGAAGGCACTAGCAACAGGGAAGACCAGGGAAGACCCCTGCAAAAGATGGACATTGGCTAAATCTCAAAGGAGGCCAATAAACGGTCATTAAATGAATTGCATTCTCCTGCAGTATCTAGATGCTGGTTACATCATGGCTAGAAGGTTGTTGAAGCAGTTAGATGCACAGGGGATAGAAGGCTGGATTCGGAGCATGGAAAGCTGACGCTTACTAGTTGGGCAAGCCACTTAACCACTGTCTGCCTCAATGTCCTCATCTGTAAGATGGAAATAATAAAAGCACCTGCCTCCTAGGGTCATTGTGAGGATTGGATGAGATAAAATTTGTGAAGTGTTTTGCAAACCTTAAAGCATTGTGTGAATGCTATTATGATACTGTTTATCTGATTTTTTTGTTGCTGTTTTGCCTCCTTAAAGCAAGCATGCATTTCAACATCTCATGAGGGCCCACCCCAACTCAGAGAGTAATGGCATGGGCCACATTCGTTAGCCTAATGAATCCAGAAAAGCAATACATTAAGACATTAGCCATCAAAACTATCACGTGAGCTCCTGACAACATAAGGAGGGAACAAAAGATGGGAGTTGGAATGTCAGCCATATGGCTTAGTATCTAAGGCGTCCTCTATGGCTTTTCAGTTCTTTCACTCTGGGCCTCTCTGAAAATGCCCCGACATTCCCTAAAAGCCATCAGCACCCAGGACTTTTTGAACAGAGCTTTAAGTGGGAGAGCCAAAGACCTCGGGAGCCCTGTGCAGCTTTGTTGGAGGCAAAGTTCAGGCGAGAAAGGCTCTGTAACAAAAGCTGCGCAAAGATAATAAATGGGGGCTGTCAGATTGATTCTCACTTGAGACACCAACTGTAGCTAGTATTACTCGATATGCAGATGTTTTCTGTCTCTTTCCCTCTTTAAAAAAAATGGAATATGTTTAAATGGATTAATGATAAATTGGTATTAATATGAAGAGGATATGGTGCAGAGTGACCCAGGGAGGCAGCAATGTCAAGTGCTGGAGACATATATGAGTGATGGAGCACTCACTGCTAAGTCAGAGGATCTCGGGAATTTAAAACATTTCATGGCTCTTCAGCTTCAGGACCACACAGTCCTCTGGAAGAGGAAAAAAACTGAACCCTAACCCGACTAAAGACAGCCATCAGGCAGGGCACGATGCATTATTCACCTTTGGGGAGGCAATTTAGTGTAGCAGATGGAGAGCAGGACATGGAGTCAGGTAGACGGAGGTTTTGATCCTATCTCCAACGTTAATGAGCTGTGTGACCCTGGCCCAGACCCTCGCCCTCTCTGAGCCTCCTTCCTCATGGGGCTTTGGTGAAGATCAAGTGAGATAATGTATGGAAAACACTTTGCAGTCCATGAAGCGTTATATGAATGCAAGTTCTTATTATTATCCTTAGTGTTAGTATTATTCAGCTCATCTTTTTTTTTAATGGAGTTCAGCTAGGAATCGCCCAGGAATGCCAATAACCTGTCATTCTTCCATAGCCAATGTTCTGTGGACTCCTGCACAGGCAGACGAGATTGTAGCAGCAGCGGCATGTCCATCACAGCCCAGCGGCAGGCACACAGGAGGTGGAGGCTTGATAACGCTTGTTTAGTGATTGGTTAATGCTGCTCCCAGCACCTCCAGAATCAAACATAAAACCCTCTGCTAGGCGTTCACCCTCCCACCTTCCCAGTTTTCCTAAACCTTCCTCCTCTGCCCCCGTGTGCTCTGTGATCACTGTTCCCCAAACAAGGCATCCACCTCCCAACTCTGGGCATTTTCCTCAGTGACTGGGGACCTATCCCTTCCCATCTCTGCCTCCCGGCTCCCCTGGCTGCCTCCAAGTCCCAGCAACAATCTCACCTTTTTCCAGAAGCCTTTCCTCTGATGAATCCTGTGTTTTTTCCCAGCATACCTTTGCTGTCTTTGCTGTTGATCACTTAGTGGGTAAGTGTCACAAAGTTGTCTGAGACGCCTAAACTCTAATGACTTGCCATTGCTCATACAAGGAGTAGAAACAAAAGTAGAATTAAAGCCTAAATCTTCCTGAGATGATTTCCAATCCAGCATCTTCTGCCCCTTCAGTTTTTTATCCTGTTATAGCATTTTGTCGTCATTCAGTCATTTCAGTCATGTCCTACTCTCCATGATCCCATCTGGGGATTTCTTGGCAGAGATCCTGGAACGGTTTGCCGTTTCCTTCTCTAGCTCATTGCATAGATTAGGAAACTAAGGCAAGCAGGGTTAAGTGACTTGCCCAAGGTCCCACAGCTAGTAAGTATTTGAGGTCAGACTTGAACTCAGGTCTTCCTGACTCCAGGCCCAGGGTGCCATGGACCACTTACATGCCCCACCATGGTATTTTAGTAAACTATACAGCTAGGTGGCACAGTGATTAGAGTGCTGGTCTGTCCTGACTCACCTTTGAGAGTTCAAACCTGGCTTCAGACACTTTCTGGGTCACTTCACCCTGTTTGCCTCAGTTTCCTCATCTGTAAAATGAGCTGGAGAAGGAAATGGCAGACTGCTCCAGTATCTCTGCCAAGAAAACTCCAAGTGGATTCACAAAGAGTTGGACACTACTAAAAAGAACTCAACAGCAACAAAACCTAGAATACTGGCCTTGGAGTCAGAGACCCTGACCTAACCCTCAGCTCTGTCACTTGCCACTTGATTTGTGTATAGGGCAAGTCTTTTCCTCATGAAGGCTCAAAATCTCTGCTCCGTTAATGTAACATTGGGAATTAGGGGTAGAGAAGGGAAAGAGTTTCTAGACCCATGGTCTTATCTACTGTGCCACCGAGATGGCCAACTCTCAGGAGGAAACTCCTTCCACAGATGGAAATTGGTAACTTGTCTGCATAGTCCTTGAAGGCTTCCTGAGAGGTTAAATAGATAATACAACACAAAATATAACATATAATTAAGTACCTGATGTAACTATAACACATTAGGATAATAGTATTTGTAGAGCCAATCTGTAGATGGATGGGACAAGGATCATAAGATCAGGGGTCAGGCACCCTATCACCCGCAGTCCTTAACCTGAGTCAAAAACCAGGGACCTTGAAGCATGAACCCATCAGACATCTTGGCAAAGAATCAATCATGAAAAGTGAATGAGATGTTCATCCATCACACTCAGCCTCATGTTTGTGGCCAGGCATTCTAGCATGAATAATCCAAAACAGAAGATATCACTCCTGAGCCCTTTGTATGGTAGTCAACTCTGGAATGCATCCCATGATTTGCTCTGTGAGTGAGTGAGTGTGTGTGTGTTTGTGTGTGTGTGCAGATTCATTATTCTGCTTATTAACCTTAATATTAAAATGAGTTTGCATTTCCCAGAGCATGACCCAGCTGATGGCCAGGGCGGGCAGCCCAGATCCACATGGGTGGCCAAGCTGGAATAATTAACTTGCTACAAACATCCCCAATATGTGAGCAGTGTCCATGTAGCTAACAGGCAAAATATGGAAGGCCAGCCTTTGAGACTTAATGCATTTTGGAATCATAGATCTAGAGATGGGAGAAACCTTGAAGCCATACAAAATCAATGATCTTCATTTTTCAGATGAGGAAACTGAGTCCCAGAGAGGGGAGGTATCTGCTGCTCCACCTGGTTTCAACTGCAAAGATGCCCCTCTCAGAGGAAACTCATCATCTCTAATTCCACCACCATGTTGCTAACTCAAGCCTTGATTGACTCTACCTCCCTTGGCCTCCTCTCCCCTTTGAATGGAGAGCTGGAGGCTGGGGCACCACACTCCTCCCAATGCCTTCCTTTATGGATTGCAGAAACTGGACTTTTGGACTCAGGTCACTCTGCCTTTGCTGCTCTGCCTGGTCCTGACCCCATGGAAGGAGGTGCCCCCTCACTGTGTACCTTCGGTGTCCATTTCCCCCTTTCCTGTCTATCTGTGTGCTGTCTCCTCCCTTGAAATTGTAAGCTCCTTGAGGGGAGGGACTATCTTTTAATCAGTTATATCCCCAATACTTAGCACAATGCCTATCACATAGTGGGTGTGTAATAAATGTTTATTGGATTGCATTGGAAGAAGCAGGGTCAGGATTTGAACACAGGTCCATTGACTCTGAATCTAGCACTACATCATGCAGCACATATAATTCAGTCTAACAGAGGACCCTCTGGGCTCTTATTCAGAGCATGTTTGCAAAAACTGAAAGAATCACAGTCTAAAACTAGTTCACCATTCACGGGACTAGAGCCACAGGCCTCTGGGATAATCTATAGCAATCAATTAGCAAGCCTCTATGATGTGCCTACAGTGTGCCAGGCCTGGGGACACAGACGTTGGGGGCAGCAGGTGATGAGGATCCTTCTGGCATGAGGTATTTGCCACAAGTGACTGGAGGCCCTGTCACAACCTGATCTACTCAAATTTCATGAATGAATGGGAATTGGGGCTGGCCTCATTTCATAGAGAAGAAAGCAGAGGCACACAGGGGTTTTGTGGCCAGACAGAGACAAAAAGGAGAATTTGCCTCGACTGTTCCTAGTCCCAACTCTCTGTCTTTTCTCATAATTCAACTTGCCCCATCCCCGTCTTCCCTCTTCTCACCTCTCCCTCCTTCTTTCTTTTCCTTTCTCTCTCTCTCTTCCCTTCACCCTTCTCTCTCTCCTCTCTCTGTTTCTCTCTGTCTCTCTTTTTCTCTCATCTCTCCTCTCTGTCTCTTTTTTCTCTCTCCTCTACCTCTCTGTCTCTCTCCATCTCTCTCCTCTCTATCTCTCTCTGTCTCTGTCTCTTTCTCTCTCTCTCTCCTCTGTCTCCTCTCTCCCCTCTGCCTCTCTCTGTCTCTCTTCCCCTTCTTCCCTCTCTCCTCTCTCCCTCCCTTCCCTTTTTCATGCCTCTGTCTTTGTCTCTCTTTCACTATGTTTCTCTCTGTAATCATTGCCTCTATTTCCTTTCTTCTCACATTTTCCACCTCTGAAGTCTAGCTTCTAACCTTAGCATTCCACCAAAACTGCTCCCTCCAAAGTGACCAATGATCATTTCGTTGCCCAATCCAGTGGCCTTTCCTCAATCCTCATTCCCTTGACCCTCTGCAGCTTTTGACACGGTTCATCATTCCTCCTCCTTGGTAACTTCCTTTCTCTAGGTTTTTGAGACACCCTTCTCTGCTGGTTCTTCTCCTACCTCTCTGATGGCTCCTTCTCAGTTTACTTTGCTAGATCTCCATCCAGGTCATGCTGACTAACCATGGGCATCTCCCAAGGCTCTGCCTTGGGCACTCTGCTTTTCTCCTATATTACTGATGATCTCATCAGCTCCCATTGTTTCAACGATCATCTCTATACAAATGATTCTCACATATGTTAATCTAACTTTTCTCTTGACTTCCAATCCCTCATGTCCAACTGTCTAATGGACATCTTTAATAACTAGTCCACAGACATCTTAAATGCAATAGCTAAAATGGAATTCATTGTGTTTTCCCCCTTCCCAACTTTCCCTATTGCTGTCAAGGTCATCACCATCTTCCCAGTCCCCTAGGATGGCAAGCTGTGTGTGTCATCCTCCACCGTTTACTGTCTCTCACTCCCCATAGCCAATCTTCTGCCAGGACCTGTAGAGACTACCTTTGCCACATCTCTCCCATGCAGTCTTTCCCTTCTCGGACACTGCCACCACTCTGATACAGGACCTCATCTCCTCAAGCCTGGACTACTGAAATAGTCTGCTGGAGGATCTGACTGCCTCAAGTATCTCTACTCCAATCCACCCTCCATTCAGCTGTCCAACTGATCTTCCTAAAGTGCAGGAATGACCTCCTAAGCCCCCTATTTGGTAAATTCCAGTGACTCCCCATCATTAACAAGATGAAATGGAAAGTCCTCTGTTTAGCATTCAAAATCCTTCCAATGTGGGCCCTTCCTACCTTACCCCCTTCCACATACCCTACAATCCAGTGACTGACCTCTCTGCTCTTCTGCCCATATTCTGATTCCATTCGTTTTCACTGACTGTCCCCCATGCTCAGAATTCTCTACCTCCATATCTCTACCTCCTGGCTTCCCTATAAGGAGGTTTTCCTACTCCTCTTTAATTTCACCTTTCCTTTGAGATTATCCCCAATTTTGTGGCTTTTGTTTTGGCTTTGGAAGAGAGAATGAGACAGACAACTCCATGCAATTTTGCCTCCTTTAATCCAGCCCACACCCAAGTCAAGACATCATTAACATGATGACATTGGTCCTCCTCAAAAATGAAGGACAAATAACAACAATGGTGACAACAGAAACACCCCCAATTTAATAATGTCTGTATCTGCTTTGTACATCTGCCATCTTCCCCTTTAGACTGTGAACTAGAGAACAAAGATTCCTTTCCCACCATTCTTTGTGTCCCTAGTGCTTAGCCCGGCATGCTTAAATGCTTGTTGACTGTTGACTGACTTCCTTCCTCCCCTTTCCCTCTGCCTCTGTTTTTCCCTCTCATTTTCCCTCTCCCTCCCCCTTCCCTTCTTCCTTCACACAGAGAGTAAATAGCAGAGCCAGGATTCAAAGCCAGTGTTTGCACTCCCTCATCTCCAACCTCTATCATATTTGAAAACTTGCCTCCACAACATCTAACTAGTTGTCTACCCTTAGTTTACACACTTTTAGTGAGGGGGAACCTACTACCTCCCTATCAATAAATCTATAAGCTTTCATTAACAAGTAGCAGCAGCAGTCTTGGTGGTAGTAGTACTAGTAGTAGTAGTAGTAGTAGTAGTAGTAGTAGTAGTAGTGGTGGTGGTAGTAGTGGTGGTAGTAGTAGTAGTAGTAGTAGTAGTAGTAGTAGTAGTAACAACTAACACATATATTGCTTTAAGGTTTGCAAAGTATTTTAAGTAGATTATCTCCTTTGATCTGCTGTACAACCCTATGAGCAATAGTAGTAGCAAGCAGCAGCAATAACAGTAGTGGTAGCAGCAGCAGTAGAAGTAGAAGCAGAAGGTTCAATAGTAGTAGCAGAATTAGTAGTAGTAGTAGTAGTAGTAGTAGTAGTAGTAGTAGTAGTAGTAGTAGCAGTAGTAGTAGTAGTGGTGGTGGTGGTGGTGGTGGTGGTGGTGATGGTGGTGGTGGTGGTAGTAGTAGTAGTAGTAGTAGTAGTAGTAGTACCAGTAGCAGAAGCAGAAGTAGAAGCAGCAGTCTCAATAGTAGCAAAGTAGTAGCAGCAGCAGCAGCAATAGAAGAAGAAGAAGCAGGTTTAACCTGACTCCTACATAGGTCACTTAGGAAGACAGGAGAGAGAGAGAGAGAAAGAAAGAGGGAGAGCAAAGAGAGGGGGGGAAGAGAGAGAGAGAGAGAGAGAGAGAGAGAGAGAGAGAGAGAGA
>CM053581.1:14313624-14331963 GCA_028627135.1 Pseudochirops cupreus | reverse complement strand
GCAGCAGCAGCAATAGAAGAAGAAGAAGCAGGTTTAACCTGACTCCTACATAGGTCACTTAGGAAGACAGGAGAGAGAGAGAGAGAAAGAAAGAGGGAGAGCAAAGAGAGGGGGGGAAGAGAGAGAGAGAGAGAGAGAGAGAGAGAGAGAGAGAGAGAGAGAGAGAGAGAGAGAGAGAGAGAGAGAGATTAGTGGCCTGCTGCCAACACACCAAATGCTGGTGCCAATGAGATTTCTGCCCAAAGTAGAACAAAATTTTAAATCAGACTTTGGAGGATACAGGGTTCTCAATTCAGTATGGCTGTCCATTTATTCAATGAAGGACTGTTTTTCATCCTCATTTACTCATTGAAATAATTCTAATTGAGAACCAATGGGCTAGGCATTGTAGGGAAGGGTAAGGTATAGTCCTTGCTTAGAAGTATCTTACACAGAGGAAAAGGTAGGTAACCCTCTAAGTCACTGTTTGTTGTCCTTAATCCCCAGAGAGGACCAAAATGACATCACTATGCTAGTCAAGTTTCAATATGTCTGACTGTGGCTGATCAGACCAATTTGAGCTCAGAATGCTCTACCACAGGTCGGGCACAAATAGTACATGTGAACATTTGGGGTGGATTCTCTAAATTTGCACATCTCATGTTTCTTTTGAGCTACTTCAATTCTGCTTTGTTCATTGACCACAGCACCTTTTCTAATGAGGGTGTGCCATGCTGAGAGGTCCTGTGACAATGTCTCCCATGTCATGAAATCAATTCCAAAGTTCTTCAGAGAGACCTTAAGAAAGACCTTAAGATCTTTGTATCAATTCTTCTGACCACCATGTAAGAGCTTGTCCCATGTGAGTTCTCCAAAAAATAGTCTTTTTGGCAAATGTACGTTTTGCATTTGAACAACATGGCTAGTCTATTGGAGTTGTGCTCTGTGAAGCAGAATTTGAATGCTTGGCAGTTTAGTTTGATAAGAACCTCAGTGTTTGGTACCTTATCCTGTCAGGTGATCTTCAGAACCTTCTTAAGACAATTCAAGTGGAAGTGATTCAGTTTCCTGGCATGGTGCTGGTAGACTGTTCAGGTTTCACAGGCATACAACAATGAGATCAGCACAATGGCTTGTAGACCTTCAGTTTGGTAGTCAGTCTAATACTTCTCTCTCACACTTTCCTTCAGAGTCTCCCAAACACTGAGCTAGCTCTGGCAATACATGTGTCAACCTCATTATCAATGTGTACCTCCCTGGAAAGTATACTCCCAAAGTAAGCGAACTTATCCACAGCATTCAAACTTCTCCATTTGCTGTAACCAATGGTTCCAAGTATGGATGGTGTGGTGGTGGCTGATGGAGCACCTGTTTTCTTGTGTTCATTGTGAGGCCAAAATTAGCACAAGCAGCAGAGAATTGATCCATTCTTTGTAGCATTTCAGCTTCAGAGGATGCATTGAGTATACAATCATCTGCAAACATAAAATCATACACCCACACTGCCTCCCTCCACTTTGGTCGTGCCTTTTAGCTTTTCCACCTTGAAGAATTTACTATCAGTGCAGCAGCTGCCTTGATATCCTTTTCATCCTCATTGATGGTGTTTGACAACATAGCTGAAAACATCATGCTAAAAAGCATAGGAGCAAGCACACAACCTTATTTCACTCCATTGGTGACTGGAAAAGCACAAGAGCATCATACATTATGAGACAAGCATGCCATCATGGAATTGATGTACAATGCTGATGAACTTCTCTGGGCAACCAAATTTTGACATAATTTTCCATAAACCCTCATGACTGATTGTAGCAAAGGCCTTGGTTAGATCAAGAATGGTATGTAAAGACCTCTGTTCTGCTCCTGGCATTTCTCCTGGAGTTGTCAGGTAGCCAACACCATTTTGACCATTCCTCAACCCTTTCTGGAGTCACACTGGCTCTCAGGTAGAGGACCATCTTCCAGGTGAAGGATCAACCTATTAAGGGGTACTCTGGCAAGAATCTTGCCAAAAATGACTGAGAGAGCCCTCCTGTGATTGTCACAGCACAATCTATTTCCCTTACCTTTATAGAGATGGACAATTGAGGTATCCTTGAACTTCTGGGGAATAAACTCTTCTTGCCATATAACCCAAAAAACTTGTCAGTTTTTGTGTGAGCAGTGGACCGTCTGCCTCCTAAATCTCAGCTGGAATAGAATCAGCACCAGGCACTTTGCCACAGGAGAGGAGCCGAATGGCATTCAAAACCAGAACACTTTAGGTGGAAATTTGTCTGGAGAGAGATTGACTTCAATCTGAGGTAAATGGTCAATGCCTTCAGCATTGGTTGATAATAGTCTGTTGAGAACACTATGGAAAGGTTCAGTCCATCTCCCCAGGATCATGTCCTTATCACTAATCAATGTGGTTCCATCAGCATTGAGTAGTTGAGATGCACCAAAGGTCTTTGGCCCATAAATAGCCTTCAGGGCATCATAAAAACACTTTGGGTTGTTACTATCAGCATAAAACTGAATTTCGTCTGCCTTCTTACTGAGCCAAGAATCCTGTATCTCTCCAAGCTTCTCTTGTACTTTACTCTTGATGAAATTACATGTTGCCTTCTTAGAGATGGATGAACTATCCTGCTGGTAAACCCTGTAGAATTCTTGTTTTTACTTAGTGCCTTCTGAATTTCACCATCATTTTCATCAAATCAGTCTTGATGTTTTCAAGTGTTCTGACCTAGATGAGCACATGCAGTGCTATATACCAAATATCTGAAAGCTGCCTACTCCTTTTCTGCTCCACTGTTGCCAATTGTGTGTTGACTCAACTCCCTCCAAGTTAGCAACAAACTGTTCTGGCTCAGAAAAAAGCTCTAATCTGTTGACATTGTCTTCTGGTAGTCATTTTGCCTTACTGTCACCACTTTTATTGAATGTGAATATTTAGATTCGAAAGGATAAGTCTACGATCAGTCCATCATTCTGCACCACACATTGCCTTCAACACTCTCATGTCCTGTCTGTCTCTTCTCCTTACAATGACATAGTCTATTACATGCCAGTGTTTCCTGTGAGGGTACATCCATGAAGTTTTATTACGTTTAGATATATGGAAGACAGTGTTGGTCATGACAAGGTCATGAGATACACAAGTCTTCAGTGGTAAGTGACTATTACTGTTGCTGTTTCCAACTCCATTCCTCCCAAAGAACTTCCTGCCGTGTCTGGAAGATAGGAAGATGTTTTGTTTGGTATGATCTCATATCTAGAAGATTCTGTTCAGTCCTGAATACCACAGTTTAAGAAGTATTTTTGATAAGTTGGAGAACTTCCAGGGAATGGGGAAGGGCCTTGAGTTCATGCCATATGCCATATTCTTCCAGGATCCCTTGAAGAAATTGGGAATATTTATCCTGGAGAAGAGAAGACTCAGGGACAGTATGAGAGCTATCTTCAAGTATTTGAAGGATTCTCCTGTACATGAGGCTTTTGATTCCTTCTAGCTGACCCTAGGGGACAGAACAAGAAGCAATGAGTAGGAATTGCTGAGAAGATAACAGAGGCTGAATTATCAAGGGGAAATTTTACTAATAATGAGAGCCACACCAAAGCAGAGTGAGCTGTCTCTTGTTGGATGCCTTTGAGCAGAGGCTGGATAACCATTGGTGAGATTACTTTAGATCAGATGGAATCTGAAGTTCTTTGTCTACTGTTGGCTCAGGAGGACAGAGAAGGCTTCCCAGAAGAGGCAAGATTCCCAGCTAGACTTCCAAGGATGGATAGGATATGGATAGGCAGAAGAAGAAAAGCATTCCAGGAAGGAGAAGACAGTGCTGAAGTGGAATTTGGAGTCAGGAGACCTAGGCTTAAATCCTAGCTCTTCTTATTATCTACATGATCTTGGACAAGTCCCTTTCCCTCTGGGTCTCAGTTTCCTCCTCTGTGAAATAAGGGTGATTAGACTTTGTGATCACTGATGTCCTTTCAAGCTCTATAATCTATGATCCATTCCCCAGGCAGTGTGAGCAAAGTCCTTTCATTTGATCTCCTCAATTCCCCCAGGAAGGGGGTTATTATTATGCCACTTTTATAGGTGAGGAAACTAAGTTAAGAAAGGTTAAGTAACATACTCAGGATCTCATAGGTGTCTGAGACAGGTTTTGCATTCATGTTTTTCTGTCTCAAAAATACAGTATTCTATGCACTCTGCCACCTAGCCAGAATGAGCGAGGTCTGTGTTTAATGAACATCAACATCTCATCTTCTTTTGAGGCTCTTCTCTACTGGGCCACCTTCAGGAAGCCTTCTTGGATCCCCCCAGCTGTAAAAGATCCTCCCTCCTCAAATGACATTGATTCATTTATCTGTATACAGTACACACACACACACACACACACACACACACACAATCAAAATCATAAAATCTTGAAATATTAGAGCATAATGGATCTCCTAGGCCAACAAGTTCAATCCAGACTTAACCAAAAATGTCCTCTACCAAGTCTCTGACAAGGGGTCACCCAAACTGTGCCTGAAGAGCTCCAGAGGCAGACCTGCTTCCTGTCAAGGTAGTGCATTTCCTTCCATTTTGTTAGGAGGATTTTCCCTACATGTATAGGAAATTTTCTTATTTTCATCTTCCACTTATCCCTCTCCCTCCCCCTCCCCCTCCTTGCTCTGACCTAGGAGTCTGAGCCTGGGTTCCAACTTTGTCTTCTGCAACTTTGAACAGGTCTCCTCCCCTCTGAGGGTCATAGCTGCTTCGTTGGCAAAATGAGGGAAGAGAAACTAGATAACTCCCATGGCATTTTCCAGCTCGAAATCTTTGGTGCTAATTCTAATCCCTCTTCCAATACTTGAAACTGATCACATCCTCCCTAAGCCATTTCTTTTTCCAGCTAACCTTGTTCATTCCCTGTAGATCATGCCACACCCCACCCCCACGCCCCAGTAAAATGTAAGCCTCCTGAAAGCAAGGGCCGTTTTGTTCACTCACCGCCCCTCTCACACACAGCGGCCGGATTCCAGAAGGCATGAAATGAATGTATGCTGAATGTCAGCAATGCTTCATACAGGGCCAGAATTCCTCCACGCTATCCCCTGATCTTTGCAGCCCTCTCTAAATCTGGATTTGGGAAAAAGTCCAAGACTTCCAACTTCCTGTCTTAATTGTCACCAATCTCCTACTTAGGGGAACATTTCAACTGAGCTCCCTTATGGATGTCTACCTGCACTATTTCTGAGCCCACACCTTGGGCTACCGGTGTAATCGAGAACAGGTTGCTGTTTGAAGCCTGACACTGTCTCAGATGGACGCATAATAAATAACACTCTTCTAGAGTGATTGAAACCACATGCGTTAAATGAAACGGCAAAGAGCCGGGCATGGTAAAAAAAAAAAAAAAAAGAGCTGGAGAGAATGAGGAGGGGGCTGGCGAGGGGAGGCGCAGAGAGAGGGAGACTCAGATAACCCCGCACATAGTATCTGAAGCCGGGAAAACCAGAACTGCCATTTACAACCCACTTTATGAACCCTTTCTTTTTGGTCCCCACAGCAACCCTGGCAGGTAGTCGCTTCTTGTTTCTCGTTTTCGCTGATGAGGAAAGGGAAGTTAAAGGACTTGCCCAGAGTCACACATCGGAGATAGATTCCAGTGTCGATTTTCCTGAGACCAAAACCACTGCATTTCCTATTATATCACATTGTCTCTGACCCGTATTTGGGTCCTGGCTTGGGTCCATACTAGCTATTTGACTACCCTAAATATATTCATGCATTCATATATGTATTGTGTGCATGTATATATGTGTATACATGTATGTGTGTATGTTCTATGTGTATAAACATATACATATGTTATATGTGTTTGTGGATGCATATACACATTACAAGACGCATCACCACTCCCAATTTTCCTATGGACTATTTGTGCCCTACCTATGGTGGAGCCTTCCAAACTTATATTGGTCTCATCACCCAGTCAGACTGTACCTTGGCTCCAACATAGTGAGGTCATTTTGGTTCTCTTCCAGAATGAAAGACAACTCCAACGTTTATGTGTATTGAATGTGTACACACATACAATACACATATATATACATATAAATACACATATGTGTAGGGAAATAATTTCATTTTTCTAATCTTCAGTTTCCTTATCTAAAAAATGAAGGTAATAATGCTTTCCCTCCCCTCTCCCCATCATGTAGGGTTGTTGTAAGGAAATTATTATTTTCATGATCATTGTTGCCTTTAAAGATTAGAATACAACAAGCCAGGATCTTATTACCAACCATCTTTCCTCATATTATCAAAGAAAATTCAGGACTTTGGCAACCAAGAAAGTATGTGAAATCTTGGGCTGCCATAGAAGAGGCAGAGTTCCAGAAGCAAGAAGGTGACAGACCAGCAAGGGTCAGACCACTTCGGGAGCATTGTTCTGGTGCCACATTTTATAAAGGATATTGACACCCTGGAAAGTGTCCAGACAAAGGCTACCAGGATGGTGAAAGGATTTGAGTGCGAGTCACATGAGTCACCAGCTGGTCCCAGGATCTGGGGACTTCTAGCCTGGAGAAAAGAAAGTTTTCTGGTGGGGTGGGGGAGGTTCAGGATCATTGTATTCATATCTGAAGGTCTCCAGTGTAGAATAGGGATGAGATGTTATGTTTTTGGCCCCAAAGAGCAGAACCAGGAGCAATGAGCTGGCAAGAAGGAGATGGAGGCCTGATGCAGAGGCAGGTTACAACCAAGAGCTGTCCAAAGCTGAAATGAGCCTCCTCCTTTGCTGGAAGGTTCGCCCCCATTAGCAGTTTTCAGGGAAAGGCTGAATGATCACTTATATGTTGGATGTTCTGGGAGGTGCTTCTCAGTCAGCTATGGCTTGGGTTAGGTAGCCTCAGTACTCCTTTCCAACCCAGTGATTCTGTGATTCTGCAAATTTTAGTTTTCCACAGTCCCCTCCACAATCCCCTAGTCAAAAACCTTCCATACCAAATCAACCAACTCCAAGAGAGGCTGACACAAGAATTTCATTTGTGAAGAAAGAGCTCAAAATGTCCAATTCTGTGGATTTAAGTAAATACTCAGAGCAGAATTTTCATGGGTTATGACATGAATCTCATAAGCCCTGCAGATCAGCACCCATAGTGATGGGCACTGCTTGGATAGATTGAGCCCTCACCTACACAGTTTGGATCCGGATCTTGCTCCTGCCTGAATTTCTGTGAATCTTTGGGTAAATCCACTGAAACTCCAGCTGCATCTGTAAAATGGGATGAGTAAATATTTATTAAGCTCTTACTATGGGCCAATTATGGTTCATAGCAGCCCTTTTCTTTTTGAGTAGCAACAAAATGAAAACAATAGATTCCATCATTTGGTGAAACACTGAACAACCTTTTTTAGAAATATAATAGAACTTTACTACAAAAAAGAAAAAAGAGTGTGAGGAACATAGAAACAGAACAAAGAACAGAGAAATATAGGGAGGCTTTATGAAAGGCTATGGAGAAAGGCAAGGAGGACCAGAAGATTCAATCAATCAGTCAACACTGTACTAAGCACTGGGGATGCCAAGAGAAAATGGAAACTCTTCTTACCAGAGCAATGACTATAATAATATAAACTAAAACAGCCCTAAAAGAAAGCCAGTCTCTGAGTAATTGTGATAACCAGTCTTGGTCCTTTAGAATAATTCTACCTTCCTTAGGAACAGAAGTGGGGGATGTCAGGAATAGAAGAACCTTTGTATGATCGATTGTAGTCATTCAGCATTGCTTTTGCTCAGTTCTTTTTCCTTATTACAAAGGATGACCTGGTGCTTGGGGTATGCTATATATAAAAATGACTGTGATGTAAGAAGAGAAGATAGCAACATAATTTTTAGAAAGGAAACTCTGAATATTGGATTTAAAAAGGACTCTGGAGGTTATTTAGTCCTAGGATTCTTAACCTGAGGTCTGTGAACTTTTGCAAAAAATAATAATAATAAAATATAGATACAGAAGTATAAAACTTTATTTCAACATATTTGGTTGTAATTATAAGGACTCGATTGAAAAGGGATCTATTGACTTCACCAGGCTGCCAATGTGCTCTATGATATAATGAGGGCAAAGAACCCCTGATTTAGTTCATTCCCATTACTGTACCAATAGGGAAAACTGAGACCCAGAGAGAAGTAATGATCCATCCGGGGTCATCCAGCTAAATGTGGCAGAACCAGAACCAGAACCCAAGTCTTTTCATTCCCTAGCCAGGACTCTTTGTATCACTTACAGGCTGCCCTTAGAAATAGTAGGTGGAATAGGCCAAAACCTTTGTGTTATGACGTGAAGCAGTCTGGAAAGCTTGCTTGAATTCAAAGTAGCTTCCACTGCCCGTTATGGTACCTGAAACTTTATTAGATATTCCCTTAAAGACTTTTGGGCAAGTCACTCAATCTTTCTGAGACTCAGTTTTCTCATCTGTAAAATGGAATAGAGGAGAGTGGACTCTTTAAAGTGAATGTCTAATGTCCTCTTTAATTCAACTATTGTATGACTCTAAACTCATTAAAATGCATGGGAGGCTGAAGACATTAAGCCATTTGCAGCTAAGTCTTGAGGAACCTTGAGTTTACAGTTTACTCTATGAGTTCCAATTGGGTAGAATTGGGTCAAGGGATGGGAGGAGTAAGCAAGTTAACCATAATAGTTGATATTGATACAGATTATTGATCAATCTAAGAGATAACTCTATGAAGCAAGTACTACAGGTGGTCACCCTAATTTCATTTTATTTTAAATAATTCTTATTGTTCACTGAAATTAGTTTTGCAGTCATCTCTTTGCAAATACCACCAGCACTGCAATACAGGATGAGCAGATATTCCAGGAAATGATGTCTCTTGTTGCCTTTGGATGTATAATAATACCAACTTTACCAATGCCTTGAGTTTGCTTCTTTAAGGAGAACCTATGAGCCAACTTTCCATTTCACTAAAGTTTCCTTCTGTCTTCTGATTTCTTTTATAGGGAGAATGTCAAGATTTATGTAGTTCACTTTCTTTAATGGTATGTCCTTCAAGAGGTTGAAAGCAATTGTGCGGGACCTATGTTAGATGTCACTTCGTATTTTTCTTTGTGTCATGGCTTTCCATGGCCAAAGAATTCATCACCATATGGCTAGTCTAGTGGTAATGAGTCTCTTTGTATTTTGCTAGGCTGGATCTCAGAAAGCAGACTTGGGGTGTTTCCAAGACTAGACCCCAAAGCCTTTCCAACATGGTAGAACTTAGCAGAATTTATACTCTGCTAGAACAACCAATAGGTTACGACTGAGTCATACCCATACCGTGATGAAGCATTGACGGAGGGTATTTGTAGGATGGTCAGTCGGTCAATTAGCATTTATTAAGCAACTACTGCATTCTAGAAACTGTACAAAGTGCAGGGAGGATACAAAGAAAGGCAAAAGTCTGCCCTCTAGGAGCTCGCAATCTAATGTAGGAGACAAAATACAACAAATATGTACAAATAAGCTATTTACAGGGAAAAAAATTTGGAACTATCCACCAGAAGGAAAGCATGAGAGTTTAAGGGAGACGGGTTGGTAAAGGCATCCTGTAGAAGGTGGGACATACAGGAAGCCAAGGAAGACAGGAGGTGGAGATGAGGAGGGAGAGCATTCCAGACATGGTGGGCACTCAGTGAAAATGCCCAGAGTCAGGTGATGGAGTGCCCTTTTCAAGGAATAGCAAGGAACAGTCAATGCCCCTGGATTTCAGAATATGTGGAGAGCAGTTAGGTCCAATAAGACTGTAAAGATAGGAAGTAGCCAGGCTGAAAAGAGTCTTAAATTCGAAATGGAGAATTTTATATTTCATCCTGGAGATGACAGAGTCATTGGAGGGGTGTGTGTGTGTGTGTGTGTGTGTGTGTGTGTGTGTGTGTGTGTGTGTTAGGGATGGAGTGGCATTACATGGCCATATCCATACTTTATGAAGATCATAACAGCTAAGTGGAGGATGGATTGGAGTGAGGAGAGACTTGAGAGAGAAAGAGACCAATCATCAGGCTATTGAAATAGTAGTGGTATGAGGAAATGAGAAGCTATACCTGTGTAGTGGTGGTATCAAAGGAGAGAAGGTGGGATGTGTTCTAGAGATTTTGCAGAAGGGAAATTGACAAGAGATGCTGCTAAGGTAAAATTGACAGATCTTGGCAACAGCTTGGATATGTATGGGAGGGGCATGGAAAGGGAGGGATGAGAGATAGTGAGGAGTCCAGGATGATTCCCAGGTTGTGATTCAAAGTGACTGAGAGATTGATTGTACCCTCAACAGTATTAAGGAAGGTTTAAAAAAGTATGGTGACTAGATGAAGAAAACCTACAAAGAATTTGATAAGGTCCCTCAAATTAAATCAAGCTATATTTTAACACTTCGAGATGTCCAATGGGAAGGTGAGAATAGATGAGTATAAAGGAAAATATGGCTAGGAGTAAGGAATTAGTGTTAGGGTTAGAAATGGACTAAACACTAAATAACATCACAAAAAGTAAAATTGATCATATTTTGACAGACAGGAACTGATGCAATACTAATGTTGGAGTCATTCCTGAATCAGATTTCTGTATATAGTGAGACCACTGATTTATTAGAACAGAGATCAAAATTACTACAAAGCTAGGAGAGAAAATAAAAATGAGAAAAATATATAGCATGCAATTAAAACTCCCATCTGACATATCTAAACGAGTTATTGAAAATTAAAAAGGGAATATGTATGGCTGAAATAACAGACATGAATTACAAAAATTCCATACAAAAGTTCAACCACTGTCAATCAATTGCCATAATGAGATCAAAAGAGCCTCAAAAGACCATTGTCAGCAAACACTCGACTGACTTGCCAAGTGGAAAGATTTGGCAGCCAAGGGCAACAAAGGTTTGGAAAATAACTTCATATGTAAAATTTGATGGATGTTTATTAGCAGTATTTCCTCATAAAAGAGTGGAGGGTAAAACCATTTAAAATAAAGCTTGGCAAGAGAACCAAGTAAGCAAAGTTGTTCCGAGAGTGCTTAACAATGAAGCTGGAAAGAGGACAACACAAAAATGAAAAGATGGAAAAGATCTGCCAAGTTTCGTTTGTTTGCTTGTTTTAATACAACAAACTGTCTTCATCCACAAGGACAGTAGAGCCATCGTACTTGGACTCTAGCATCATATTCCTGGAATTACTTAGTTACAAAATAATAGAAGTGCCACTAAAGAGAGAGGGAAAAAGGAAAATCAGTTGGATATTTTTGTTGGATATTATTACTGGACACAATTGCAAAAGAAACAAGCATTTATTTTTATTTTTTGAAAAAAATTTTGCTTGCCTTTATTCAGAGAGGACTGTGGTACTAGACACAGAAAATAAGTATCTTATGTATAATTTGTATAGAATGTAAGTTTAAAAAGATATCAAATGAAGGGGAACAGAAAGTCATCATGGTGAATGTATCCTGCTGAAACAAACATTTATTAAGTGCCTACTAAGTACTTTATAAATATCACAGCTGATCCCCACAACATCTCTGGGAGGTAGGTGCTATTAATATCCCCATTTTATAGCTGAGAAACCTGAGGCAAACAGTGATTAAATGAACTGTCCATGGTAACAAACCTATTAAGTGTCTAAATTTGAACTCAGGACTTCCTAACTCCAGATCCAGTACATGTCCACTGTGCCACGTAGGTGTGTCCAGGTAGAAGGTAAAAAAACGAGGATATGATAATAAAAGCATAGAAAACTTCTCAAGACCTTAGTATTTTCTTCCTTCAAATTTTCCAGGAGAAAATTACTTAGTACTTAGATTTGGTGGGTGGCTAGGTGGCACAGTGAATAGAGCGCCGGCCCTGGAGTTGGGAGGACCTGAGTTCAAATCCGGCCTCAGACACTTAACACAGAAATTAGCCATGCGACCTTGGGCAAGTCACTTAATCCCAATTGCCCTACCTTCCCCCTCCAAAAAGCAAAAAAAAAAAGAACTTCGATTCAGTTCATGTCTTATGTTTTCCCAAAAGGGAATGAGAGGAATAGAAAGTTACTTGTGATGCAAATCTGGTAGAGGACAGCTATTTTTTTTTTTTGTAAACAAAGAGGTGCATAAGAAACTTACTAGCAAACATTATCAAAGACTTAAACAAGCAGCAGTAACTCCTAGTCAGTCAGTCAATAAGTATTTATTAGCGTCTGTTATGTGCCAGGCAATGTGACAAGTGCTAACTTTTAGCTACTGTTAAACTCTCCCAGGAAGTTGGGAATTAAATATCAAAATATGAGGCCATTTTGGAGCCTGCTGAATCAGCACTCATATTTCCTTTTACATTTGTTTTATTCAAACAATTTCCTCCAGCTCCATATCTTCTGATAAGCTAGGTCAGGGCTGGGGTTCATCCTCCAGCTGGTCATCATCTTCTCAAAGAAATGATGAATTAGTTACCAGGAGCTCCTCCCAAAGTGCAGTGTCATTGGTGGGAATGAGGGCAAGGGGTGTACCATGACACTCCTAGTCTCTCAAGTTCACAAGCTTATCTCCAAGGTTGGGAATGTCCATCTCAGGCTTGCTATCTGCACACCTGTGCTCAGGAAAGAAACCCTAAGCAGAGGCATTATCTGGGGCTTGGCGATCCAGTCTCAAACTGGAGGTTAGCACTTATGCTGACTGACATATAGGAGAAGTTCACCATTTCTGCCAAGGAAAGACTCAAAGAGTTCAGACTCACTGGATAGATGGAAAGAGGGAGGGAGTCTGGGGGTGGAGACTCTCCCTTTAAGGTCCACTGAGTGGGCCAATCTTTTTGGTCTGATAGAGCTTTGATGTTTCCTCTCTATGCTTCAGGCATCACCAAAGGACTGCCTGGGGTGGGGTGTGTCATCCTGAAAGGACAAGGCATTCAATGTGAACTGACATATTTCTCTAAAAGGACAGGGTGCAGCCTCAGCACTCCATGGACTGTGCTCCAGCTGGAGTAGATGGGGGGTGCTGTTATTAACCTCTCATTACATATATAAAATCATTAGGAGAATGCATATATACAGACAGACATGGGTTATAGATCATACATATATATATGTAGAGTCAGATCTCAATGTTTCCAGGTCTAGTGCTATAGCCACTGAATGAGGAAGTTTGAATCCTGCTTCAGCCACCTCTTAACTGTGTGAACCTGGGTAAGTCACTTAACCTCTGTTTGCCTCAGTTTTCTCATCTGTAAAATGGAGATGTTGCTACCTCTCAGGGTTGTCATGAGGACAGAATGAGATAACAGATGGAAAGTATTTTGCAAAACATAAAATTCTGTGCAAATGCTAGCTTTACCATCATATAACTAAGTGAAAGGTAAAAAAAAAAATTCTACTTGTTTTTTGATTACTGATTTTGCTTTAAAAAAAAAAATACTTTTGATTTAGTAAAGCAAAACACCATTGTAAAGACTCTCTTTCAGCAATGTCTTTCTGGGAGATACCAGAATGGTTCAAGATGTCTTAAAGAGGGGCAGTTAGGTGGCATAGTGAATAGAGTGCCAGTCCTGGAGTCTGGGGGACCAGAGTTCAAATCCCACCTCAGACACTTGACACACTTACTAGCTGTGTGACCTTGGGCAAGTCACAACTCCAATTGCCTTACCAAAAAAAAAAAATGTCTTGAAAGAGAGAGCAGCAGGAATAACCTGTGTCAGAGCAGTGCTGATGAATATCAACATGTAGAGACATAGACTCACAAAGGCATTCACTGTTGTCATGGAGGAGATCAAGAGTAGAGCTCGAGTTGAAAGATTCCCTCGGGAAGGCGAGGTTGTAGTAAACAGGCAATTGAACTAAACACTGGTTAGTTGTCATCCTTCTTGCTTGAAGACATCACCATGTTGGAATCAGGATATAGAGTGTCTGACTGCAGCTGATCAGACCAATACCAGCTTGGCAGGTTCCACCACAGGTCAGGCACAAAAAGTCCCATGTGAATATTTGGAATGGAGATATCTCTAAATTTACTCATCCCACGTTTCTCACATTAAACACTATCTAGTTAGTAACTCCCCTCTTTCCCTCACCAGTGCCTCCACTCTTCCCTCAGAGCCATCCAGATGGGATGGCCTCTCCAAGGAGCATAAAGGGGCTGCCTTCCTACCCCTTGAACACTTCTCAGACTTGATAGAATGACTCTAATGCCCTACTTTTACCATGGATTTACTGAGTAGACCTTTTCAGACAGTGGAAGGATACAAAGAACCATATTTATTTATATATCTTACAGCTTTTGTGGAAGTAAAGCTACCTCTGGGTCATATGCTTATGAGTCAGAGTACTTTATTACATCAGAATAGAACAGTTTTTGAGTCAAAGCCTGAGATCAAGGTCTTCTAAATCAGTGGTTCTCAACCTTCCTAATGCCGTGACCCTTTAATACTCACATGTGGATGTATCTGCATGTGGGCGGACCCACCTGGAGACGAATAAAGGAGTGGTGTCTTGGTTCCTAAGACCATCAGAAATATGTGTTTTCCGATGGTCTTAGGTGACCCCTGTGACTCCTGTGAAAGGGTTGTTCGACTCCCAAAGGGGTCACGACCCACAGGTTGAGCACCACTGCTCTAGATGTTCCTACTTGCAGATGACCTTATGCTCATTGCATCAAGGCATGGGATATCATAAACTTCCTGGTAGAGGTCTATAACCATTCAAAAGACATTGACTTGACCATCCACAAAGGAAAAACCAAGCGGATGAAAATGCTATTGTCTAGACTATAATAAGCAATTAGATGGACAACCTATAGATTTTGGTCATAAATAGTCATTTGGTTATAAAGTATTTATTAAATGCATAATAGTTGCTAGACAGTGTTTTAAGTATTGAGGATACAAAGGCAAAAGGACAAGCCCTGCCCTGGACAGATACAACTAATAGACCAGAAGTTGGGTGTTGAACTAAACAGAAAAGAGCAAGCTCGGTTCCTTAGAGGAAGTTGCAGAGCTCCTTTAATGATTCTAAAGGAATCATTAAATTTCTCCCTGAAATCAAGGCTCATCTTTTTATACTATCCTACTGTTGTTACTGTTTTTCAGTCATTTTCAATCATGTCCAATTCTTTGTTACCCAGTCTGGGGTTTTTTTTGGCAAAGATACCGGAGTGGTTTACCATTTCCTTCTGCAGCTCATTTTACAGATAAGGAAACTGAGGCCAACAGCAGGAAGTGACCCTCCCCATTCACACAGCTTATAGTAAGTGTTTGAAGTCAGATTTAAACTCAGGAAGAGGAGTCTTCTTGACTCCAAGTCTGGCACTTTATCCACTCCTCCACCTAGCTACCCTTTAGCATCCTATTGGTGATGTTTTATAGTTTCTCAATAAGGCATTTGAAGGGAAGCAATGTGAAAATAAGCCTAGGAAAATATCCTGGATTATTTGAACTATTCATAATTACAGTGTGTGCTTAATTAGTGGCACTGAAGTGTAACACACAACTTATGATATTTTTATTTAAAAAAACATTCATTTTTTTTTTTTTGCATTTCAAAGAATTTCTTAAAAGTCAAGTCAACATTCTTTAAGCTCCTACTATCTACCAGGTATTGTGCTAAGTGCTGGGCCCACAAGAAAGGGTAAAAAGTTCTCACTCTCAGTATCTTTACTCACAGTCTGATGGGGCACACAGCATACGACCAATGTACAAACAAGATATATTAAGGAAAAACTGCAGTTAAAGTAGGAAAGAAGGCACTGGCCTTGAGGGGTCAGTCCAGTGAAAGCTTTTTGCAAAAGGTAGGATTTTAGCTGAGATTTGGAGGAACTCAGGGCCGCTGGGAGGTGGGCTCAAGGAAGGAGAGCTTTCTGTTCATGGAGCCCAATCAAGAAGAGCTCTCATTGCTGATAGAGGAACTTGTGTCTTACCCTATCTAAATTGGAAGTGACCACATGGATGAAATCATGGAACCTCTTGGTAATGGAGTATCAGCCAAACTGATTCCAAGAGAAGGAGTGTGCTTTAGAAAATGAGGTTCTAGGAAGACAAATTCTGCTTAGTTTGCCATTTTGAGTGAGGATAAGCTGACTGCCCAGCTGGATAAGCCTTCAGTGGTGTCCTCAGCTCTCAGAGGATCTTAAATAACTGCTCTATGGTCACACAACAAGTCCAAGTCATGGAGACACTTGAATGAGGTGAAGAAAACCAAACTCTAACCCAGAAGCTAAGAACTCTGGGTTTGGGTTCTAGTACTGCCATGAATTGAATGCTTTAGGGCCATTTCCCCATTACCACAGGGCTCCATGATTTTTATCTAGTAATTAAGGTATTGGGATGTCCCCAAAATTCCTTCCAGCTCTGAGACTCTCTGTATCAAGGGTGAGTTACCCTCACAAGCAGCAGTAAGTTCTTGGAAGAGCGCCAGCCCACTGGCTCTGACATTTGCTTCACTGCCGCTCAGGACCCCTCAGCTGGACAGCTGACAAGGATGGATGAAAGGAGGATTCCTGAGCCGGGCCTGGAGTGAGGCATCGACAAAGGAGCAGGACACGGGAAATGTGTTGGAAAAGGGTATCAAGTTGTGAGACACAGCAATGCCAGAACGGACTTCTATTCACATAGCAAATGGAGTCTCCTTTGCAGAATGGCAGAACTGGGAGAAACCTTAGAACACAGATGTCAAAGCTGGAAAAAAAATATTGCTTAAGATAAAGAGCATTGGATTGTGATTCCTTGGACCTGAGTTCAAATCTCAGCTCTTCCTGAGTAAGTGTGGTAAATCACTTCTCTGGGCTTTACTTCATTTCATCACCCATATAGAAAAAGGGCCATCCCAAGGTGCCCACACAGGGATGAGCCACCCTCTTGTCCCTTCTCTGAGGGCATTGTGCTCTGGCTCCCTGCCAAGAACGTCAGTTCTCAGGCTAGCCCCTTCATGCTAGTGACAGGGTGGGGGGTTATGTCATAGAGGTACTGAACCAAGAAGAGCTACCACATTGTAGGCTTTTAAGATTTATTTTTTATTATTCTGTTCTTAAGCATACCGCACACACATACACACACACACACACACACACACACACACACACACACACACAAATGTAATTTCCATATACAAGCAGAACACCAGAAAAAGACTGCAAACGAAACCATGATTCTCCATTTCATACACCTTGTTCTTTTTTAAATAAAGGAATAAATGCTACATGTTAAACTGTGTTTTCTTCCAAACATCTTTCTGTAGTCTTTTATGCATCTAAAAAATATTTCTCCCCCTCCTTTTGGGGTGAGAGAATTCATATTGCTAATCTACCTCCCCCAACTCCCATTAAAACAGAGAAAAACCATCCATACAATCAGGTAAAACAAATCCATCCAGTGATTTTTTTTTTTAATCCATCTCTTTCTGCACCTTGAGTTCATCACCTCTCTTTCAAGAGGTGGCTGGGAATATGCTATTATCCAGCTTCTGGGAGACATGATTGGTTAGTAATTTGATCAGAGTTCTTTAGATCTTTCAGATTTTTCTTTGCAATGTTGTTGCCATTGTATAAATGATTCTTCTATGCTCACTTCCCTGCATCAGTTCATATAAGTCCTCCCGAGATTTTCTGAAGTCGTCTTTCATCATTTCTTATGAATCATTACTCTTCCATTGTGTCCAAGGTTCTCCCCCCACTCCCATTTTAATGCTACCTTCAGGATTGGTAAATCTGTTTTGCCTGCAATTATTATGTCCCCAGTGTTATACTCCCTTATAACCTTCCCTCCCTGATCCCATGTTTCTCTGTGGAGTATGATGCATCATACACCAAACTGTGGAGGTGTCTAGTGGAGCATCTGTGGGAATGGACCTGCTCCCTGGTTTCTTCAAGGACGTTCCATGCATTCTGACTCCTTCCTAAAGGACATTCATGACCTGGTTAGTCCTTTTGTCTTCATGATATGAGTAAGAAGGAGTAAGTAAGGAGTAAGTCTGAGCTGGTAAACGTTTAACAACCTGCTGTCTGGGGTGGGGGGGGGGAAGAGGGAAAAAAAAGAAATGTGCACAGGACATACGTTTAAGTTTAATCTACATTAATGACCATATTCTCCACCACTTTCTTAAGTCTAGTCAGTCAACAAAACAATAGATTTCTAGTGTTTGCCAATTCCTGAAATGTAAATCCTAACACTGAAAATTTAATCACTGGTTTTCTTGAGCCTGTGTGAGTGAGCTCCAGTACACCCCCTGGCGAAGGTCGTATCAAAGAATATTGCTGATTGATCCAAGAAAAGCATTAAAAGGAGAGGGAAGAAGAGTTTTCCTCTCTCTCTCTCTCTCTCTCTCTCTCTCTCTCTCTCTCTCTCTCTCTCTCTCTCT
>CM053581.1:14300789-14313524 GCA_028627135.1 Pseudochirops cupreus | reverse complement strand
GTCCCTCTATGTGTCTCTATGTCTCTGTCTCTCTCTTTCTCTGTTTCTTGCTTTCCCTCTCTCTACCCCTTCCTTTCTTTTGAGTGTGTCTCTTGGGAATATACCAGCCCTCACTTAGATTTCACAATGAGGGATTAAGGAGTCAGGGAGAGTATTCTCCTTCTGCCATTGATGGGTTCTTCTTCCAATAGATACATCTAAGAAGATCAAGGACAAGACTGCTGGAGCTTGGAAAATGCTAGGTAAATGCCAGCCAGCAGGCTGGTGCCTGGCTCCTTCAACGTTTCCATGGCAATGCATCTGGAGCAGGATCAATACCATGTTACAACCAGAGTAAAAGTGTTGGTCTAGGTAATGTATAAGATCCCTTCCTACTCTAATTCCACTCTAAATCCTATAGGTCAGAGGATCTGGATTTGAATCTTAGACCTGACATTAGTCTTGGGCAAATCACTTCTCCTTCTGGGTCCCAGGTTCCTCACTTACAAAGTGAAAGAGGTAGACCAGAGGCCAAGTTCTTTCCAGTTCTAAACTCTACAATCGAATGGCCTTGACCTTTGAGTGCTAGAGCTGGCAATAAAAACAGGAACACTAAGGGAATGCTGGCCAGCTAGCCAGCTGGAAATACCATTGAGAGCTATACAAAGATAATGTTTCTTCCAAGTGCTAGTCTTGAGGAGGAGGTAATAAGTAGGTGGCCCTAAGTACATTCAGGGTGGGCCCCTGGTCTCTACAACAAAGGAGACACTGTCTCCAGGGGGAAAATGTACCATTGAATTAATCATTTTCAGCCTATAGAAGAGTCCGCCCCCAAAAATGATTCATCTGTCCTCTGGAAGTAGTTACTGGGAAACACATAAAATGTTTGTCTAAAAACATAAGATTCCATGGTTCCATGAAGATCTTCCCTCTTCACCTCTGCCTCTTGGGATGCTTAGCTTCCTTTAAAGCCCGGTTCAGAGCCCTCCTCCTTCAGGAAGCCTTCCTTGATCCCCAAGTGTTTGTGGGCAGTCTTTCTATCTTGAAATTATATCTATTTGAAATTTTTAACTACATTCTTCAGGTTTACTTATTAGGGGTGTGTGTGTGTGTGTGTGTGTGTGTGTGTGTGTGTGTGTGCACACGCACACCGTATTCCCCCAACAGAACACTCAATCAATCAACAAGCATTCATTGAGTACATCTTACTTGCCAGGCATTATACAAAGTATATCTAGTCCCTACCCTCAAGCACCTTGTATTATAAAGGGGGAGACCACCTGCAAATTAATAGGTACCTAGAAAAGAGGAACCAAGTGGTTGTAAAGTGGAGGAGGTGGAAGGGGAGGAAGGAAACTGGGCAGTTGGTGCTTGATCAGTGTCTTGGAGGAAGCTGTGATGGACCTAAGGAGGGAGAGCATTCCAGGCACGAGAGATAGAGGTCAGGAACATGCTGCTCTTGTTTTGGTGTCCTCAGGATACCTGGAATCCAGTAGGAGCCCAATAAAGTTCTGTGGGCTTGAAATGAATTGAACTGAACTGAACTGAATTAAGTTGACTTGCACCCTTTTACCTATGAGACTTAAGTTTTCATTGAACTCTATGATATTTCCGCAGGAACATTCATCGACAAAGTAACTAGTTTTTCAAATGGCATCCCTTTGTTTGCTTTCCATACCAACTTGCATTAGAGGTAGATGATCCATCAAACACAGTTCAATCTGCGGGCTCATCAGCTTCACCTGTCATGTTCTCAATGTGAGAAACTTCTGCCCTAGGATCCTTTTCTGATGGGGGATTTCCTCTTGGGAAGGACTCCAGCCAGGTTTCCCCCATCTCATGCCTGGACTTTTTCTCCCAGCATGGGTCCCCACTCCAGCATCCATCCTCCTCCTTCCACCTTCCTAGCTCCCTTGTGAACGTAGGCAGGGTGATTGCCCATTGGAACAGAAGCCCCTTGAACCCAGGGACTGTCTGTAGTGCTTCCTCAGATTTGTGTCCTGGGCTTAGTCCACAGCCTGGCATATAAAAACTTTATTTCTCCCTCTCTCTCTCTCTCTCTCTCTCTCTCTCTCTCTCTCTCTCTCTCTCTCTCTCTCTCCCTCTCTCTCTCTGCCCCTTTCTTCTCTCTCTCCTTCTTTCTCTCTTCTTCCTCTCTCTCTCCTTCTCTCTCCTTTCTCTCTTCTCTCTCTCTCCTCATCTCTCTCTTTCTTCTCTTCTCTCTTTTCTTCTCTCTCCTTTCTCTTCTCTCTCCTTCTTTCTCTCTCTCTCCTCTTTCTCCCTCTCTCTTTTTGTCTCTCCTTCTCTCTCTCCTTCTTCCTCTCTTCTCTCTCTCTCTCTCATCTATCTACCCATTCATCTTCAATTTCCATCATGTATCTTCTTATCTCTCTCTATCCTATCCTTGTCTATCCATCTATTGATCATCCATCTCTCTACCTCTATCATCCATCCTTCTATCTTTCAATTGTTCATCTATCTACCCATCTGTCTATCATCCATTTCTCTCTCTCTCTTGTCTATCTTTCTATCTATCTTCTTGGCAGGAACTTATGGGCCCTTAAGGAAATAAAGTGGTTATCTCCAGGAAGCCAAGTCAGCACCCACTCTGAGACGTTCTGTGTGCTACAGGTTCCAAAGTATTCATGTGCTGCAGCCAGTCGGCATAATGTGTGTTACGCCTGCTCCAGGCCACATAAAAAAGTGCCCAGCTGGATGGTGCCAGATAAGGTCCCCCGCTCATTGTTCTTTAGCAAGGGCATCTTGTGGACCAAGCTCTGGGACTGCTCAGTAACCTAGAATCAGCGTCCTGCCTTTCTGGCCTTTCCTTCGGGTCCTGCTTGTCTTTGGGTCTGAAACCCTGCCTGAGATCTCCTTTATACTCTGGCTTAACTTGCTGGTGCCTTTTTGTGAATAACGAGGCCCCGCTCTGGCCAGGATTCTGGCATAGTAATTTGCCTTTTACTAGGAAACTCTTAAGGGCTCTGTAAATGAAAAAGGTCATAAAGAAATATATATGACATGTCAAAACTATTTTCCATGTTTGACATAAGTATATGTATGTATATACATACATTCACACATGTAGAACATACTATGTATACAATGTACACATATAAAATTTTACTGTACATATAGGTATATATTAGTAATTTTTCAGTTCTGTCTGACTCTTTGTGACCCCATTTGAGGTTTTCTTGGCAAAGGTAATGAAATGGTTTGCTATTTCCTTCTCCACCTAATTTTGCAGATGAGGAAACTGAAGCAAACAGGGTTAAGTGACTTGCCCAGGGTCACACAGCTAGTATCTGAACTCCAGAAGATGAATCTTCCTGACTTCAGACCTGGTAGGTACTTTGTGAACTGTGTCACCTAGCTGTTCCTGATGTGTGTGTGTGTGTGTGTGTGTGTGTGTGTACATATGAGTATTTATATTGTGTATATATATATATGAAGGGGAGTCATTTCACACACACACACACACACACACACACACACACACACACGCACACACACATATGGAAGCTTGCTTTATCCCTTCCCAGCTTCCACGTGGTCATGAGCACATGGTCAAAGCATATATCCTATCTAGGTAAGTCTGAACCTGGGTTCTTTCCCACCTCTTTTGCGTCTGTTCTTTCCTGACCTTCAGTGAGTGAGAATCTCTCTCAAGATGTATTTGTCCAGTCTTGAAGACAACTTTGTGAGTATGAGAAGCCCAGAGATCTTGAATCCCTTTTATTAGAGCTAACTAAGGGCAATTACAAGGGAAATGACAGTACTCCACCATTCTTGGAGAACACAATCATCGTCCACGATAGGATGGGCCCAAGCCTGGTCTGTTTTACCAGAAGACACTCACAGTGATTTGGGTGGACAGTGCAGAGCCCGGGTGAAATGTAAAACGGCTACTCGGTAGCTTTACAAACCACTTTGTGTTCTTATGATAGTTAATACCAGCATCCCTAGAGGGGAGAAATACAGTCATAAGTTAGGTTATTGAATCTTGCTTCAGTGGTTTTTTGACAATGCACATTGTGAATCTTTGGTGTTGTTTAGCATTTCTTTGCTATCTAGGAAATAAATACCTGTCCCATATCCAATTCACATTGTACATTGAGTTTTCTCTCTTTCTACTTTTCACTTTAGAGAGACCTAAATGTGAACTGAAACCCAAGGTTTAAGTAATTTTCCCCGGGGTGCCAGGGTGGGGGATATGATGAGCTGGGGAATATGAGACTAGGGAGCCTCGCCCCTCTCATTGCTCTCACAGGACTGAACCCTGCCTCAGTCACCTGCATGGGTCCAGAACAGAGGAGCCCCATGAGAAGAAGTTAGTGGGCAAAATGCCCCTGCCCTTTGGGCACAGCACCAGTTTCTTAATGTTAGAGAAGGATGCTGAGAGAAGCTGACAACCACTAAGTGAAATTTAAAAATCTTGACAAAATCATATATTTCCCTCAAATAGCATAATGATGTCAAATGGCAATTATAACAGCACAACAAAAACATGAGAAGGAAAGGAAAATGTAACATATAAACTAATTATCTCAATAGACTTTCTATGTAATGTTGATGCTACCTTTGACCCAAGTTATCAACTAATGTTGCTTGATGCATATACATTTTGGTAAAATCATGGTTTTGATGCATATAAATACTCGATGCTGCACACACAGACACATGTGTGCGCGTACATATGCACACATGTGCATACACACGTGCATACATACACACATGCACACACACACGTGCACACACATATACTAACCATTGAATCATCAGCAATTTTTGTTCAAAATCCACACACATGCAGTCTGCCAAAAGCTGGAGGAAGACTTTCATGCATGTGTAGAGATGGACCTGTTTATATTTATTTGGTTCATGTATTATCTCATTACTCAGCTTGGAATTAATGTAACTTTTGTATTTTCTGAACCTAATTTCGCTTTTGTGTCTTAGCACATCCTCATGAATTCCTTGTTCTTCCATTTTAGCCCTCAGACAGATAGATCAATGGATAGAGATAAGTACGTGTTCCAGACCATGATAGCGATGCCATTGGGAACTCCCAGTATGGAAATCCCCTCTGCCCATGCAGATTGTCATTCTTCCATAACTTCTAGTCTATAAGAGTTATTTGGGGACAATGAGAAGTTAAGTGACTTGCCCACAATCACACAGATAGTATATGTTAGAGAGAGACCTTTAATCAAGTTCTTCCAGACTCCAACCTGGATTTCTATCCACTTTTCATCGCTGTTCAGTCATTTCAGTTGTGTCCGACTCTCCTTGACCCCGTATAAAGTTTTCTTGGCCAAGACATAGGAGTGCTTTGCCACTTCCTTCTCCTGCCCATCTTATAGATGAGGAGACTGAGGCAAACCACTAGACCCCACTATTTCTCTGCCCATAAAATGCTTCATTTCTTCGAGGAAGGCATCTTGGTAGAGCAGTGAGTTCAAAGCTGGCACTAGATGCTTACTAGTTGTGTGAAACTGGATAAGTCACCTAACCTATGCCTGCCTCAGTTTCCTCACCAGTAAAATGAGGATCATCATAGCACAGGACCACCCCCATTCCATGACAAGAAAGGACTAGGAAGGAAAATCTTTCAATTTCTTTTTGTTTGTTTTTATCAGAACCTCTGGGTAGGGAGTCGAAATGAGGAACTCTGTCTACTAAAGCAGAATGGTAATTACTCAGTGCCTGAGCTACTGGAAGGTTAAGTGACTAGTCCAGGGTCACATAGCCAATCTAAGTCAAAGGCAGGACCTGAACCCAGGCATTCCTGGCTCCATTTCTCTATTGATTATGCCAGGAATTCTCCACCCTTCTTTGTGCTATGGATCCTTTTGGTGAAACCTTTGCAGAATCATGTTTTTAAATGTGTCAAGTGAAATACATAATATTACAAAGGAATTTCAATTACATTGAAATACAATTATTAAGCTATTTTAAAGCAAGTTCATGGACCCCCAGGGTTAGAACCCCTGGACTACACCCACCATCATGCTTCTGTCTGTATAAGTAAAATAGTAGAATGTTCCTGTTTTCCTCTTTCCTTTATATGATTTTTTTGAGGTGCAGCTAGGTGGAGCAGTAGATAGAGTGCCAGGCCTGGAGTCAGGAAGAGCTGAGTTCAAATCTGGTCTCAGATACTTATTATCTGTGTGACCTTGGACAAGTGACTTAACACTGCCTCAGTTTCCTCATCTGTCAGATGAGTCGGAAAAGTAAATGGCAAACCAAACCACTATGTTTTCCAAGAAAATCCCAAATGGGGTCATAAAGAGTCAGATGTGACTGAAACCTTGGACCAACCAAAAAATAAATTCCATCACATGGGCAACTAGGTGATGCAGTGAATAGAGCACTAGGTCTGGAGTCAGAAAGATCTGAGCTCAAATCTGACCTCAGATACTTACTGGCTATGTGACCCTGGGCAAGTCACTTCACCCTGTTTGCCTCAGTTTCCTCATCTCTCAAATGGGCGGGAGAAGGAAAAGGCAAACCACTCTAGAATCTGTGCCAAGAAAATGGGGTCATGAAGAGTCTAAAATGACCTAACAACAACATTTTTGAGGCTTACCCAGTATGATTTCATGAGTTTTGGTATGATCTTAAATACTATAACCCAGTAGTAAAGTTGAAGATCCCTGGGAGCCTTAATATTCCTTAATATTCTATGAAGCTTTCCTTAAAACAAAACAATATCAAATGAGATCATGTTTGTAAAAACTCCAGCCCAGTTCCTGGCACATAGTTGGCACTGTGTAAATGCACATTTCCTTCTTCCTTCCTTCTACCATAATGAGACCTGTGGTTATGGGGATCACCTGACCAAGACTCCCACCTTCCAACACACCTGTCCTGTTACCCTGATTGTGGCCCCTACTGAATGGTAAGAGCAGACACTTCAGGCATGCTTTCACATCTGTAAAGTGCTCTACATGTCCAACAATCACCCACAAGCATTTATTACCAACATTACCTCATCTGATCCTCATACAGAGCGAGTTATAATGATTGGGCTAGGGAAACTGAGACTCAGAGCCATCTGCTTACAGGCACCCAGTGAGTCTGAGAGCTGGGCTGCAACATGGATCCCTGCTGTCACCAGGTTTCCCTCCCCCTCCCTCTAGGACATACCTCCTCTCATGGAGTATATCATACACCTCTCTTTAACGTGTCAGACATAGACATAAATTTTCTTGAAGCTCAGCTCAAGAAGACCAGCACCTTTCTCTGGCCTTTCAAGTCTCTGAAGCCTGCCTGACCTCTTTGGCTTTCCATTTTATGATTCACCAGATTCTCTAAATCCCACCCAAACTGACCTGTTTGCCATTGCCCAGACTCAGTCTTTCATCTCTCACTGCCATGACTGTGATACACGCTCTCCTCTCCTCCAGGCCTGGGAACAAGTAGAACTTCCTTCCAGGAAGATGCCCCCTCCTACAGGAAGCACTTCTGATTTAGCTGCCATAGTGTTCATTTGGGATCTTCTACACCCAATGGGGTGAGGGTGAGGAGGGTTTGGAATCATGGATGAAAGGGGGCCTTAGGGTCTGGCCCCCTCTGCTGGCACACCTGATTCAGGGCCACTACCCCCACCCTTCCCTGGGAATGCTTGTCTCCAATACTGGCAGTCTTTCTTCTCTGGCCCCCTCACTCAGACAGTGTGGGCCCAGTACCTGTGTACCTGGCAAAGCCCTCATCTAGCCTTATGGGTTCAAAGGATCTAGAGTTGGAAAGATGATATAAAAGGCCATTTAGTCCAATCTTCCCATCTTACAGATGGGGAAACTGAGACCCAGAGACAGGAAATGACTTTTCCAAGGTCTCTTACCTTACTCTGTGCTTGAGACTTGAACTCAGATCTTTAACCAACAAAAAAGCCATTTCTGTAGTATTGCCTGAGGGGCAATGTTGCTGCTGGAACTCTAGGTGAGGACCTCCAGACGTCCTTAATAAGGAAGTGAGTCTCAGGATATTTATCAATGGGGTCCCAGAAATCATATAGTCCAACCTGGTTATTTGACAGATGAGCAAAGTGGAGGGCAGAGAAAGGACAGAAGCAACTTGCCCAATATCATTTGTCTTGAACCCAGGACCTCTGACTCAAGAGTGGCTTCGCCCACCCTTGGCGGGTGGATACCTGGATTCCTCTACAGCCGAAGACATTCACTTCCTGTGCACTCCACTCCATACATAGCCACCTCTCATCTGGGGTCCATCATGAGAAAGCCTTTTCCAAGGTGATGAGAGAAGGGAACTGAAGCTGTAGAGTTATCTCTTTCCTCATGATACTTTGTCACCAGGGCCATTTATGGGCCCCACATTTGACGCTGCAGATGTTTTCCAGCCTCTTTCCACATCTGCCAGGGAAGGATGGGTGCAACATAATCAGCCCCATCCCACAGAGGTCACTCAGCCAGACTAACAATAGCCAGGATTGACACAGCACTGTGTTGCATAAATCACATTACTGGGTCCTTCCAACAACCCAACGAAGGAGGTGTTATTATCATCTCCATGTTATAGATAAGGACAATGAGGCTGAGTGAAGTGATTTGTTCTAGGTCACACAGCTAGTAAGGCTACAGGGACGAGGTTTGAACTCAGGGCTTCTGACTCCATGTCCAACACTATTCACCATGCCAACAGGATGGCAGCCGACCCCAGCTTGGCGTTTTGAGGACTTTAAGAGTACTAATCTTCACCTCCACTCAGAATCCATGGGCTAGAAAGGTAACCAGAAAATATACCCCAGGAGAATGAGGACCAACCCTTGACAGCAAAATAGCCACAGCAGAGCTCTGTGTGGGAGGGACACCAAGGCAACATAATGGGTACCAAATCACTGAGCTGTGACTGGAGAAATCGAGGCATATGAATGTAATGGAATGTTATTGTACCATAGGAAGCAACAAATATGAGGGATTTAGAGAAGAATGGGAAGACTTGTATGAACTGATGCATGGTGATATTCCAAATGAGAATGAACACAAGGTATGCAATTAAAAAGAACCTCCCCCAAAGACAGCTGGTGCCTGGGAGGGGCTTATTGTAACCGAGATGTAGGACTACGCGGACATGCAAAGACCATATTTAGAGCAGTGGGTTTGGAATCGAAGGGCTTGGGTTCAAATTCTGACACTGTCATTTCCTACCTGGTGTGACCCTGGACAAATCCCTTGTCTGGGTGTCATTATCCTCCTTGGATGGATTAGATGCTAAAAGCCTCTCCGGCTCTAAATCCTTTGAGCACAAGTATATACAGACTCTTGTAGGATTACACACATCTACAGACTCACACGTACAAACACAGGCAGACACATGCATGTGCACATACATACATGTTGACATGAGAAAGTATACTTTGCAGATGTAAAGTACAGAGTCAGGCATGCATATGTGTATATAATACATGTACAGGCATGTATATAACTGAAGCACAGGCAAATTATTTCCATTTTCTGAGACTCAGTTTCCCCATTTGCAAAAGAGAAATGATAATATTGGCCTTCTCTCCTTACAGGATTGTGGTGAGGAAAGCCCTCTATAGAGCTTAAGGGGGTCTAGAAGTTAGATTTCTTGTTACTTTTATTATTGTCATCAATTCTTACTATGAGATGTAGCACTAGCAGAGTGGAAGGAGAAATGAAGACCTATGATATCTACTCACCATGTGACCCTGGGGAAGCCGCTTCTCAGTGCTCTAGGCAACTCTCTAAGGTTATTGATTGCACAGATGTTTTGGTCTGAATTGGTGGAAGGAGATTTCTCACCCAGAGTTTCCCTAAAACCCACACGTTCAGTAAGCTCATTTTCCCTAGTTATTATTATACAAACACACGGCACGATGTGTGCAGATATATACAGTTACTAACAGTCATTCAGTCGTGTCTGACTCTTTAAGAGTCTGTGGACCACACTGTCCATGGAGTTTTCTTAGCAAAGATACTGTAGTGGTATGTCATTTCCTTCTTTAGTAGATTAAGGCAGAGATTAAGTTACTTGCCCAGGGTCACACAACTAAAAGGTATCTGAGGATGGATTTGAACACAGATCTTCCTAACTTGAGGCCTGGTGCTTTATCCGCTGACCCATCTCACTGCCTTGGATAATAATAACTGATGTTTACATCGAATTAAAGGTTTGCAAAGTTCTTTACACACATGATCTCACTGGAACCTCATAACAGGGGCTACAGTTACTATTTTTTCCATCTTACAGGTGAGGAAACTAGGCTCAGAGATGGAATAACATTTCCTGGGGGCGCACAGCCAAATATGCAAACAAGTGTCCTCAGTGACTGTAGACAATTATAGGGATTTCTCGTTTTGCCCCCAAGTCCATCCCCTCTGCAATGCTGAGGACGATGCATCACGGGTGCTCCCGAAGCAAGAATGGTCCTTGGATTCATCAGACTTCCTACAGCTTTGAAGTTGCTTGTCATTCCAGTGTTGTGGTTCTCACATAATTTGTTCCCCTAGTTCTCTTTCTTTGATTCTTCATCAGTTTATAAAGGGCTTCAAAAGTGTTCATGTCATACAAATCCAGACAAGTCTGAGCTACCACATCACACCTACCAGACTGACCGAAACACAGTTGGTAGAGTTGTGAACTGATCCAACCATTCTGGAGAGCAATTTGGAACTATGTCCGAAGGGCTATAAAAATGTGCGTAACCTTACCCAGCAATACCACTCCTAGGTCTGAATCTCAAAGAGATCAGACAAATAGGAAAAGGACCCACATGTACAAAAATATTTATAGCAGCTCTTTTTGTGGTAGCGAAGAATTGGAAATTGAGGGGATGCCCATCAACTGGGGAATGGCTGAACAAGTTGTGGTATATGAATGTAATGGAATACTATCATGCTATAAGAAATAATAAGCAGGTGGATTCAGAAAAATCTGGAAAGATTTACATGAACTGATGCTGAATGAAGTGAGCAGAACCAGGAGAACACTATACACAGTAACAGCCACATTGTGCAATGACTGACTTTGATAGACTTATCTCTTCTTAGCAATGCAAGGTGCCAGGACAGCTCCAAAGGACTCATAATGGAAAATGCTATCTACATCCAGAAAAAGAATTATAGAGTCTGAATGCAGATTGAAGCATATTATTTGCTCTCTCTCTCTTTTCTTTTTAGGTTTGTTTCTTCTTTTTCATGGTTTCTCCTGATGGTTCTAATTCTTGTTTACAACATGACTAATGTGAAAATAGTTTCAATATGAATGTATATGGGGAGCCCACATCAAATGACGTGCTGTAATTTGGGGAGAGATAAAGAGAAAAATTTGAAGTCAGAATTTCATGAAAGTGAATGTTGAAAACTAAAAATAAATAAATAGTTTTTAAAAAGTGTTCATGTTTAGAATTTTGATTTTTAACATTGTAGGCTATTGGTTTTAACAATATTCTTCTAGCTCTGGTCACTTCACTTTCCATTTGTTCATTCAAGTCTTCCCAGGAATCTCGGCTCTGAGCCAACCTTCTGAGGCCTTCCCTGGGACCCCCTACGCCTTTTTATTTATTTACTTGCTTTTAATTTATGCAACAAAACAAGCATTTTCCTAACAGTATAATCTTTAAAAAGACAGTCGTGCATGAAACTGCAAATTTATTATGTACAACTTGCCATTCCTTTTAAATTAACAATAAAGTCATGTAAATTCCCTTTTTCCCCTTCCCCCCACCCTAGAGACGGCTACCATTGGACACACATTGGTATGTATTTGTAAAAACATCCTCTGCATACATCCATTTATCGGTTCTTTCGTGGGATGCAGAGGTAGACTTCCTTAATAGGTCCTTCGCAGTTAATTCGGGCATATGTAATCGTCGAAATGACTGATTCACTCCAAGTTGTTCTTAAACAATTCTGCATACAAGCTTCTTAATGGCGTTCCCTCTCTACCCACCTTCCTCCACTCTGCAGAGATCTTGTTTGTACAGAGGCATTATGTGTTGTTTTCTGCCATTAGACAGTGAGCACCTTGAGGACAGGGATGGTCTTTGCTGAGTCACTCCAGAGTCTGCTTCCTTTCTTATGATGGAATCATTCCCATTTTCTGGATGAGCAGACTGAGAATCAGAGAGATTAAGCGAGTCAGACACAGTTACACCTCTCAGATCAGAGGTGGCATTCCACCTGGCATCTCCTGACTCCAAAGCCAGAGCTCCTTCCCAGACCCTACTCTGTTTCTGTGTGGGAGAACATGTATACATGAATCCAGGCACACACATGAATGCTGAGGTCTGCTTTCCTTTCCCCTAGCTGAGGCCTTGCTCTGAGGCCTCCAAGGTGGATACTGACCACAATCTGGCCCTGCCCTGCCCCGGCCCAGGTGAGCATGTGAGGCCCTCGGATCAGGACCATCCATTTCTTAGGCTGTTTGGAATCACTAATGAATGTAAAATAGGTCTGCACTCTTGGCTCAGCGTTTTGGAAAAGGTCCAAATCGGAACAAAGGCAGGCGAGCAGAATGTAAGCTGATTCTGGGATTTCCGCCTTCACACTTCAGAGAGGGTTGGAGAGTCTTTCAATCTTCCCCTCTAAATGAGATCTATTACCTCCAGGTTTCCCCCTGGATGGGATGCTGCTCTCTGTTGTCTGAGAGCTGCTGAGTGCTGTAAAGGCTAGTCTGTTCTGGCCTGCTGCAGCTCCCCCACTGACTGCATGACCCAGGTCCACAGTGGAGCTGGCCATGCTCCCAAAGAGCCCTTGGAAAATGCCC
>CM053581.1:14279820-14300289 GCA_028627135.1 Pseudochirops cupreus | reverse complement strand
GAAAGGCAAGCCAGAAAATCAGAGACAAGAAAAGAAGCTCTGACAGTCCTACTTGTATTTCTTCTGCCTATTTGTTCAAGAAAAGCAAGTGACAGAAAACGGAGCTCCGGAGCTCCCTGTACAACGCCCTCCTTCTGTTGGACTCTGCATGCGGAAATGCCCCTTTTATTCGGGGTTGTTATGTTCAGAATGAAAGCCAAATGATTCTCCTAAAGGGGAAAGCAGGCTGTTCTCCCTGCTCCTCCTGCTCCCTTCTCTGACTCAGGCTGGGCCAAAGAAGGCTTCATCCCAGCTCTGGGCTAAAAGCCCTTCCCGACAGTCAGCTGGGATAATCCCAGGGCCCTACCCCGTCCCCGAGGTCAGGAGCGGGGCCCCCTCCCGCCCAGCTCCCCTGCCTTTTCCTCATCTCTGAATCCTCGCTGTCTGATTCAATTCTCGCATCCAGGAGCCAAGGCCCCGGGGGGCTGCCATCCCGGAGCGGATCCCCAGGCCTCATCCATCAATCAGAAGCATTGAGGAAGCATGGCCTGCATGCCTGGCACTGTGCTGGGTGTCGGAGGGCCCTGCTTTCTGGGAGGTTACGTACACATCCACGGGCAGCGTGTGCGCATCCGCCCGCGGACAGCAGGGGTGCCCGGGCTGGCTTCCGTTAAGAACGGTCCACTTGGAGGCTCAGGAGAGAGGCCTATGGGCAAGGTTGGTGCTGATGCTGAGAAACGCCCCCAGCTCCAGGAGCTGACCAGGCCCGTGGCGTCGCTAGCACGCTTCGAGTCCAAGTCCTGATTCCTTCGGGCTGACTCTTTGCGAATCTTGATTCCGTGGTACTCATTCTCCCTTGGCGCACATTCCGATTTGGACTCCCTCATCTCCCTTTGACAGACAGCCAAGGATAACATGACCTCTCCAAAGGTTCCCACCCTCTATCAATCAGCTGACAACCTGCAGCAACAGGGTTAAGGTTCTGAAGCACAAGGTCAACCAATGGTTCCAATATACCCATTTTCCACACTGATCAACAAAGGCATGTTAAAACTGAGGCTTTCCTGATACAGCTCAAAGAGTCATTGGGCAAGCCAATGCCTTCTAACCTACAGCCCCCTTCTTCAATCAGCCCCCTTTTTAATGCGGGGTGAGGGGATTTTGTTTATTTAAGTTCCCCTGCCATTTACATGAAACTATTCTGGGCTGGAACATGTTCACTTCTTAACAGCTGCCCAGCAACAGCCATTTAGAACAAAAAGCCAATAGCATCTTATCCTAGTCAGACCACAGGGGAAATCTGAGGTCAGCTGAATGTTAGGCCACAGCCAAGAACTGGGCCAGTAACTGCCTCCTGGACCAGTGTGGGGGACCTTCCTTCACAGTCCTGCTCAAAGGATAGCCTCTGCTGAAGTGAATAGAATCAGAAGCTAAGACCTGGAAGGTACCCAAGAGGCCACGGAGGCCCACTCCTTCATTTTCTAAATAAGGACACTGAGCAAAGAGAAGTGAATAAATGACTCACCCAGGGCCATACAGTTAGTAAGAGGCAAGATGTGAGCCCACTCCAAATCCAGTACATTGTGATGAACTCCCAGCATGTACATCACTAAAAGTACCTACTTCTGTGTTTCTGTGAATGTATATATAAGAGTATGTGTGTTTATGAATTTGTTATTAGAGACAGTGTAGCACAATGGTTAAATGGAGGAAGGGACTCCTGAGGTCATCTAGTCTAATGCTTTGATTTTCTGATGAGGAAACTGAGGCAAAGAGATGACTTTCTCAGGAACATGCTGCCTCTGAGTTCTGGAACCAGGTTTTAACCCATGCCCTTGCTCAGGTGGAGTCAATTGGAGGTGTACATTTAGGGCATCCTTGCTCCTTATGTTGCCACATCACAATTCCACATAGTGGAACAGAAAGAGGGGGACAGAAGATCTAGGTTTGATCTAAGTTTTATTACCCTATTGATCTTCTGGGAATTTAGGCTTTAACACATTAACTATGTGACCCAAAGAAGACCCCTTTCTTCTCTCCCAGCCTCAGTTTCCTCCTCAAGAGGGAAATATTACCTTGCCCAGGAATTGGACTCAGTGAGGGTAGGAACTATAACAAGAATTCCTCAGAGATTATCAAAGGCTACAAATAGCCGTACCTTTTCCCTCCCATGGTTGTCATGAATAAAAGGGCTTTACAAACTATAAAAAAGCTATCTGTATGTGAGTTAGTGTTATTATTCTCATTAATTCCCCAATGGAAGAATCTCAACAGATGCTGGACAAACGTTTGGGAGGAGAAACAACTTCTACACTTTCTCTCTCTCTCTCTCTCTCTTTCTCTCTCTCTCTCTCTCTCTCTCTCTCTCTCTCTTTCTCTTTCTCTTTCTCTCTCTCTCCCCTTTCTCTGGAATAGTAGGTTATGCAGCACTCTTTCTTAGAATTTCCAAGAGGGAATGGCTTTTCTTTAGATGGTAGCTAATGCATGTGCTGCCTAGATAATAACAATGATAAGTAGCATTTATATAATGCTTTCAGGTTTGCAAAGCACTTTACAAACAGTATCTTGTTTTATGCTCATAACAATCCTGTGAGGTAAGTGCAATTATTGTCCCCAATTTACAGAAAGGGAAACTGAGGCAGGCAGATGTTAAGTGTCTCACTTAATGTCACAGAGTTAGAGAGAGCCTGAGGCTGTATTTGAACTCAGATCTTCATGGCTCCAGGTCCAGCACTCTGTCCCCTGAAACATCTTGCTGTCTCACCTAGGTGAGCCTAGACCCCTGGGGTCCTGGCTTCCTCTTCTCTGTGTGTGTCCCTCTCAGAGCACAGGTGACTGAAGAATGGTTTGGAGATGAACATTTCCAGCCTCAGACAGACCCTCATGAGTTGAGGGTTGAGATCTCTCCATCAGTTCTGGCTGCTCTCTATAGGAAATGCCGACTGTAGCCACTCTTGGGAAGAAAAGCTGGTGACCAACGGGGGAAGGTGCTCAGGCTTGGAAATAACTTGTCAGAGGACAAGCACCTAGAGAGAGCTTCTCCAATCATGCAGAGCCAAGGAGAAGGCAAAATGGCTATTCATCAAATCCCACGAAATGTCCTGTGGTCTGATGTTTGAAGTGTGTTTCGCCTAGAAAAGCATAACAGGAGCGATGGAAGATTATGTCATGGCCAAGTCTTTGTCAACGAGTCTTTTGCATTTTTATCATTTCCTTTACGTGGAGGAAATAAATAGCCATCCTCTGCTGTGCCAACTTTTTACATTGACTACCTTTCTTCTCTCTTCTGGGGGATGAATGAATAAAAGGCACTTTATTAAGCACTTGTGATTTGCTAGACTCTGGAAACACAAACAGAAAAGTAAGATAATGCCTGCCCGCAGGGAGCTCACATTCTAATAGAGACCTTCATCAGACCTAAGCTTTAAGGGACTGTTCCTTGGGGATCTAGCAGGAGGGTGTAAAGAGCCGGCGAGCTTGCAAAAGAAAAGATCCTAACCTCTCATTCAGAGGCCAGGCTGTCCCAGCACTGACCCCAGGACCCAGCAGAGCCCAGAGCTTTGGTGACCCTTAATGGGGGAGGGTTGTGTATCCTGCTCCCTCACCCTCTCCCCAGACCAGGCCCAGGAAATCTGTTGTCCTGGAAAGGATTCGCATCTAGGGAATATAATCCCCCCTCACCACCTCAAATAAATAAGAAAAATGTCTAGCAGTGAGTTAAATGGAAGTCGTGGGGCTTTTGTTACTGTTACTGTTGTTCTTGTTATCCCTGAGGCGAGCTTTTCAAGCTTTACTTTTCCCAGGGAGAATCCTTTGGGTTTAGAGATTGGAACAGGGAGAGTTCCCAGGGAGAGCCCAAAGTCTCTCTGGACCAAATGGATCACGCCTTTATTAAGTGCCTACTATGCACCAGGCACCGTCAAAGGTGTGAGGGATACAAGTGCCAAGAATAAGCCAATCCCTGCTCCCAGGGAACTTCCAGTCTAAGGGGAGAGGCAATGAGTGCACCTCAAAATGTGTACAGGAGAAATAGAAGGTGACTAAAAACAAAGAAATGCCGCAGGGTACAGCCACCCTTCTTCAAAGCAGCTCCACAGCCTGCCTGGGAAAATCATCAGGCCCAATCAGTCCACAGCAAGGCAAGAGGCGATGGCCCTGAGAGAGAAAAGATAAATAATGCACCGAGTTGGAGATGCTGCCGTTCCCCCACCCACTTCTGGTGCTTGAATCTGGATCATATTTCCTGAAACCATAAATGAGGAGATGAATTCACAAGCTGAGAAAAAATATCTGGGCCAAAAATGCAAGGATTTTATGACCATCCCTTCCCTGAGTCACCCTAGCCCACAGCGACCTTTCCCTCAATTATATTCTCTTAGCTGGGAGGGAGAGGAGGAGGGAGAAGAAGAAGGGAGAAGGGGGAAGACTGGAGGGGGGAGGACTGGAGAGAGGAGGAGGATAGGTCTTTGTGTCAAGGTTTGAAAATTCTACCCCCTACCAGGGACTACCCACTGAAGCTTTGCCCTCACACTGGTCTGACAGCACAAAATAATGAACCAACAGCAAGAGGAAAGAGAATTTTTTGGCATTAAGCACATTTACATTTATTAAGGGTCACATTCAAAAAAAGTTTTCTGTTTTGACCCTCCCTTACACACTCACACACACACACACACACACACACAAAACCCCACTGCACCCTAGGCGACTGCCTCCTTGGCCTACCCTTAGTCCTATCCCTTGGCATTACAAACACAGACCCTTCCATGCTATCACCCACACTTGACTCCACATGGTCTCTGGATCATTGGATCATCCGTCTGGGGCTGGATGAGGTCTTGGAGATCAGGTAGTCCAATTCCCGTTTCACAGATGAAATGGGCAGAGGGAACCCAGTAGACCCTACTGAGTAGAAGGTAAATGATCTGCCCAGGGTTGCAATTTGGTAACAGGGTTACAGTTTGTAGTAACAGGGTTACAATTTGAACCCAGGACCAGGATTGTTCTCTGGTTGTTTCCTGTCTGTATGTCCTTTCTCCCCCACTAGATTATGCCGTCCTTGGAGCAAAGATTACATCTTCTACTTCTTTGATATTTCCCATAGTGCTCAGTCCAGTGCTAAGCCCCAGGAAGCATTGAGTGAACAATCATAACTGAGATAGGAAGGTAAGGAGGGACCAGAGGACGCAATGATGATTGCAACATAAACGAAAAGAACATTGAACCAAACTCTGAGTCATTATATTTGGCAGGTGTTGGATCTGGAAGACAGATCATTAAAAAATCTCCTTATTCTTGTCAGAGAGGTGGAGGATTACAGGGGCAGACTGCTACTTACATTGTCAGCCTCAGCCCCTGGAGCAGATGGTTTTGCCCAACTATTCTTCACTGTTGCAAAAGAGGGCTCCATGTAGAGGATGGAGAGGGCGCTATATCTGGAAATGACTATGACATAAAAACAAACCACGGCTTATTTTTAAAACTTATTCTTTAAACACAAGCTTATTTTTTAAATAATTTATTTTCAAATAACTCATATCTATATACCTTCTCATTAATTCCCCAATGGAAGAATCTTTAAGGTTCACAGCATATGATGGGTTGGGATGAAGAGTAAATCTGGACAGAGAGGAACTAGGTTCAAATCTCATCTCTGTCAGTAACTACTTTTGTGACCTTGGACAAGTCACTTAACCAGTCTCCATTTCCTCATTGGTAAGATGAAGGCATTGGATTGAACGAACAGGAAGGTCCCTTCCAGCTCTGCATCTGTGATCCTATAAATTTCCACCTCTGGTACTAGCCATGGGCAAGTCACTGAATTTCCATTTGCTCATCTGTCAAATGGGTATAGTAATAATGCCAGTAATAATAGCCAGGGTTTATGTAGTGACCTAAGTTTTACAAAAAAAAATTTACAAACATTTCATTCGATCTTCATAACACCCCTGAAGATAGCTGCTGTTATGACCCCATTTTCCAGATGAGGAAACAGAGGCAGACAGGGATAAAGTGGCTTGCCCAGGGTCACACAGCTAGTAAGTGGCTGAAGCTAGATTTGAACACCGATCTTCCCATCTCGAAATCTAGTGCCCTATGTATGTATTATGACAAGCTGCCTGGTTAAGAAAAACAGAATGATTGGACCTTTCAAATTTGTATAATGCTCTCACCCTTATACCACACTGTCCTCCTCCAAAAACTTCTGGAGCAAATGCATTTCGTTGAATTCCAGTCTGGTGGCACCATGGGTGTCCAACCCTAATGCTTTCTGCTCCCCAATACAAACCCTCTGCTCTAGTCAGGAGGGGGGCCTCAGTGCTCCCTCAAGTATAACATGCCCCTAAACTTTCACTGAGCCAGCTCCTCCTGTCTGGAAGGTCCTCCACTCTACCTCTGACTATCTGCCAATCCAAGGCCAGGCCCAGCAGATGCAATGAGCCCCCTCTGACCACTCCACTCCAACCACAGTGAGCTCCACCTGCCCTCTAGAAGCACCTACTTCTCTGTACAACTCCCCTGGAGCTTCATCAGAGCATGCCTCCCATCCTCAATTGCTCATTTAGAATCAGATTGTAAGCACTAGAAGTAACCTCAGTGTTCACCCTGTCCAAGCCCTTTATTTTACAGATGGATAAACTGAGGTCCTGAAAAGACCCATGTTGGTCAAGTTGATCAGATGCAAAATCAAGACCAGAACCCAGATCTTATCTAGGATAATGGATTTAAAGCTAGAAGGGTCCTAGAAAACATTCAATTCAAACCCCTCAATTACAGCGCAGGCACATAGTAGGCACTTAATAAACATTTATTGGATAACTAGGAAATTTTTTGACCAGATTGACCAGAGAGATCAAGCAATCTGGCCAGGGTCACAGCACTAGTAAAGCCTAGTTTGAAGCCAAGTCCCTTGACTCCAAAGTTATGTTTCCCTAAGTACCACAAGATTTCCTTTGTCACAGGGCCTGTTGCTGAAAGGTACCTTGGAGGTCAATCCCCTTTATAGATCAGTAGACTAAAGCTCAAGGGAGCTCTTTAAGCAGAAAGACTCAAATCTCAGGGCTCTGGCCCAAACTCAGACCGATTCCCAGTAGGAGGCAGCACGGTGGAAAGGCCTGGGCTCCGGAATTAGCCTCAGGAGTTCAAATCCTGCTTCTGACACTTTACCAGCTTTGTGTCCCTGAGAAAAGCACCTAATTAACTTATATATGCCTCAGTTTCTCCATCTACAGGATGAGTGGTTTGGAGGCCCCCTTCAGCCCTAAAATCTCTTTGTCTCTTTTTCTTTTCCATCTCCTCAAGATACCAGTACTTTTCTTGGTGTATGGTGGGCCCTCGAATAAATTCAACAACAAAAGAAACATTTACTTAGCCCCTGCCATGAGTAGCTATTTCCTGAATGCACAGAGGAGAAGCTTTAAGCTTGCTCCACGCCTTGCATTCTGTGTGAGTGTTTATTTGGAGTCAGTGGAGGCAGTTAGGAAGCCTCAGGCAGTTTTCTCACTTGATCAAAGATAAACTCTCCACTAGCCAAGGCTGTCTAGAATGAAATGGTCATGAATTCAATTTTATTTTAATTAACTAACTGCTCACATAAAAGCCAGGAACATTTGGCATCAGGGCTCCAGAGAGCATCAGAGCCCCATTTCACAATGGAGTCATGTCAAGAAAAGCATTTGGAGAAGCGTTGAGCTAGGATCGCTCAATGACTGGGAGGCCAGGGCCTAAGGAAGATGATCTAATTGTACAAAGTTGGTCCTCTGGCTACACTGGCCAGAAATAAGGTCAAGCTACTCCCATGGCCAAATTCTTTGGAAGGGAAGAGCCAAAGCGATCATGACTCCCCCCAAGAAAGATCTCAAATTAATTCTGCAGGCTGTGGATCTGAGAAGAAATAACTGCTGAGGTTTGGAGAAAACAGCTAGCTGAATTTGAGGAGGGATGGAGCTCAATGGAAACATTTCGGGAAGTTTAAGAAAGGCCTCTCAGGACTAGCAATTGAGGAAAAAGGCATGGTTCATTAACGAAGCAGGGTGATCAGGGCAATACACTAGCACACTGAAGTTTAGAGGGCACGAATATTTAAAATCATCATTTCAAAAGACCGAGCAGCTTCAAATGGTAAATTTTGGACTGTTTGCGTTAAAGTGGAATGAACAAAAAACACTTACTAAGTGTTTGCAGAGTGCCAATCACTGTGCTGAGCTCTGAAGATAAAAATAGAAAAATAAGTCAAAGGACTCCGATCTTTGATGCTTGCTAGCTGGGTGACTTTGGGCAGGTCATCTAACCTACCTCAGTTTCCTCATATGTGAAATGGCAAGTCTGAGCTAGAATGCCTCTGAGTTCCCTTCCAGGCCTACATCAATGCCGGATCGCATCACTCTTAGCAGTAGAGAAAGAATTAAGCATAGCCCTTTGTTTCTAAGAACATTTTTCTAAAACAGGAAGGTTCCACCCTTCTCCCCCAGGGGGGAAAATTCCCAGCTACAGTTCTAACACCCAAGAAATCTTATGTTTGTCACACACAGATAGGATCCTACTGAAAGAATAGTTATGAGGACAAACAGATTGGGAGAGCAGAAAGAACGGTGACTCTGGAGTCAAGAGAGACCTGGATCCAAATCTTGCCACTGCCTTTTGCCAGCTGTGTGTCCCTGAGCGAGTGAGCCCCTTCACCACTCTGGGTCTCAGCTTACTCATCTATAAAATGGGGGCCTTAGTAGCACCAATCTCCCAGGGTTGCTATGAGGATCAATTGAGATAATATTTGTAAAACATCATCCATACCTTAAAGTTCTATAGAAATGCTAGTTGTTATTATTAATAAAAATGCCAAATAATGGGAAAAGCCCTGGACTGGGAGGCAGAAACCTGAGTCCTAGCCCTAAATCTACTAGCTCTGGGACCTTTGATTTTTCCTCTCAGTTTTCTCATCTGTATAATGGCTTGACTAATATTTCCCCCACTTCCTTCTCAAAGTTACTGTGAAGAAAGCACTGAGTGATCCTCAGTTTTCTGATCTTTAAAATGATGGTAGAAAGGGTGTTGGATCACATGACCTCCAAGGTCCTTTCTGGCTGCAGCTCTGTAACGTTCCAATAGGTATGACCAGAAATTACTCAGATGAATGCATGATCCAAACTTTCTCCTTGGTGTTTACCAGTGAAGAGCTCCGAGGGACACTGCATTTGTCTTAGAATACACCCCACCTGTGGTGTGAATTGCACAGCTCTCACACTAGCATATAGAATTATCATCACTTTCCTGCTAATATAATCACTGGCAAATGTTGGCCATAAATATTAAGTGCTAACAGGGCCAGATTACCCAGTGGACATTCAGGAATGTGCCTTGTGGGTCATGGAGTCAACACTACACTTCCAGGAAGGTACAGTGGAGCCAACCACCAAGCCCCACCTCCCCTTGATCCCCTCAGCTATTAGCAGGCCCCACGAGATCCCCTCCCTCTTTCCTTCTAGAAGCCAAAGCCTGAGACCATGGGAATTTGTTCAGCCTGCTGGGCAGGAATAGCACAAGGCTCTGTGCTAAGCCCAGCACACAAAAGAAACATCCAGGCCCTCTCGGCAATGCCCCTGAAGTGGCCTCCCTGACTCAGTTCTATCATCCATCTTCTACACAACTGCCAAAAAGGTATTCTTAAAGCACAGCACTGATCATGTCCCTTCACTGCTCCAGGAACCACAGTGGCTCCCTACTGCCTCCTATACGAGATACCAGCTCTCTCATCTGGCATTTAAAGCCTGTCACTATCTGGTCCTAGTCCATCTTTTCCATCTGATTTCAAATGGTTCCCCTTCATTCACGCTCCATTCCAACTAAACTGGCTAACTCTGGGCTCTACTCCATCGGTGACATTCTTTTCACAATCTCATCCGCTTTTGCATTATCTGTTCCTTACGCCTGGATTCATTCTGCATCCTCACCTCCACCTCTTGTGATTCCAGACTCCTTTTTTCCTTGTTAGTAACACCTCCTCTCCCGTCGGTTTGGATTCCTTTTGTATCTGCTTCTCTGGGTGCATGCTGGTTTTGACTCTGTCCCCATTCATTAGTGTGTAAACTCCCTGAGGGCAAGAAATGTTTTCTGTTTTTGTCTGCCCCTAGAACAATGCTTGGTAACAGTTCCTGGTGGGTCCTTAATAAATGCTTCTTGAATTCTCCCTTCATCTGCATATAAGCACTTCACTCTCCAGGTTGTGAGAAAAGTGTCTTTGTAAACTCATTCGACCCATAGAAATGTGAGTTAGGATTATTGCTGTTGTTGTTACATCAAGGATTATTAGGAACAGAGAGTTCGGATGGAAATAACATCTATAGGCTTGGATTCTTTTTTTGACTTAAGATATCATTTTTATTAGGTTTTTTTGTCAGGAGTTTAATAATTCTGGAAACATAAACGTTCGAAATATAAGGAAGAAGAAGAGAGAATACTATAAACAAAAACATGAACTTGCGTGTCACGTAGTGTCTTGGGGAACAATCATCATAAGCTAGCGTTTATTTAGCACAATTTACAAGTATCGTCTCCTTGGAGCCTCATTTCAGCCCTGGAAAGAAGGTGCTACTATTATATCTATTTAACACATAATGGAACTGAAACCAACAGAAGCTGTCTCATCCAAGATCACACAGTTAGCATCTGAGGCTGGATTTGAACCTGGGACATTCTAACTCTAAGCTCAGCTCTCTACCCACTGCACCACCTAACTACTAAACTTAACATGGTAATATCTGAATTCTTCACTTTAGAATAGAGCCACAGCTTCAAAACATCTGGGGAGAGGGGCTTACTTTCCCCATCTGGGTCATTCTTAGCTGAACTTAACACTATGTTGCAATGACAAACCCAAATGGGTGTCGATCAGCACGGGTGAAAAGCAGTTGAAAAGCCAGTGTTTACTGAGCACTTAATATACAGTATTATAATAGGTCAGGAGTGGCAATGTGCCAGACAAAGATCAGGTGTGATGAGGGGCAGCTAGGTGGCGCAGTGAATAGAGCACCGATCCTGCAGTCAGGAGGACCTGAGTTCAAATCTGACCTCAGACGTTTGACACACTTACTAGCCATGTGACCTTAGGCAAGTCACTTAACCCCAATTGCCCTGCCTTCTCCCCTCCAAAAAACAAAGAAAAAAAAAGATCAGGTATAATGTCTGCCCTCAAGTATCTTATGGTCAATAAGAGAGAGAGGACTAATTCAACTTCTATTTGGACATATTGTTCCCCTATTAGAATGTAAGCTCCTTGAAGACAGGAACTATTTTCCTTTCATCTTTGTATCCTCAGAACTTAACACAATGAGTGCCTAATACGTGCCTGCTGATTGGTCAAAATGACCTCCTCTCAATGACACTTGCTAGTTGTGGGACCCTGGGTGAGTCATTTACCTGTGTTTACCTCAATTTCCTAAACTGTAAGATGGAGATGATCATAGCCCTTGCCTTGGGGCTGTTGTAAATTAGATGATATTTGTAAGACATGCTCAGCAGTGTCCGGCACATAGAAGGTACAATGCAAAAGGTTGTTCCCTTCCTTCCCATGAGAAAGGGCTCATATCGTATAAGTACAGTCAAGTGAAACAAGCTCCCATCTTGGCTCCACCCAAGAACGAGCTTCCCATTGGGCACACTGGCCCATCACCCCTTTGCCATGAGGTGGGTGGTGTTCCTTTTTTTCATCAGGCTTCATCCTGGAATCAGGATCAATCATTTTGTTGATCTCAGAGTTCGTTAGTCTTCCAATGGAGGAAATGTCCTTGAGACAACAGTAGAGTCACAGGATTTAAGGGTTACTAGGGGTCTTCAAGGCCCCTGAGTCTGACTTGTACTTGAAAAAGGATCCTTTTTAGCCTAGCTCCAACCATAGGGAACCTACAACTTTCTAAGGCAACCTCTTCCATTTGGGACCTGGGATAATTCTGAGGACCCTGCTCCTAACTTCAAGCTTAGACTTCCCCTGCTAGTGTCTGCCCACTGGTCCTGGGTTATTCCTCTGGGGACAAGCGGAAAAAGTTGAATCCCTCTTCTATACGTTATTGTTCAGTGGTATCCGACTCTTTGAGACCCCATTTGGTATTTTCTTGGCAGATACTGGAGTGATTTGCCTTTTCCTTCTCCAGCTCATTTTATAGATGAGGAAACTGAGGCAAACAAAGGTAAGTGACTTGCCCAGGGTAACACAGCTAGCAAGTGTCTGAGACCAGATTTGAACTCAAGAAGATGAGTATTCTTGACTCCAGGCTGGGCACATTGTGCACTATGGCATCATCTAGTGTCTTGATAACCTTTCAAATAGTTGAAAACCATTCTCATGTGCCTTCTCTTAGGGTAAATATCCTTGTTTCTTTCAACTGAAGCTTATACAACATGGAATCAAGACTCTTCACCATCCTGGTCACCTCTTGGCCTCAGTTTCCTCATTTGTAAGATGAAGGGGAGTAGAGTAGATGGAGTCTGAGGTCCTTTCAGCTCTGGGTCATAAACTCTGCATGTGGTCCTTTGGCATTCTCCAGATCATCAACATCCTTCCTGAAATGCATTCAGGATGGAGCTTGGTAAAGTATCATTTAGTCTCTACTATGGAACTTAGCACTTAGAGTGACTGAATTCTAGGAGTTCAGAAGAGACAGGAAAGGCTTCATGGAAGGGATGAAATTTGGCTAGAACTGAAAGGGAAGCTGGGGTTTGCCCATGTGGAAAAGGAGACTGGAAGGGGCAGCACAGGTAAGGGAAATACCATAAGCAGATTTTGAGTAAATTCGATGCAACAAAAATTTATTAATCCCCAGATGCATGCAAGGCACTATACTCAATGCCTAGGGTGCTGAGATTTAGGGACTGGTCCAAGGTCGTAGAACCAGTATATGTGTAGTTACTTTTAAATTTAAATTCTATTTTTAAATAGGAACAAAATCTATTTTCTCTTTTTCCCAGCTCCCTCTGTTTTCCAGAATTTCCTGTTCTGAGGAGAGAGCTGGAAAGAGGTAAGATAATGTACTAACCAACAACTGTAATATTGACTCTGCTTTCCTGGTTTTGAGGTCACCTCTCTAGCTACTGTACATAATGCTTCTGCAGCCAACACTTTCTCTTTTATGCCCAAAAATTAGATTTCCAGTGTCCTGGAATAGACATTCTAGTGGAGGGAGGGGCGACCAAAAGCCCTGTTCTGAGAAAAAGTGCTGTGGCAGCCACTTTAGGGCTAATGAAACATCTACTGGTGGAATTATCACCAACCAGGGAACTTGTATACAAAATGATTTATATGAAAACATTTTTAATTTTAGTAATTTATCGACAACTCATTTTGCAGTCTGCTTCAAAAAATCTTATGAGTTTCTTTTGCTTGAACATTACCCTCGTTAATAAATATATCTCCTTCCCTCCCCCTCCTCAGATTCTCTGTGACAGAACCAAAACAGAGAAAAGCTGTTTACCAAAACTAACCAACGTATTCGGATCCTAACTGTGAAGATCACTGTTTGTGTGGCCTTGCTGAAACCAAGTCACCTCCTTGGGCCTCAGTTTCCTTATCTGTAAAATGAGAGGGATAGCCTGCTCAGCCAACTCTGAGGTTCTTCCCAGCTCTGTATCTCTGTTCTTAGAAACAGATGAGTCTGCTAATGCATGGAATATTCTTGACCCAAATTCCACCACCCATACCAAAAGTGAAAGAGTCAGGACAGAGACAGAGACAGAGAGAGGGAAGAAGGGAGAGTGAAAGAAAGAGAGAACCCATTACAAGTTTAAAAGCCCTCTTCTCCACTATAATCTTGTGAGGTAGGTAGTACACATAATGTTATTTCCATTTTATGGCTGATGAAACTCAGGCTGAGAGCCACTGCTGTGCTGTAGTCAATTGTTAAATTTGCCTGTGAGAGCCAATTGTTAAATTTTCGTTGAGCATTTACACCTGGGCAATTGGCAACGCTCCAAATCAGGGCTGGATTTATTGCTTTCTTAATTGTCTGTGCTCAAGAAAATGATGAAGAGAATGTTAATAATGTAAATTAAACTTAAAAGTGTGTTATGTGAACTTAAAATTTTTTTTGATCAGGCAGACTATTGTTAAAACATTGAGCAGCACATTGTGCTTGGAGTGGTTGGGGAACTGCTTACTGTCTTAGGCCCAGAGAACACATAAGAGTCCAGCCTGGACCCAGGGCTTCTCCTTCCTGTCTCCAGCACTATTTCCATACCGCTATCTTGGAGAGCAAAGTCCTCACGGATCTCTACATGTTCATGTCCAGCTTTGTGTCTCTCCCTTTGGGTCTTCTTTGACCCACTTGGTCATGGCCCTCTCTCCCCTTCTCCGTGAAATGATCTAGAGTAGGACTGGTCTTTGGATCTCCCACATGGTGCTCCTTAAACACCCCTTCTTTTCTGAGGAGTTGGGGCTGAGGGGTGGCAGGAGGAAAACTGGTTAGAGGCAGTGAAAACAAAAGATTTCCGCACTAGCCTTGTAAAATCCTATGAGAGTTCCCTTAATCCAACCCTCTCATTTTCCAGGTGAGGAAACTGAGGCCTAACGACACGAAGTGTGTTTTTCTCACTAGCCGTAGTGCCAGGACCACAGTCCAGGTGCTCACCCACCCCAGCCCACTCTACCCTTCTCTCAGCGAGCTCTTTCACTTCATAAGAGACCAGCTCCTTGGCAAGCTTTCAGCTCTTTCTCCAGCCCCCACAAAACTGCTTCATAAAACTGTTTTAACCAAATCAGCAATTATACCTTCCCCAAGATTTAACATAAAGTTTCAAGATAATTGCATAGTTCTCTTTGTTTCTACCTTGTCCCCAAACACTTTGGATTGGATTCGATTCAAACGCGCGCGCGCACACACACACATACACATACTCACACACTCACACACACTCACACACACACTCACACACACACACTCACACTCTCACACACACTCACATACACTCTCACACACACACACACACACACACACACACACACACACACTCACATACACACATACTCAGAAATGGAGGTTGATTCAGCGTCCACCTAGTCAAACTTCCACCAAAACATGAATCCCCTTCACCACATGATAATTTAAAATATCGAACACTTGTATAAAGCTACTAAGTCCACAAAGCACTTTACAAATATTATTTCATTTGATCCTTATAACCAACCTGGAAGGGAGAGAGGGGCTATTAATTTTCCCATTTTCCAGATGAGGAAACAGAGGCAGTCAGAGGTGGAGGGACTCTCCTGGGGTCCCACAGCTAGTAAGTGTGTGAAGCTGGATTTGCAGACTCCAGTTCCAGTGCTCTATCCACTGCAACAGGTAGTGACCTCTGCCATGGCCCAACGAGTAGCGCTGGGGTTGAAGACCTGCAGTGAGGGGGAACCCACTACTTTCCCAGAGCAGCCCATTCTATTTTGCATAGTTTTCACTGGGATGAGATTTCCCACCATCAAGCTTCAATATGTCTCTTTGTACTTTCCATCCATTGGTCTTGGTTACGTCCTCTGGGGACAAGTAGTACAAATCTATTACCGCTTCTTATAACCTCTCTTTGCATATTTGGAGACAGCTATTAAATGTGTGTCCCCCTTCCCCCCATCTCCTTTCCTCTGATCTAAACATGTCCAGTTCCCACATAGGGGACACAATGAGAAGGCTGTGGTTGGCATCCAATCCATGCCCCCGGCTGACCCTTGTGGTCAATGTCCAGTTCTCAAATCACAATCTCATGCTGCTGCTGCAGCAGCAGCAGCCTCATTCTCAGACCCAGCTTCCTTTGAAAGATAATGGACAGTCCAAGGAAACCTTCCAACTGGTAAGTTAGAGGAGCAGAAGGAACATGAATCTTGAAGCATGGTTGCCAAGAAACTCTATAGGATGCAGGTGCAAAGAGATTTTTTTTCCCCCTTTCAAATTCAGACTCATTAAAATATGTATTCTGCAAAGGGATTACATTCAAACATCTGGGAATGGGGGAAAATATCCAAAATTTCCAAAGAAGGGTGGGCTGATTTTTCCTTCTCTCCCCACCTCTGCAAACGAAATGAAACTTGGATTCGGGGTAGGAATGGGTTCGGATTATTTTTTTTCCTCTCTCTCTCCTAGGTTGGTTGGCACTGGTACTGTTGGGAGGTGGATCGGAGTGACTCTGAAGGGCCCCTCGCCTTCCTCATCAACAGTCATAATTGTGGGAACGTAACCTGAAGATGCCAGGCGACAGGAAATTACTAGAGAAATCTGTCAGCGCGATCAGCTGCTATTTTCATTGTTCTTTGGCAAATTTATACGCAGTTGGGAACACCTGGGCTGGCCGGCGGCCCAGGTTTGACTAATTGCCAGGGGAGAAGAGTCGTCATTTGTCTTCGGAGGGGTTTCCTCCGTTAGCTCCTCCAAACATGTGGTTTCACTTTCCCCCTCTCTCTGCAGGAAATAGCAGGACAGTGAGACGGGAAATAAATGAGTTCACTTCCAAGAGGTTGCCTCCTGAGAGGCCGCTCCAAAAATAACTGTCTTGTGAGAGGTTGTTAATAACTGAGATTCGAGAGACTTGTCTTCAGAAAACAACATTTCAAAGGCACAGCAATCCCTTCCCCCTCCCCTTCTGTTCCAGACTCCATGCACGTTTTCAAAAAGAATCATTAAAAGGAGGGGGAGAAATTGGAGAGGGCAGGAGTAGTCATGGTAATCCTTGGTTAGGGGAACTGGAATGGCAGTCTCTTTCTCCTTTGCCAATTCTTCTACTTTAGTTGTCGGCTTCTTTTCCCACCTCCGCTGTCCCCAAACTCTTTTTGTGGTATAAATCGGGGAAAGAGGGAATTGGGAGCAGTTGTTCTCCCTAGCTTTCTACCATGGGCAGATCTCTTCTCCTAAAACGCCAGTTGGAATGGGATGTGTTCAAGGGCATACTTAGGGCTTAGGAGCAGTAACCACCTGTCCTAGAGTTTTAACTCTGCACAGAGGTGGGTTTGGATGTCTTAAGACTGTTTGTTCATCAAGAGAGTACGTCTTTATAAGAACCACCTGCCGGGATGACAGCCTTCCCCCTTACCTTCCTGCCATATTGTTAAGGTTAGCATACCACAACACAATTATGCATGTGCACACACATATCTCTACTCCCTCTCATTATCCACATCCATTTAGAGCCATAACTAGGGTAAGTGACCTGGACTTTGCCCCAAAGAACCCACTGGCGTAACTTTTTCTGAAGGTAGAAACAACAGAATTTACTGCCTAGTTAGCAAGAAGGATTAGTTAAAATAGAAAAGAACTAGTCATCAGGCTGAGGTGGGATCCTTTCCTACCTTGACTTACTTCTTCCCACCACCACCCCAGCTCCGGCCCCCTTGACCATGCTTCGTTGCTCATCTTGCCCAGGCAGTGTTCACAAAATTCCTGGGCATAGCTCTGAATCTACCTTCTTTGCTATCAGGGCCATGTTTTCTATGACTTCTCTGAGGCAATCAAACTAACTTAATTGCCCCCTTTTCACATGGCTGACTGGGGAATGTCACAGTGGCCGTAGGTGCGTTTCAGATTGAAAAATACATCCGCCTTTAGTCTATTTTCACCTGCATCATGTTCCACTTCCCCAGTGATTTAGAGGGTTTGGCATCATGTCAGCAGAGACCCAACCGCCATTTTCATTTCTTTTCTTTCTTTCTTTCTTTTTTTTTTTTTAAAGCATTTAGAACACGCGGCCAACTGGTCAATCATTACTAGCCTGGGTGAAGCCAACATTTGGGTTTCATTTGGTTTCTGTGGCAGACCTCTTTCCCCGAGTTGAGCTGCACTGTAATTCTAAACTGACCCACCTTCCCCCTCGCAAAGGTGAAAAACCGTTATGGAGCTTTTTACAGCCCACAGCCCATCGTTTCTGCGGAAACGCTGGTGGAGTTCAGACTTGGCTGATTTTCGCTAAATCAGAGATGTTTTGACATGTTTATTTGTTTAATTTGTTTATTTTGACTAGCTCTGATTATAATTGGCAGCAGCGAGCAGAATTAACATTAGACAGTGTCTTAGACTTGTCTGCTGCAATAATGCAAAAAGCATGTGAAGGGAAATCGACCAGCTAAATAACGGTGGCGGGCGGGCAGCAAAACCTGGGTGGAAACAGACACATAAACCTGATTCTAACTGATTTAAAAAAAAATCATCGCAATGAGAAACGTGCAGATTGGAGGCTAGCGAGACCACCAACATCAAGTCCGGCGAATGCGTCCGTTCATCCCCTTGTTGTTACGTTTAGATTTTTGGCTTCTCAAACTGACATTTTAAAAATCAAGTCAACTTGTGGAATTGATTTTAAGATCCATTTTATCACAGACGGCTATTTCATTTGCCTAAAATTAAAATTACACTGCCATTCGAACAGTATAGAAGTCCAGTGGGCTCTGGAACCACCTCAGCTAACTAACTCAGTCTATCCGGGTTCTACACTGTATTTCTGAAACATTTTGGTCACAAGTCTGGGCCACGGAGGGTTGACTTCAGCCCTGCAGCAAATCAGACAGATCAGGCAAGTCCACACCTGTCCCTGTCCCCTGGCATGATGGCCATGTTTTTCTGTTTGTTCTCTCCCTTCCTCCTGGATTGAAAGAGAAGCCCTGGTAAGCCACCCACCAGCATGCAAAAAGGGTTCTATTTTCTAAGTAAAGAAAATCTCTTCTTCACTGTTACTTTGGCAGGGATGGGAGAAGTTAAAATACCCCCAAAAGTTCGGAAAGCGTGAACCTGGCCACTAAGCAATATTGTCCCCTTCAGGCTAGCCTGAACTCCATCCAGAGTGCTGAAGAGGAACCACCGATGATCTCTCGGAGCTCATCTGATGAGACTGGGGGATGCTGAGGCTAGGGCACAGCCCTTCAGGCGGGATCATGAGAAATCCACTTCTCTCCATATTTGCCTGCCAATTATGCAGAGTGCACAAACATGCCTTGCTCACATTTATTCCCCCATAAATATTTTCCCAGAACACAGTATGGTATGCCATAGTGTGTGATCCTGAGTTGGAACAACATATGTGCTCAGAGACAGGGGCCAAGTCAAGGTTCCATATCAACACAGACGTTCCAGAGGTCTTCTGCTACTGAAGATTTGTTATTGGGACCCCGGCATCACCAAGCTCTTGGTCTCTCTGATCCTACTTCAGATGACATTCCTGCCTATTTCTTCTAAGGAATCACAGCCACCACCAAGGTCCGGAGAACACTGGTCAGGCTAGTTGCACGATGCCATCCCAGGAAGGGAGATTGGCTTCATTCGTTTTGTCCAATCAATCAAACATTTAGTAAGTGTCTACCATGAGACAGACACTGTTATGTACTGAAGAGATAAAGATAAGAACTCAGTAGAAGCTGCTTATATCATATTCTGTAGTAGAAGTCCCTTTCCTGTCTGTGTGAGAAGGATGTTTTGGCTTATAGCTGAAGCAGTTGAATGCGCTGCAGTTGGAGTTCTGGAAGAAGGAATCAGGAAGATCCGAGTTCCAACACTATCCCAGACACTAGCTGTGTGACCCTAGGCAAGTCACCTAACCTCAGTCTGTTTCAGCTTCCTTATCTATAATATAAGGTATTAATAGCACCTACCTTCCAGGGTAGTTGTGAGGATCAAATAAGTTGACATATGTAAATTGCTTTACAGATCTTAAAACAATATGTAAATATTATATATTATTTTATTAGTGACTATGTGTAAGGTACCATTCTAGATGCTGGGGATACAAAGACAAAACATGAAAGTCTCTGCCCTCAAGAGGCTTACAGTCAGTTGGGCAGGAAAATGGGAGTAGGAAATATGTATGCCTAAGACAGGCCAATACAAAGAACTTACAATGTAATTAATATAGAAATTTCAAAAGGTACCAAGAGATAACTGGGCAAGGGGGTGGGGGAGGACCAGGAAAATCATCAGGTAATGTCGCAACTGAGCTGTACAAATTCATGTATTTGCCAATCAGTCACCAAGCATTTATTAAGCCTGTATTATATGCCTGGCATTGTGTTAAGTTATGGAAGAAAATGATCACATAAAGGGAAGGAGAAAGCCTAAAAAGGTAGCAGGCAAGGACCTTGGACTTCCAATGGCCAATTTGGTGATAGTGACCTCATGGAAGCAGATCCTTCAAGTAATGAGATTGATCTGATTATTTGAGGCTTGTCAGAAGAAACCAGTCCGTGCCAACAAAGCAACATAGCAACATGACCTAAAAGAGTACTGAACTTGGAGTGAGGAAGATCTGAATTCAAATCCTGCCTCTGGTACTTACAGCTGAGTGACCAGGGGCAAGTATTGACAACAGCCCAGTAAAGCTGGGGGTAATAATCACATTTATTTTCAGTTAATGTTATGGGAATCTGAAGATCTTCCCTGCCCCTAGGCCCTTTGCTAAAGTGTCTACGTGACTGAGGACCCTCGGATATTTGAAAGTATACTCTGTTCCCTAATAGGCTGAATGTGATCACGTGGAGCCTGTGGCGCC
>CM053581.1:14234908-14279320 GCA_028627135.1 Pseudochirops cupreus | reverse complement strand
TGCTTGCTGTTACAGTTAATCAATCAAAAAGTGTTTATTAAGTGCCTATTATGGGCCAGGGTGTGCCAGAACCGGTACCTGAACTCAAGTCTTTCTACCCCCCAGGCTAGCTAGCTATCCATTACACCACACTATCTTGTTGTTATTCTTGTTATTGGCTTACAGACTAAATCATCTACTTAATTATTTAACTTAAAAAGCACTGGATTTCTTTTTGGTTAACCTTCAAAATGAGACATGAGGTCCTTCGAGACAGATGTTATATAAATACACTGTATTCTTATTATTAAAGTGAAACTTCTTCAGAGGACTTACCAGGGGACCCAGTTTTCAGAACATTGTGCACAGGAAGAAGATTAAGCAGGGGATATTCTAATGAAGTCTTGCTGTACGGGGCTCCAGGAGGGCCAGTTCTAAATCCAGTTGGATATCTATGTAATTTAAAATAAGGACAGCCAAGCTGGAAGAGTGGCTGTTCACAGACAGAGTCTGAAAACAATTTTATTAGCTTCAGATAGAGTCTGATGGCTTCAGATATTTGCCAAGCTCTTAAGGTCGAAAATCTGGAAGCATACTTCAAGCAGCCTTCATGAAGTAGTAGATTTTTGCCTGTGATGGGTGTCCATCTGAGAAGGGTCAGGCCTGACTTTTCTTGCAAATAGCTCTTTTGTTTGGAGACCTACAACTGTAACTCTCAGAATCACAGAATCTCAGAGCTGCAAGAGTCCTCAGTGGCTAACTAGTCCAGCCCACACATGGACAAAAGTCACCTCAACATCATTCCCAAATAGTAGCCATCCCCACTTTGCTAAAAGACCTCCAGGAATGTGGAATCCATTACCTTGCCAGGTAGCGCCTTCCTCTAAATATGCTCCAATTTGTCAATGTCTTTCCTTTGATACGATACCCAGAACTAACACAGTCCTTCAGCTGTGTTCTGACTAGGACAAAAATATAGTGGTGATATAACTTACTTCCTTCTAGACACCAGTCTTAATGTGATTTAAGATCAGCTTAGTGGTTTTTACAGCTATGACACCAACTTATTTTAACCTTCCAATCCACAAACCACCTCCCCCTTTCTCTCTCTCCCTCTCTCAGCTGTTATACAAAAATGACTCCTCCATTTGGTATTTGTGAAGTTGATTTTTTGAACCCAAGCCTGAGACTTTACATTGACATCTCTTCAATTTTATCTTATTAGATGTTAGCCATCATTCTTGGCCTCTGTACTTTAGAATCAGAGTTTTAAGAGTTCGATGAGATTTCAGTAGCCATCTAGCCTAATATGTATTTTAAAAGAATTCCCACTATACCCTACCCAACGAGAAGTCAAATCCCATTTCTGGGAATTGGGGGCTAGGCAACTGAGAGTATAGTCAGTTGAAGAAATATGATACAACATATTTAACCTAATGCCATACAAAATTGGAAGTAGTTCAGTCTCAGTTAAACTATGTGGCCATCATATGCTCTTTTTTGACCTAGCAACAAATGTATCATGATATACCTATGGCCTTACTCATTACCAGATCACTAGTGGAGCCTAGCATCAAATCCCTTTCATAAGCTCATGGGTCCATATATTTAGAGCTGGAAAGGACTGTATTGATGATTAAGTCCAACCTTCTCATTGTACAGATAAGAAACTTCTTGCAGGAGAGTAGCAGGTAGCAGAGAGAGTTCCTTTCTAGATCTCCAAATTCCAAAGCCAGCACTCTTCACCATATTATACTTTCAACTTCCTAAACACATCACACCACAGAACAAGCTAGAAATCTGGTCAGAATCAACCTCATATGGTGTTACCAGGCTTCAATAAAAGGATTAAGAATAGGAGCAAAGTGGGTGCCCATTGTTTGGAGAATTGTTTGAGCCAATGAGGGAGGATAGCGGATGGAATTCTGGACCTGGAGTTTGGAGTCTGCAGTGTGAAGTCTGAAGACTAGACTTCAAAACTGACCTCAGATACTTAACTAGCTGTGTGATTCTGCACAAGTCACTTAGCTGCTATTTGCCTCAGTTTACCTCATCTGTAAAATGAGAATAACAAACATTCCAATAATAATAATGATGATGATAATAATAATACCTCCTAGGGTTGTTAGGAGGAATAAATGAGACAATATTTGTAAATACCGTTGCAAACTTAAAGTACTATATAAGTGCCGGTTGTTATTAGTGTACATGACTATAATAAGGAAGGAAATACACATTTACATAGTGCCTACTGTGTGCCAACCACTCTAGTAAATAATTTATAGATAGTATCTCATTTGAGCCTCAGAACAGTCCTGCAAAGTAGGTACTGCTATTATCCCCATGCTATCATTAAAGAAATTGAGGCAGAGATTAAACAACTTGATGATGATGATGATGGTGATGATGATGACGAGATGATACATAACAACCAGCATCTAAATAGCATTTATCCATGAAGGGAGGGTAACATCAATAACTGGTTGGCTCTGTTGCTTCTAAGTATTATAATAGGCCTTGGACCACTGGGGATTCAAAGTGAGAAGTCCTAGATCTCAAAAAGGTGACATTCTATCTGGAGAAACTATGTGTATATGTTTAAGTATCAAAATAGATACACAGCAAACAAAGTAACTGCAAGGGAGAGGAGTCCTATATTTAATAGAGGTAAATGTAAAGTTCCACACTTGGGTTCAAAAAATCATTTTCACAATTGACTTCTAGAAGGTCTGGAGAAGGAAATGGCAAATCACTCCAGTATCTCTGCCAAGAAAACCCCAGACTGGGTCATGAAGAGTCAGACACAACTGAAACAACTGAACAACAACAGGCCATTGGAGAAATCAGGGAAGATTTTACATAGGAGTCAGTACTTGAGCTGATATTTGAAGGAGCTGGAGGTTCTAAGAGGTAGAGGTGTGGAGGGAGGGTATTTAAGATATGGGGTGACAGCCTGGGCAAAAGCAAAGAGGTGAGAGATGAAATGTTGTCTACAAAGAACAACAAATAGGCCAGTTTGTCTGGAAGGTAATTCAAAGAAAAGAATGATATGTTGATTGGTTGGTTGTCCTTTGTGCTTAAAGAGGACAGAATGACATCACTATTAGGATTAAGGCACAAGGACTGTGGCTGATCAGACCAGTATGAGCTAGGAAGGCTCTACCATAGGCTGGGCTCAAATTGTCCACGTCAGCATTTGGAGCGAGTGCATCTCACATTTCTCGTGAGCTGCTGTAATTCTGCTTTGTATACAAAGCACACCACCTTCTTTAATGTGGGTGCACCTTGCAGGGCAGTCCTGTGCTAGGACAGTCAGTACCAGAGTTCTTCAGAGAGACCTCGAGAATATCTTTGCATCATTTCTTCCGACCACCGTGTGGGTGCTTGCCTTGTGTGAATTCTTCATAAAATTGTTTTTTAGGCAAGCATGTGCTTGACATCCAAACAACATGGCCAGCCCACTGAAGGTGCCCTCTCTGCAGCAGAGTTTGAATGCTTGGCAATTTAGTGCAAGAAATGACCTCAGTGAATGGTACCTTATCTTGCCAGGTGATCTTCAGAATCTTCAAATGGAAGTGATTCAGTCTGAAGTCAGAGGTTTCCCAACTGTACCAGTTACTCTTTGTGTGACCTTGGGCAAGTACCTTCCCTTCTCTAGGTTTCTATGTCCCCTTCAGAAAAGAGGTAGTTGATCTAAACCAGGAATTAATAAAAAAAATATTTTGATAACTGTCTTTCTAAATAATCAGTTTCCTTTATAACAATATGCATTTTATTTAATGTATTTTAAAACATGATTCTGAGAAGGGATGCACAGGTTTCACCAGATAGCCCAAAAGGTCCAGGACCCCCCAAAACAACCCCCAGTCCAGATGATCCCTTAGTTTCATTTCTGCTCTGAAGTCATAGGCTTTTCCCTCTTTCTAATCAGATGCCCACCCAGGGCTCTGTCTGAGTCTCAGCCAACCATCTGGATTTCTACTCCCAGCCCTCTGCCATGTTTCTAACTTCCCAAAAGGCACAGTCTGGCTCTTTCAGAGAGCACAGTAAACAAAGTAGGCTCGGCCACCAGGCAGATGGCAGCCAGCCTATGCCCGCCTAGTGCATGGGGACTGCCAGCTCCAGGGTGGGAAGCATTCCTCATTCCTAGCAGGTTTGCTTTCAAAAAGGCCTATAAGAGGGAGGAGGGAGACACACACTTGCCCTCCTCAGTGAGGAGTCTCTCTCCTCTGGTAGTCCTCTCCTTCCTCCAGCCTCCTCTCTGCTCCCTACCCCCTTTCTTCTTGCTCCTTTTTTTCTTTCCCCCCTAAGGCCTATGCATTACCTACCTAAGGCCTACCAGGGGATCCACCAGCAGACTCAACCCCACAGAGAGAACTCAGGACCAAAGAGGTCGCTGACCCCTGTTTTGAACTTTTAATCAAGGCTTGCACAGAAGAAGATGAGCACCTTGGTTTCCATACCCCCTCCCAGCCCTCACTTTCTCAAGGTTCTGTTCAGGATATTTTTTAACAACCCAGTAAATCCCAGGAGTCCCAAGAGTCCCCACCAACCAGATGTACAGAAGTCTAAGCTCTCAGATTCTGGGAAGGGGTGCATACTGGACACAAGCCATCTAGTCCATATAACAAGACTATCCCCTCCCCCATTCTGCAATGTGTGGCTCTTATCTAAATGCAGCTTAAGATCACATCAGCCTCTTTTGTTTTTGTCTCCCAGCTCACACCATTGACCCACACTGAGCTTACAATCCACTAAAACACCAGATCCTTTTTCAAATAAACTACTACCCAGCCAGATTTCCTCCTTCTTGACCGTGTGACGTTTCCTTCTTTCTTTCTTTCTTTTCTTCTTTCTTTCTTTCTTTCTTTCTTTCTTTTTTTTTTAACCAACTGCCCTCTGTCTGATTTGGACATGGTGTGCATCATTCTAAAGCTGAATTCTTTTACCTCATGATTTTTGTCCCAGTTGTGCTGAGGCCCTGGCGTTCCCTCTCCTCTCAGCTCCAGCTTTGTCAAGCGTACTTTACCTCAGAACTGACCCACCAGCACTGGGCTGCCTCCTGAGGAAATACCCTGTGACGTAATGGACATGCTGGATTGCCAGTCAGAGGACCTAGGTTTGAATCTCAGTTTTCCTATTTCCTATCCATCAGTGATCGGGGCAAGTGATTTTCCCTCTCTATGTCTTCCTTTCCACAATTTGATTTTTTTTAAGAATTATTAAACGCCATCGACAAGCAAGGAACCATGCTATGTGTTAGGGACACAATGAGAGGAGAGAAGAGAGGAGAGAAGAGGAGGGGAGGGGAAAGGAAGGGAGGGGAGGAGAGGGGAGGGAAGGGGAGGGGAAGGGAAGCGAAAAGAAAAAGAAAAGAAAATCTGTGCCCTCAAGGAGGTTACATTCTTCTGGTGAGATAAAACACATACACAAATGAGTGGAAAAATCAAGTGGTGAAAGAAGAGTGTGGAACTGTGGGGAGAACAGTGGATTTCCGATCACAGACCCAAGTCCAAATCCTAGCTCGATTTACTGTCTTTGTGAACTCAGGAAAGCCATTTAACCTTTACAGGCCTCTGTTTCTTCCTCAGAAAGAAGGGAGGACTGGATGTCTGTCTTCTAGTTCTTAATTGATGATCCTATGAACACTGACATATAGGAGGGTGAGGCAAGGCTTCCCAAGAGCGTGGCTTGAACTGAGTCTGTTTCTGGGGAAGACAAGGCTTCTGGGAGGCAGAAAGGAGAGAACACCTCTCAGTCATGGGGAAACTGATTGGGGATAGAGGACAAAGAATCAGGTTTGGAGCACAGTTGAGTCCAATTTGTCTGGACGGTAGAAGCCATACAAGGGAGGAATAAGAAATAAGGATGGAGAGGAATTGGTATTTGCATCCAAAGGCACTAGGGCATTGCTGAAGCTTTTTCAGCAGGAGAATGACCTGGTCAGGTCGCTGAAGGAGGCAATTATTTTGGCTCTTGGGTGAAGAATGAATTCAAGAGGAGGCAAAGAGACCGATTAGGAGATTTTGCCCAGAATCCATGGGAGAGGTGATGAGGGCTTAAACTCAGGTGTCGGCTATGTGCAAGGGACAGAGAAGGGAGCTTCTGTGGAAGAAGTCAGTCAGCTAGCGTTTATTGAGGCTGCTCTATGCCAGGCGCTGTTCTAAGCACTGGAATGATGCTTGGCAGCTGCTTGGATGCTGAGGGGGAGGGGGAGGGGGAAAGCAAAGGGGGGAGGGAAGAGGGGCGGATGACTGACTTGGAGGTTTCAAATCTGGGTGACAGGGTAAAATGAAGGCTTTAGCCTGAATTATCTCAAAGCTCCTTCCTTTCCTGCTCTAAATCCTCAGATCCCCTTGGACACAAAGGCCTGGACTTTCCAAGACCATCCAGTAAAGTAAGTCAGGAGATTCATCAGAGCGAGTCTTGGCAGAGGTCAGAGCTTGCTGTTCACTCTTCCTAAGCTATAAACCACGTTCCCACCCAGTGATTCTGGCTCCCTTGTTCTATGTCCTTAAAGGTAGCCATTGTCACAGGGTAGACTTGCCATTGGAAGACCTAGATGCAAAATCCTATCTCTGGCTTGATAGTTTTGTGACCCTGGCTAAGTCTCTTCACTCCTCGGACCTGAAAAATAGGGATGACCAGCCTTTCTCCTTCCCAGAGTTATAGGGAAAACGTGATGTAAATTCTACAACACGCTAGAAATGGTGGTTAGGATTCCCAAATCCTCTTGCCTAAAGGAGGGTGGGTGAACTTCACCTCTATTAAAAAAAGGTGGGCAAATTTGTGTTACTGTGTTTGTCCTCCGTTTTCAAAGAAGACCACGGCATTGGGGAGATGATGCCAGGACTTGTAGGTGACTTGGATTTGAGTGAGAGAGGGGTATGCAAGGTCACCAACCTCACTTTCTCCTCCAGAGCCATCTGCGTCCAGTGGCCAGATATCCATCAGGATGACTGGAGATGGCCCAGGATGCACTGGGAGACCCTGGCCCTTCTAGGCTAAGGCCTTTTCAGGTACTCACTTAATGAATAGGCTTCTTTAAGAAGTGAGTCAGGGATGGCCCCTTTAATTAGGAAAAAAGAAATCAAGCTGGGACAGGACGACCCTCAGGCTTGCTGTTCCAAAGAGAAACAGTTACCATTGACATTGACTCTAAGCCTGGAGGGCCCAAAATACAACCATTAAGTGGAGCTTGGGCAGGGACCTATTGTGGTCCAATCTATGGGCTTCAGAGTGAACTGGGGCTCAAGGTTTTGTGAAAGAAGAAAAAGAAAGGAAGGAAAGAAAGAAAAAGAAAGAAAGAAAGAGAGAGAGAGAGAGAGAGAGAGAGAGAGAGAGGGAAAGGAAGAAAAAAGAAAGAAAGAAACCTAGCCAGTAAACTCCAAGTTAAGTGGGAAGCTTCTGACCCTCAAAATTTACCTTCCTTTGGAGAGGAGAAGGAAGAGGAGAGGAAGAGAGGGAGGGAGAGGTTGAGCTGAGCTCCCCACCTAGCTAGGTCCCCATTCAGGCAGTGAATCCCCAAAGCAAGCAGCAAGGAGGCGTAATGGACGGCACTTGAGACTTGAAGCCAGACAGACCTCAATTGGAATCCTTCCTTAGACATTTATAAACTGTGTGACCCTTGGCAAATCACTTAAGTTCCTTAGATATGCCCAGCACATAGTAAATGCTTAATAAATTCTTGTTGGTTGATTAACTGGAACATGGGAGAAATAATAGCACCTACCTCACTGGGTTGTTGTGAGACTCAAGCGAGATCATGTGCTTTGTAAATCTGAAATTGCCATATAAACGTGAGCACTCGTGATTGTCTGTGCAGTAAGGGAGTCACACCAGATGGCCTCCGAGGTCCCTTCTGGCCCTCATTCTGTGATCCCATTTCCTCAGTGATACGTCCAAAGGCCACTAGAGCTAAATATAATGCTAAAAGATGGTGTGGGAGCAGGGGGTACAAGAAGGGAGGGTCACCTCCCAAGCTTCAAATGTCCCTCAGACAAACGTGCAAGGTCTTGTTCCACTGAAGAAGTCTCAATGATTCTAACTTCAGAAACGTTCCCTGGCCATGGACTTGGAGGACTAAGGGGGCATAAGAAGCATGAACAGCTCTCTGTTGCCATCCTGTGGCGGAAGGTCAAAATGATGGAAGGGCTCTCTGTTGAAAGAGCTACAGCTGTCCTCATCTGCATAAAACCGCCCAGCCTTTCTAGAGGATTACCGAGGAGCACTCGCCTTCCTCATCCATTAGCTGCCACTGTTTATCTTTGAGATAAAGTGGCCTTAGCCAACCTTCCCCCTGGTTGACTGAAAAACTAAGAACTCAAAAGGACAGCTTTTGTGGCACTTGGACCAAATCTGAAGTTTTTTAAAATTGATTTTAAAGATAGAGCAAGGGGGAGAAGGGCAAGGAATGGGAAACTAAGGAGACAGGGAGAGCCCCTCACTTCATTTCTGTGCCAAAATGGTAAACAAGCCCCTTTTATTGACTCTTCTGGCTGGATTTCGATAAAGTGTGCTGCAGAAGGCTGTCAGCTCTAATTAGAGCAGAAAGCCAACTGAAACATAAATGACATAATATTTATAAAGAAGAGGGCCAGTCTGGGCACTGCTATAGACAACAGACAATAGGGATAGAGGCAGCTCAAGGAATACCTGAGATGAAACAGGCAGGCCTGGATTTCCAGAAAGAATTTGTGAAGGCTCTCATTTTTCTCTTTTGCCCAAAATGGAAACTTGAGGGTGTGAAGGGTTATGGGAAGGTACAGTTGGGTACAATCTCTACCAATTGGACAATATTCTTTCATTATACAAGTCAACAAACACCCCTTAACTAGTTGAATGACCAGGGTCAGCTGAATGAAATAAGCTCTAAAAGTAGTTATCAGTTATTCTTCCGTTCAGCTGCTGAAGTGATTTTCCTAGAGCACACGTAGGTCATCCCATTCCTCAATAACCTCGAGTGGCTCCCTATTAGGGAAGATGGAAGATGGGGGAGATGAGGGAATAAGCATTTATATAGTGCTGGGCACTGTGCTAGGTGTTTTACAAATGTTATCTCATTTGATCTTCGTGACAACTCTTGGAGGTGGGTGCTGTTCTTAAGCTCTTTTTATAGATGAAGAAAATGAGGTAAAGAAAGGTTAAATGACTTGACCAGGGTCACACAACTAATGTCTGAGGTGAGATTTAAACTCTGATCTTCCTGATTCCAGGCCCAGAGCTAAAGCTGCTGCACCACCTAGCTCCCTCCTCTATGCTGTGTTCAAAGCCCTTCATGACCTGGTCTCCTACCATCACTGCCACCATCACCATCATCAGTACCATCACCACCACCATGATCACCACCATCACCATCACCACTATCACCACCATCACTATCACCACCACCATCACCACCTACCATGATCACCACTATCACCATCACCACCACCATGATCACCACTATCACCATCACCACCACCATAGTCACCACTATCACCATCACTACTATCACCACCATCACTATCACCACCACCATCACCATCACCACTATCACCACCACCATCACCACCACCATGATCACCACCTCACCACTATCACTACCATCACTATCACCACCACCATCGACACCACCATGATCACCACCATCACTATCACTACCACCATCACCACTATCACTACCATCACTATCACCACCACCATCAACACCACCATGATCACCACCATCACTATCACTACCACCATCACTATCACCACTATCACCACTATCACTATCACCACCACCATCACTATCACTGCTATCACCACCATCACTATAACCACCACCATCACCACCACCATAGTCACCACCATTACCATCACCACTATCACCACCATCATCATCACCACTATCACCACCACCATCACTATCACTGCTATCACCACCATCACTATCACCACCACCATCACCACCACCATAGTCACCACCATCAGCACCACCATAGTCACCACCATTACTATCACCACTATCACTACCATCACTATCACTATCACCACCACCATGATCACCTCCATCACCATCACCACTATCACTACTATCACTATCACCATCACCACCACCATGATCACCTCCATCACTATCACTACCATCATTATCACTATCACCATCACCACCACCATGATCACCACCATCACTATCACCACGACCATCACCATCACCACTATCACTACCATCACTATCACCACCACCATCACTATCACTGCTATCACCACCATCACTATCACCACCACCATCACCACCATCATAGTCACCACCATCACCATCACCACCATCACTATCACCACCACCATCACCACCACCATGATCACCACTATCACCATCACCACCACCATGATCACCACTATCACCATCACCACCACCATGGTCACCACTATCACCATCACTACTATCACCACCATCACTATCACCACCACCATCACCACCACCATGATCACCACCATCACCATCACCACTATCATTACCATCACTATCACCACCACCATCATCGACACCACCATGATCACCACCATCACTATCACTACCACCATCACCACTATCACTACTATCACTATCACCACCACCATCAACACCACCATGATCACCACCATCACTATCACCACCACCATCACTATCACTGCTATCACCACCATCACTATCACTGCTATCACCACCATCACTATCACTACCACCATCACCACCACCATAGTCACCACCATCACCATCACCTCTATCACCACCATCACCATCACCACTATCACCACCATCACTATCACCACCACCATCACTATCACTGCTATCACCACCATCACTATCACCACCACCATCACCACCACCATAGTCACCACCATCACCATCACTATCACTATCACCATCACCACCACCATGATCACCACCATCACTATCACCACCACCATCACCACCACCATAGTCACCACCATCACTATCACCACTATCACTACCATCACTATCACTATCACCATCACCATCACCACTATCACTACCATCACTATCACCACCACCATCTCTATCACTGCTATCACCGCCATCACTATCACCACCACCATAGTCACCACCATCACCATCACCACTATCACTACCATCACTATCACCATCACCACTATCACTACCATCACTATCACCACCACCATCACTATCACTGCTATCACCGCCATCACTATCACCACCACCATAGTCACCACCATCACCATCACCACTATCACTACCATCACTATCACCACCACCATCACTATCACTGCTATCACCACCATCACTATCACCATCACCATCACCACCACCTTTCCAGTTTTTTATACTTTACTACTTCCACATCTTCTACAATCCACCACACTCACCTATTTGCTTTTTCTCACACACAAGACTTCATATTTCCCAATTCTATGACTTCTCCATATGTCTCCTACCCTTCCTCTGACTCTAATGCCTAGAATATTCTCTCTCCCCCTGTGACTAGCTCCCATTTAGGGCTGTACCTCCTGCATGTACAGAACTGTTTGCTCGTTATCTCCCCCCCGTAGAATCTGGGCTCTTTGAGGGCAAGAATCGTGGTTTTGCTTTTTTTTGCTTGAAAAAATTCTTGTCCATTTATTGACTAAATCAATGGCGGCCTGAAGAAAGGCCTCCCACAGAGGGCTGTGGGGGCCAGCTTGACTCTGAGCAGCCATTTTTCCTGATCCCCCTCCCCCCTTTCTGCTAGCATTCCCCTACCTTGTAATTGCTTCAGATTTAGTCTGTGCACATTTGGCATTTACTTCTCTTTATACACATTGTTTACCCAGGTTGAAGGTAAGCTCCTTGAGGGCAGAGAATATTTTTATATGTTTTATGTATCCCCACTCCCTAGCCCACAGCAGGAACTTAATAAGTACTTATTTAATTGAACCAAATTGACTTATACCCATTAACATTTTTGTCAAGTGCTGAGGAAAAGACACCCCTGGTATAACTATCAAATCTTCAAAAGAGATCAGATAAGGATCAAATAAGTGCCCAGTACATAGTAGGTGCTTAGCCTGTTCCCTTTCCTTTCCTTTCTTCAGATGGCACAAAGTAAGAAGGACATTGATTCATTAGATGTGATTTCCACAGGCTAAAGCGATGGGTTAAATGCAATAACATCAAATAGAGTAGGGATCAATGTAAAATCCTACACTTTGGTCAGTCGATCAGTCAACAGGCACTTAGTAAATGCTACCCTATGGGCCAGGCATTGTGCTAAGCCCTGGGGACACAAAGAAAGGAAGGCAAAACAACACATGCTTGAGCAGAGGATAGACAAGCACTGGCCAAACAGGTGTTGGGCATGGAAAAGATCCAGAATTTGAATGAACTGCGAGTTTTAAATGATTGATTCAATGGTGTGATCCATTGGCAACAGCAACAAAAAGAAGGTGATTCACAGCATTCAGAAGGAGAGAGAGGAGCATCCTGCTGTCCTCTGCCTTGGGCAGAGCACATCTGGTGTATTATGTCCCATTCTAGGAGCTGTGCTTTTAGGACATTTGATAAACTGGAAATTGTGCACAAGAGGGCAATCAGAATAGCAAAAGGGCTCAAGATCATGCCATTGGAGGTTCAGCTGAAAATGGGGGAATGTTTAGTATAGGGAAGTGAAGACTCGGTGGGGAGGGATGATGGCTGCCATCATATATTCAAAGAGATGTTATGTGAGAGAAGGATTAGACTGTCTTTGCTTGGCACTAAAACAAGGCCATAACAAGGAATTTTTGTACCTGGGAAAAATTCAGGTGGGGAATGAGGTAAGAAAGGTGATGGTGGCACAGAGAAGAGTCTGACTATAGGTGCAGTTGGGCTAGTAGAGAAAGTGCCCCATCCCTCAGAATCCAACCTTCATTCCTCTGGTGGCTATGAGAATAGAGCTCTGGGCCTGACTGAAAGCCCTGAGTTCAAATTTGGCCTCCAACAAAAGCTGTGGGATCATGGACAGTCACTTGATCTCTGTCTGCCTTAGTTTCCTCAACTATCAAACGGGAATAATAAGAGCACCTACCTCACAAGGCTTTTGTGAAGAGAAAAATGAGATAACACTTTAAGTGCTTAGCACAACACCTGGTGCATAGTAGGCTCTTCATAAATGTTGGCTTTCTTCCCCTTCCTTGTTTGGGGGTTAGGAGAGGAAGTCAGGACTTAAAGAAGGGCGCCGTGACCATGAGATCCCACAGGTCATGGCTCTGAGGGAAGTCAGACTACAGGTTGGCATGAGCTAATAGAGGACTAAAAGGCAAGGCCCAGAGACAGTAGCTGCCACAGGACTCCCAGATGTTGGCACCCTGAGGAAAAGTCCCACTTACCTCACACTAGTTATAGTTCTTCTCTAGAGGACAGAATTTGCAATGGATGGAAGTTGCAAAAAGGCAGATTTCAGCTCAATAAAAATAAAAAATTCCTAAAACTGGAATTGTCCCAAAGTGGAATGAGTTGACTTGGAAGGCTATGAGTTGCCCGTCTCTAGAGGGAATGAATAAATGAATGAGCAAAGGATGGATGACCATCTTTAGGGAATGTTGTAAGGGGTGAGGGGGCTGCTATTCAGGCTGGGTTGGACTCAATAGGAGGCCCTTCTAGAGGTGCTGATTCCATTGTGTTCTCTTCATTCTGAGTATCAGTTTTTTCTACAGATGTAGTATAAGTTATTTAAATTAATCCCGGGACTTAAGGAATAAAAAGTAACAATTTCTTGATTTTTTTCATCCTTGTTTTTATATTCAGTCCATTTCCTTTAACTGCTGAGCCCCATGAACAAAGCCTACATCTCACTAGACACTATATGCTGTGGGTCATAAAAGTATGACTCTAAAACCCATATGTGGCTTAGAGTCCCACAGACCTAAGTCATTGACGGTCTTCACTCTGCGTTGGGTGGGACACGATGACATAATCACAAAGCCTTAGCATATTCATATGGTTAGGCTTCTGATAAGTACTCACTGAAACATCAGAAAAGTCCTTTAACATCTTGGAGCCCCAGACACCTCCTTAGGAATCCCAAAATCTGAGAGTTGGGAGGGACTGCATCTAGTCCCACCCATGCCCAAGAAGGCATTCCCACTATAACTCATCTATGGGATCATGGAAGGGTTGCGATTGGCATCAGTGGAGGAAGTTCCCATACTGAGAGTTCCTCATCATGCCTAAGTCACAGCTCCTTTGAATATTTGCATATTCAGGAGCATTTCCCCTATCACACACCCTCCTACACCTTAGGTCCTATGCCTATCACTCTTGCTTTCTATTTTATAGAGGTCTCCTACTTTCATTTTCCCTACTGTTCTTTAGGAGAATAGGAAAAGTAATCCCTACCCATCTTCTTGTGACAGTGGGCACTTTGCAACCAGGTGAAATCTGATATTTATTATCATCAGTTGATAAGGTAAGGCATTTCCCCCCCCCCCCCCAACACACACATACACCTAGCAGTGTGCTGGTAGATATTTAATAAGAAACTCTCCAAAAAATGTTCCCTTTCTCTCCTAAGGTCCCTTCAAGCTGACACCTTCTACAATCCTATGAATAATTAAAATATGCTCCTATGATGTCCTTCATCCAGATGGCAGTCCTCACTTTTACATGGAATGGGGTCCTGAGAAAAGTTCCTTACAGCAGATTGTCATAAGGCAAAAACTCTAGCTGGATTGTCCAGTAGGCAAACTAGGAATTTACAGGAGTCAAATTGGCATGTCCTCATGGAAGCCCTCTGAACGGTGTAGGTTTCTAAGCATTTGTCCATGTGCTGGTCGTATGCCAGGTGCTTCTGCCAACCACACTACCCCTGGATCCCTGGCCCCCTGCTCCTGATGAGACACGTGGACACATGGGCAGGACTACCTATGGGAGGAATGGGTTCCTCCTCTAAGGGTTCCCTAGATGAAATCACAGGTCTAGTCCCTTCCCTGATGCTCATGTTATAAGACACGCAGCCTGATGTAACCAGGTGTCAGAAGACATAGGTTCAAATTCCATCTCTGATACCCATTAGCAGGGTCTCAGATTCCTTATCTGGAAAATAAGTACAATAAACTTTTACTGCCTTAGCTCATAAGGTTATGTAGACAGGGCTTGAGAAAATTTGAAGTATGATATAAATGTAAATTATTATTATTATTGGTTTTAAAAATATTCGGGGAAGATTTAAAATTTAAATCAATGTTTGTCACCATTTCTTATATTTCTTTTCTTTATTTTTTAAATAAGGAATTATCACTTCCTGTAATTTTTCTATTGACTTCCCCTCCTCCACTTAAAAGTACTTACCTTTATCCTGGTGAAAATGAAGAGAGCGAGAAATCAAATCAATGAAACCACAAATGAGCAAGTTGTGGTCACAAAAAAAGCAGAAATGAAAAGAGTTCTCAGAACTTCCCACATGCAGAGACAGGCTAACAAAACTGAGAACACACACACATACACATACATATATGTACACACACACACATGCGCACACACAGGATTGCCTTTATTTCTTCAAAACTGGACAAAATTTTGAAATTTCAAATGTTAAAAAATCCGTTTATTTATTATTTATTTTATTCACCAATATTAACTGTCCTGGACATCAGTTTCATCATTTGCCAGCCAGCATGTGTTAAACATTATATGTGTGTGTATACACATACCTACACACACTTATATACACATATATATGTATATGTGTGTATGTATACACATGTGTGCTTATGCAAAAATAGATCACTGAGGGGATTGGACTAGATAACTTCCAAGGTCCCTTCTTGTTTGAAATCTGTATGATTTTGTATGATCCCATGTGATCCCGTGATCATGACCAAACACACTTCTCTCTGCTCCTCAATATAGTCATCTATACAATGGGGAAAATAGTTAATCAATTTGCCAAGGGTCATTGAATCATAGATTTTGAGCTGGAAGGAACTGTGGAGGTCACTGAGTCTGATTCTTTCATTCTCCATAATAATAACGAGAGAAGGTAGTATCTGCCTCACTTCAAACAACAACTTAGATGTGTGTGTGCATCTGCATATCACTCTACAAGCTTCAGTATCATCATTCTTACCATCATCACTGTTATTCTCATCATCATTATTATTAAGCAGCAACATATATATGGGATAAGGAAAAACACAGCCAAATGGGCGGAAAATCTTTGTATCAAATTTCTTAGATAAGGGTTTGTGATATATAGACAACTACATATATGTATACCAAAAATATACACCCACAAACATCTCCAAAATCTATTTCCCAATAGATAAGCAGACAAAAAATATAAACAAATAATTCTCAAATGAAGAACTGCAAACTATTAGCAATCATAGAAAAGAATGCTCCAAATAACTAAGAAAAATGCAAGTATGAATTATCTTGAGATTGGGGTGGAACCGAGATAGTGGATTGGAGACAGCAACCCAACTAAACTCTCCCAACGTTCCCCTTCAAACAACTTTAAAATAACTCCTCAAATCAAATTCCGGAGTGGCAGAGTCAACAAAAGGTCAAGGTGAGACATTTTTCTAGCCCAAGGGAACTTAGGAAGTTTACAGAAAAAGGCTGTGACATGGGAGCGGGAGCCAGCCCAGTGCGTTGGCAGTAGCACCAGCAATGGCTTTGGAGGCTGCTCCAACATCAACAGCTTTGGCAGCTTTCGCCCACAGACAGTGAAGGGAGTTAGACAAGTGGTCTAAAAAAAGAGCTTTGCTTGCATTGAGTGCCGCCAGTGCTGATTGGTAACTCTATTGCACACACACAGTTCTGGGTCACAGTTCCAGGGTGGAGAGAACTTCTGGTCAGTTGCTAAGATCAGGGTACCTGGTCACAGTTCCAGGGCCAAGAGGAGTACTAGCACTTGCAGCTAGGAGGGAATAGGGGCCCTTCCCCAGTAAAGACCAATGTGAAGACCAGGAGAGAAGTGACCACACCTCTCCCAGGATCACACTACCTTGGAAGCACAAAAACTTGCAGATCTCCAGAACTACGTCTGAAAACAACAGCACAAAAAAACCTGAAACTTAGGACAGTGCCCCCTCACCTCCAGGTGAGCAGAGCCCAACAGAAAGTTCTAAGTCAAGAAATAAACTGGAAAAATAAGCAAAGAGCAAAAAAAGAACTTGACCACAAAAACCCACTATGGTAGCGGAAGACAACACACAAACAGAAGATAGCAATGTGAAAACATTTGGATGAGCTGATCAGTTTTGTCGAATTTTTTTTATTTTTTCCCTAGGAAAATATTCTTTGTTTATGGGATCACTTTGTAAGAGAGGAAGGAGGAGGGACATAGGAGGACATTTAGGTGATGTAAAAACAAAAAAAGATCAATAAGAATTTTTTAAAATCAATTTTAAAAGATGAGAACAGTTCTTGATTGAATGAATCAATCAGAGCTAGGTATAAATAAGGATTGACCACGTCCTTGTATCAGTTAGTCAGTCAACCAGCATTTACTGAGGCTTACTAGATAGTTATGTGGGGAAAAATCTTTGCAGCAAGTTTCTCTGGTATAGGTTTCATTTCCAATACAGATATACATACATACAATACACATGCATATATGTATGTGTGTATACATATATGTATTGTGTATATATACATGTGTGAATGTATATGAAACTGAGTTAAATTTATAGGAATAAGTGCCATCACCCAATTGATAGATTGTCTAAGGATATGAACAGGTCTCCATTTGAAAAGTTTCAAGGGAAGAAACCAAAGCTATCTACAGTTAGTCAATGGCAGAGTAGATAGAATGCTGAGTCAGAAAGACCTATTTCAAATCCAACCTCAAACACTTGCTAGCCATGTGACCATGGGCATATTACTTTGGGGAAAAAAAAATCTATTTGCCTCAGTTTCCTCAACTGTAAGACTGGGGGGGGGGGGGCTAATAACAGCACCTATTTTCCAGGGTGGCTATGAAGATAAAATGAGGTATTTGTAAAAGCTCTTAGCATATAGGAGAACCTATCTAGATACTTATTCCCTTCCCACTACCTATAGCCATGTTAAAAAAAATGTTCCAAATCAATTTGGAATTGGAGAAATGCAAATTAAAGCAATTCTGAAGTTCTACCTCCTAGCGTTCTTTTGTATTTAAAGTTTGAAAGACTATCGTGCAGGTGGATAAAATGGTATTTTTGGTTAAGTTAAAGTGTTAGGATGTAGCATCATCTTCTGTAGACTATACAAAGCATCTTTGGGAACAGTTGGGTATACTATGAACCACTTGTTTGTTGGTTTTGATTTGTTACACTAGATCTATATATTCTGAAGGTCTTTTATCCCAGGCAGTTTGGAAGTTATAGCTGGTGATAGCTATTAAAAATATTTTTCTTATGTTTATGTGTCATATCCAATGACTACGTGTGACATTTTATCAGTTGTGATGCTCCAGTTGCAGTAGAATTTATTTATTGAATTGGTGAGAATATTTTGGTGTACTTATTTGTAGTATATGTTATTTATCACTATCATTATTATTATTATTAATGAGAATGAGGAGAGTTAGCACTTTAAGGTTTGTGAAGCACTTTTACTTTATTTACTTATTTACATTTCATTTTATGCTTTAAATAACCCAGGCAAGTAGGTGCTATTATTGCCCCCATTTTTAGCAGATGAAACTGAGGCAGGCAAAGGTCAAGTAACTTGCAAACACAGCTGGTAAGTATCTGAGGCTGGATTTGAGCTCAGGTCTTTGAGATTCCAGGTCTAGTGCCCTTCACCACCTGGATGACTCTAGATTAAATATGTCTAGCCACCTCCAGTCTGTGCTGAATTTTTATAACCTGCAGTGAGATATTTCACAATTTCTACCATTCCTACAATGGAAAACTCTATACTGATTAGTAAACCTGGGCTCCTTAAGGATGCACTTTTGGTAGAAATTGCCTGATCTCATGTTGCTGTTTGAAACCTCACCATTTCTATAAACACATCTGCTTCATGTAGCCATTTAATTCACAAATTCTTTGTCAAAAGTATGGTTTGAGTTCATGTGGATCTCACCCATGGAGGACCTTTTAATTCTATATTGGAGTCTTAGCCATTTCATTATTCTCCATCTCCAGGCAAATCAGTAGTGGTTATATTTGATAAATCCAGTAGCTTACAGCTATTATTCAAATGTACTGTGCTTCTCTGAAGCAGTGCCTATTTAGGAAGTGTTTTTGTGAGCACATAACCTGTTTATTTTTAAGTTTCAGATCATCTATAAATCTTCTTCCTCCTTTTTGATAAGAAAGCATTCATATTTCTATGGCTACATTGGATGGTGGGTCCTGTCTTTTCTTAATGTAATGAAGGGACCGGTTCATTTTCCCAGCCTCATATGGAATAGCAGGTTGGATTCTCAGAGCTTAGTTAACTACATCTTCTTTGTTTTCTACAGCTAAACCTGAGAGTTTGGGTCTCTCTAATGTTATCACTTAAATGCCCCTACCTGGTGTGTTTCACAAATATCAATTGACCAGTTAACATTTGTTCTCCCAGTATCATCAACCCCTTGACATCTTCCTGAAACCAATCAACCAATTAACAGCAATTAAATCTTACCAAGGATACTTACTGAGAAAATCTAGCAAGGATCAAAGTACCAAAACCTCAGGAATTGGAAGTACATTGTCATGTCCCACCACCTTGATCCTAGGATTGGGTGGTGGCTGAAATGGACTCAAACAGATCTTGCCCCAGGACTCAATACTCTGATGACTCTTGTGACCATTGAAAGCTCACAAGGGTCTAATCTCATCCATCCCTCCCCAATACTCATTCACCTAATATCAGAAAACCATAACAAGGATGAAATTCATGGGTGCCATGTGTTCACAGCCATGTGGTGACCAGGATGAGGACATAAGGAAGAGGCAGTAGCATCTACAGCTGTTCCTACTTTTCCATTCAACCCAAGGCTCCTGGATTTCCCTCTTCCTCCTGACTTGAAAACTACCAGGCCAGAATGTAAATTAGTCTGAGTTCTAGCCTTTTGTGTACATACAGTTTTGACTCATCAATCAGCTAAAAGGCTTTTGATTACCATGAGCAAAGCCCACAGGAAACAACCAGACAATACCCACAAATGCTCTGAGGCAATGAGACAAAGACTTCCTCCACCACACATTTCCAGAAGCAGTTTCATCAACCTCAAATTTGAGTTTGCAGAAGAAAGCAGATACTAGATCTGCTCTAGGGACTAGGTTGCCATTGACCAGTCTAATTATTATATTAATATTCTATAAGTTTGTAGGTTTTAAAAATACATTAACATTAATAATGTTTTCCTTATTACTCTTATTTAAAAATCTAAATAGAGAGGTATACTTTTTTAGATTGCTATAAAAAAATGAGAAACATTCCCCCAAGTCACCAGCTCATCATTCCAAAGTTACCACCCACCCCACCAGAAAGATATAGGTTCAAATCTTAGCTTAGATTCTTCTTAACTATATAATGCGGGAGTTGGGACCAATGGCCTCTATGACCCCTGCCTTCTCTACATCTGTAATCTTATATTCTACAATAATGATGCTGCACCCAACATGCTCTAGACACTGAATAGGTTCCTAACCCTAGCTCTAGACATTCAATGTGGTGATATTTTTTTCCCCAGAAGTCTGGTCTTCTATCCACTGGGCCATGCTGTCTTTAGTTCAGCATGGAGTGTATCATTTGGAACACATCAAGTGTAAAAAAAGAGAAAAAAAGCCACCTACCTAACGAGAATACACTAGGCAGGCAGGGCCAGGGCTCCCCTTTGGACCCTACTGTAATTTCTCATGAAAACACTTTCTGAAAAGCCAGCTATATATCGTAGCCTAAGTCTGAAACCGCTGGTCCCCCAACCACACAAACCAGCTGTGCCCTCGGAGGAAAGGTCATCGGCTACAGTCATGTTTCTTTTTACTTTTAAAGAAATGTCAGGCCATTTTTCACACAGGTCCTATGACAGGGTGCTGTTTATTGTATTACCAAGCCACCATAACTCCAGGATGAGGAAACTGCCATTATTTGGAGAGCATATATCTTTCTGACTTGCAGGAAAGATGAAAATTAAGAACGGCCCTCTTTTGGAGCGGGCGTAAGTATTCTTTGACAGTCTACTACAATAATTCAAACATCTTTGCCAGACCCATAAAACTCCACGTTGGGCTTTTCCCCCCACTGGGCCCAGTCAAAAACTGAGGTTAGGGGCTAGGTCTTGCTTTCCATTGTAGCCCTAACACTGCTGGCCAGCTGTGTGGACAAAACCCCATTTCCTATCCAAAGACACTGAGTCATGGGGACGATATGGGTTGTAGAATTAGAAGTTGAAGAGACTTTAGAAAATGTTCAGTCCAAACCTCTAATTTTACAAATGATGAAAATGAGACCCAGAGAAAGTGACTTGCCCAAGGTCAAGCAGCTAATAAGGAGGAGAAGTACATCCACGACCTCAGACTCCAGACCCATGACTCTCTCTACCACACCACACTGTCTCCTGGTTAAAACTCTGAATGTGGACAGTGTGCGGGGATGTGGGGCACACCAGATGGCTGTGGTTTTGTAAATTCATTTCAATTCAACAAGTAGTTACTTAGGGTCTATCAAGAAAGAAAGGGGCAGCCTTGGAGTCAAGTAGACCTATGTTCTAGTCCCATGTCTGGCATGCAGTAACTGTGTGGCTTTAGACAAGTCATTTCAATTTCAATGCCCCCTATGAAACTCTCTAAAACCTGTATCTTTAGAGGGAACTCCCTACTCCATTTATTTGCTAGGACATTCACACACACACATGCACACACACACACACACACACACACACACACACACACACACACACACACAGATCATAGATCTAGAAGGGTCCTTATAGGATACCTACTCCAACTTTCTCATTTTATAGATGGGGAAACTGAGGTACAGGGGGTTAAGTGATTTGCCCAACAACCAAGCTACGATTGACATGCAAATCTTCTTCTTCCAGATGCTGTCTTTCCGCTGTGCCTTGCGGGCTCCTTCTATATTATTCATGCATATCTACATGCATACATACATGCATGCACTCATTCACTTATTCAACAAATACTCATTAAGCCCTGAGCTCGGTCCTGGGAAAGATGCAAAGCCTCAGTAGTCATCTGGGCTGATCATGGTGAAGGATGGGATACTGAAACCACTTTACAACCTTGTTACATTCTGTTGCAATGTGTCTTCCAAGCTTGGGCTCGAGCAGAGCATATGATTGCTCCAAACTCTTTGAGAAAGCAGGTCATCTCTGAGCCAAATTTATGAGTTGGAGCTGCAGGGAAGTGGTTAATGAGTCAACTTCACCGTTTTATTTAAATTCATCATATTTCCCCCAAGTAGCTGGGAATCCCTGTTGGGAGGGGAAGTCTGGCTTGAGTTAACGAAAAGGCTACAAAGCCTTCTGATTGGGGAAAGGCAGTCACAGGGCCTTGGGTTACTGTCAGGGAAGAATGCCACCTGTGCCTCATTTCTTCTGGCTTCTATACAAGTTTGAGATCAATCATTCATTCAACAAACACTTGTTTTGGTCCAGTTACATACAGTATAACAATATGGAAAGGCTGGAATAGATGCTTAGACCTTGGAGTTGAAAAGACCTGGATTCAAGTTCCGACTCTGAAACACACACACACACACACACACACACACACACACACACACACACACACACACAGGTCTTATGACCCTGGGTGAATCACTTAACCTCTCAGTGTCACTGGAAACTCTCTAAGATTAAAAATTGCAAAGAAGGTGCTAATCTGGCCCTGTAGAGGGAATTTCCTCACCAGAAACTCTCAGGGCTCCAGTCTAAAAATAATTTACAATTCATGATGCTAGGCAGTGGTGGGAGAAAGAGAGATATGAGACAAGTGTGCTATGAACTAGGTGACTTCTAAAATCCTTTTCAACGCTCAAATTCAGTGTGCTGGCTGGACTTGAAGTGAGCAAGACCCAGGTTCAAATCATATGCATGGCCATGGAGAAGTCACAACTTCCTCTGAGCCTCTGATTCCTCATCCATAAAACGGGCATGAGGATACTTGGATACCTGCCTCACAAGCTTGTCAGGAAGTTTAAGGTAGGTACCCACTTAGCCAACTTCTAGCCCTGGGTCATGATCAGTTATTATTCTGCGATATTATGAGCCCCCCACCCTCATGCAGTTCAAAGTTCCAAAGATGAGATGAGATAGAATGAAATACCAGAAAGAGTCCTCACTGGTGTGCGCATCAGGATGCTGGGTTCTCACTCTGGTTCTGCCACTAACTAGCTGTGTGACCACGGCAAGGTCCCTAACCTCTCTGGGCCTTAATCATCTCATCGGCTTCCCTCTTTTAGGCCAGAGGATGTTCAGTCCAGCCTTAACAATCTCTGATCCACCCCCACCCCCCCACTGCCCCCAAGCCATTTCCTCTGACCCTGCTAATTTCCTTAGCCCAATGTCTTCTTGGGGTCTTCTCCATTAGGATATAAGAAGTTCCTTGAGGATAGGGGTTGTTTTAGCTTTTCTGTAGTATCTCCAGCACCTAGCACACAGTAGGCACTTAATAAATGTTTGATTCCTACTCACACTCTTTTGACGATTTTCCATTTCTCTCTTGAGTCTGAGAACACAGAGAAGGGATAAAGACATATCTTGACACGAGGCTTTATGAAAACTAGGCCCCTCGCAGCATGGAGCATCTTTCTAATGAGACAAGCATGTCTTTTATTTTAAAAAAATGTCCTAAGCCTCCCCAGACTGTACCCAGTCCTTTATTTGTAATCCTTACTGTCACACTTCTTGACGCCTATGCTTTAAATCTCAGGGGGTATTCTAGTACGTATTTAACAACTTGCTTTGTGAAAAGCAGGATATACCTGAAAGTTCATCTATGCTATTAACATTAACATTTCCTCCAGCACTTTCTTAAGCCCAGACACAAACAAATAAAGAAGTACGTGAGTGAATGAATGAATGGGTAGATGGGTGGATGGATGGATGAGAGTTTAACAACTGGCTCTCCTAAGTTTGTACTAGTTGCTACCAGCCTATGCTCCCCAAGACTATCAATCTTAGCTAAACTTTAAGGCTCTCCACACAGGGGGTGTTTATCAGTGTTTGTTGAATCAGGTTCATTTGGGCAGTTGGCTTCCCCACCTCAGTTTTGTAGGAAAATTTGGGCTTGAATTCTAGCTCAGGCACTTCCTACCTGTGTGATACTGGACAAAGCATTCAACCTTTTTTGCCTTAGTTTCCTCATTTGTAAAATGGGCCTGCTGATTTGTAAGGTCCCTCCTAGCTTTAGATCTATAGTCCGAGGACCCTAGGCACATTATTAGAAAGCATATGGTGCCATAGAGAGATTGAGGGTTCTGGAGTTCAGATCTCCACTCTGTCATCAGTATTCCTCGTGGAACCCTGGGCAAATTACTTAACCGCTCTCCACCCTTTAAGCGTCCTTCTCTTTAAAATAAGTGAGGTCAACAAGATGACCTCTAAGGTCTATTCTCGTTCAAAATCTACAATCCAATGACATGAGTTCAAATCTTAGCTTGGCCCTTTATTCTTTGTCAAGTGCTTATTCCTCTCTGGGCCTCAGTTTCTCCATCAGTACAATGAGGGGACTCTGAAGATGGACTCTGAGGCCCTTCTGGTTCTCCATTGAGGATCTGTGAAATGGATGTGCTGGACTCAGTTATACTACATTTCCTTCCAGTTCTAACATTCTGTGCTCTATAAAGATGTCCTTTTCTTCCCCGACCTACCTACCTGACATAATAATTTGTAATAATAATAATTAAGGTTAATCTTCTAGGTTATATAAAAAATGGGGAGATATAAGGAAAGATTTCATGTAGAAAATAGCATGGGAGCTGAGTCTTAGAAGAAATAAGAAATTCTAAGAAAAGGAGGGTAAGAAGAAATAGATTCTAAGCATGGGAAGCAGTTTAAAGGCACTGAGATAAATCTCTGTGGGGGGACACAGAAAGACAGAGAGACAGAGAGAGAAAGATACAGAAAGAAGGAGGGAGGGAAGAGTAGAAAGTGAGTGAGAGATCAAGAGAGGCCCATACACAGAGAAACAGAGAGACAGATAGGCAGAAGGACAGAAGGAGGGGGAGAAAGACAGAGAGAAATAGAAAGAGTAATGACAGAGAGAGGAAATGAAGGGAGAGAGAGGAAAACAGGAGAGACAGAGAGGCAGACAGAGACAGACCATGCACACAATAGCCAGTTAGGCTGGGCTAAGGAGTACATGAAGAGTGCATGCCTTATGATCAGGTCAGGAAGGAAGGGTGAAGCCAAGTTCTAGAGGGCTTTAAACAAATTGAGATATTGGGATGTAAGCTCATTTTCTGTAGACTTCCTGAAAACACTTTTGGGACAAATCCAAAAGGGATGAGTTCAACAATTACATTCAACAAAAGTTTATTAAGTGACTACTCTGTGCAAGATCCATTCTATTTGGCAATTAAGAGATCATGAGTAACAGTGAAGAGAGCAGTTTGAGTTGAGTGATGAGGTTGCAAGCCAGATTTCAGTGGGATGAAGAGCGAGTGAGAAGAGAGGAAATCAAAGCAGCCTAAGTAGGTGGGTTGTTTCTAGAAGTTTGCTTGAGAAAGGAAGGGGAGGTTTGAGATTATAGCTTGATGGGATGGTAGGGTCAGGTGAAGATTTTTTTAAATGGATGGAGTGAGTTGAACATGGTTGGGTAGACAGCAGGGAAGGAAACAATTGATGGGGAGAGATTGAAGATTAGAAAGGGGTTAGATTATTCTGGGGGCAATCTTCTGGATAAGATGAGGGAATGGGATCAAGGACACAAGTATAGGAATTTACCTAGGAGAGATGTGCCATTTTCTCCTCAAAGACTAGAATACTAGAGCAAATGGGGCAATGGTCAGGAGCAGATGTCAGGGGGTTTTGAGATATAGAGTAGGGGAGAAGGAGCTCACTACAAATAGAAGAAGTCTCCCTTGATCCCTCAAAGCTAGTCTCTCAATGCCAATGCCTTTCCTCTGGGACTACCTTCAATTTATATTCTTTCTCTGTCTTTGTCTCTCTGTCTTTCTGTCTCTGTCTCCACACATACATACATGCACACAATGTACATAATGTTTTCTCTACCATTAGAATGTGTTTTTCCCTGGGAGCAAGGATTGCATTTTTGCCTTTCTTCATAGCCCCTGTGCTTAGCACAATGCCTGGCACATAATGGTGCTTAATAAATGCATGCTTCTTGCTTTCTTTTCTCAGTAATGTGTGAGGTCAGGTCTAATGTTTACAGGGTCTAGGAGAGGGATGCTTAAGGAGAGTTAGATTTGGAGCAGTCACTGTAGTGGGGCATGTGATAGAGAATCAATTAGGGATGAGTAAAAGGATTGCTTTGATGCACTGAGGGACTAGCTGAGATGTAGATAACACTTTAATTTGTAATGAAGCCAGTGAGCGTGCAAGACTTCCTCCAGCACCCTTCACCAGCATTCGAGTGAGCTGTTGGTGAGAGTGATTCAGGGTTGGGATCTGCCAAGGCAACAGGACAGGAGATTCAATGACAAAGGGTTCAAGAGTAGGGAGAAGTATAATGCTGACCTGATGAACTAAAGGGTCAAGCTTGGGAAAAGAGAAAGAAAAGCCAGAGCAAGGTTAGGTGGGACCTGAGCAGTGAAGAAAATGGAAGTCATGGTGACAGCAAAGTATAGATTTCAGAGTGAAACAGGGTGAGAAGAAATGATAGGAGCTTCTGGCCAGAAAAGGAAGTCCAGTCTTCTTAATCATAATTAATCAATAATTTGCATACAAAGGATAATATATATTGCCCTCATGGATAACGGTGAGATCCAGCTTGTGGCCAAGATGGGAATAAATACCATGTCATGGGACACAAGTTTTGCTGCAAATCACACAGCCAGTTTGTGTCAAAGGCAAGATTTAAATCTTTCTGATTTCAAGGTCAACCCTTTATACTCTCCTCCATGCTGCCTCTATCCTGAATTCAGTAAGTTCTTAATAAATTTTTGTTGGATAATTGAATTGAATGATGCTGAGAGTTTAAGGTTGGGTAACTGGGATGATGTTGGCATTGCTCACAGATACAAAGGAGAGGTTTAACAAATACAAAAGCAGCAGCAGGGGGAAGACATTAAGTTTAGTCTGGAGCATCAATCAATCAATAAGCACTTATTAAGTACCTTCTATTTGTCTGTCACAGTGTCAGGCTCTGGAGATACAAAGACAAAGCAAAACAGTCCTTGACTTCAAGGAGCTTAAATTATAAGAAGTGGGCGTGTGTGAAATGTTGATCTTGAGCTATTGTTATTCAGTCACATTCACTTCATTATGACCCTGTGAACCATAGCACACCAATACTGTACATGGGGTTTTCTTGGTAAAGACATTGGAGTAGTTTGCCATTTTTTTCTCCAGGTTATTTGACAGAAGAGGAAACTGAGACAAACATGGTTAAGTGACTTTCCCAGGATCACACAGCTAGTGTCTGAGGGCAGATTTGAACTGAGGTCTTCCTGACTCCAGGCTCAGCATTCTATCCACTGTACCATTTGGCTGCCTTAGAGGTGAGGTTTCATAAATCATCTAGGTGGAGCTGTCCAGCAAAAGGTAGAATTGTCTTAGATGAGAGTTTAAGACAGTTGGCTTTAATAAATATTTGCTGAATCAGTCAATGAGGATTAACTGAAACAATATTTGCAAAAGTGCCTTACAAAACCTAAAGCATTAAATAAATACTACCTATTATTGGTATTATTCATACATCCAATTGAAATGGCTGCATTGGTGTCTCATACAATAGATGAATTCCCTAAGAGTCCTACAGCCTAGAAACCTAGAGCCAGAAATGAATTTGGAGAGCCTTCCATCCAAGCTCCCATCTGGGGCATAGCTCCCTTGGCAGCATCCTTGACCAAGGCTCTTCCAGTACTTACAAGGCAGCAGGGTTGGATGGCTCTGATGGTCCAAAAGATACTTTGGAAGCTTTCAGCACCCTTCTGTTCACACCTGGTAGGTTGTGTTTGCTTCTAAGAAGTGAAGATGGATTTGTGTGTTTCCATCTCTGTTTTCTGGTCCCTCTCTTTGACATGCCCTTATAAGGCAGCTACTCCAGGCTAGGAGGTCATCAGGACTATAACAACGTTGAGAGGAGTATGATTTGAGGGCACAGCTCCATTTGGAGACACTAAGATCCAGCTGGAGAACCCTTCCCCCGACACACTCCAGTTATGTATGAGGTGGTAGGGGAGATGCTAGGCAGCAGTCTGAGGCTGTGCTCATGTATGATTTCACTTCAATGATTCTCAGGGCAGCACCCTGCTCTTTGCATTCTCAAACTACAAAAGGGGAGTCTCCTTTGTGGTAGTAGTACAGGGATGGGCAAGGGGACACAACTCCTCCAGGCTTCCTTCCTCCTCTGGCACTGCTTCAGTGACCTGTCAAACAGCTACTTCAGTCAATTAACAGGTATTTATTAGACACCTATTATGGGCCATGTGTACTGTGTAAAGACAGTGCAACATAGTGGCTAGAGAGAAACTCAAAGCCAAGAAAATCTGGGTCCAAATCTCGCCTCTGAGAACATTTCTGTGTGACCCTGAGCAAGTCACTTACCTCTCAATCCTCGAGGCAACACTATAGGACCCTGAGTTTCAAAGAAGGTATAGACTTGCATTAGTAGGTAGGGTTTCCTCAACCTGCAATTCCTTATACCTATGTATGTATATATATGATGTGTGTGTATATATATATATATATATATGTATATGTATATGTATACACATATATGTATATATATATGATGTGTGTGTGTATATATATATATATATATATATATATATATATATATATATATATATATATATATAAAATCATAGGTTCAGTCTATAGCCCTGTGATTGGCACTGTATAAGGCCAGTCAGTAAACATTTATTAAATACCTACTGTGGGCCAGATGGGCAGCTAGGTGGCACAGTGGAAAGAGTTTCTGAGTCTGGAATCAGAAAGACCTGAATTCAAATCTGGCCTCAGACACTAGCTGTAAGACCCTGGCCAAGTCACTTCACTTCATTTGCCTTAGTCGATTTATCTGAAAAATGAGCTGCAGAAAAAAAAAAAGGCAAGTCATTGCAAGAACTTTGCCAAGAAAACCCCCAAAGGGTCCAAAGACTCAGACATGACTGACATGACTGAACAAGGAATTACTCAAGGAGAGAGGTCCTCAAGGCACACAGACCAGTGAAGAGGCCATGGCAATAGTCTAGGCAAGAGACAACAAGGGCTCTCTCTGGCCTTCCTGAGAATCACTGAATCCTGGACTTTGAGTTTTGGAAGGAATCTTAGAGGCCATCCAATCCAGCAATAGAAAGAACACTGGGTTAGAGTCAAAGGTTTTGGATTCAAGTCCCTGCTCCAGCATTTACTAGCTGTGTGACCTCGGACAGATATTTCTCCTTTCTAGTTTTAGTTTGCTTCTCTGGAAAATGAGGAGGTTGAACAAGATGGCTCCTCCAGTTCCTTCTAGCTCAGTATCTATGTTCCTGTGACGTCTGCAGGGATCCCTCCCTCACCATCCCCAGCACACACTGCCTGCCTGCTTTCCAGAGGTCCAGTGAGGCTCCCAGAAGAGGTGAGTGGTGCCGTAGTGGCAGAGTGGGCCACCACCCAGCATAGGCCAGAGAAACCCGGCTTCAAGTCCACACTTACTGGCTGAGCAACCACAGGCAAGCCCTCAATATCTCTAAGACAATAAGGAAGTGCTAACTTGCCTTGGTAGAGGGAATTTTCTCATCAGAGGAGTTCCCTATATGAATGAAGTCACAGATCCAGGGCCTGGCCCTCATTTATTAAGTTCCTACCACATGTCAGTATCTGTCCTGGGTCTCTGCCCCCAAAGAGCTTGCTGGGAGGTTGGGGGGCAGGGAAAGACACATACAGAGATAAGCAAAAACCAAATAATTTGAGACAGTAGAGAATTAGCGATTGGGGAACCCAGAACAGGGCTCATATAGAGGTTGGTACTTGGAGCTGAGTGACAAAGGGAGCTAGGGATTCTGAGAAGTAAAGGTGAGGAGGAATAGTTTTCAAAGCATGGGAAGCAGCCTGTACAAAGGCAAGAGTGGGGAATGGAATGGGACATGACAAGAACAGCAAATAGGCCAGTTTAGCTGGAACATAAAGTGTGTGGAGAGAAATAACATGTAATCAGCCTGGAAAGATAGGCTAGAGACAGATTGGGGAGACCTTTAAAGGACAAACAGAAGGGTTTGGTTTTTCCTAAGGGACGGTAGGGAATCACTGTATGCTCTTTAGCAGGTGGTGACTTGGTGAGACCTGGGCTTTAGGAAGACCAGTTTGGCAGCTCCATAGAGGAGGGATTGAGGGGGAGGAGGAGATTGGGGGAGGGGGGACCTTGATACAGGGAGACCCATTTTCCCCATCGGTGCTACCTGCCATGTGCAGAGCCGGCACTCCATAAATGAATCGGATCTGTTTGTGCTGCCCTCACACTCACCATACGGAACATCAGGGATCAGCACAGATGTAATGTGTACCATGTTGAAGTCTGAGAGCAAGCTGGAATGACCCAGCCCAGAACCTGGAGATTTCTTTTTGGAACTAGTCCCAGATATTGGCTGGCTTCTTACCATATGATTCTCATTCCTGATGTCAGAGGATTGAAAATGGGGCTCTGTTCAGACCTCAGATCGCAGATGAGAGACATCAAAGCTCTGCAAGGCCCCAAGCAATCATCTATTCCAAGCCTTTCATTTTACAGATGAGCTAACTGAGTCCCAGAGAGGACCACAGATTCGCCTAAGGCCATAGGGTCAGGCTCGACTTTACCTAGGTTCCACCAGAGCCACTTGGTGGGGCCAGTAAGTGATGTTAGCACCTGAGAAGGCCCCTCTTGGACCGTAACCATTCCCCAAGAAATCTTTATTAAAAATAAAAATAATAATCTTTTGTTAGCAACATGCCCTCTCAGTGGCCCATGTGGGCACTGTCCGCTGGAGTACTTACTAAGGAAGGATCACGGGTTAACTTTCATCTGCCCAGGATGGGAACATTGACGAGGGACCAACGGAAAACCTTCATCCAATTTTTTTCAAATTAAATCAAGAACGTCCATAATTAGTTTCCATCGGAGACATCTAGTGGGAAATGAAATAACTGAAAAAGCCATAAACTGCCTGTTCTCTTTCGTTAATATTTGCTCCCCGATGCAGGCCAGATAAACCACACTTGCAGTTTCAAATGAGTTACTTTAAATCTGATGAATTACTTTCTCCCTGGATTTACACCACCTGTCTTGGCTAATTACTCCCACTCCTTTCTCCCATCACATTTGAGGTTTTCTGAAGAATGAAGAAACCAAAGTGAGTTTCCGTTGAAATCTTAATAGGTTTCTTTTTTCTTTCCCTTAAAAATATTCTACTCACCACCTTTCTTTGCAGCCCCACACCCAGCACAGGGCAGCTTCTCCTGCAAAACTGGGTTTAGAATCCAAAGCTCATAGCTGGGTCTCTGCTGCAACAGTCATGCAGTTTGTAGAAGGGTTGTAAAAATGGGTTTAGACCCCTGGGGTTCACAGATGCCCTCTGTGGTTTGGAGTACTGAGGCATAATCTGTAACAGAAGAGCTGAAAATGCTGATCCCAGAGTGGTCACTACTTTGCAACTTAAGGTATCTGGGGGAAAAGTGTAAGGGCCGTTGCAAGGATTGAATGAGATAATATTTGTAAAACACTTCGCAAGCTTTCAAGTGTGATATAAATGTAACTGCTATTATAGTAGAAAGAGTGCTGGAGGTCACTGAGTCTGATTCTTTCATTCTCCGTAATAATAATAATAATAAGCCACTTAGGATTAGGGTTAGAAACGCTAAGTGCCTCCAGCTCTCACTTGTGTGACACTGGACAACTCACTCCACCCCACTGGGTCTCTGTTTTCCTTGTCATGAAATGAGGGGGAGTTGGAGTAGACGACCTCTAAGGTCTTTCTAAGCACTAAATCTACAACCATGTGGTCTCTGACTGAGAACCTGGAGGAATCTGGGTTCAGATCCCACTTCGGACAGCTTATTTAAGCTTTCTGAGCCTCATTTGTAAATATATACGTATATTTATATTTATTATTACATCTATAATAAATATTATCATTATAGATATTGGTGTGTGTGTGTGTGTGTGTGTGTGTGTGTATATATATATACATATATATATATATACCTTCAGTGTCTCTCTTAGAAGGTTGTGTAAGGATCAAGTGAACACTATTGTGTGAAGCATTTTGCAAACTTGTCTCTGGGTGGGGAGACAGAATCAGTGTCATTGATCGTCCTGCTCTCCTTACCTAGATTAGCATGAAGCAACACAAGGGTGTTGCTGTTGTCCCTGCCCTGCTGTTTCTGTTCTTTTCTGCCTTAGGTGGAGTATGGTAAATGGAACAGACAAAGCCGTGACCTCACGAGCTTTGAAAAGTTGTAAGAGTGAGCTGTTAGAGGTCCAGAGATTGGAATTAGTGCCAGAATTTGTGGACAGCCAAGAGGTCTCAAGCTTGACCCATCATAGCATTGGATCTAAAGCAATCAAGAGGGATGTGCACATTTATCAGCTATGACACATTGAGAAATGAACTTGGTGAGAGATGAATGCTTTACAGAACTACTTTCAGTTCCAACCCACCCTCCACACATGCCAAAGTAATATAGGGGAGAAGATTCTCTGGACTGCTAGAGCTAAATTTTCTTCTGTTCCTGCTATGTCTTCTCAGTAAATATCCCTTTTTAAAAGATGAAAATAAAATAAAATAAAATAATGAACTCTTGATGTGTAAGAAGTACTGTGCTGGTAAGTCAAGGAATGGAATAATAGATTTAGATTTCAGCGAGGCTTTTGGCAAAATCTTTGACAATATCCTTGTGAATACAGTGGAGAAATATAAACTATATGTTACTCTTTTTTTGCTTTTTTTTGGAAGGGGGAGGGCAGGGTAATTGGGGTTAAGTGACTCACCCAAAGTCACATGGCTAGTAAGTGTGTCAAGTGTCTGAGGTCACATTTGAACTCAGGTCCTCCTGACTCCAGGGCTGGTGCTTTATTCACTGCACTACCTAGCCACCCCTAAACTACATGTTAAATGTAGTTCACAGTTAAGTCAATTTAGGAATGCTTGACCCACCTAACCTAAAAAGTGCTGACAGAGATGGGGATCATATGACCAACAAAATAGTAGAATAAACTTTGTCCCCATTCCTCTCTATATCTTAAGAAAAAACACCTCAAAAGAAGAAAAATGGACTAGATACAGAACAACTACAGTTTAAGACACAGGACAAGAAAGCAAGGATAACAACAAAGTGAAAGCTTTATGAATGCCCGTTAGAAAAAATAATAATAAAAAATCATCCTTTAGAAGCTTACTTAGCACTCCTGCCTCATCAGCCTCTATGCTCCAAAATAGATGTATAAATCAGCCCGTGGGTTTGTGCTTGGGGTCTATGTAGGGACACTCCTTCTGCTGCACAGTGTCAGCACACCTCATCCTCCTGTTCATCTTTTACCCTCTTTGAACAAGTAGCAGGCATTGATTTCACCCAGGCACATTTGGGCTGGGGGAGAGAAGGAATTAGACTTTCTTCTGCCTAGATCAAGTTTAGATTGGGCTACCCCAAGACTGCAGAGATTCTGAAAAGAACACTCATCTAACCCTTCCCCAAGATTGCAGAGAGTAGGAGAAGCTGATCCAGTCTAGCCAAAGAAATAAAGAATAAGAGTTAAGGGAAAAAAACAGGATTGGAGGTCACCTTGAGGTTCTGCACCTGACCTGAAGGAAAGGGAATGACATCCAGCTGGAGCCAGCCCTGTCTTTCAAGACACTACTTAGGGCAGAAAATGAATTTCAATAAAAAGGAACACCCTCCCCCAGCATGTGAGGAAGCTGACGCAGCCTTGAAACTCAGGCTGGGACCCCCACTATCAAAGGGAGAAGAGTCAGAAAGTGACAAGAGAATATTAGTAAAAATTCTAAAGCACCAGTGAGAAGGAAAAAAAGGAGGAGGAAATATAAAAAAGAAGAAGGAGGAGAAGAATGAGAAGGAAGAAGGGGAGGAGAAGAGAGAGCAGAGAAAGAGGAAGAAGAGGAGGAGGTTCAATTTTTTAAAATAGAGCAGATAAATCCACCAAAAGATAAATCAACAGGGAGGATAGAAAATAATTAGAAAGAAGGATGTGTAATAAATTCTAAAAAATTTTACAAAGCTCCTTTAAGAAATCTTACAAAACAAATGAAATTAAATAATGCCTGATGAAATACAGAACCTTTTAAAATCTCAAGAGATTATAGAACAAGAAAGACATTCAATAATCATTCAAAAGAGAAATGAAAAGCATAAAAGGAGTTAGAAGGGAACAAATGTCAGAATTAATACCCTTCACAACAGAAATAATTAGCAGATTAGAAAAAAATTAAATACCTTGTGGTTTCTCCATAGAAGAGAAAGAGAAAATAACAGATTTGGAATACTAAAATATCAAAATGAAGGATGATCTGAAAGAACAGAAGCAAAAGACAATAACACAAAAAGAACAGATCTCCATACAGGAAAAAGCCATTGATGTTAAAGACAGGATGTACAGAGACAACTCAAAGGTCATCAGTTGCTATAAGAACATGATAAATCGAAAACAAAAATTTAAGCACAAAAATGCAGGAAAAATACAGTACTGAAGAGATGAGTGATTAAAAGAAATATTAACTAATATGAAAAAATTGGGTCAGATTTATGGAGAAGGGAAGACTTTATAACCAAACAAGAGGTAGAGAGTATTACAAAATTCAGAATGGATAATTTTGATTACATTATATTGAAAAGTTTCTGTACAAACAAAGCCAATGTAACCAAGATTAAGATAGAAGTAGAAAATTGGGAAAGAATTTTTACAACCAGTGTCTCTGATAAAGGCCTAATTTCTAATGTATACAGAGAACTGAGGCAAATCTATAAGAATACAAGTCATTCCCCAACTGATAAATGGTCGAAGAATATGAACAGGCAGTTTTCAGAGGAAGAAATTAAAGGTATCTATAAGCATATGAAAAATTGCTCTAAATCACTACCGATTAGAGAAATGCAAATAAAAACAACTCTGAGGTACCACATCTCACTAGTCAGATTAGCTAAGATGATGAAACAGGAAAATGATAAGTGCTGGAGAAGATGTGGAAAAATTGGAACACTAATGCATTGTCGGTAGAGTTGTGAACTGATTCAACCATTCTGAAGAGCAGTTTGGAAGTATGCCCAAAGGGCTATAAAAATGTTCATATCTCAAAGGGTCAAAACTCAGCAATACTACTTCTAGGGCTGTATCCCAAAGAGATCATAGTAAGGAGGGAAAGATCTATATGTACAAAAATATTTATAGCAGGTCTTTTTGTGGTGGCAAAAAATTGGAAATCAAGGGGATGCCCATCAATTGTGGAATGGCTAAACAAGTGGTGGTATATGAATGTAATGGAATACTATTGTGCTATAAGAAATGAGGAGCAGGCAGACTTCATAATAACCTGGAGAGGATTATATAAACTGATGATGAGTGAGGAGAACAGAACTAGGAGAACTTTGTACACAATTACAGACACATTGACTGTGTGATGACTAAATTGATAGACTGGGCTCCTCTCAGCAATGCAAGGTTATAAGACAGCTCCAAAGGACTCATGATGGAAAAGGATATCCACATCCAGAGAAAGAACTACAGAGTCTGATTGCAGATTGCGGGGAGAAGAGGGAGGGGGAGGAAATTAGAAACTCAAAGGTTTCTGAAACTTAATGTTGTAAACTAAAAATAAATAAGTAAGTTTTAAAATAATTGGGCAGGGGAGGTAGATGCCCAGATCTATTATAATCAGAGGGCAAAGTGAGGATGAAAAGAATATACCAATCATTGCCTGAACGAAAACCCTAAAGGAAAATGGCATAGCTAAAATCCAGAGTGTTCCTATCAAATGAAATAATCCAAGAAAACAGTCCAGAATTTTTGAATACAGAAAACAAAGCACCAATTGAAAGAATCCACAGATTGTCTCCAGATGAGTGCTCATGTGAATGGGTCAATATCAGTGTAGACGGATGTTTACAGTATAATATTTTGGAAGTCACACCTCGGTATACTCTCTCTCTTTCCATCCCACCCCACTCCCATCTGTCTCTGTCCAGCTCTTTATCAGTGAGTTGAATGGAGACATAGAGGACATGCTTTTCAAATGACATAATGATGAGTAAGATAACGACCATTTCAGAACAAATCTGTGCTGGCCAGTCATTGAGTAAATAAAACAAAGGTCTAAATTAACACCAAACTAGAAGAGAAGAAGATTTTTTAAATGTGTTATGTGCACTTTCAGATCATATGAGCAACAAGATGGAGGACTAGAATTTTCTATATCTCGTGACCTCTCAAACCTCTCCAAAACAGAAATTACACACTTAAGATAAAGCAACTTCAACTGTCTCTGTGGCCTGGGACACCCAGAATCCAAAAAGAGGTTTAAAAACTTGAACTGAAACTCATTGACCAGGGGCATACTCAGCACTCCTCCACCTCCCACATTATCAGCGGCAGAGAGCCTGTGCTAGTAGACTGAAACACCCAACAGATGGGCTTTTAACAAAACCTAACTGCACACTCTCGCCTTCCCTCTTTCCAGTGTTGTGGATACCCTGGTTCCAGGTTACAAAAGTTTGCTCCAGGATAGCTAGTGGGACAGGAGCCCTTGAGGTGCAAAAGCATACTGGAAGCTGTGACAGATAAGCAGTGCTTCAGCAGATAGTGCCAATGCACCAGCACTGCAAAGCTCTGAACTACAGATCCTAGGTCACACAACCCTGTAGCACCAGTGCAGCAGCTCTCTGAACTGTTGGTGCCAGACCAGAGAACCAAGCAACAGAAAGAACTAGAGAGAATACTATGTGTGTATTGGGTGAGGGGGCACAATTTGTTGAACACCAAGCCTAAAGAATAGTGCCAGTATCTAACTGGGGCCAGTTCCATCTACTCAAGTCACTTGGGACAGAGACCTATGATGGTTCATTGCCCTGTGTAGGAGGAGGCTGAGATACTTTGATACCCCACCTCCAAGGAAATCACCATCATAGAGGAGATAGTCAGAAAATGAACAGTAGTAAAAGGGGGGGAGCTGAAATTCCCTAAGATCTAAAGAAGAAAAAAACCTCAAAATTAAACAGATAGAGCAACTAAGAAAACACTAGTGGTTGTCATCCTTTGCTCTCAAAGAGGACCAATATGACATCACTACGTTGGAGTCAAGATACAGTGTTTCTGACTGTAGCTGATCAGAGCAATATGAACTTGGAAGGCTCTACTACAGGTGAAGCACTTTTGAGCTACTGCAGTTCTGCTTCACTCATAGAGCACAGTGTCTTCCTTAAGGCAGGCATGCCGTGCCGGACAGTCCTCTATCAGTGTCTCTCATTTCATTTCTTGTATCACTTCTAACCACCATGTGAGCTCCTTCCTTGCGTGAGTTCTCCATAAAATAGTCTTTTAGGCAAGTGTACATTTGGCATTTGAACAATGTGGCCAGTCTATCTGTGAGTTGTACTCTCTGCAACAGAATTTGAATGCTTGGCAGTTTAGCTTAAGAAAGGACCTCAGTGTCGGGTACCCCATCTTGCCAGGCGATCTTCAGAATCTTCCTAAGGCAATTGGAAAGGAAGTGATTAAATTTCCTGGCATAGTGCTGGTAGACTGTCCAGGTTTCATAAGCATATAACAATGAGTTCAGAACAATGGCTCTATAGACCTTCATTTTGGTAGGCACTCTAAGACCTCTCCCACACCTTCCTTCAAAGCCTCCCAAAAACTGAGCTAGCTCTGGCAATATGTGTGTTAACCTTATAATCTGTGGACATCCCTAGAAAGTATACAGCCAAGCTAAGTAAACTTGTCCACAGTTATCAAAATTTCTCCATTTGTTGTAATAAATGGTTCCATATATAGACAGTACGGTGCTGGCTGGTGGAGAACCTGTATTTTCTTAGAGTTAATTGTTAGATCAAAATCAGCACAAGCAGCAGAAAATCGATCCATACTTTGTTGCATCTCAGTTTCAGAGGTTGCAAAGTGTATAATCATTTGCAAACAAAAAATCATGCACAAACTTTTCCTCCATTTTATTCTTGGCTTACAACCTTGAAAAGTTAAATGATTTGCCATCAGTGCAGTAGCTGACCTTGATACCTTTTTATCCTCATTGAAGGCATCTGACAACATTGCTGAAAACATCATGTTAAAAAGCATGGGAGGAAACACACACTGCTTCACTCCTTTGGTGACTGGGAAAACACAAGAACATCGTCCATTCTCCAGAACCCAGGCAAGCATGCCAATCATGAAATTGTTGTACAATACTGATGAATTTCTCCGAGCAACCCAAATTTTGACGTAATTTTCCATAAGCCCTCATGACTAACAGTATCAAAGACCTTGATCAGATTGATGGACATTGCTTATAGACTTCTATTCTGCTTCTGGAATTTCTGGGGGGGAAATTAACAACAGAAGGAAATATGGCTTCTAGTTCCAATAAACAAGTTCAGGCATCGATAAATAAATACTGCAAAAGAAAGGAAAATAATTCAACACTTGATGAAAAGAGAACCCTATGAAATGTGAGAACATGGAACCACAACATGCTCTTTCTGAAATGAGATTTGAGGACAAGCTCTACAAGCCAGTAGTGGAAATAGCCTAGAGTAGAGAGCCTAGAATGGATCCTTTGGAAGTTTTTGATTGCATGAGGAATATAGAGCATACACACCCCCCCCACACACATACAGAAAGTAGATAAGGTCAGTCTAGACTGTTGTGTATAGGGAAAGAGAGGATAAATAATGAGGAGAGTGAGAGGAATTCTTTCTGGAAAGAGGTGCAGAAAATGAAATTTTTAAGAAAAACTAATGAACAAGACTAGTCAAAGGGGAGGAGAGTGAGGTGGAATCCAATTGACTAACTGAAAGGGGAAAATGTGGACAAATTATATAACCAGATAAAAGCAGGAGAGAGAAAGAGACTAATAAGCAAAACCCTAAAGAGAAAGGAGTAACAGATAAGAGGAGGGTATCAAGGGTGGGAGGAAGAAAGTCAGTGGAATTAGGGACTACCTTTAAAAAAAAGAAAAAAAAAGATCAAAGTCCCACTATTGCTTGAGATAGTTCTGGAAATGGTAGCAACATCAATAAGTCAAGAGAAAGAAATCAAAGGCATAAAAATATGTAAAAAGGAGATAAAACTATCCGTATTTACCGATAATGATCGAATACTTAGAAAATCCTAGCAAAGATACCAATTTAGACAATAATAGCTTCAGCAAAGTTTTATACTTCAAAATAAACTCTCAAAAATCAACAGCATTTCTGAGTAATAATAATAAAACCTAAGAAGCAAAAATAGAAAAGGAATCTCATTCTAAATAGCTACAAAATGCATAAAATATTTGAAGACTGACCTACCAAAGCACATAAAAGATTTGTACAGTTAAATCACAAAGTTCTCTTCCAAGAAATAAAGAGCAATTCAAATGGCTGGCAGAAGTATTCAGTGCTCATGGCTGGACAGTACCAACATAATAAAAACAACAATGCTACTAAAACTAATTTACACTTTGTTGACTGATTGTCTGAATTTAATTTTTTTACACAGCAGAACATGAGAGGATTCAACATAAAGCGATAAATTTCAATTTCAAGAAAAACTATGTAATAAATACTTCCCATTATTTTCAAAACTGTCCATCTTTGCTTCCTTGTATGTTTTCTTTTGTCTTCTCCTGTGCACTTGTCACTTTATTTTTTCCCCATCCTCCCCACTCCAAAGGCTACAATGAAATGTGGATGGATACAAGTATGTATGTATGTACATATGTATGTATGTACATACATATGTATGTACATACATACGTATGTATGGTGTATGCATAAATATTCATAAACATGTATGTATATTACATATATGCAGTTAAATGCGTATACATAAGACTGAATTATGCTTATTTCCACTTGTCATCTATTTCTCTGAAGGTGGATAACATATTCTTTCATAAGTCCAAGTCTTTCCACATTTTTAAAAATCTACCAGCTCATTATTTCCTACACCACAACAATATTCCAACTCAATCACATTTCATCTGGAAGATTATCTATAAGACTTTTTCCCTCCCCAATTTTCTGCATCCCCTCTATTCTTGGCTATGTACAGGTTTTATTTATATAGGAAAATTGTAATTTAAAATAATCAAAATTTTAATTTAAAATAATCAAAATCAAAATAATACATTTTACACTTCAACACTGCTCTTACCTTATAAAATGGTTTAAGGTCTGATACTATTATTCCTTCACATCTTTTTTCCCCTGGTTTCCTTGAAGTTTCTGACCCTCTGCTCTTCCAGATGAACCCTGTTATTATTTTTTTTCTGACTCAGTAAGATAATTTTAGTAATTTAATTGGGATGGGCATTACATAAATAGATTAGTTAAATAAAATTGTCATTTTTTATTATATTAACTTTACCTGCCCATGCACAATAAATATTACTCAATTCTTTAGATCTATCTTCATACAAAAGATGTTTTGTGTTTATATTCATATAGTTCCTATGTCTCTTTTGACAGATATATTCTCATATTTTTTACTGCCTTGTTATTTTATATGGTCTACAACTATTAATATGACCAACACTGTAGCTTAACTAGTTTCCTCTCTTGATTAAATCTGATTTTAGCTTTAACTTTGTCTGAAGTCATGATTATTATCCCTGCTTTTTTGCATAATAAATTCTATTCCTGAGCTTTATTTTATGTTTGTGTGTATCTTTCATTTTTATAGCAATTTACACTTTTCATGTTATACTTATGAAATTACCAGAGGATACTTTATAGAACTTGGTTAAAAAGAAATGACAAAATTCATTTGGAAAATCAAAAGATCTAAAATATTAAGGGACATGATGAAAAGATATATGGACAAAGGAGGAACAGAAGCTATCCAGACCTCAAACTATATTATGAAGTAACAGTCATTAAAACCATCTGGTATTGGATTAAAAAATAGAGAGATCAATGAAACGGACTAGACAAGGAAGAACGAGAGAAAATAGAACTCAATAACCCAGTGTTTGATAAAGTAAAAAACACAAATCGCCTAATTAAAAAATCCTCATATGACTCAAAACTACCAGGAAAACTCTAAAGAGGTCTGGCGGAAATTAATTTTAGAGCAACACCTTACATCTTATTTCACAATACATTCTAAATGGATATGTATGTGTGTATATATGTGTGTATGTGTATATGTGTGGGTATATGTGTGTGTGTGTGTGTGTGTATAATATTCCCCCATAAATAAACATCAAAGGATACAAACAATTCTCAAAAAAAGAATTGCAAAGTATTTACAACCTCATGAAAGAATACTGCAAATCACTAATAATAAGTGAAATGCAAATCAAAGCAACCTTGAAGTTTCATCTCACACCCTGCAAATTGGAAAAAATTTTTAAAAAGACTTTTAAAATCACAATAGTCTATATTGAAGGGATTGTGGAAAGATAAGCACACTCATACATTGGTGGAACTGTGAAAATGGTACAACAGCTTTGAGAAGCAATTTGGAATTATGTAAATAACATGATTAAAATGCCCATACTTCTATTCTTCTATTTGATTACAGGTATGAACTCCAGGGAAGCCACCAAAAAGAAGAAACTCCTCATAAGATAAAAAATATTTATAGTAGCACTTTTTGTGATAATAAAGAACTGGAAACAAACTAGATGCCCGTCAATTGGGGAATGGCTAAACAAACCGGTCCAAATACAATGAAGTATTACTGTGCTATAAGAAATGATGAATGTGATAAACACAGAGAAGCTTTGGAAGATCTGTATGAACTGATACAGAGTAAAGTAAGCAGAGCCAAGAAAACAATATATATACAATAACTACAACAATGTGAATGGGAAGAACAACTACGTACCAAAAGATCAAAAGTGAATGTAACAAAATTACAAAGATAAAGCAAGACCTATATAAAGAGATACGAGAAAACACGCCCAATCCACCCCTTTCTGGAGGTGGAAGATTCACAAATATCAGACATCTGAAAACCTGTGGCTTTTCAGACTTTTTCAAGGTATTGATGAATTATGATGATTTTTTTCCCTCTCTAAAAAAATACTGTTTGTAACATGGGTTGGCTTTCTCGGTGAGGAGAGGAAGAGAAACTAGGGTATGACAGTGCAAGAAAAAGGAGTTATCAATAGGACCTTGGTTTTGAAATGCACTATATCCATTTACAACAACTTCAGCTGAAGCCATTCAAACAAGCTGAAATAAAGGAAATAAGCACAAAGACATTTCTCAGAGAAGTTTAACCAATGCAAAACCACTGCCACAGCGAGGAGTTTAACGAGCCCAGAAATCTCCTCTCACTGCAAATCACTGATCTCTCTCAAGCAGAGATTCATGGCAGCTGAGGGCAATATTTGTTTAGAGCAGCAGTTCTCAACCTGTGGGTTATGTTCAATTTGTAACAATGAAAATACATCCTGCATATCAGATATTTACATTATGATTCATAACAGTAGCAAAATTACAGTTTTGAAGTAGCAATGAAAACAATTTTATGGCTGGGGGTCACCACAACAGGAGGAACTGTATTAAAGGGTCATGGCATTAGGAAGGTTGAGAACCACTGGTTTAGAGTATAAACTGGTGAAAAAAATAAGCAAAAAATTTACAGAAGGGGAAATTAAAAACTATGTGCAGAGTCATATGACAAAACAGTCAACAATGATAGGAAATGCTCATGCAAAGAATTTGACAAACAGATGTTTTTAGCATTTCTATTTTGATCTCTTCTAATCAGCCATGAAAATAAGACCACCATATTGGAGCTCAGCCACCTCAGTGTCTAGTTAACAATGCAAGGGAATGGCATGGGACTGAAGAACATGAAATCAGGAAGAACAATGAAACTTGGACACATCATGAAAACAAGCTGAAGTTATACCAGGGGTGCTGTAAAATTCAAACAAGATGATGGATGTAAGACCCTTTGCAAACCTTAAAGCCCTCTATAAATGGCAGTTATCACCTTCATTGTTGTTACTTTATTAGTAGTAGCTTCCAGTATGGTAATGATCTCATTCTCTGAGTCTTCTGCTGCACTCAGTTAAGCTCAAGGAATATCAATATAAGGATATGCTGCTAAATGTTTAACAACTTTCTGTCGTGTGTGTGTGTGTGTGTGTGTGTGTGTGTGTGTGTGTGTGTATGAGAGAGAGACAGAAAGAGAGAGAGAGAGACACAGAGACACAGAGAGAGAGAGAGAGAGAGAGAGAGAGAGAAACTTTTATAAGGCAATTACAGAAATAGAAAAAAATATACAATTAACAATTGTAGACAGAGTATTGCATCTTCCTTTCTAGCTTTGCTCAATTTTAATTACCTAAAGGCAGAAACTATGTCTTCTCTTATATCCCTTTTAGGACCTGCCCCTAAGGAGGTAAGCGATAAAAGGAAAAACCTCACGTACACCCAATATTTCTAGCAGCACTTTTCATAATAGCACAGAACTGCAAACAAAGTAAATGCCCGTCTTTGATTAGTGAAGGGCTAAACAAGTAAACAGGTTGTGTTCCCTGGGCACAGGGGAATATTAGTGCATTGCAGGAAGTGATGAAGATGACAAATGCAGAGAAGTAGGGAAGAATACGAACTGATGCCAAATGAAGCAAGCAGAAACAGAACAACAGACAATTATTAGAGCAATATAAGTGGAAAGTACGATGACAAAATAATTGAAAGTGAATGTTGCTAAAGAATAATCGCCAAGCTTGGCTACAAAGGAAAATATGAGAAGACGTCTCTCCGCCCCACTCCAATTTCTTTGCGGAGGAGGGGGACTACGGGCATGGAACTCTAATTTAAGATTTTTAAGGCTTAGCAGACAGGTGTTTTTTTCTGACCTGTTTCTCTCCTCTTTTTTATTCTCTGGAAAAGGGAGGAGAGAGAAAGATATATTGGGAAGTGTAGGTGATATAAAAACAAAAGATAAAAATTAAAATTCGTTTCTCAAAAGTGTAATGTATTTCCTAAAAGTGTCACTGCAAAATATGCCCTCAAAATTTTTGTTACTAAAAATCTATTACAGTTCATTGAGACAAACAACTGTAAACTAGTTCTAAAAAGAAATTAAAATATCGTACTGCCCAAGGAAACAGATTATGCTCAGATCTAAAAGTATTGTATAAGCCCTAATATTTTTTCTTTCAATATGCATTTAACACCAACCTTAGGAAATATGACTTAATGTTTATCTTTTCTGTGTAATATATATAAC
>CM053581.1:14215580-14233080 GCA_028627135.1 Pseudochirops cupreus | reverse complement strand
CCCCTGACGTCCAAGTGCTCTAATGGGCAAGGAGGCTAAGAAAGAGGGCTGCCCGGGATACAGCTAATAACAGCAGAATGAGTTACAAGCATACCACCTATAGTGGTTCAAAGAGCTTTCTCCCATGGAAGTTTTGATTCTTCACTACAACCCTGCGACCTAGGGGAATGTCAGCCTTATTTCATAGTTTACCTTTATTTAGCCTCTTACATATTGTAATCCATCTACCCAACCCTCCCTACCCCCTAGAATGTAAGGCACTTGACTGAAGGAACTGTTTTAGAACTTTTTTTTTTCTGCTTTGTATACGTAGTTCCTAGCATTGTGTTTTGTGACTGGTTTTTTTGGGGGGGAGGGGGGTTGGGAGGGCTGTTCTTTTGCAGGTGAGGAGAGAGGTGCCAGACTAATTTCTTTGGGGGGGGGGACTCCCCAGCATGAAAGCTACCTCCAGGACGCTGATCAGCTATTGTCCCTAACAGTCTTATAAAGCTGCCTCAGGATACTGAGAGGGTAAGCTACTTGCCCAGGGTCACACAGCTAGTGTGCTTGTGATCCTAGATTGGAAACCAGGGCTAATTGGTCCCCTCAGCCTAGCACATAGTAGGTAGTTGATAAATTCTTGCTGGAGAGATGAGGGCACTTGACCAAAGTTACAGAGAGCTAATAATATGTGTGAGAACTGAGACGAGAAACCAAGGAAGGAGGGAGAGAGAGAGAGGGAGGGAGAGAGAGAGAGAGGGAGGGAGAGAGCGCAGATCTCTCTTTTACCCACAGCGAAGGGAGGGGAGGAAGGGGGGGAACAATAGCCGAGCTCCTCCACTGTTCTCAAAACTGCCGAGAAGTTCCAGAGCATTAAATTTTTATATTCTGTTGCTAATGCAGACTAAACTAGAGGCTTTTAAAAATTGATGCCTGCCGCCTCTTAAACAGCATAAAATAAGGAAGCTTGGATTGGGCTTTAAAAAAAATCCAAATACCGCTGTCAAGCGGCCTTGCAGCTGGGTGGGGTGGGTCTGGCTCATTTAAATTGCTAGGTGTAATTCGCCAGACAATGGGCAATTCCTTCTCTGGGAGGGTGTCTCCAAACAAAGACGTTTAAGGGACGGCAGGAGGGGAGGGGGTAAAGGGAGGCCAACCCTTGTCCTTTGATTAGCCACCCCGAGCCCCTTTGCTCTGTCTCTTTAATCTAGGTATCACACGGAAAGTATATCTCAGGATTATATTTTCTTCTCGTGTTAATCACTCCGTCAGAGGCCGAGCCGGCGGCTGCGGCAGGCTGCCGGGGTTCAGAGAAATGAATACCCTGAAAGGGAGGTGGGGGCCGACTTGGCTATCAGCCAGTCCCTGTTCCACACAGGAAAGTAGACCTGCCTCCCGTCCTCCGTCGAGGCCGGGTGGCTAAACTGAACTTTAGGTTGGGCGAGTTTGTTTTGATAATATTTGGGCAGACCCAAAAGCAAACACGTCTGATTGTTATGGTTTCTCTCGGGCCACGCTGGAGAAAGGGGTAGGGACAGCCAGAGATGCCAGCAAAGCGGCCAGAAATTAATCTAGGAACCTTTCCTCACTGAAAAAGAAAAAAAAAATCCTCAAGCCTCGGGGTGGTAGGTGAGATAAGGCGAGAGAAGAGGCTGGCTTCTTTCTCCCAAGCTGGAGGAGGGAAATGATGCTTTCTCCTCAAGCGGGTCAAGTCGTTAGAAACCAGAGAGACCAGGAACCGAGAAGAGACTTCTAAGCCTGAATGCCGAGTCTAACTCCCACCCCCACCCCCTGGCAAAGGGGGGGAAAGGATTATCTTCAATGTACTTTTTCCTTCTTTGTGAGACTTCTAAACCCGCCTTCCAGCCAAGGAAATAACTAACACTGACTCCCTTTCTGAACCCCCTAAAATACTAGAAACGAGGAGCTTTGATCCCATTAAATTTTTTTTATTTTTTTTTGATCCCATTAAATTCTTAAAGCGAAGGGAGCAAGAGGTAGAGCAGAAGAGCCTGCATCTAGAGAGGTCTATTAACCAGAAGTCAGTGGTTAGCTTTCCCCTACTGCAAATATAGATTTCCCTAATCCTCCTCACCCGGGTAGGACCCAGGCTCGCAAGACCTTTCACTAGAAAAGGAGCTGATCTAGGCTTGCTCGGCTGTAGGTCGGTGGCGCTGACCAGCCACAGGAGGACCTAAGCAATTTCCCTCAGAGGTGAAATCATAGGTGATACATTTCCGCGCGGAAATGAACTTAGAAAACATTCCAATGCCTCCCCCAAAACCTGTTTTATCTGCCTGGGCTAAGTACACCTCATACACAATCTCTCTCCCCTGGCCAAGGCGAGACTTAACACCTCTGTTGCATGCACAGATGGATTAAGAAGACCCCAGTCCATTTCACTAAGGCGAGACCCAGTCAGTACTCGACAAGTGTTAGAACCCGGTAAATCCACCCCCATCTGCCGGGTGGCCCCCGCCGCAAGGGAGAAAACAGGCCAGCAGTACCCATGCTGGTCGGAGATGCTGCGATTAGTTCTCTTCTATCCTGGAAGACTTTCTAAAACTGGTCACCCCCATTAAGTCAAGTCTATTTCCCCCCTTGCCTGCGCACCAATGTTTTCTTGTCTAGACCACGGAAACTGTCTACCTCACTCCGCCCGGGTCAAGTCATATATTAGGAGAATTGGTTGTTTCTCCTTCGCTTTCCAAGATTCCTGGTGAGGTCCTAGGAAATTTGGAGAGAGGGGTACTCTGTCTACTCTGGGAAGAAGGGTACGCCCTCCGGAAAGTCGGCAGGAGCAAACCTGCTCACCTATTTGCCCCTTCCAGTCCTAGGAATACACTAGTGGGGACGCGAAGGAAGAGGCAGGAGCCAGGGATGGGAGAACGGTCTCTCTGATCTTTCGGTCAGTTTGTCTGTCGCGCCGTTGGGCGCGAGGTGAGACAAGGGTCTCCAAGTGTCTCTCTCTGACTCTCCCGAGAGAATCATTAAGCAATCTCCCGGAAACTTCGGCTTACCTGCACATGACTTCGTGTGTGAGTAGAACTCGGCACATCTCCGGGTTCTTGTTCTGTCCCTCATAAGCTATGGGCTGTCAGGAGAAGAGAATGAGGGGGAAGAGAAAAGACGCTTTAAATACAAAATAAATCTTTCTCCTCCTGCATTTTTAAAAGGTCGCTGCCCAGGTCTTTGGCAAAGGGGAGAGGAGTGAAATGGACACTGAGGCAGACGTTAGGAAAACTTGGCGGGAAGAGGTTAAAAAAAAAACCATTCTGTCAAATATTAATCCATCTCCAGGAGGGAAAATTAGTTTATGCCTAAATCCCCTTCCCCCAAATTGTTTCAAATCTGTCCTTCCCTTTGAGATTGTCATCCGGGGCTAGTTGGTTAATTAGAAAGTGGGGTCCTCCCTACTCTTTTCTCTCCCTCCCTGGCACCTCTCAGCCGAGGAGGAACCCACGGCTCAGACTTTGCCGCTGGTGAGTCTGGAAGAAGCCTAGAGGGGCAATGAGAGGGGGAAAGATGAGCGGTGCGAGGGAAATGACAGAAAGTCTCAGCGATGAGAAGATAGAGAAGGGGTGTGGGGGAGAGAAGGAACTGAAAGCGGAGGAAAAGAGGCCCGAAACGGAGCGGCTCAGCTCACCTGCTTCGTGACGGAGTCGATGAGCCGGACAAAGAGGTCCTGTTCGGTCCTGACCCCTAGGAAGGTGATTACAGAAGACAGAGAAGTCACTCACTTGGCCCCAGCACTAGAGAGAGCGAACTTCTCTCAGGCACCCCGACTCAGTGAAGCGATAACCCTCCACCTCCCCCAAGAAATAAATAGATAAGAGCTTTGATCTTGCACTTAAGGAAAAGAGAGTGTGAGAAACTCTGGGGGGTGGGAGAACTAAAAGTGACTGGCCTGTCCGCTCCTCTCCTTCTCCCCTCCCCCCCAAAAAAAACTCCTTGAGCGCAGTGGAGTCTTAGTTTTCTGGTTTTTCTCCTCGCGCCTAGACGCAGGCTAACACTTCGCACACCTGAGGGCCCAGGCTGGACTCAGTTTCCCCACTAAATCAGCCTCTCTCTGCCATAGCTTCCTCCCTAAGCTGCTCAGTTCCTGATACCTCCCTAGTTCCTGCAGTGGAAGTCACCTGAGAGCGTGTCCCCAACAGGACACAGAGCTGCGAGTTCAAATCTCTTTCGTTTCAAAACCACAACGCTCTCTCATCCCCTCTCCCCCATTTATCCCTTCCTTTTTTTCTGCATCGAAGAAGGTCTCACCATTGCTATAAAGAAGCTGTAATTTGTAGTGGGTGCCATTGTTGGTCTTCTCATTACCTTGTTCCTAGAAAGAGATGGGATTGTTTTTTAAAAATCTGTCGATGTCTCTATTTCCTTCTCAGTCTCCCACCCTCCAACGGAAAGTTCTAACATTAACCTGCTTCGGTCAAAGGACCGACGTCGTCGGCCCCTCCAGTACTGATAACTCGCGATCCAGAACGTCAGAAAAGTTCGAAATGTTTCTGCCATGCGGACCCACCACCACCGCCTTCAAAGCACAGTTCTCCCCAACTCAAAGATCTCCTATATTTGTGGAGCCTCCAAAGCCAGGACCATTTAGGGACACAACATCCTTCCCCAGAAACACACTTTGTTCTTTTTATTAAAATACATGAGAATGTGTGCCTGTGTGATTGTAACGACCTCCCTCCGTGTCTTCGGCCGAAGGCGAGGGACATTAAGAAAAAGGAAGGCCCTGGTGGAATGGAAACAGGAAAAAGACTGCGCTCTGGTCTCCCCTGGTCCCTCCAAGCCCCTTTGCTTACACACTGGGCTCAAGCAAATCGAGTCCAGAGTGTCTTCACCTGTTTCCGAATTCCATGCCTGAGCCCAAGGAAATGTGCTGAGGTATTTCTCACCCTATCCCCTAAATGCCCTCGGAAAGGTCAGGAGGCCGGCCGAGACTGGGCTCCACGGATAAACGGGGGATTACCTTTCCTTGCTCTGGGCTCGCTGCAGAATTTCTCTGCAAGCAAGGTGACCAACTACTTGCGCACGGGCCCAGTTATTTAAAAAAAAAAGTTGTGCAGCGTGGGGAGGGGAGATTCTTTTTCTTCCTCCTCTTCATCTTTTTTTTTTTTAACTGGGCTTTATTTCTGGAAATTGCTTGAAAATGCCATTGACCAGAACGGCTAATTCTGGGGACTCAGGAAAGGTCCCGGATGAGGCCGACGGGCAGATCCACATCTGAAAAGTACATGATCGGGGACTAATGTGGGACAGGAAAGAGAGCGGAGGAGGCGATGGGGATGGGGGAAGTAAGGGGTTCTTTCCTGGGTCCTGGTCGCGATTCCTCCATTTATCAACCCGGGCGAGACTAGCTGTCCAGGGCGGCGTAGTGACAGATGGAAGGACTCTCTGCTACTTTGCAGAAGGGAGTTATTAAGTGCCGTGAGCGCGAGTGGGGGGTGGGGGACCGCTGGTGAGGGGCGGAAAAAGCTCTGACTCAGTCCCCCTCCCCCCAGCTTACTTTGTCGTTCTCGACGAAGTCCACGAAGGCGGTCCTTTCGATCTCCACCGGTTGACCCTGCCGATCATAGAGAGCCAAGACGAAGTGGAAGAAATTGGATTTTCGCAAGTTGGAAGGAGGCTGTTTCTCAAAATGAGCCCGGGACAGTGCTACCCCGCTGCAGAAGAACAGAAGAGAGTGGCGTGGGGAAACTGAGGGCCCCAGAAACTCTGCTGTTACACTTTAATCAAATACTTCTCGTCTGAGAAACCGAGGGACACAGTCCTGCCTTCCCCAGAATCCAAACCCCTAAAGTCTCTCGAAGGCACTGACGAGCCCTGACTCCACACCCATTAAAAATTCGACCTTCTATAATAAAGCTCTGCACCTCAGTTATCTAATCTGAAAAGTTGGAACCTGACAGGCATTTTGCAGAAGGGGCTGCCCTATCGTCCAGTAGACCCCCCAGTCTCTTGGGTGGTTATTTTGACGGGGGTGAGTAGAGTACAAAGTTCAACAATCTCAGATGTGGTCCAGGTCTGAGTCCCTTGGTTGTAGTTTTCGAAACGAACCGAATGGATTGTAGATGTCCCTACCACTGGGCCGGGATGCCTGCTGCAGAGGACAGTCCTTCCTGCCTGGTCTCTCTCTTCCCCTGGGGTCTGAGAGCACAGGACCCTGACAGAGACACCCCCTTTCTGTCTGTTTGCTTTTCTAAGTGTCCTCACATTCCTTTCCCCATTTCTCTCCGAGACTTTTCTTACCCCAATACCTGGGTTGGGTAGGCTGGGAAGGAGCAGAGAAAGGGATTGGTGCTGAGTGGGGTTAATAACCCTGATTACTACTATATTGTTAGAAGCAACTTGTTTGCGTAGGAAGAGTCAATTTGTCATCCTAGTTTGAGGGTTGTTTTTTTTTTCTCTTTCTCCTTTCTAGAGCTGGTAACTTTCTGTTTGCGTCCAAGCTCCCTCCCCCCCCCCCTTTCCAGGGAAGATTTCTAAACTGGGGAAAGAACCAAAACTGACTCCTGAAATAGCAGCCCTGGGAATAGGCAAAGTCCAAGAATCGAACTGGGATGGCCAAAAACGAGCCACCAGGTCCCATTTTCCCCAGGCCCAGCTAAAGGCCTTACCCATCCCAAGCCTTTTCTTCTCCAAGAAAGTCCTGCTCATCTGGGATCCAGATTCTGTCTAATTCTCCTTCAGTCCCAGATTCCTTCCACCCCAGGTGGAGCCCCGAGTAGGGAGAAGGGAGTGAGTGACTTGGAGGGAACAACCCCACTGGTAGCTGGGCTGGAGAATCCAAAGTTTTATTACAAAATGAGAAGGTCTCCAGTGAGGATGAATATCTTCCCACCACAGCCACCATTCGCTTCCTCCTTGCCCCCAGCTCAGCCCTAGGCAAGGAGACTGCCTGATGCTTGGCCATTTACCCCCAAGGGGAGAAAATGAGGCCCAGAAGGATGGGGGGTATGGATGGACCAAGGGAGGGAGGGACGGATGGATGGGTGAGCGTGCACACCTGTTCATGCACCCTGTGTGTACACAGTCAGGCACCCAACAGCCCTGAAAAGTCACTTGTCCAGCTTTCCCGAAGGCCTGGTTCACTCCTAGTTTGGGGAGTTCCTGGGCTTCAAAATTCTACCTCCCAGGCCTTGGGGTGTTCGCTTAAACTGCGGAGCTGCGCTGGGCAAGGGTCACCAAGAGCGCTCAGAACGTCATAGCTGAGGCGGCAAGGCGCTTTCACTCTTACGAAAAATGGTCAGGAGGGGCAGAGGTTAGAGGGAGAGACTCAGTTTCTCTACAATTTCACTGTAGGAAATAGTGGGATCCTCATCTTCCGCGGAGAGCCTGTGAGCAACCCCGGCGCTATCTTCTCCGGGAAGTTTCATCTTCCCCTGCCCCAGTTCTTAGGGCGAGGTAGGGGGCCTATAGTTTCCTTCGACAGGAATGAACTGGGAGAGCTGTTTAGCTTGAGGGGGTGAAGAAGTTGTCCCCAAATCTCCTAGGAAAAAATAGAGGCGTTTGGAACCTGTCTTCTATCGAGCTGAGAAAATCTCGGACTCGGCTGGGCTGCTCCCCACGCGGGCTTCGAAGAGAATTGTGCCGGCCTCCGAGGCTCAGCTGGCTGGCCCTGAGAAATCAGGTTGGCTGGACTGGGCCTTAGCTGACCTCCTATCTGAATCAGATCGCTGGATTCGGTTAGGTAGGATTGGGACTGCACTCCAGGCCCAGGAAGCAGGTTCGATCTAGCGGGGCACAGCCATGGTTCAGGCAGCTTCTCTAGGAAGGGGTTTGGATGTGAGCTACGAAAAGGGGCAGGGAGAAGCTGCGTCGTAGGGGGATTGCTCTGGACCTAGGAAAGCAGCTCCTTGGACGTCTGGAGCAGCTGCTGAGGGTGAGGAAGGGCAGGCAAAAAAAAAAGGGGGGGGGGAATTAACAACAAATCGCTGCGAATTCAAGGCAAAAGGAATCCAACAGGCGACCCACTTTTTAAAGGGGCATTTAAGGAGGCTGAGGACCCGAATATGGCATTTCTCTTGCCTCAATGTCAACTCCAGGGACCTCTGAAAACAAGAGGAAGAGAAGTTTGTAGAGCCCGTTCACGAAGCAAACTGATTTTGGGTGTTAGGACTTCTCTATGTTCTCCTTCTTCTGTTCTTCCTTTTTTTCTTTCTCCCCTTTCTTCCTTCTTCCTTCACATTTTTTTTCTTTTTCTCCTTTTTTGTTCTTTTCTATTTTCTTCTTACTTTTTCTCTTTTTTCTTTTCCTCCATTCTTTTCCTTCTTTTCTCATCTTTTTTCTAACTCCCTTTTCTTTCCAACTTTTCCTTCTGCCAAGTTCTCTTCCTTCATTTTCCCCTAGTTTATCTCTGCATTTTCCTCTTCCTTTTCCCTTTGTCTTTCTTCCTTTCCTTTCCATGTGTCTTCTTTTCCTTCCCTTCCCTTTCTTTCTTTCCTTTCCCTTTCCTTCTCTTTCCTTCCCGTGACTTTCCAGACTCTGCTGCGGCTCGGCTCCCCACAGTTTCTCGAGGCTGGCTTGCTGGCTCTCTCCCCGAGCGGAGCCGCCTCTCCCAGCTGGACATTCTGCCGCCAGCCCTGCAGCCAGCCTGGGCTGGGGGATGGGGGCGATCGGCCCAAATGGCAGGGTGGGGGTGGGGGCTAACTCCTGAGTTTAGGGCGAAACCTCTCCTTTCTTGTCCTCTCGGGTGGTGACGCCGGGTGACAGCTGCTCGCTAACTGGGGTCTCCCTCGCTACCTCCGCCTCGGGCACATCCTCGGGCTCCCGGGAAAGTGACAGCTGAGCTCGCGGGCCTCGGGGACTCACAGCTCGAGACGGGGGCGCTGGAGGCTCTGGTCTAGGAGGGCCGGGTTGGGGTTTGAAACACGGACGAGATTCTTGTTCAGGAGTTCGTGAGGAGGGGCAGGATGACAGTATCACAGAGGCTCGGTTTCCTTATTTTCAAGTGACAGAGAATCTTTGACGGAGGGAAAGTAGGAATGGCGAGGTCTCTAGATGAAGCCACAGCGTTCAGAGAAGAAGGTGACAGATGGGGAGAGCAGAAACACGAGGGGGGAGAGAGATGAGAGGAATAGAGCGATGAGAGAAAATGAGAAGGACCGAGAATAGAGATAGGAGAGGAAAAGAAAACAGAAAGACAAGAGACGGAGAATGGGAGACGAAAAACAAGAGGGAAAGAGGAGAGAAGAAAAGACGAGAAAAGAGCAAAGAGATGAGAAAGCGAATGAGAAAGCAAAGAAAAGAGAGATGAGAGAAGAGGCTAAAGTGTGTACGACGAGAAAGGAGGGAAGAGAAGGAAACTGGAGAGGGAAGAATGGGTATAAATCTATTTACCTTTGGGCCGCAACGTTTGCATCCACCACTCCGACGTTTCGAACCCAGGACCGAACTGAATCCATCTCCGCGCCTAGAGCTTTCTCTTTCAGAGCTGGTCCTCTTCCTAACGTATCTTGAATCCCAAACATTTAAAAAGTCTGATCCGGTAGAAAAGACGACTCTTTAAAAAGAATTTTTTTCTTGGGTTTTGTGTATGTGTGCGGTTTTTTTTTTTTAGGACAAATATCTGCCGAGCCCTCAATAGTCACAAGACTCGCACAGCCAAGTATTCCCTTCCCCCTCCCCCAAAAAATAGAAGTCCTCAAAAGAGACGAAGTGTCAAAGTTTGTCTATCCGTCTGAGTCTCTCTGGAGAAGCTCGGGCTTGCTTGAAGCCACTGCTCGGCGATGTAGGCCTCCGCCAAAGTTTGCCTGGCTTTGCCCTCCCCTCCCCTCCCTCGGCAAGTTCGCTCCTGCCGCCGGCGTTCACCTCCGCTCTCCTATAACATCCTTCCCGCCGCAGCCCGGCCTGCATCCAGGGAGCGTTCGCTGGCCAGGAGCATCACCTGTTTTCTGGGAGAAGCAGGAGGAGATGGACGGCTGCCTAATCTCGCCCCCTTCCTCCCTCCCAGCCCCCCTCCCCTTTCCTCCCCACCACTCCAACTCCGAACCAAAAAAAAAGAAAAAAGAAAAAAAGGTGGAGTGGGTGGGGGAGAAAATCCCAGGATGAATTGTCAGAGCCAAGGGAAGAAATGGATCTAGTGAGAAGCTGGCTGCTCTGAGAGAGGGGGAGCCAGGATACAGCCGCTCCGAGGCCCCATGAATGGGTTACTGCAAGCAGAGGGACACACCAAGGAGGCGGAGCCGCCTTCCCGATAAGGAACGCTCATTTGCATAGGCGCGCCCGATTGGAGGGCGGCCGGAGAGCCGGAGGCGCCCTCCAGCCACTGCCCAGCTCGCGGCTCCACGCCGAGTCCCCGAGGTGAGAGCGAGCGGAGAGCAGCACTGGGCGCGCGGCAGCCTAGCCTAGCTCCACCCGCCCGCATCTACCTACCTCTTCCTCTCCGTGCTACCCAGGGCTGAAGGAGAAGTTTTCCTCTCAACAAGCAGCGCTTGGCTGTCTCGGGAGCACGTGAGCCGGGCGTTCCGCTGCGTGCCCAGGGTATCTACTGCCTGCTCGGTACACGCGTATGTCGCGCAGCTCGGTCTATTGATACAGACACACGCTGGAGGCATACTCAAACACTGCCTATTTATGTGTGAATGCGTACATATTTGCAAAGAAAGTGAGAGTGTGGGCCCACACGCACTGGGATGTGTGTAAACTTTCCCGACAGTAGCACTGATCGCTAACAGCGTTCCCGCCGGCTCCTCTAGAGACTCAGGAACTAGCGGATTTGGTCAAGGAGCGTTTCGGTGGGCGGTTTGGGTGTCGTTTTGAAAATATACACAATTGGGGGCGGGGGGGGCGGAAGGAATGGAAGAAATGAAAGGGAGAGAAAGCCCGAGCGCGCAGGGGAGGGAGAGAAAGAGACGGATTCATAGAGACACAATCACGTAATATTTATTAAGCGTCTTCTCTGTGCCAAGTACCGTGAGGTACAAATGCAGAAACTAGACCCTGCTCTCAAGGAGCTCACAGTCTAATACGAAAGACAACAGGCATCTATGGAGCTGACTGAGAGAGACATACTCAGAGACAGCGACGATGAAAAAGAAACCATGTGATAAGCAGGGAGAGAGTTATAATAGAGGAGAAAGAAGAAAGAACGGAAAAGATAGGGAAAGGGAGAGGGGAAGAAAAGAGAAAAGCTGAGATACACGGGAATGGAAAAAGGACAGATGAAAGGGAAGAGAAAAAGTAAAAATGAGAGATAACGAGAGAGGAGAGTAGGAGAAAAGAAGGGATAAAGAAAAAGAAAGGAGGAAAGAGGAGAAGGCAAGAGAGGGGAGAAACGAAGGAGAGAAAACTTAGTTTAATGTTGTCTACTTCGATATAAGTAGAGAAGGAGAAAAAACCCAGAAGTTCGTCAGAAAGGAAGAGTTTAAGAGTCCCGGGGCAAGCAGACGTTAGCCAGGGTAAGAGGCTAGTGATAGTGGTGTGCTGTGTGCGAGGGAGATCCAAGCATCTTCAACACAAGTCCTACACACAACCGACAAACGAATTTACAGTAGGCTACCGTGGAGGAGAGGGCGGTTGAGGACCAGGTGGGAGAGAGGAGTGGGGCGGAGGGTGGCTCAGAGAGAAAGAAAAGGCGACGAGCCACTCTGCCCACATTCTGAGCTGACACCGCCAGAGGGGAAGGGCTGGCTGGGAGAGAAGCTGGAGTGGAGCTGGGCGGCCACTAGCTGAAACCCCAGTCGCGACTCTCCAAGCGGTGAGCGGAGCGCCGCTTCCTAGGTGCACATTAAAAACCACACCGGCTGGGTGTTATTTTCCTTCGCTCTCTTTTTGTATTCTGATCTGGGGATGAATCTGCTGCTGCTGCTGAAATCTCTAACACCAGCTCGAAAACAGATTTGAAGACAATGAATGCAAATCTGGACTCCGGGGCCATCTGCCGTAGGAGACAATCAGCTGGTTCTCAGTTAAAGCGACAGCGTCTACATTTCCGAGCCTCATTAAGGGGGAGAACCTTGCCTAAAGCCTAAAAGCTTTCCTAAAGTAGGGACCCTGTTTAAAAGCGAAGAAAGGGGAGAGGGGAGAGAGAAACAGAGAGGGGCATAAACAGAGAGGGAGAAACAGAGGCAAAGAGATCAGGAAAGAGGAAGAAGGAAAAACGAAGAGATAGAAACAAAAGAAAGGAGAAAGGAGAAAATAGGAGAAGAGAGGAAAGGAGAGAAACGGGAGAAGGAGACGGGACAGAGAAGAGACAGAGACCTACGGGGACAGACAGACAGATTCAAATACGAGAATGAATGAATCAACTTAAAACGTCTAGGGTCCAGGAGCTACAGAGCTGAACACTGGCCAGTGCATTTTGGGTTATTCCCCGCTAGAGGACAGACACATGGTTTCTAAAGGTCATTTGAAAAGGCAGGAGTGAACCTGACCTCAGTTTCAGAAAATGCTCTTCTCTCTCTCTAGAAAAGTGCTAAGTCTGAATTTACATTCGATCCATCCGATTCGGGCAGAGGATCTGGTGCATTTAAAGGAGATTATTTGAGAGAAAGAGTTATCATTTCCCGTTGGCTTTTCGATCTACATTCGGGTTTGCTGTCACAATTTTCTGAAAACTATCCATCCAAGAGAGTGGTAGTGGAGGTAGTTTCGTCTAATAAAGGAAGAGGGGGCCATTAGTGAGACCTGAGTGGGCAGTGTCATGTCTAGTAGCCGAAGTCTGGAAGGGAAGGGGAAACTGGAACAACGTTACAGATGGCAACAATGTTGCAGATTGTAACAGTGTTACCAAGGATAATTCCGTTCAGTGATTACAACAATGTTGCGGTAGTGGGGGTCGAGAGACAGAAACTCGTTACATTATTGCACTGTGGGACACAGCAGTTAGAAGTTTTAGAAACTAAAACGATTCGACCATCTTACTCCCACCACCTTCTTCCCTCCTACTTTATCTCTTACTCTTTACCTAAACTCCTCGATATGAAAAACTAAATTATATTTAAAATTGACTGGTTAGTGCCTTACTCCCCTTCCAGTACTTTGCCTCCAATATAACCCAGTTATATAGCTCCAGTCCATGACCGAATAAAGGACAAACTTTGAGAAGTCCTTTTTATGACCTGTTTACAAAGAAAGTGACCGAGTTGTTGGGGTTTTTTTTCTTTCAGTTTTCGCTTTGTGAGTTTTCATGTTGGGGTGAGGAATGAAGAGGATCATGGGTTCCCATAGATTCTCAGTTAACGGGTCTAATAGTTGGAAGGTCTTGGGGAAATTTTCGCAGCTTGTCTTCGGTTTGGGAAGGAAGAAGGTATTTTTGAGGACAATAGAGATTGTGGACCGAGGTCTCCAGGAAGAAATCTGGCTGTTAGGGGATCTCGGGTGGTGTCAAAGGGCAGAACTTTGAGGTCAGGAGATACTTTCTCTCCACGCCCGCGACAGCTGCCACCCAAATTTCTCACTTTGGGAAGCAAATGAATTGCCCCTTTGCTCTAGTCAACCCCCTCCTCCTCCCCAACTCAGGCGGCTGTAACCTACATCCTCCTGCCTCCGTCGTCCATCCCCCAAAGTCAAGTTAATAAGCCACTGGGGGACTTGAGTGGGGGAAGAGCGGGGGAGGGGAAAGGATTTTTGGAGAAAGCAAAAAAACTTTGACATTCAGATATCCGCTCCCTCTCTCAAGGAGCACACTAGTCGGCTTGGTTGGGCAGTGGGTCGGTGATTACCCTTCAGGATGCTCCCTCTATAGCTGGACTGGGGGTTCGGAAAGAAATACCCCCAGAGAATGCCAAGGCTCTTTCTGGGCGGGTTCGGAGGCGAGATGGAGATGAGAGTGTAAACTCCTCAAGGGAAGGAATATTTGGCCTTTGCTTTTTTTTTTTTTTAATCCCCAGAGCCTAGCACAGCGTCTGCCACATAGTAGGCTCTCGAGAGATGTAGGTTGAGTGAGTGCGTAAAACTCCACGGTCGAGGGGACAAACACGGTAGATAGGGAGAGGCAAATGGCGTCTCTCCTCCTAACCCCAAGCCCTTGTGGTTCCCCCCTCCTCCACTCAACAATTCTTTCTCCAAGCAAGAAGTACCAACTCAGCCCAAGTCGGCTGTAGAGCCTCGCGGCTCCCAGGGAGCCCAGAAGCAGCCACCGCCAAGGCCACTCCGGCTCGACGTCAGGCACATAGGTCTCGCGAGTTTGTGGCTCCGCTGGAGTCGGAAACCCGGCTTCAGTCGCCTGCTTTTTGTTCCCTAATGCTGGTTTTTCGCCTCCTAGGTCGGAGGTAGTTTTCGTTCTCTCTTTCTGCCGAATGCAAAAGAGGGGAAAATGCCCAAATGTAAAAAGACACTTTCCACACAGACTATGGCGTCTCAGGCGGCGTGAAAGGGCGTCGAATTTCTGTTCTTTCGGTCATTTTTTTTTCTCCTCCTTTTGCTCCTGTTTGGGGATACTAGATCTTCCCCTGTACGTTCCCACCCTCCCCTGGCGGAATTCTTATTGCTTTTGCTCACCTTACAAAACCCAGAAGTTCTTCCCTCCTAAGCTACCAACTCCGAAACGGAAGGGCTCGCTTGGCGCCCTAGCGGCCATATGTGTCCAGAGCTCACTCCCCTGGGCCCACTTGAGGGTCCGACAGTCTACGCAGGTGTGGGGGTCTCTCCTTCGCTACACACACACACACACACACACACACACACACACACACACAATCACACACCGCGTGCCTGACCCAAGTGGAGAGAAGTGGCAAACCGAGAAGGAGCCAGCTTGGGAGAGGGGGGATTTCTCTACCAAAGCCGAGCCTTTAGGGGAAATCAAGGACTCCTCGGCAGCCCCTGTTGGCTTGCATGTTCCAGGTGTTCTCCTCGACTTGCTCCTTCCTTGGGCCTGGAAGGAGAGGTGACCTCAGCACTCCTCTACTTTCCTGATTCCCGCCTCCCCAACGTTTCCCCCCTTTCCGAGTAAAATGTGTCCCATGGGCACCTCTTTACTTCATACACTTTCCATTTTCGCCTTCCCAGTCTCGAAATTTTCCACATTGCCATCTCTTTTCCGTATAATAGATTCGCATGATTTAGTAAAATCAGAAAAGTACCCCCCGCAAAAAAAGAAGAGGGGTGTGTGTGTGTATAGATGGTAATTTTCTCAGCCTGCCGCTGTAAGCCTTCAGCGAGCACAAGCCTTGGGGGACAAGACCTGGACACTTGCTACAGTTTTAAGTGAACTAAATTTCCGGGAAACAACTGTAGAGAGGCAGCAGCCAGGGGGGTACGTCGGCCGGGAAGACACTGCCAACAAACTACAATCCAGTTCGTGAGCAGGGCTTACCCAAGTGGGGAAGAGGCGAAACTTGGGGCTGCTGCGGCTAGAACAGCTTCGAGATTCGGAGATGAGAAAAGCAGATCGATGTTGGAGTCACTCCATTCTCTGCCGCCTGGTCTCCCACACACTTCCCCAAGCGGGCTCCGTGTGTCTGTCTCTTTCTCCTTTTGCATTTCCCACTTTCTTTCTTACAGTCTCCTCTTTCTCCATCTCTATCTGCCTGTCACAGTGTTTCCCTTCGTGGGTCTCTTTTGCCCCTCTCCTTTTTTTTTCTGATTTTTCTCCTGCTCTTTCGGTTTCTTCTACATCTGTATTTTTATGTCTTTATCTCCCTCCTTAGATTCTAAGCTGGATTTGAGCAGGGACTGTTTTAGTCTGTGTTCTGTTACCTCCAGCGCCTAGCACAACTCTCGATGCGTAGTAGGTCCTTTAATAAATACTTGTTGATTGATGGCATCTTTGGGCCTCTCCTCGGTCTCTTCCCCACTCTGCTTTTCTGAGTCTCTCTCCCTCTCTTCCTCTCTCCATCTCTGTCTCTCACCCTCTTCCTATGTCTCTCTCCCTCTCTGTATGGCTGTCTCTGTCTTTCTGTGTACATGGAAGCTCTTTCCTATGTCTCCCTCTCCCTACATGTCTCCCTAACCCTATATTTCTGTGTGGTGTGTGTGCATTTGTCTGTCCTCTGGGTTTCTGTTTCTCATTTATATGGAGACATATAAACACATTACATTATTTCTCGTCACTTCACACTCCTTCCATCTCCCAAGCCTCCCCAGCCACAATGGTTTTCCCCAGGTATTGATTGATTGGTTGCCCAAGCGAAAGAGGAAACGTGGGCCGAGTCAGGGAAGCCCCCAAATCCACACCGATCTGAAGCGAAGCGCCAACGAAACCAATCTGACAGTCCGATCTTCCAGCCCTCGCCGGCCTTCACGGCCCGCTGTGGACAGTGGGCCTGAAGGAGGCTGGGGAACACAGGTTGGACTATCGAGAGGGCAGAGATCCTGCGGCGCACCTCTGGCAGGCGGCCTATGAGAGACTGGCTGACTAGGGGAACTCTCGCCCCACATCTGCTCAACAAAGAAGTCCCAGACCACCGAGGCAGAACAGCGCATTTCTAAGAGCCTCTGGATTTCAGGGGCGAGAGAGTGGGAGGGGGAAGGATTGTTTTGACCTCCACTCGCAAAGAGTTCGGAACACAGTTGGCCTCGGGCTCCATCGTGCCAAGAGAGAATGGACACTCCGGTGAGACGCAAGACAGCGTCCGACAAGGCAGAGAGCAAATGAATACATACATTCATATGTACATATAATAAATTCCTCCATATATGTGTGCATTTCTGTAGTCCTTACTTTTATGTTTCCTCCCGTCGTTACGGCTTTGCCCCTAAAATACAGCGCAGACATAGTCCTTTAGTGAAAAGCGCAGCGGAATCAGAGTCCTCAGAAAGCTGGATTCCAATTCGTCCTCTGAGGCTTCTTAAACTCTCTGATCCTCAGTTTCTCCATTTGGAAAAACTGGAGTAATAGTATCTGCAATACTGACCTGTCCATGAAATTAAATGTAGACAAGAGAGTTAACCTTAAGACACTAACTATAAAAAGGTCAGATGCTATTATTCAGTTTTGAGCATGTGCAAAGAGAGCCAGAGACAGAGAGGAGAGCATGCCTGCCGTATGTAAGGAGAGTCCCTCCAGTCAACCCATATTTCCTAGGAGCCAAGGCAGGCAGCAGCAGGGGAAAGCCCCCGAGATCTCCCCGTTCCCTCTCGGATGGCACCGAAGGTGTGAGGGATGTGTTGATTATCACTGTTGCTGCCGCCGCTCTCCATCGCCACATTTCACACGTACCCAGACACCCAGACACTCTCGTTCTCACACAGGCACGCAGGGACCCCCGAGAGCCCCTTCGGACAGCTTCCGTCTCGGAGGAGGGCGGATCAAGAAGCGGGGAAAGAAACTAAGTAGAGCAAGCTCGGTCCTTAACCTCCTCGGGAGGAGACCGGGAACGGTCCCAGTATTCAGCACTCCCACGGGCGGACCGAACACCTCTGACAGCTTAGGAACAGCCACATCTGCCAACTTCATCGGCGGCTTTCTATTGGAAATGATTTTCTATGGTGGATTCGAGGTGCAAGAAACCCTCGAGACCGTAGGGCAGTGGAAAGAACGCTGGATAGAAAGTCAGACCCAGACCCAAATCTCAGCTCTGCCATTCCCTCTGAGTGACCTTGGCAAGTCCTTGAACCCCCCCCCCCC
>CM053581.1:14213067-14215080 GCA_028627135.1 Pseudochirops cupreus | reverse complement strand
AAAAAAAAAAAATTTAAAGTAAATAAACAAACCAATTAAATAAGAAAAAAAAATACTTGACCCCAGACCTTCCTAATTCTAAAACTAGTCCTATATCCTTTATGTAACTCTGTCTTTAAGAACCTTGTTGTTGTTGTTGAGTCATTTTCAATCATGTCTGACTCTTCTTGACCCCATTTGGGGTTTTCTTGGCAAAGATACTAGAATGGTTTGCCATTTCCTTCTCTAGATCATTTTACAGATAAGGAAACTGAGGCAAACAAGGTTAAGTGACTTGTCCAGGGTCACAGAGCTAGTAAGAGTCGGAGGCCAGATTTGAGCTCAAGTCTTCATGACTCTAGGCCTGGCACTCTGTGCTATGTAACTACCCTTATGAACCTTAAAACACTCTAAAAATGACAATTATTAGTAAAGTAAATTAGCATCATGCTAATGAATTTTCTAGCAAAAGTAGGCATCTGGCCATGTTTAATTCTGCATGTCCACTCCTAGATTCCATAGAGGACTAGATTTTGTTGGGGGACGGTGTTGTTTTGGTAATTAAAGCTCTGCCCAGAGCCAAGATTTGATTTAGGCAAACTAGACGGATGTCTAGGGTATATCACAGTGGGGGTGAGGGGAAGGAGGGAGAAGGTATAAAGAGAGACATTTCTAATAGTACTTTTTAATAAATATATGCATTGTTAATGCCAGAAAGTTTCTCTCACCATGGACCATAAGGCTATGATTTTGTAAAACTGGTCAGTAGGCCCACAAATTCCTTTGCCTACCTCTAGTCCTGATTTTTTCACAGGATATCAATTAGAGAATAGTCCTTGAATAACAAAGATCCCTTCCACTCAACAAGAAATAGACTGTTTGGCTCCTCTAGGACAAAAAATTCCTTCACACTCAGAACTCCATTGTCTTTCTTTCACCTCAGTGAGAAAAAGGTTGGCCCATGCCCCAGATCTGGCCTCATCGTCTCTGCCCTGTACTGGTGCCATAGCCTTGCCCACTTCGGATCAGTCTCCCTGCTTCCCCTCTCCTTTTACCAATCTGTGCTCCATACAACTGCCTGGATGACCTTCTTACAGCACAATTCACTGCCCTGCTCAAAAAGCCTTCATTGGCTACCCATTTTCTCTAGACTAAAATGGAAGTATAGCCTGTGATTTACAGTTCTATGAAATCTGATTCCTGCCTACCTTTCCAGGCTAGTTTCAGAGCATTCCCATCATATTCTGGTCCCACTAAGCTCCAGCAGCCCCAGGGGCCTGTCAGTCCCTAAATAACCCTCTCCACAGGAATCCCCTCTAGATCTCCCCTTCTCAGAATGCACACAAGGCCTCCACATCCAACACCTTCTGTTTGCTACAACTAGAAGCCCCACTAGAAAGATCCTTAAGGGCAGAAACTAGTTCTTTTTGACTTTGTATAGCCTTCATCTAGCACAATAGCTGGCACAGAGTAGGTATATTTGATTTTACTTTTTAAATTTTCTTTTATTTTTAATTTATGGAATAAAACAAGCATTTCAATAATGTAATATAATAAAAAGATGATTGCACATGAAACTGCAAATCTACTATGTACAACTTGCTATTCCTTTTAAAGATATAATAAAGGGGGCAGCTAGGTGGTGCAGTGAATAGAGCACAGACCTTGAGGTCAGGAGGACCTGAATTCAAACCCAACCTCAGACACTTAACACTTACTAGCCCTGTGACCTTGGGCAAGTCACTTAACCCCAATTGCCCTGCCATCCCCCCTCTAAAAAGAGCAAATACGTTTGCATATAGCAAAGTTATGTGAATTTCTTTTTTTCCTTTTTTTCTTCCCTTCACTCCCCTTCCCTTCCCTACCCTAGAAATGGTGGCCATTAGATAGGAATAAACGTATGTATGACATCTACTGGCTTTGTGACCCTGGGCAAGTCTTTTACCTTCTCCAAGTCTCTCCAAGACTTTACAGAACAAACCAATCAGCATTGATAGAGGTAGTATCCTCACCTGGAGTTTGCCAATAAAACCC
>CM053581.1:14180567-14208067 GCA_028627135.1 Pseudochirops cupreus | reverse complement strand
CCTTTACCATCTGATCTAATGAGAGACAGCATGGAAGAGTGGGCAGAGGGCTAGAGTCAGGAAGACCTGAGTTCAAATTTCATTCCTGACAATGACTAGTTGTGTGACCCTGGACAAGTCACTTAACTTCTCTTTGCCTCAGTTTCCTCAACTGTCAGATAAGGTTGATAATTGTATGTATTTCCCAGGGTTGTTGGGAGAATCAAAGGAGATAATTGAAAAGGGCTTAGCGCAGTACCTTGAACCTCCTGGTATGGAACGAAGGTCTTTGTTCTCCCTTGTCAGTGGGGATTATTTCATTTATTTGATTTGCATCCCCAGCATCTAATAGAGTACCTGGCACATCATGTGTATTTAATAAATACTTGTTATTTGAATTTAACTCTCTGGGGCACCAAGGAACTCTCTGAGACTGTAAGTTATAGAGGGGCCACAAGCTATATCAGTGGGAGGAATTCTTACATGCCATGGAAACATGGCTCTTCCAGATAATGGTGTTATTTCAGATCCCAAGAGCGAGCTTTCACTCCTGGGAGGGAAGATAAGGGGAGGGGAGGGGAGGGGGGAGGAGGGGAAGGGAAGGGGATGAGAGGGGAGAGGAAGGGACGGGGAGCGGAGGGGAGGAGGAAGGAGAGGGGATGAGAGGGGAAAGGAAGGGAGGAGAAGGGGAGAGGGGAGGGAAGGGAAGGGGAAGGGGAGAGGAGAGGATGGGGAGGGGAGGGGGAGAGGAAGGGAAGGGAGGGAGAGGGGGAGGGGAGGGAAAAATACGTGTGCATAAAGCACCTACTCTGTGTCAGGCACTGTGCTCAGTCCTTTACAAATATTATCTTATTTGATCGTTTCAACAACTCTGGAAGGTGTGTTCTATTATCATCCTCATGTTACAGTAGAGGAAACTGAGGCAGATAGAGGCTAAGTGACTTGCCTGCAGCTCTAAGTGTCTGAGGTCTGATTTGAATTAAATGCAGGTCTTCCCAAGCCCAAACCCTGTCCTCTTTTCACCATAACATCTAGCCACTCCAGAGTCAAGATTCAAATTCAGATCCTGGATCCAGATTCCAAATCAAGGGCTCTTTACTGGTACAGCCTAGCACGAGAAGCAGAAACCCCACCCCCCAAACTAGAAAGGTCAATGAGAGGGATGTCAACCTAAAAGTTTGGTGAAAATTAGACCTGAGAAGTGCTGGTCCCAGATTCCAAAGCTGGAGCAAACAGAGAGCCCTAGGTTTGGCACCTCAGAGGTCTTCAGTAAATGCTTGGTGACTGCTGATCTCCTCGTGCCACATGCTGCCTTCTCTGTTCATTCCCCACAGAATGGCTGGTCCCTCCAACCACTCCCTTGTGTTGTCCAGCAGCATCCTTCTCCTGCTGGCATCCACATATGCCCCAGCAGAACTATAAGGACAGTGAGCCACTCCCCTAGGCAGCTGCTCTGGTTCTAGGCTAGGGAGAGCCAGGGTGGGCATTTGTCCTCTGCTGTTCATTTTTCCACCCTCCATCCCCATAGCATCCCAGTCTCCTGAGGGCTGTACGTAGAATCCAGGAGAATCCACAGGGCAAACATGCCAGAGAAATGTCTTGAAAGGAAAAGCCCATCAGAACAGCAATTTACTGTGCTTAACATCCCTTGCTAGTAGGCTAAATTGAGCCAGCAATGCTCCCTTAAAATTGCACCCATTAGAAGCCAGGATCCACCTACCACCTCCTCCATCAAACCCATATCCCTTTATCTGGCTTTTAAGGCCTTCCTTAATCTGATCTCACTTTACCTATCTAACCTCATTTCCCAATGATTCCCAACAAATACCATCTGTTATAGGCAGGAGGGCTTTCTTGCTGCTTCTCCTACATACAGATGCTCATTCTCCCCAAACATCCATCCATGATGACTCTGAGGCTGCCATTTGCAGCTTTAGAAACAGCTCCATGGAACCCAGTGCCCCAGTGCAAATATACAGAGACCAGAAATGAAATGTTGTATATGAAATATTGTTTGCATGTGTGGAAAAACAGCAAAAAAGAGGAGTAATGTATGACAAGCCAAGAAAGGTGGGTTGGATCTGGATTGAGAAAGGCTTTAAACACCAATCAGAGAAGCCTGCATTTGAGATAATAGGGAGTCACAGGAGTTTCTTGAGCAAAAGAGTGACATGGTCAGGTCTGTACTTCAGGAATACCACTTTAAGAAGCTATATGGAGGATGAATTGAAGAGAGGAGAGGCCTGAGTCAAGAGGTATGAAGAGTAATACTATAACTAACAAAGTCAAGATTCAAACCCAGATCCTTTGACTCCAAATCCAGTGCTCTTTCTCTAAAACTATACTATCCCCTATACTGAGTAAATTCTCAATAAAAATTTGTTGGTGGATAAATATGTGAAGACATATTAGCATTCTCCATTAGATCATAGAACTTAGGCCCAGAAGGAACATGGTTTTCTGGTCCAACCCATTCATTTTACAGATGAGGAAACTGAGGCTGCCTCATAGAATTCCTAACTTTTCTTAAAGCCTGTGTCAGGTGCTACCTCCTACTCAAGGCAGATCCCCAGCCTCCAGCTACTCTTGTTCTCTCCTTGAAATTCTTTCATATTACTTTGAATATATTTGTGTTTACTTCTCTCTCTGCATAGTGCATCCCACATACACTGCCCCTCCCAATAGAATTAAAGCACATTGAGGTCAAGAGCTGCTTCCCTTTTGTCCTTGTATCTTTGTCACAGTCTGAAATATCACAGAATCACAGAATTGGAAAGTTAGAAGCAACCTAAGCTTTCATCTAGTTCAACCCACACAGCAAAGAAATCCCCACCATAACATACCAGCAAATGGTCATCTAGTAAGTATCCTCAGGGGCAGCTGGGTGGTACAGTGAATAGAGCACCAGGCCTGGAGTCAGGAGGACCTGAGTTCAAATCCGGCCTCAGACACTTAACACTTATTAGCCATGTGACTTTGTGCAAGTCACTTAACCCCAATTGCCCTCCCAAAAAAAGCAAAAAAAAAAAAAAAAAGAAGAAGCCACGCAAGTGTCTTCCGGGGAGGAGAAACCCATCCCTCAGATTCAGCTCCAATCCCACCTTCTGCAGGAGACCTTGCCCAGTCCCTCTCCTCCACCCCCAGCCCCAGTACTTCTTTCTCAGATCGCCTTTCATTTATACTGAATATAGCTTGCAAGTAGCTGGGTGTTTTCCTGTCAGACTCTCCCCCCATTCCAGTGTGAGCTCCTTGAGGACAGGAGTTTTGTTTTTGCCTTTCTTTGTTTCAAAAAGCCATCCATCAAGTGGAGGAGAGATTATATTATATATATATATGAATTAATATATTTATATATTGATATCCCCTAGACAGAACTCAGCCAGAGTTTTGTGGTCCATTCTGGGGACCATGGCTTAAGAAGGTCATTGATAAACTGGAGAGAGTCTATAGACTCTAGGCAACCAGAATGATGGAAGTCCTTATCTCATGGGGATTTTCTAAAGAAACTGGGAATGTTTAGCATGGAGAAGAGAAGATGCAAAGGGGACCATAATCACTATCCTCAGGTGCTTGGAGGATTGTCCATTGGAGAAAGGGTTAGGCTTGTTCCATTGGGCCCAAAAGGGAAGAACCAGGAGTATCAGGAGGAAGGTACAAAGAGGCCAATTCTGCCAGGACAACTTCCCGCATTAGAAGATCTAAGCACCAGTAGAAAGGGGGTTGCCTTGAGACTCCAGAATTCCCCTTAACTGAAAGCCTTCAGGCAGAGGCTGGTTGACCACTTGTTGAGTGTGCAATAGCAGGATTCCTAGGTGTAGGATTGAACTAAATGACCTGGGAGGTCCCTTTCAACTCTTAAATTCTGTGATTCTGGGAAGTTACTGTTGGGGATGAAAAGCAGCAACAAAATGCAAAAATCGAAAACAAAAAACCCTTTCACAACAAAAAGCTGCAAATAGCTTACTGATTCATATAGCCATTTACAATAATTTTCAGTTTCTCCTTCTGTATATATGTTGTTTGTGTTGGTACAAGCAGCAGGAGCAGGAGACAAAGAACAGGAAAGATGCCCGGGTTTAGGCCTCTGACACATGCTAGTTGTGTTATCCTGCAAAGTGACAACCTCAAAAGTGTAGGGGAGAAAGAAGGTAGACTTTCCTTCATTTTTCAAAACAAATTTGGTTTTTAAACAAAATGATCACTTAACCTCTCACTTCCCTTGGCAACTTTATAAGACTAGAAACTGTCAAAGCAGTTATTAGCTTGCTTTGGTTCCCATGACTAAGAAAATCACAGGTCCAGGTCAAAATATAAAGATAAGTGATATATGTGTGTGTGTGTGTGTGTGTGTGTGTATACACACATACATATATACACACATGTATGTAAAGATACATTTATATACACATGTATATATGTATCATTCTCATGATAACCTAGAGAGGCAAGACCTACAGATTTTAGTGTTCCCGTCTTACAAATGAGTAAACTGAGGCTGGGAGAGATTAAGCAGCAGCTAAGAGATGTCTGATGAGAATTGGAAGTAGTTTTTCAGACTCTAAGCCCTTCTTCCAAGCTCTTATGGCTCTAAGAATGGAGTGCTGAGGCCAGGACAGCCAATGACCTCAGGAAATCAATCAGAAATTATTAGTTTACTAATTAGTCCACACACATCTTGGAGAATTAATGAGACCAGGTGATTCAGTGTGCAACAGTTCCATCTTTGGACAACTTTTAAGGAATAAAAGTTTAAGTCACAGAAAGCAAGATCCCCCGATGATGTTTGGTTGGTTGCTCCAGGGAACAAGAAGGGGAAGGGTGAGTGAGGGAGAGGAGAAACACTTCTTCTGGTGGAAGAAATCTCATTGCTAAACTCCTGGCTTTGGAACATTTGCAACACTACCAGAAAACAAACAAAAAAAATTCTGCTCCCATCGCTTGCAGATCATTTGCCTGGGTTAGGGCGCCACCCAGTGGCCACTAAGAGGTCTTCCTTGCCATTTAACAGTAAATTCACAGTCGTGTCTGGAATCGGACCCACGGAGGTCTGCTGATACAGGGAACATCTACCTCTGTTTTATTTCTGAAGGAAACTGGCTGGTGGAGAGAGTATCTTACAAACACGTCCCTTCTGTAGGTGAACACTATCCCTCAGAGGTCACTAACCACACTTTCCTTATCAGCTCTAAGTTTTTGCTGCTGTGCCTTTAAGGAAGATGTCGACGTTACTGAAACTGACCCACGTGGGGTGACCCGCGCTGGGGCCCCAAAGGCTGGTTTTCAATCCGTCATAGATTTAGAGCTGAGAGGAAACTTAGAGATCACGTAGTCCAACACCCTCTTTGCGCAGAACATAGAGTGTCCGAGCTCGGAGGAAAAACAGGCTGTCAACGAAACGGGCTGAAATCGAGGCCCCGAGGGCTTAAAAGCCCTGCCTGGGCACGCTACCAAGTGTGAAGGTAAGATTCCATCCAGCATTCTTCAGCAATTAAATGGTCGAGATAGAGAGAGACAGGGACAAACAAACAATTTTCAAAGGGAGGAATCTAAGCTGGCAACGATAATATGAAGGAAAGATCATTTGTAGTCAGAGAAATGCAAATTAAAGCAAATTTGAGATTCCACCTCACACCCGTCAGCCTGGGAAAGGTGGTACAAGAGGAAAGTAACAAATGCTGGAGGGGCTATGGGAAAATGTATCTCCCAATGCATTGTTTGTGGAGCTGTGAATGGGACCCACCATTCTGGACCTGGAACTATACCCACAAAGTTACATACCTTTTGAATCAACTATATCACTACTACACCTACATACCCTCTCGCCTAGCAAAGAAAGAGGAAAGGGGTCCATATGTACGACATTAGCGATGCCTTTTTGCAGTAGTCAGACACTGGAAATTAGAGAAGTGTGTGTCCTTTTGGGAGAGGGAGAAATAAACCATGATATTTGAATGGAATGGAATGTTATAGTGCCGTAAGAAATGATGAAGTGGACAATTTCAGAGGAAACTGGGATGAAATTTATGAACTGATAAAGAGCAGTTAGCAGCCCTGGAAGAACAATTCAGATAATGATGATGTTATAGAGAAAAACAACCTTGAAAGACTTTAAAAATCTGATTGACAAAATGATAAACAGGTACAAACAATGAAGATAAAATACCCCACTGGCCTCCTTACAAAGAGGGGGTGCATTTCAAATCCGGGAAAGGACGTACTTTTTCAGATGTGGCTAACATGGGAATTTGTTTTACTGAATTATGTAGATATGTATTGAAGGATTTGTTGGGGGGGGTTGTTTATTTTAATTTGCTCAATGTGGAGACGGTAGTGGGAGAAAAGATTAATTTGAAAACCTTGTAGCTTGAAGAATAAAAATAGGAAACTAGAAAATACTGAAAAATACACTACAAACAATTCAAAGCCTTATCTTCGTTACTTCAAGTAAAGTATTCTGCACATTGGACCACACCACCTCCCCAAATATTCATTGACGATGAGAAGCATCTCACTAGTCACCAAAACAGCAGCAGAGCCCAAGGCCATGCAGCATAGCAGACACCTTGGCTACATCAGAGTGTTTCATAGCATAAATGATTTAGAGCCAGAGGAGACTTTGGAGACCATCCAGTGAAAAGCCTTCATTTTACAGATAGAGAAACTGAGGCACAAAAAGATCAAGCCATTCTCCCATTTTCATGCAGTAAGTGTCAGAGGTGGGATTCAAACCTGGCGCTAACTCCCAGTCCAGCCTCTGGGTCTGGGTATGTCCTTGGCTGGATACGTTGCAGGGGTAGGTGCCTTCCTGCCCAGAAGCCAGACCCACAGAGCTATGCCAGTTCCCTGCTGGTCTGTGCCCAAATGGCAGCTGATGTCTGATGGGAAGTCACAAAGGGTGAGGAAGCTCGTGCTTCCATCCTCCATCCTCCAGGCAGGGTTGATTGATGTGCCAGTGAAGGTGCACTACCGCTCTCCACCAGGCGGGGTCCCCTTTGCACCAGAACTTCTTGAAGCCCTAGTTAATGGGGAAAAAACAATCTTGAATTCTCTTTTTGCAGTTTAGTCACTAGTTTGCTGCCACCCCCAGGGCTTGAATCCAGGACCAAGACATTCCTTGGTGCCAAATCTAAGGACGCCACCCACCTCACAAATATATCCTTGTACCTACCTCAATGAATCTGGGAACTCCCTAGAGGTGGGTAGGCCCTTTACCTGCGTAGATAGCCACCCATTCCATGCACACCCTCTCATCCTTCAAGATTATTGGGTAGGCCTGCCTATAAATTCTTTACAGAGGATTCTGGATCTAGCATAGTAAGAGCCCCCAGAGGACAGAGAACCCACCCCCACATCTTACCAATGAAGACAATGGGGCCTCGGAAGGGCAAATGATTTGGTCAAGGTCACACAGAGAGATGTAAAGCCAGGCCTTCTGCCTCCAGAACATTCAACACACTTCCTCTGTGCCGGGGTCTGCACAAAGTAGCGGGAATGGGAAGTCACTTGATGATCAGTCCTGGGGCAGGGAGCTTGTTTGAGGGATAAAGGAAGAAACACTGAATACCGATAAAAATGAATACAAAGTATCTACAACTCAAACAACAAGGGTTTCTCAGTTGCCTCATGCTCCAGCCAGTAGAGACACCGTGCTTGGTACCTGTTCGGTTTATATGTAATAAAATATGTGGGGGTGGCACCCTGTGATGTCAATGCAGCCAGTCCATGTGTGACCTGGACCTAGATGTGATCCAAGCACTGTCCTATCCGAAAGACTTGGAGAGAAGACGAGCAGGGCAAGAATGTCAGCAGACTAGATGTGGCAGGCAGGATCCAGGACCACCCCCTGCTTCCACTCTGCCATCTCTAAGACGGGTGTCAGTCTAGAACTATACCCATGGACCACACGTCAACTAAGGCAAGCAGAGGTTAAGTGACTTGTCCAAGGTCTTACTGCTAGTAAGCAGCTGAGACAGAACTGAATTCACATCATTCTGAACCAGAGTCCCATGCTCTGACCACTGAACCACCCAGCTGCCTATTATAATGTGTGTGATGTGCTTTGCAAGTCTTAAAGCCTTATGTAGAAATGGAAACCATCAAATAGTGTGGTCGAGTAGAAGGAAGAGATTTGCAAGTTCCTCTTACTCAGTACAGTCAGAGAAACAAAACAGTGTGTCCCAGGTAAAGGGAAACAACAGGGGATAGTGGGAAAAATACTAGACTGGACACAAGGAAACCTGGGCTCAAATCTTGCTTCTTGTAATTGTGCCGTTGAAATCCAACCCTCTGTGGCCCCATTTGGGGTTTTCTTGGCAAAGATACTGGAGTGTTTTTCCATTTCCTTTTCCAGCTCATTTTACAGATGAGAAAACTGAGGCCAACAATGTTAAGTGACTTGTCCAAGTCACACAGCTAAGTGTCTGAGGCCAGATTTGAACTCAGGTCTTCCCAACTCCAGGCCCAGCATTCTATTCACTGCCCCACCTAGCTGCCCAGTCTTGATTCTACCCCTTAGGAGTTTACTGTGTGACTTTGCATAAGTAATTTTTCCCTCATTTGTAAAAATGAGAATTCTACTAGTTGAGCTATGGCCTTACCTCCCACACTAAAAACACGAATGTGTGTATGTATGTATGTATATAAATACATATATATATATATATATATATACACATATGTATAAATAAAATTGAATTATATAAGCACATGCTCCTTTAGAGTGGTCAAGCTCATCCATCATGGCTTCTATGAAGCCCCAAATTGGCAGCAGTATCCACTGTCCTTTACTAGAATGGATATCTAGAGATGGAAGGAAGATGGATGGAAGTCTGTATCATTGAGTCCAGTTGAGTCAGCTGAGGCCCAGAGAGTCCCAGAGTGACTAAAAGTGCCTTGAGGTCACATGACCTGTAATCGGAAGAGCCAGGATTTGAACCCAGGACAGTCTGTGGGATGTGTGTCTTGGTCGATTTTGGGGACTCCGTTGTCTTGCCTCACATTATATAACCAGCTTATCCTCCATTCCTCTTCAGCACCCATCCTTTGCTCCATCCAGAGCAGGCTCCTCAACATCCCCCCTCCCACTCCCATAAGCCAGGCTCCTTCCTCCCTCTCTGCCTTCCCCCATTTTGATTCATACTCTCTTCTCCACTAGTCCCAATACTCTTTATATAATCTACCCTTCCAGGCCCAGGCTCCATTTCCTCTACTTTGTAGTTACTCCTCAGGCCTGCACTGATCTCTCTGCTTTCAGGAGTTTCAGCATATGATCCTGTTGGAATGCTGAATATCCCATGCAGACCCTGTAAGTTCTTTTTCTCCTAATCACTGGGGTCTCCTCTGTGATGAGATCCCAAAGTCCTCTGGGTCTTAGCAGAGGGAAACAGAACATTGGGGAGGTGGTGCAGAACAGTGAGAGTAGGGCCACATTGGGACTCACAGGAGCCGAATTTCAGTGACAGCTCTGGCACTTACAGCCTGGGTGACCCTAGGCAAGTCATTTAACATTTCTAGGCCTTGCTTTCTTCATCTGAAAACTGAAAGGTTTGGTAAGATGAACTCCAAAGTCCCTCCCAGACCTAACTAGGTGATCCATTAGATTGGCAGATCCCAGAGGGCAGAGACAGTCTTGGCCTTTTTTTGTATCCTAAGGGTTTAGCACAGTGCATGGCTAAATAGCCAAGGGCTTAATAAGATATTCCTTGCCCATCTCACCCCAAGAAAAGTTACTTGGAAGTCTAAAAAATGGGATTGTTTCTTTAGGTAGGGAAGTAAGACAGACGTATGAATGTAAACATTCACAGCATTGAAGGGAGAGGTTACCCTGACCATGCTCCCAAGGAAAAATCAAGTCTTCTCATAAAAGCAACAGATAAGACATAGAAGAAGTCAGAGAGAGTGATATTGTAACAAGTACAATAACTTGGAGCTAGCAGCTGGGTGGCACAGTGGGTAAAGTACAGGCCCTAGAGTCAGAAGGCTCATCATCCTGAGTTCAAATCTGATCTCAGACACTTACTAGCTGTGTGACCTTGAGTAAGTCACTTAACCCTATTTGCCTCAGTTTCCTCATCTGGAGAAGGAAATGGCAAACCACTCTAGTATCTTTGCCAAGAAGATCCCAAATGGGTCATGGAGAGTAGGGTACAACTAAAAAGTAATTGAACAGCTTGGAGGGTAGATAGATATGGGCTAGAGCTGGGGTTAGAGTGAAGCAAGAGACATGGGTTTAAATCCTAGCTTTGTGTGGTTATGGGTGAAGCACTCTAACTCTCTGGGTCTCAGTTTCCTCTCCTGGTAAATGGGTAAATAATACCTGTGTATGGGAGGTAGTTAGTCTCTGCCCAATTGTATCTCTCTCCTTCCCTCACCCTATGTAAGCATTTAAAGGAGATACATAACTGGGAAGCAAGATATACAGGCAAGGGAGTATAGAAATCCATCTTGCCCTACAAGAAAGTAAGAGGAAAGGTGGCAAGGGGGGGAATAGAAGAGAGGGCAGACTGGGGGAAGGGGTAATCAGTATGCTTGCTATATTGGGGTGCGGGTAGGGGAGAGAAAATTTGGAACTCAAAATTTTGTGGAAATGAATGTTGAAAACTAAAATAAATAAATAGAAAAATTTAAAAAGAAAAAAACAAAGTAGACACGTAACATGAGAGAACATGTTTTCAAAAAGTCTGTGTGCTTCATTAGCATATTAACACTCACTTCCATTATCTTTGGCTTTCTTTGATTCCATGACAGGAAGAGGATCACTTGGTCAGTGTAAGGGTCACTTCTTCTATAAAAATGCTGCCAGGTCTTCTAGTTTGGGGAAGAGAATGCTTCGTAAACCCTTAAGACTTAAAGCAATGGTTCTTGTTAATATTGTTATCATGGAACAGATCTCTTTCTTAATTTTGCCCTGGAGGCTGGTCACTGGGGGCTGACTGTTAGGTGAGGGACTAAGTTGAGGCCAGATCCAAGGACAGTTAGACATCATGACCTGGATGAGGAGAAGCTCATAGCACATTTTAAAAATGAAGGAATTCAGGATTTTTAGTGAGCAGAAGAAAGCTCAGAGGTACCAGGGAAGCTGTCTTCCAGTATTCAGAGGACTGTCATATGGAGAAAAGATTCGATGCATTGTGCTTGGCCCCGGCAAGACCGCAACCAATGGGTGGAACTCCCAAGGAGGCAACTTGAAGTCTGATGTCAGGAAAAACTGCCTAATGATCAGAGCTGTCCAAATGCAGAATGAACTAGCTGGGAGGTGGTGGGAGGAGGACACAGCTGGAATGACCAGAAATACTGGGTACTCACTCACGCATGGCACAGCTACATGCAGAGGCTACGTGACCATCTTTCAGGGATGTTATAAAGGGGATTCTGGTGTGAGAGTTTGTACTGCATGACCCTTGAGGTCTCCTCCGGTGCATGATGGAGTACACAGAACACTGGACTGGGAGTCAGAAATTCTGTCTGACTTAGTTTCCTCATCTGCAATATGATGGAGCTGGATACAGTGACCTTCCAACCCCTTCCAGCTTGAGATTTGTGATCCTCTCAGCTCACAGAGATTCTTTGGATCAGGTCCATTTTAGAGCAAACTCACAGCTAGTTCTGAGACAATGTGATAGAGTATAGACAAGGGTAGAGTATGCTCAGTCTTGTTCTGAGGACCGGGATTCAAATCTCATGGCTGAGGGCTCATTCCTGATTATGTGACCTTGAACAAGTCACCTAACTTCCTGGTGCCTCAGTTTCCTCATCTGTAAAAAAAGGGGGGTTGGCCTAGATAGGCTCCCGGGTTCCCTCTAGATCCAGATCCAGTCATTTAGCATCTTGGGGTATACATTTCCTTAACTGTACACAAAGAGAAATAAGACTTTTGAGCACCTCCCCCACCCCAGCTCTGGAGCTACAACCCTCCAGCATTGCCCCATTTCTGACTTCCTGGGACTGAACCAGAGCCAGGCCAAACTAACATAGCACCCCCCAGCTCTTTTCTGGGAACCCCTGCAGGCATAATTGAGGGCCCTTGGGTAGGCCTGTTTACCTATAAGACTGAGGCCTTTCCTTGTTAGGAGAAGCTGGAACCAAAGAGGGATGATGGAAATATCCTAAGCCCTCCCATTTTATGGGTCAGTGCCATTTTCATTGAACTGTATGGCAGTGAGAGATAAGGCTAGGGATTTGAATGGCCATTGTTTTTGCTGGGCCAACACTGGGGCCTCTCCCTCAGCTCAGGTCCTTCCTTCATGAAGCCAGGTGGTCATGATTATTGTTAACTCATTGTGGGTGAACAATTCCTTCTCTCTTCCTAAATCATTCCTGCCACACTGAATTCAGGCTTACACTCAATGGAGCGATATCTTATATTAAAATCAGCCACAAAAATGTACGAATCGAGAGCAATGTAGTCAGAAACCGAGTATTAAAGGACTCAGCTCATCCAGACTTAAGGTGTAGGGGCAAAGACTTAGATCTTGAAAGAACCTAGATGCCACAGGCAAACTCTCAACTTCCAGATGATAAAACTGGGAGCCAGAGAACTTCAGAGGCCATTTAGAGTAGTCCCCCTTTTACAAGAGGGAAAGCTGAGGACCAGGGGGATTAAGTCATTTACACAAATCATAGTAAAATGTGGCAGAGCCAGGACTGGAGCCCAGGCTCTCTGATTCCAAACATCCACCGCTCCAGGCTACTCCCTAGCAACAGAGAACCTAGACCAGAAGGGGCCTACATTTCTATCTGCAAAGAAAGACTTTTTATAGAGAAAAAAACCAAAGTCTTAAAGAGGTAAAATAACCAATCCAAGGTCACATAGATAGTAAGTAGAAAAGTCAGAATTTAAATTTGAGGTTTGAGAGCTAATGTTTGTTTCATTGCAACAGATGATCTTCCCATGATTTACAGTAGGTTAAGATCAATATATTATGGATACATATATGCATATATACACATAAATATGGACATAATGTATGTGTATATATTGTGTATCTATATTTGCACACATATATATGTGTAGAGATCCCTAACTTTTTGTAGTAGTTTCTACCTCTTGTGTAATGTGGGAGTAGAAAAGAGAGAGAGAAGTTAATACAGCAAAGTCTCACTGGTAAGCCATGGAAGGGCGGCAGGGCAGACCACATCCAGCATTTCCAGCTCTGTGCCTCACAATCACATAATACAAACCTCACTTCACCTCTGCTTGGAGAAGCATAACTGGAAGTTGCAGCCCCAGGAACAACAGAATCAAGAACCATAGTACAGGTGGTTCAACAAATACTTTTTAAGTACCTACTATGTGCAGAGGCATCAGAGGAGATAGGAAGTAAGGATATGCTGGATCCCTGACCTTAAGGAGCTTTTAATCTAGTAAGGGTTTGACTCTAACACAGAGAGCAATATACAAGCTAAGTGCGTTAGACTTTTTTTTTTTTGGTGAGGACATATGATTTCATTGATATGACTCCCAATGAAGAAAGTATATTATCTCTTCAACCTGAAACCATAGAGGATTGCCTAGGGCAGTGAAAGATTATACTTGCCCAAGATCACATAGTCAGTATATATTAAAGGCAGAATGTGAAACTAGGTCATCCTGATGGTTCTTTCTCTTCAATTCCTCTCAGATTCTTTAACATTATATAAATATTTATTGTTTCTATTATTTGGGTTTTTTTTTACTCATGCAATTAGAATATCATCATTTAGTCTACATTTAAGGCTGTATCTTTTATTCACCATTCCCTTATTGCTTACCATCTTTATTGAATTATGATCTATGATTATGTGTTTAATATTTCTATATTAATTTATGAGGTTTTTATGACCCAGCATCTAATCAGTTTTTATAAAGGTAATGTGATTCAAAAAAATAAATATATGCCTTAAGATTCTCATGCAATAATTCCCAAAGCTGTATCATATCTTGTTTTTCCAGATGGAAAAACATTGTTTAGCTTTCTGTTAGATTTGTCAGAGTCTGAAAGAGGCACATTAAAGTCACTTACAATTATTATCTGACAATATCAGTCCTCATACATGTCACTCCATCTCCAGTATCTATGCATGTACTCTGGCTGTTCCTCATGACTGGCATGCATTCTTTCCTTATCTGCATCTCTTAGAATCTTTAAAAGTTTAGCTCAAGCACCACTTTCTGCATTAAGTCTTTCCTGATCTCCCCTTTCCCCTTGATACTAAAGCTTTTCCCCAAAATTAGCTTGTATTTATTTTGAATATACCCATCTCTACATCACTGATAATCACAATGATGTGGTTGCTGACTTACCATCATATATCCTGGAAAGCAAAGTCAAGTGGACTCTAGGAAGCATTGCTAAAAATAAGGCTTGTTGAGGTGACAGGATTTCAGCTGAACTATTCAAAATCTTACAAGATGATGCTGTTAAGCTTTTGCACTCAATATGTGAGCAAATTTGGAAAACTCCACAGTGGCCACCAGATTGGAAAAGATCAGTTTATTTCCTAGTCATAAAGAAGGGCAATGAACAGCTGAACACTCAGACTATCACACTCATTTACATGCCTATAAGGTTATGCTGAAGATTCTACAAGCTAGGCTTCAGCAATATGTGAACTGAGAATTACCAGAAGAAAAGGCTGACTTTTGAAGAGGTAGGAGAACTAGAGACCAAATTGCGCTCATTCCCTGGATTATGGAGAAAACAAGGGCATTCCAGAAAAACATCTACTTCTGCTTCATTGACTACACTAAAGCCTTTGACAACAAAATGTGGCAAGTCCTCAAGGAGATGGGAGTACCAGATCATCTTCCTCATCTCCTGAGGAACCTGTATGTGGGCCAGGAAGCAAGAGTTCGAACCAAACGTGGAACAACTGATTAGCTGAAGATCGGGAAAAGAGTACAACAAGGCTATATATTGTCACCTTATTTATTTCACTTATATGCTGAGTACATCATGAGAAATGCCAGGTTTGATGAATCAAAAGCCAGAATTAAGATTGCTGGAGGAAATATCAGTGATACCACACTGATAGGCAAAAGTGAAGAAGAATTAAGAAGCCTCTTGATGAGGGGGGAAAAAGGGTAAAAAAGTTGTTTTGAAGATTAACATTAAAAAAAATAAGATCATGGCATCTGGTCCCATCACTCCCTGGCAAATGAAGTGAGACAAAGTAGAAACAGTGTCAGATTTTATATTCTTGGGTTTAAAGATCACTGTAGATGGCAACAACAGCCATGAAATTAAAAGACACTTATCCTTGGAAGGAAAGCTCCGGCAAATCTAGACGGCATACTTAAAAGCAGACGTATCACCTTGCCCATAAAGGGCTGTAGAGTCAAAGCTATGGTTTTCTTATAGAGACCAAATTGGAAAACTGAGGACTGAAGAATCAACACTTCTGATTTGTGGTGCTGGGGAAGACTTTGGAGAGTCCCTTGGATAGGAAGCAGATGCAATCAGTCAATACTTAAAGAAATCAATTCAGTCTATTCACTGGAAGGTCAAATACTGAAGCTAAAGCTTTGGGCACATAATGAGAAGACTTTATTCATAGGAAAAGACTCTGATGCTGGGAAAGAATGAAGACAAAAGGAAAAGCAGACAGCAGAGCATGAGATGGATAGAGAGCATCATGGAAGCAACAAACATAAGCTTGGACACTCTTCAGGAGATAGCAGGAGACAGAAGGGCATGATGTACTATGGTCCTCTAGGTTGTGAGGAGTTGAACATGACTGAACAGCTGAACACAACATAGACATTTTACAAATATGTGTATGTGTGTATACATGGATGTATGTATGTATCTGTATGTATATAGACACACACACGCACACATAGAGAGAGAAAGAGATAGAGACAGAGACAGGAAGACACAGAAGCAGAAAAACCGATTTTATATATATATGTGTGTGTGTGTGTGTGTGTGTATGTACATGTATATATACACAGAGAGACATATCAATTTCTCCTATAAAATGTCAGCTCTTTGAACTATATCACCTTTATTTTTGCATCCCCAGTGCCTGACACATAGTAGGTACTTCATAAGTGCTTGCTATTACTTGTTAGCTTTTTCTTTTAGCACTTAATGACAATGCCATTCAGTGGACGTGTATTTAATATTGATGTTGTTTTATTATCTATGATGCCTTTAAGCATAATGCAGTTTCCCTCTCTGTCTTTCTAGATAGTAATCTCTTGGCAATAATATAAATGCATTAAAGAAGTTTGGACAAAGTGCTATGTAAAGTCTGAGGGGAACATTCCTTACTGAATGGGAGATCAGGGAGAGCTTCCTAGAAACAGTGATATTGGAGCTGGGGCTACATTCACATAAGAACGGGGAGCAACAAACCATACACAAGGATCCCCACTGACTGCATATTGACTTAAAAATCACACATGTTTAGGTATTTCTTTTTAAAATTAATTTATCAACATTAAAATCAGCTAGGAGCTACATTTTCCTCTGGTTTGGGACAATAATCAAGAGAATCTATGTATATCTGTACGTATAGACTTTTCTCTGCTTTTAAGTATGCTGTCCAGATTCATCAGAGCTTTCATTCCAAGGAGCAGGTGTCTTTTACTTTCATGGAGGTTGTTGCCATCTACAGTGATCTTTAAACCCAAGAATATGTAGACCCTGGACCTCTGATGTAGAGGCTCAACTGGGAAAGAGCAGAACTGAGTCATAGAAAGTAGCGTGAGCAAAGGTGAGAAAGCTCAGGATGGATTCTTAGGGGCAAAAACTTACTCCTTCTGCCTGGAGCACAGAGAGAAGGAAGCGAGCAATGAAAGAAAAGTTTGAGAAGGTGCCATCTTGGGGTGGACCTTAAATGCCAGGCTAAGGAGCATAAATTTGACAGTTTACTGACTTGATTATTTCAATTGACCAATTAGGATCCACTGACATAAAACAATCAAGAAAACCACAATTACTTTTCAAGTGTGCCTACTATGTGCTGAGCACTGGGCTCTGCTAATTACAACTGGAACCACTCGGGCTTAACTAATCACTGAATTCTTGCTCACTGGTCATCTGGGCTTTGCCTAAAGATCTCTGAACTCTTGTTAGGTTCCTCATTCAGGCATGAGCTGAACTCCATAGCCATGGAAATGCCTTCCAGCTTTGAAATTCATCAATTCTCTAACTCAATAACAAAGTAAATGGATGTATCTTAAGTTCCTAATGTCTGGAAAACCCGATGTTAGTCAAGGAATACAAGGATTAAAATTGATCCAGTTCCTACCTTCAAGAAACTTCATATACTGAAGACATAATGACTCTGACACAGATAAACAGAAGATAAAGTGTGATTACATAAAGAGATCCAAACCAAAGTTCTGGAAAAATCCAAAGGGGACAAGAACCCTTTCATCTGGGAGACATTCAGCTGAAGACTTCCCATAAAAGATGGATACTTCAAAGAAGAGAAAGAAATCTAATGCGGCAGCAAAGGCTTTAAAAAGAATGCTCAGAGAATGGCAAAGAATTGCAACCACAGTGTCTCAAATCCATAAAGAACGGTAGAGGCCTACCTGTCCTTGAATGAGAAACCTTTCCATGAGAGAACGACCCAACAAGTCATGATCCAGACTTTTCTTACAGACCTTCAGTAAGGGGGAGTGCACAACCTCCAGAAACAGACCACTTTGGGATCGCATGAATTGTTAAAGAGTTCTTCCTTACATCAGATTTCAGTCTGTCTCTTCACAAATTTCCACTCACTGTTCCCAATTCTGTCCTCTGGGACCAAGCAGATCATGGCTAATCCCTCTTCCCTCACATACTTAAAGATAGCTATTATGACCCCTCCTCCTCTTAATCTTCTCTACGCCAGATTAAATATCCCCAATTCCTTCAACCCATCTCCCTAGGATGTGAATTAGAGTCTGTTCAGTGTTCCTATTTTGATTGTCTTCCTCTGAAAACACTCCAGCCTAGGAATGTCCTTCCAAGACCACAACTCTTCAGCTGTGGTCTGATCAGAGCCTAGAACAGTAAGACCTAACCTCCTTAGCCTAGACACCCTTCAAGTATTTGAAGATTTGTCCTATGAAGGAGGGATTAGATATTCTGCTTGACCCCAGAATGCAGAATTAGTAGTAATAAGATGTAAATGGGACGGTAAATGGGCTTCAAAGGAGCCAACATAGACTCAATTTCAAGGCAACCTTCCTAAGATTTAGAACTATTCCATAGTATTGTGCAATAAGAAATGATGAGCAGGCAGATTTCAGAAAAACCTGGAAAGACTTGTGTAAACTGATGCAAATGAAATGAGCAGAACCAGGAAAACATTGTACACAGTAACTAATACTGTGTGATGATGAACTATGATTGATTTAGCTCTTCTCAGAAATACAATGATCCAAGACAATTAATTACAAAGGATTCATGATGGAAAATGCTCTCCACATCCAGATAAAGAACTGATGGACTCTAAATGCAGATCAAAGCATGCTATTTTCACTACTGTATTTTTTGTGTTTTTTTTCCTTTTTGTCTGTTTCTACTTTCACAACTGTGACTAATATAGAAATATGTTTCACGTGATTGCACATATATAACCTATATCAAATTGCTTACCATTTTAGGAAGAGGGGAGGGGAGGGAGGGAGGGAGGAAGGAAAATTTGAAACTCAAAATCTTGTGAAAATAAAGCTAAAAATTATCTTTACATATAATTGGGAAAAACACTATTTAAAAAAAAGAACTACTTCAGAGTGGAATGAGCTCCTTAGGAAGAGGTGAGTCCTCTCTTACTAGAGGTCACTAAACCAAGGTTATATAACCTTGAAGTGAGTTGTAATGGGGATTCTTTTTAAATACAGGTTGGACAAGATGACCTCTGGAGCTCCTCATAATTCTAAAATCTTGCTATTTTTAAAGTAACCCAAGACTCTATCAGTTTTCTTAGATGGCACATCACACTCTTGGTTCATTTTGAGGTTATGGTTCATTAAAAACCTCCAAGCCTTTTCTAGGTCTGTCAGATCAGGGTTTTTTCATCTTATATTTGTGAAGATGATGTTCTGATCCCATGTTAAACTTTACATTTATGCCTATCAAATTCTAGCTTTTTAAATAAGGTCCCAGTATTATAGCTTGTCATGATCTCAATGTGTTAGCAATCCTTCCCAGCTTTATAGGATTTGTAAATTTGACAAGCCTGCCATCCATGTTTTTATCCATATCATTGACAAAAATGTTCACTATTACAAAGCTGACCGTTGATCTCTTTTTGGAGGGGGAAAGGCAGGGCAATTGGCATTAAGTGACTTGCCCAAGGTCACATAGCTAGTAAGTGTTAAGTGTCTGATGACGGATTTGAACTCAGCTCCTCCTCACTCCAGGGCCAGTGCTCTATTCACTGCACCACCTAGCCGCTCCCCAAATCACTATTTTTAGATAAGCCTAATTGCTCAATCATACCATCTTTTCCATAAAAAAAAAAAGTCAAAAAGACTCTATCAAATGCTTTGCTAAATCTAGGGAAACCAAACCTATATCATTCCCTTTATCTTTGAGCCTTGTGCCTGTCAAAAAAAAAGAAAAGAAAAGAAAATGGGCTAAGCCACCCATGACCTGCTCTCTATGAATCCATGCTGGCTCAGTACTACAGCTGTTCCCATTTATAGACACCTAATGACCATTCCTTTGATTATATCTTCTAGAATTTAGAGGTAAACAGATACAAACTACTCAGCCCTATATCAATATTCGTAATTATCCAAAATCACTCATCAGTCATTTATCTTCTAGTAACAATCATTTCCCCCATACCTAGAGCGTTTTACAATTTGAACAGGATTTTTGTCCCAGTAGAGTGAGAATAGAATACAGATTTTCTGACTCTGACAGCACTTCTACTTACCCACACTCCCCTTCCCATCCATTTAACACTGTGGTACATGGTCTCTGCCTCTGGAAAGGTTATATTCTAAATCATTAAATTCCCTTTTCATGCCCTATCCAGATTCCAATGACTGACCAAACCTTAGGGAAAGACCAGTAGGGAGATATGGGGGAGACTGGAAGGATGAGTCCTGGTATTTGCCTTGTATATCCTATAGAATGCAAATTCTTAAAGACAGGGAAGGTTTCACTTTTGTCTTTGTATCACCAGCCCCAAGCAGAGTACCTGGTATATAGTAGGTGTTTAATAAAGATTTCCTCATTTCTATTTACATAAACTTATACTCACTCCCTGTGACAAGCTTTGGGGTTATCAGTCACTCAATTGACAAGCATTTATTAAGCTCTTACTTTGTGTCAGAAACTGTGCTCTTATAAGGACTAGGGATAAAGAAGGATAGCAAACAGTCTGCCCTCAAGGAGTTCACATCCTAATGGGGAAGACAACATGGAAGGTGCAATAGATAGAGAATAGGACAGTAGCCTGTAGGTGGGGAGAGGACCAAGAAAGGCTTCCTGTAGAAGTTGGGTTTTGAGCTGAGACTTGAAGGAAGCGGCAGATGTCAGGTGATGAAGGTGAGGAGGGAAAGAATTCCAGGCATGGGGGACAGCCATTTCAAAGAGATAGGACGTCCAGTGTTAGAACAGCAAGGAAGCCAATGTCACTAGTAGGAATGAAAATAATTAACATTTATCTACTCTGTGCTAGGCACTGTGAGAAGCACTTTATGATTATTATCTCATTTGATCCTCACAGCAATCTTGTAAGGTAGGTGCTATTATCATCCCCATTTTACAGATGAGGAAACTGAGGCAAACAGAGGTTAGGTGACTTGCCCAGAATTACACAGTTAGTAAGTGTCTGAGGCTAAATTTGAACTCAGATCTTCCTGACTCAAGGTCCAGAGTTCTACCCATTGTGCCACTTAGCTGCCCATAAGTGATCATGGTTTTCCTGGAAACAGTTTCCTGGCATCCTCCTGAGATGCTGCCTCAGGTGGTCCAGGCATGCCCTAGATCCTCATTGAATTGATAGCCCTCTATCTAGCACTTCCTACCCAAGTGGACCTGAAGCAAAATTTTGACACCAGTCCACGGTTCCCCACTGGCATCCACACCTTCTGTGCCTCTCTCCCTGTTTAAGGCATAAATTTGGCTCTCCTATGCTGTGCACTGCCTCATGCCTCCCAAACTCTTCTCCTTGCTCTAAAACTAGCCCCCTTCCACCACCTCTTGAGTCCTCTCTATGAAAAAATGTCCTCAGCACCATGGTCTGTTAGCTGGCACAAGGAAAGCTGATGAGCTCATTCACACTAAGGTACTAACAACTGTAAAGGAAAACACATAGTCCAGAGGATGCTCAGAGAGACAATGAGGTGGAATAGAATGGAGGCTGGGCTTGGAGTCAGGAGATCTGGGTTCAAAGCCTGCCTTTGGCTCCTCCTAGCTGTGTTATACAGGTCATTAATGTCTCTAAAGCAAAGTCTCCTTCTCCGTACAACTTATGTTGTTGTTGGGTCATTTCAGTCATATCTTACTCTTCATGACCGCATTTGGGGTTTTCTTGGCAAAGATGCTGAAGTGTTTTGCCATTTCCTTCTCCAGCTCATTTTATAGATGAGGAAATTGAGGCAAACAGGGTTAAGTGACTTGCCCAGGGTCACACAGCTAGTAAGTATCTGAGATCAGATTTTTAACTCAGGAATATGAGTCTTCCTGACTCCAGGACCAGCACTCTATCCACTGAACCACCTAGCTGCCCTATTTGTGTAACAGAAAATAGCTACTTATCATATTTTGGGGAGGCTCAATTAAGGTGACCTTTGTGGGGCTCTTAGTTGAAAGAAGGGAGAGTTCGTTCTCTCTGGGGAAAGGTGTGGGGAAAATAGATGGAAGAAAGAAAGCAGGAGTTTCATTTGATTGGAGTAGAAGGGGGGAAGCATTATGAAAGTGGATGGAGGGGAGTTAACATGGGAACTTGAAGACGTGCCTGGGGAGTCTGACTTTGGTCCTGACGAGACCAATGTCTCCTTCCTTCGTTGTAGCTTTGGAGAAGATATTTCTTTTCTTGGGACATTCATCTTTATACTCAAAGACTCATTCCTATTGCTCTCATTGGGAGGTCAGATCACAAGTCTAGTCTGAAATCATTGCTGATCCATCAAAAATAGAGGAGGACCTAGTAGGGACAGTGCAAAAGCCCTGAGACCTGAGTCCTGGATCTAATGACTGAGTGACCTGTGATAAGTCATTTCCTTTCTTTTCACAGTTTACTCAACTGCAAACTGAGCATATTGAACCAATTGATCTCCTCTAGCTTTGAAACATTATATCTATAGATTCTTCTCATGAGATCTTTTACTACTCTAATCACCTATTTTTCTCTCTATCTCAGTCTTTGTCTCTATATCTCCATCTCTCTGTGTCTGTCTGTCTCTGTCTCTCATCTTTTGCAGTGATGAGTAGCAGAGTAGTTTGGGACCCTGTTGATTCTGACTTTCTCAAAAATCACTGGATTATAGATTATAGGGACATTATAGGGACATTTTACAGATGAGGAAACTGAGGCCCTGCATGAAGTGAATTGCCCAAAGTCACACAAGTGGCAGTTAGTGAGTAGCAGAACTGGAATTCAAATCCAGAGCTTCTGACTTTTAACCCACCAGTCAGGACTGCTAGCTCATTTCTCCCATTTAACCCAGAGGTTAAAAGAATCACCCAAGACCACATGTGTAGTAACTGAAAGAGACTGGATTCAGTCCTAACTCCTCAATTTTCAAATCCACAATTCTTTCTACTGCCTCACACTGTTATCTCTCCTGAATTTGCCATTAAAAACTTCCTCCTCTGTTGGGAGGGCAAAACTTGGGCCTTTCTTTTCAGTCTCTCAAATTGAGTGGGTTCTATTTCTCTTTTTACATATCTAGTTATAAGAAGATTAGCACAGCTGAGTGATCAAAGTCAAGAAAATGAAAAGGAAGATTAAAAAAAAAACAAAACATTTCCAGGTGCTGACTGACAACTTCCCAAGTCATTTGCACTGGAAGACTAGAGCTTGGATTGCCCAGAAAGGCAACATTATTCTGAAATCTACCACTCAATGAGAGGCTGGATTCTTTTCATTCAAGGTGAACCAGTCATCTGGGTTGGACAAAATACAAGGGGGCTGGGGAGGAGAGGGAGGTAAGGCCTGTGAGCCACCAAGGCCCAGGCAGCTCTAAGCCCCCACCCATTCCAAGAAAAACACTGTGCTTGTTTTCACTGGTTACTACAACATGGGTTCATGTGGCCAGCTGAGTCAGGTAAAGGGATCCAGGATCCAGAAGGAAACACCCTTTCCATCAGCATCAGCAGCCATGCATGGACCCCTGGAAAGCCAGGTCTAGGGAAAGGAGTCAGGGAAATCCCCGGCATGGGGAGGCTTCCACAGAATGCCTTCCAAAGAATGTAGCTGGGTGTCTTCTGAGTCTGGCTTTGGGGAGTGTGATTCATTCATTCAGGTCATAAGGATTTACTGGGCTAAGTTTTGGATAGAGATAGCAAATCAGAGAGGACCTAGTTCCCTGCTTTTCCTGACCTTAAAATCTAATGGGGGCGGATCAGAAATCAGCATACAATGTAGATCTATAACAAACCATGGAAATGGGGCAAGTAACATAATAGTTTATACAGAGGGAAGCATCTGGCAGGATGGATGGAGTGTTGGCCCTGCAGGCTAGAAGGCGTGGGTTATAAGCCTGTCTCCAGACACTAGCTGTCTTTCAGAGCCTCAGTTTCCTCATCTGTATGTAAGGACACAAGGCAACCACCCCTACTAATAGGCTTCAAGGAGGAGGACCTCTGATGGAGGAGATCAGGCTTGTCTTACCCTCCTTATCACTCTTGCTGGGAGAGGGTATGAAGCCGTGTATAGGGAAAATAGGTGAAGAAAGGAAAGCATTTGACTGGAGCGCAGGCAGAAAAGCAATGGGAAAGAGCATAAAGGCAAGGGGAGTGACTGTGGAAAATAGAGGAAAGTAGAACTCAGGAAAATCTTTTCAACAAAGCTTATATTTGACTCCTGCCTACGATGTCCCCAAAAGTATATTAATAACAAAATTCTTTCTAGAAAAGTATTCATTGTGTACAAGGACAGATATCAGGTATAAGACAGCTATTTATTTTCTCTACCACAAAAGAAATGCTACAAATATAATGGCCCAAGTTTATCCTAAAGATAAGAAAGGAAGGGTACCTCCTCTTGATTCTTTGGATGGTGGCTATGGAACATTGTATACAGCATCAGATTTTTTTCAATGTGTTGGTTAGTTTTGCTAGACTGCAGTGGGGAGGGAGGGGAGGGGAGATTCCTCATTTTAAAAAATTCTTTGTTATAAGGGGTAGCTCTTTGGGAGGGGGAGGAATTTGGGGGACCTAAGCAATGTAAATACAAAAGGTTTAAATAGAATTTGCTTTTTGAAAGATTAAATGAGAAGATGCTTATGTAACAGGGGCCAAGGGCCAGGATGATCCCCATGAATGCTCCATGGGGCGGTCCTTGCTTGTAATGTGAAGAGCCACGAAAGTTATAAATGAGCAATTCCTTATTTTTTTTTTGCAGATTCCAGCAACTCTAGGAAGTTTAGAATCAGTAACAAATGCTTGCTGAATTGAGTTGAACTAAGAAAAAAGGGAGACTGAAACCACAAGGCTAGTCAAGGAAGACATCAGCTAGGAGGAAGACTTTGATATATGGGTAGGATCTGGACAAGTCACGAGGAAGGAATGGATGAAAGAGCTATTCCAAGAGGTAATTGTGGTTAGAGCAAGACCTGGAAACTCAAGGAGGAAGCAGGATGAATCAGCAAGACACAGTGTATTGCAGCAGAAGGCACATTTGGGACCTCAGTTGGAAGCATCTTTCAGACACTCGCCAGCTAGTTAGCCATAGGCAAGTCATATCCTCTCTGACCTTTGGTTTCAATGGGGATGATAGCATCTATACCACCAACTGGCCCAGGGTTGTTCTGAGGCGCAAATGAGACAATGGATGTAATGGTTCCATAAACCTTAGAATGCTCTAGAAATGTCAGTTGTTCATCATCATCATCATTTTTATTTTGATCCTGAGCAGTCTAGCTTGTTTGGGATGGATGGTTTGCATCTGGGAGAAATAAGAGAAGTCATAATACCACTATGCTATAGAGGAAAGAACATTGAACTCTAAACATGAAGACATGAGTTCAAGTCTTGATTCTTCTACTCACCAGCTGGCTATGTGACCCTGGACAAGACCCTAGGCTTCCACTGTCTCATCTGTAAGAAGAGAGGGTTAGGCTCGATTCCTAGGATCTCTTCTGGCTCCAGCATGCTATGATACTGTGAAGCTCCTATGGATAGACATTGTGGAGCAATGGTTTTAGTCAGACACCTTTATCCTTTACTAGCTTGGTGAACAATCACAAACTGCTTCCCATCTGTAAGCTTCCATTGCCTCATATGTCATGATGTAATAGTATTTGTACTCCCTACCTAATCACCATTAAAGCCTTTCTCTGATGTTTCATTGTGTCTAGGTAGGACCCTGGGTTCCATAACACTATGCCTAGAGGCAGGTATAGTAAATAGAGCGCTGGGATAGAGTCAGGAAGATCCAATTCTAAAATTTGCTGATTATGTAATCCTGGGCAAGTCACTTAACCTCAGTTTCCTCAATGTTAAAATGGGGGAGGGAGGTGGCAGCACCTACCTCACAGAGTTATCATGAGGATCAAATAAAATAACATTTTTAAAAGCACTTAGCACTGCGTAAAATAATTTAATCCACAGTAGGTGTTAATAAATGCATGTTCTTGTCCCCTCCCCATCATGCCTCAAGCTCTGACAAATCCTATAAAACAGCAAAGAGTTCAATAATGGGTTTCCTGATAGACTATACATCTTGTCCAAGACCCTGTTGACCAAATTCAATAAGGTTCATCTCCAGGTTGGCTATAGGTTATTTTGGTCATGAAAATTGTCAAGAGAAATAATTTAGCTGTGGGATCTCAGGATTACAGATTTAGAGCTGAAAAGGATCTTAGACTCCATCAGTCTAACTCTCTCATTTTATAAACAAGGAAACTGCGACATAGAGGGATAAATGATTAAGACAGCTAGTGGGTATCTGAGGTGGGATTCGAACCTAGGCTTTCTTAACTCTTAAGTCAAATGTCTTATTCACACATCATTGCCATACTTCTGAAAAATAATAACACCTTCCTTGAGAGGGTGTTGTGAAGATGATCCTGACTCATAGGCTCAGAGACTTAGGGCTGAAAGGGAGTTCAAAGGATATCAAGTCCTCCCCTCATTTTACAGAAAAGAAGACTGAGGCTTGGAGAAGTTAAGTGACTTGCCAGAGGTGACATTCAAATCCTAATGTTCTTAACTCCCAAGTTCAGCTGTAAGGCCTGGGGACATTGCTATAATTGTGGAAGCAAAACAGTTCCAAAGGCAGATTTGACCTGAAGGACATTCATTGTGCTGGAGGAGGAAGTGGAATTGGGCATCTGACTCACAAAAGAGCTAAAATAGTCCTGAGATTATAGGCAGTCTCACAAAAGAGCAATGATGACTCTCTGGTTTAATAGTATCTTGATTTCTCATGAAGTCATTAGCTTCCATTTGTTCCACTCTAATTCTGAAGGAATTATTCTCTTCAGAGAGCTTTTGAAATTTCTTTTCCATCTGGCAAGCCTAACAGGTACAGTTCAATGGAGTTTCAGCTGATGGAAGGAGCAGTTCAATGGATGATCCAAGAGGTGGCAGCACAGGGGAGAAAAATAGCCCAGGTGATGACAGTGGGATAGCAGAGGACATCTGCAGCTCTGCTGCAAATCTATCAGTGAAATAATGAATCATTAAGTATATATGAAGCCGTCACTGCATCCCAGTACTGCTCTAGGTGCTGAAGATGCAAAGAGAAACAGAAAACAGTTCTTGCACTCTAGACACAAAAATATGTAGAATGCTGATACAAAGTAATTGAACATAGTATGGAGGGAGCCCAAGGAGCCCATAGCATGGAGGGGAGGGAATTGGGAAAAGTCTCCAGTAGGAGAAGCAGGAAGGAAGAGGCAGCTAGGTGGTATAGGGAATAGAGCACTGGCCCTGGAGTCAGCAGGATGTGAGTTCAAATCCAACCTCAAACATTTAACATTTATAAGTTTTGTAACCTTGGGCAAGTCACTTAACTCCAAATGCCCTGCCTTCCCCCTCAAAAAAAAAAAAGGAGAAGCAGGAAGAAATGCCTTCAGGAGGGAGTTGCTCCAGATGAGATCCAGTCCTAGCACTTGGGCAGAGTTGTAATTTTTTTTAATTAATTTTTGTTTATTTTTAATTTACATCACTCATTTCCACAAGATTTTGAGTTACAAATTTTCTCCCCATCTTTCCCCTACCCACCACCCCAAAACATCAATCCCACTGTATACCCCCTCCCCCAATCTGCTCTCTCCTATGTCCTCCCCCATCACCCCTCTGACTTTCTGGTAGGGCAAGATGAATCTCCCTAGCCCAGTACCTGTATATCTTATTTCCCAGTTGTATGTAAATAACAATAATAATCATTATATATGTGTATATATATATATATAT
>CM053581.1:14163416-14180067 GCA_028627135.1 Pseudochirops cupreus | reverse complement strand
TTTGAGTTAATCTACTTTTTAAGGTGTTATTTTCTTCAGTCAGGTTGTTGACTCTCTTTTCATGATTTTCTTGCATCATTCTCATTTCTCTTCCCAATTTTTCCTTCACTTCTGTTATTTGGTTTTCAAAATCCTTCTTAAGCTCCTCTATGGCCTGTAACAAGTTTACATTTTTCTTGGAAGCTTTTGGTGCTGGAGTTCTAACTGTCTTCCTCTCATTCCATGCTTTGATCCTTTTTGTCCCCAAAAAAGGAATCTAAAGTTGGATTGCTGAGCTTGCTTTGTTTCCTTTGCCTGCTCATGTTGCCAGTCAATTATTTGACTTTTGGGCTCCATAGAACTCCGCTTTCAGAGGGGAGAGCTTTGTCCCAAATCCTGGGCTTTTCACAGCTGCCAGAGCTATTAGGAGGCTGCCGTCTCTGCAGCCCCCACCAGCTTTGGCTCACTGGTCACACACCTCAGGACCACCACCCAAGACCATGATCCCGATCCAGGCAGCTCAAGGCAAGAGCACTTAGCCTCTGAATGATCGCTTGGCCTCCCTGCAATCTGCAGGCCGGGAGCTCTGAAGCAGCCACATGGAGGTGGCTGCAGGGCCACCACTTCAGACCGCTTCTAACTCTGGAGGCAGACAGCAGACCCTCTCCCCCAAATTTAGCCAAGTTCCACTGACCTTTCCCTTTGTCCCTGGCTCTTATGGGTTAATAATTCTGGAAATTGCCACAGCTACCAGTGATCCGCTCTCCTAAAAGCTTCAGCCGCAGCTTGTCCTGACCACCCTGGGGCTAAAGCTGCTGGTTCATGCAGTGCTGGTCTGGCTCCCAGCATGCTGTGATGAACCCTTTCTGTCTGCCTGCTGGGCTGCCTTCAGCAGGAGCTTGATTCTCTGTGATGTTGTGGGTTTTGGAGCTTTAAAATTTGTTTAGAGTCATATTTTATAGGTGTTTGAGGTGGTTATGGGGGAAGCTCATGGAATTCTCCTGCTTCTATGCCGCCATCTTGACTCCACCCCCTCGGTAATCCCCAGACTTGTGTTTTCCCTGCATGTGTTTGACATTCCCACATGTGTTCTCCTGGCACAGCACTGTGCAGGAGAGCATGTCTCTGTGTGTTTAATGGCAGGGGAGAGAAGTGGTAGAATGTTCTATGTCATTTACCGCTGTTTCATTAAGTGCTTTGGTTTTGAATTGATGTGTTTAGTTTTGTCTAGTTTTGTTATTGTTTTTAAATGCATTGTTTAAGGGTTCTTGAACCATGGGTTTGATTAGATGCTTGCCCAAGCACTCCTCAAATTTAATTACAGGGGCCTAAGTTGAAGACCAGGATAAAGACCATTCAACACAGATGGCTTGCAATCTGTCAGTGAAGGAAGAGCCCACATGGACAAACTCATGGAACTATTGCAGGAAATATCTTATGGAATTTCAGAGTTGAACAGGCCCTCAGACACCTTCTAGCCATGACATGACATAACCAAAGGTCTTTCACAATCACTGACAAGTGGCCATCTGGTTTCTGCTTCATGATCCAATGCAGAAATCTTAGCATCATAGCTCTGGGTGAGAAATAACCTTAAATGCCATCTACTAAGCCCTCCTCCTATTTTACAGAGGCCTAGAGAAGTGAAATTACTTTCCCAAGGTCATAGAGGTAGTAAATGGAAGAGTCAAAATTTGAACTCCAATCCCATAATTCCTAGGTGAGCAGTCTTTCTGCAGCCACTCAGATTGTTCTGAGTAAAAGCTTTGTAAACACTAGAGTTCAGCAGAAAGGTCAACCATGTCTACAAGTTCCCTGCTCCTTCTTTCCCAAGCACACTGAGGCCATGGGAGAGAGAGAGGATCCAGGGAGCTGGCAGTTCCTACGGGCTTCCCAGTTCCTATTACGGAGCTTGGCTGTCAACTCATCATTTCCCTCCCCACCCTAATAAAGAGTTGATCTTTTAGCTCATCGGTGGAAGAGAAGCTCCTGGGCACACACTAAAGGTGCTTGTCTGGGTGTGCCTTGAGCTCTTTCTAATGAGAGGCCATAAAATACCTATCTGACTGCTTAATAGGTCCTGGAAAAGGCAGGCTCCAGTCAGCCAAAGAGCTACGCCTTCTTAAATAATGCATCTGACGATTGACATAAGTGCTGAGATCAGGCCACTGCCTAAAAGCAGGGAATTTGTTACTGTGGAACAGACAGATACTGGACAAATTTTCCTTATGATTCAGAAGCAGTAATTAGACCAAAACCAAGCAGAGCATACACACCTGGAAGGGGAATACCAGGCCAAGCTTGGCCGGTAAGGCTGCCTGAGTCTGGTAGATTGCCGGGTGATTTCATGGTAAGCAACAGGGGCTGGGAGAGGAGAGGGAATGGAAAAACCCTGGCCAGTGAGTCTTGAACCTACTTCTAGTGAAATTGATGTGATCAGGCACAAGTTGGGAGCAGCCCAGTGTAGTGGAAAGGGTGCTGGCTTGGGAGTCAGAGGTTCAGAATTCAGATCCCATCTCTGACACTTATTCCCTGTCTGATCACGAGAAAGTTACTTTATCTCTCTGGGCCTCAGTTTCCCCCCTATAAAAGTAGAGGATTGCGCTTAATCAGTAGGGTCATTTCTAGCTCTAATTCCTCTCTGAGCCTCCTAGTTTCAGAGCCAGAAGAGATCTCAGAGGGCATCTAGTTCAACTCTCTAATTTTACAAATGACAAGATTGGTGCCCAGACAGATGAAGTGATTTGTCCAATGTCACACAAATAGTAAATATCAGAGAATTCGAACCAAGATCTTTTGACTCCAGAGCCAGTGATCTTTCATTTTATCAGTGAAAATATCATTAAGGAAATGGCAATGTTAGCTAGCTGCTTTGGTCCCTATGGACCTTGGAACCCTTCCTTCTGACTCACAGCTGAAACCTCCCAGATGTGTAGAATCCCCCTTGAGAGCTCCTTGAGATCCGAGACTGTCTTACTCTACTATTCGGGTCTCAAAGGCTTAGCACAATGCTTGACACAGAGTAAGAGCTTGGTAAATGCTTATCATTCATTCATGCATTGGTGATGCCTCTCTGTCTGGGATAAAGGGGCAATAGACCAGATCAAGGGTCAGCAAATGATGGCCCGAAGGCCAAATCTAGTCAAAAGTCCCTGAGCTAAGGAACATTTTTACATCTTTAAATTTAATAAAACTTTATCTTAAAATGTGAAAGTCATTCTTAGTTCACTGGTGGGCAGAAGAGAAACAGGAGCTGAGGTCAAATTGGTCCAAGGGCTGTATTTTGCTGATGCCTGGATTAGATAACCTCTATAGTCTCTTCCATCTAGGGCATTCAATGTCTCTCTAAAGACACAATTGCTGTTAGGATGAAACAAACTCACTGAGATACCAATTGGGTATCCCAGAGAAGTGACTCTGCTTCACCTCTGCTCCACTCCTACTTACATGACCACAACTCCTCAGTCTCTTGTTCAGCCATGTTCCATGTTGTACTACCTACCTTTGATTATTCTCAAAATGTTTGTCTCAGGTCCTCTCCCCTCCCCCCCTTCCCCTCCCTTCCCCTTCTCTTCTCTTCTCTTCTTTTCTCTCCTCTCTTCTCTTCCCCTCCCTCCCTTCCCCTCCTCTCCCCTCTCCCCTGTCTTCCCTTCTCCTCCCTTCCTCCCTCCTCCCCTCTTCTCCTTCCCCTTCCCTTCCTTTCCCTTCCCTTTCCTCCCCTTCCCTTTCCTTCCCCTCTTCTCCTCTGTCCTCCCCTTCCATCCCCTCCCCTCCCCTCCCCTCTCCTCCTCTTCTCTTCTCTTCTCTTCCTTCCCCTCCCCTCCTCTCCTCCTCTCTGTGTAGACAGTTCCCTAACATCTAACCCTAATTTCTCCCCTGAAATCTAGTCCCACGTCATGACCTGTCTTTTGAACATTTTAAATTGGATGATAGCACCCCCCCCAAAAAAAAAACTGAAGCTCAGCATATCCAAACAGAACTCACTGTCTTCCCAACTTTGTCCCCTAAAAAAGTCTCCCCCTTTCCCAGACTTTGTCTGTACTGTGGAGAGTACACCATGTTCCCAGGCATCCAGATTGGTAATCTTGGTGTCATCCTTACTCCTTATTCTCTCTCACCCCACGTAGCCAATATACTGCCGTGGATTGCTATTTCTATGCTTATGACATTCCTCACCTCCATACCCTTTTCTCCATTCATACAGTCACCCACTCTAGTTCATCCCTTGTGGCCTTTTGCCAAGGCAATGCTTGGCACATGGTAGGCACTTAATAAATCCTCATTGACTGCTGATTGGTTGATTGATTATTACAATGGCCTCCTGAGTGATCACTTCCTTCTCCAATCCATCCTCCACACAGCTGCCAAACAGATATTCCTGAAGCACATGCCATTCTACTACTAAATATACTCCAGGAACTTCCTACTCTACACCAGCCTCAGACACTTAATAGGTGTGTGACCCTGGACAAGTCACTTAACCCCCATTTGCCTCATTTTCTTTATCTGTAAAATGAACTGGAGAGGAAATGGCAAACCATTCCAGTACCTTTGCCAAGTCCACGGGGCCACGAAGAGTCAGACAGCACTGAACAACTCAACAACAACAACAAGAAGAAGCTTCCTATTATCTCCCTTTATAATCTGACTCCAACTTACCTTTCCAATCTTATTACGTAGCACTATCTTTCATTTAAATCCGTGTCACCATTGATTAGCATGGTGTCCGACACACTTAACAAATGCCTTTCATTCGCTCATTCATGTATCCTACAATCCAAGTGGCCTTATTGTTCCTTAGGCACTAGATTCCATCTTCTGTCTCCAGGCCTTTGAGCAAGTTGTCCCTCATGCCTGGAATGCCTCTTAACTCACCTCTGTCTCTTACAATTCCTAATCTCTCCAAGACTCAGCTCATCCCCTTCTACACGGAACTTTACCTGATCCACCCTAATGGATAGTGCCTTCTCCTCACCCCCAAATTATCTTGTACTTATTTATTTTTGAGTGTATATATACTAATCTACATACATGTTTTTCTCCCAATAGACTATTTCATAATTTACTCCAGCTCCATTCAGGCACATCACCAGGAGTGAAGGAGGTAAATGGTGGGCGTGCTCTAGGGTTGGGCTTGGAAAGTCATGGCAGCCACTGATAGGACAAGGGAGCAGGAGATCTGAGAGTAGAGGATAGTGGAGAGGTGAAATGGTTAACCAAGCTGTCAAGACAGGGAAAGGAGGCCTGACTGTGTCCTTGGTTTCACTTTTATTCAGGATTACTGAAAGAATGTTTCAGTCAACTGCCCCACTTTTCCACTTTCCATACCTATAACTTCCCAGACCAAAAGACTTTTCTTTAGTCACCACTTACCTACCTATCTATGTGGCTTCCTCCTATTAGGGTCTGAGTTCCTGTAGCGCAGGGATTGTCTCACTTTTGTAGCTCTGTCTTGCCACAGTACCTCTCCCTTTGTCCAGTCACCACAGAGCAGATTTGTCCTCTTCTCTTAAATTCATTGGTCCTTTCTCCCTCTCTAGAGTTTCAACCTGATCCTTCTCTCTGGTGAGAGTTAAAGAAACTTCCTGTGATATGATCACAGTGTCCCACTATTCCATGTCTATAGAATCATCCTACACAGCTTGTTTCACTGCCTCAAAGGGTTTATTGGATAGATAATTATCTCAGATTTTGAGTATGCAACCACAATGTTACATGTATGTGACAACATGGATATAAATGCTTGCTGCCTGCCACGATTCCTGCTTTGGGGAAATACGTGTCAGGTAAGTCATAGGGTACTTGGAACACCCCCTTGCTAATCTGACATCTCAGCTAGATTCTCTCATTATTCCACCTTACCCCACTAGACCTCAGTTTGCCACTAGATGCCCTGTATTTTCCACATAGACACCTGGCAAGGCTCCCCACTCAACTCTCAATTCAACCAGCAATTATCAAGTATGAGCATCGTACTGCTGCTGGGGATGGATACCAAGACAAAACTCAATTGCAGCCCTTGTGGGGCCTTCATTCTCCTAGAGGAAATAATAATAAACAAATATAAGGCTTTGAAAAGTGTATGTATCTGACATATATCTCTGGAGTCTCACAATCATCCTGTTATGTAAGTACGTTGGTTTTTTTTTTTTTTTTTGCAGATTAGGAAATGTAGGCTTAATGAGGGCTTCTGGTCACACACTTAGCTAAGTAGCAGAAACAGAATTTCTCTGAGGTACAGCACTCTGCTCCCACCACCATCACAACCAGCAATCACCCTTCATCCCTCGGACAGGGACAGTGTCCATTACCTGGGGCATCCCTCTCTTTCTAGACTTCCTTTGAGTTTTCCTGTTTCTAGCCTCCCTGTGTATTCATCATTTCTTATGAAGCAATCACAATAATGAATAGTAGAGTTTACATAGTACTTTAAGGTTTGTATCCTTACAACAATTCTGGAAGGGAGGTGCTATTATTATCTCCATTTTAGAGATAAGGAAATGAAGGCAGACAGATGTTAAGTTACTTGCCCAGAGTCATACAGATAATAAGAGTCTGGATTTGAATTCATCTTTCTGACTCAAGGACCAGCTGCCAATTACATTAATGTACCATGTCAAGGTATTAGGAGACACCCTGTTTTCCAGAGCTAAGACCCAGCAAGAAAGCTGTGCCCCAAGCTTGACATAACAACAATCCTTTGTACTTTACTCTCTGGATAATCTCAATCTCTGGTAAAATCACATAATTATTGTATGGCTTTGACCAGAACCAGGTGTTCTCTGAGCTCAAATAAGCTGAGAAAAGTTCTGGTCATGAAGTCCTACTATGAATCAAACTTGTTACATTGTTGCTTTTACCTTTCCTTGTCAGGGTTACAGCTGACTACACAACCATTGGTTGTATATTGAAATCTCCCCACACTGCACCAGGTTCCCCCACTAGAGGCAAGATGCTAGTGCATGTGTCTAATTTGCCTCCTTGTTTGCAAGCTATTTTCCTCACTTAGAAATTAAACTTCTTCTTGATTCCTGGCTCTCCTGTCTCTAGCCTGTCCTGTTTGGCCCTGGCCATCAACAGATTAGAGACAGGTTCAGTCCAGTCGATATTAATTGGTGTCAGAAGTAGGGTTGCCCATTGGACTCTCCAGTGCTAGTGAGAATGGACTAGGGACCACCAGAGATTTATTTTTCCAGAGTCTTATCCTTCTGCCCTTATCCCTGCTCCAACCCTCCAAGCTCCTGCCTTGTTCAAGCTTGCCATTCTTTATGAGGAAAACTCACTGGTGATTCAATTCACTCTTGGGTCACACTATGCATTCTTAAACTGCACACATTTGTTAACTAGCCTCTCTGTACACCTCTGTTATTTTTTCAACTGCACACCTCTGTAAAATTGTAACTGCATCCCTCTGTTCTTTCTGAAACTGCCCCCTTCTATAACTGTGTGTCCCTCTTAAAAATTGGCAGTCAGAACTGTAACGGCATAATTTATTGGAATTGTTTGTGTCTGTTTATATCTGTTTTGGTGTTTTGTCTTTGTTTGTATCTTTGTGAAATGTAAAATGTCTGTGTCACATTTGTGTTGTTTGTAGATTCTGATACCCTGAAAGATTTAAAATGTATCCAACCAGAAAAAACTTCTAAGGGCTGTAGCCAAAGAACACTGGGAAAAATTAATGAACTTTTATACTTGAAGCAATTGTCAAAGTAAGCAGGACTAACTCCCACTTTAGGCTTTCCACAGGAGATTAGGTTATAAGAAAAGAGAAAAATAAAGAAATCTGCAGGACGTTTTTTCCCCCTGTCATTTCAGCTTTGGCTATGTTGAAATTAGAGAAACAAAGTCAGATAATCAAAGTCTGTGGAACCACTAAAAACATTTTAGCAGATTAAGGAGTTTGAAGAGTAATCATTTTAAGATTGCAGGGGAGAAGTCCTGAGATTTTGGGGGTAATTCCAAGTACTTACTATCTTCTGAAATAGTAAATTGTGGGGTACCATTCTATAGAATTTGTTTTAAAGAAAAATAAGGATTAAATTTTATAAAAATTAAAAGCATATGGCATTTCCTCTTAAAAATTGATAGCTTTGTTGTTTTATGGCAGTGAAGGAAGGCAGCCACTTTGGAAGTAATCCTTTATAGCCTTATAGCCACCTCTTGTTAACCCTTCCTTGATCATCTCAGATCAGATTCCCAAATAAAAGTGTAAGAAAAAATGCTAGAAAAATGTAGGTAAACTTGAATTGTAATCCAGTTGCAGAAATTTATTAGCTGTGTAATCAGGCAAGTTATCTTATCTCTGTTTGGCCCAGTTTCCTGATCTGTAAAGAGAAAAATAATAAAGGTACCCCTCTCAGAATTGTTGTGAAGATCAAAATAATATTTTTATTTAATGACTGGAATATACTAAGCACTATATTATTATTATTTCTTTAATTAAATATAATTGTTCCATACCTGATAATTCTAAAGTGTTAAAACCATTAAGATGCAACTAAGATCAATGATTTTTACATGTGATAATTTGAGAATGTAATTGATGTCATCTGAAGTTTTGTTTCATGTTTTATATACATGACATTGTATTATTATTGTATTCCTAAAATCCCTTATATTGTGAAATTTGAGAGGCTATTTTAAAGAAATGTTGTTAGACAAAACAACTTGTATTATTTGAATATTCACATTGTAATAACTTTGATTATTCAACCATATTTTCTTACTCCACTAAATTTCACTAAGTTTATCAACTGTGTGCCCTATAAACCAGAGAACAGAATGCCCTTGAACAATTATCAGAGAAAGGTTTCCATTCAGACATAGAGTACTATGTTAATAACAAAGAATATGGTGTAGATTTGGGCCAAGGGCACAGATGCACTCCTGGTGTGAATTACTGAGGCTGCCTCTGTTACATTACTCTTACAGGAGTAAGAGATTCCAACTTCCCACCTCATGTATGAACACCCCACCTTCATTCAGACATTCATTACCTCTTAACTGGCCTGTCATTATAGCCTTCTAACTGGTCTTGCTGCCTCCAGTATCTATCTTTTCCAATCTATCCTCCATCTGCCAAATGCACATTCCTAAAGAACAGATCTGAAGTCACTCTTCTGCTCAAAAAGCCTCAATGGCTCCCCTGTCCTTTAGGATAAAATAAAATCTCCTTTCTTGGTCATAGAAAATACACCATCACTTCTCTTCGCTTTTTCCAGGTTTATTTTGCATTACTGTCTCTCTTTTATGTATTATGATATACTGTTAGTGTATAGTACTGTATTACTATATATATATACAAACTTAGGTAAACTATCATACTTGTTGTTCTTAGGACCCAATACTATCTCTCATCACTATCATTTGCTTTCTTCTCACGTCTATCTCTTGTAATCTTTAGCTGCCTTCAAGCCTCAATTCAAAGTCCCTCTCTTTCAAGAAGTCTTTCCTTATTTTTCAGTTACTAATCTCTCCACTCCAACCCCTGACCAAACCACTTTGTATTTATCTTGTAAAATTCTGTATTTACTTATCTATGAACATGTTGTTACACACTTTCTCTCTTTTTCTCTCTCTTTCTCTCTCTCTCTCTCTTTCTCTCTCTCTCTCTCTCTCTCTCTCTCTCTCTCTCTCTCTCTCTCTCTCTCTCTCTCTCACACACACACACACACACACACACACACACACACACACACACACCCCTCCTCAGAAGAACATAAATGTCTTGAGAGTAGAGGTTTCACTCTTGTCTTTGTATTCCCTAGCCCCTAGCACAGGTGTCTTCTATCCTCTACATCATTTCTTCTAAGAGCCAACAACCACTGTCCTTTCAACCAGTCCTTGTATGGCACAAAGAGTAAGAAGGTGCTTAATGAATGCTTATTGATTAATTGACTGATTTTCCATATGGAGAAACAGGAGTCCAGATGGGAGAAGTCATTTGTCCATGGAGCAGAACATCTCCAAAACTCATAGGTATTAACCCATAATGGCAGAGTGGTGGGTCTGAGGACCATAGATTTCAAACTGAAAGAGAGCTCAGAAGCTACTGAATCCTATTCCATCACTTTTGAACTGAGGAAACTGAGGCACAAGGAAGTCAAATGCCTGGCCCAGAGTCACAGAGCTAGTGACTGTCTGATCTGGGATTTGACCCTAAGTCTTGCTGCCTTGTGATGCTTTTCAATATTCATTATACCCTATGGACTCTCTGGTGATTGAACTCCCAACTCCCATCATAGCATACAGTCAGTCATCACTCTTCCTATTCATAAGGCCCACCGCATAGCTGCCTTTTGGGCCTATTGATTTCATTCAATTCTAATCACAAGCAAAGACCCAGCCCCCTGAGACATTTTCAAGAGCCTTGAGTTCAAACTCTGTTTTTTACCATTCTTGGACAAGTCATTTAACCTTTTGTACCTCAGTTTCCCCACCTGTAATATGAGGGGGATTGGACTAGATGGTCTCTATGGTTCCTTCAATGCTATCTATTAACCAATGTTCCTATGATTGATTCTCTTGAGGTCTCAGTTTCCTTCTCAATAAAACACAGGGGTTGATTTAGGTGAACCCCTAAAATACTTTTCCACTCTGAGAACTGCAAACTCAATTTAAGCTTTGCTCTCCAAATGTAGACCAAAAGATCATGTGCCCCTCAGCTGCCCATAAGTAACTGGACAAGAATCACCCTCTCTCTGTACACAGTAGAACTTGTCCCAGGAACATTACTACGAAAGCTTTTTCACTTACAAAAAGAGAAGACAGATCCAGAGGCCTTTCCTCGCTCCACACTCAGTTCAAATGCACTGGAATTCTATTCTGCTAATGTTTTAAAAGCCCTGAACTTAAAAGTCCTTTCCTCCTTTGCTGGTTTGGGCACTGAGTTAGGTTTTCTTCTCCAGTGTGCTTACTATCAATGACACCTAGAACGATGCCAGAAAAAGCCTCCAGAAGGAGCTGCTGCTGGGAAAACCTGGGTCTGAACCTAGCTCTGGCCAGAACTGGACTCCCACACCTAATGTTGGCCTTTAAAATGTTGGCCTCTTGGAATCTGGAAAGTGAGGCAACGCTGGACTGTGTGCTTTTTGTTGTAGTTGGTCATCATCGTTGTTCATCGTCATCGTTGTTGCTGTTGTTTAATATATCTAATCAGCAGCCTGGACTATTGGATAGAGAGCAGGAGTTGAAACCAGAAAGATATGGGTTCTAGTCCTCCCTTTGGAGGCTGTGTGACCCTAGACAAGGGACTTCAACTCTCAAAACTCTCGATAACTTTCTAAGACTTTAAGTTGTGGAAAAGGCCAACCTGCATTGGTAAAAGGATTTCTCTCACTCAGAAGATCCCTGTATTAATAAAATCACAGGTCCAGTCCCTATCCTTTGTGCCCTTAACAAATCCAAACTTCCACTGTTAAAGTGATCTTCTAATGCCTCACCTTGGAGGGGAGATCCTACTGGGTTCTTCAAGGCTTTCTCAGTAAGATGAATCTCCTATTAGAAACTCTTTGTATGACTCAGCTCAGTGTTGGGCACCTAGGAAGGATGTCATAAATGTTTTTTCACTGACTGACTGATGAAGTGTAAGCTTGGACAGATCCTGTCAGCTAGAAAGGGTTTAAGTCCAACTGTAGGTCTGGTGACAAACTATCTGCCCATTGTCTAAGGACAGGTTCAATGAAGAGTACAGGGACTCATTGCCAGCTTAGCTGCAAGCTGATTAAATTTTTGGCAACTCTCGGTGGGTCTCTATTCAAGAGGCTTTCGGTAGGCATGAGTAGGCTGTAACACATTATCAACAAGGAAATGCAAAGATGTAAAGCATATCATTAAAGAACGTGATCAAAAAAAGAAAATGGGCCAGCAGCGCAGCAGAAGCAAGGCATAAACAATGAGCAGGCACACCATGATTTCCATTGGTATCCTCAAAAAGTCAATTCATCAGTCAATAAACACTTCCACTCACACACTCACACACACACATGCACACACACACACCCCTCCCCAAGAGGACAATTAATTGATTGATTAGAACAATTAAACCCTACCACAACATGCCTTATGCTGAGGATGCAAAGACAAAAAAAAGAAACAGCTCCTGCTTTCAAGGAACTGTTCTGTCAGTTAGGAGAATGAGAAGCTCCCTCTCCCCTTGTTGGGCTGATCCCCCAGGTCAAACTTTGGGGAGGATAGATTCCTACTACATGGGCAGATGTGAATGGGTATCAGTCTACATCTGTGAAGGAAATACACATATCCACGAGATCCCATCCATGAAAGTATTTCCATAATAGAGCAATTATGATTGTGAAATGCATAAAATATATAGTGTTAGCAAGGGAAACAAAGGCCAGCGAAAACAAAGATGTTTTCCTCATCCAAGTTCATGGATCCCCTGAAATCTCTCCATGGACCCCTCGTAAGAACTCCCATTCTAATGAGGCTCAGACTCGTGGAAGACTTTTCCCCAAAGCTATCAGCATTTCTTGAAACATCAATGGAACTCAGCATTAGAAAATGTCTTCACCAACTGCTTATGGGTCATACCATGGAAACTAGCCCCAGACTTTAAGACCAAAAACAATATCCCCTCCCCCATCCCTCCAGGAAAATGACACTTTCCGATAACCTGACGTGGCCTGCCACCATTGAGGATGTTTGGAAGAATTGCTGAAACAGCTCCCAACACATTCTGGGACAATGGCAGCTCCACTGAGATATATTTAGAGCTTCCTTGGGCAACTAGAAGTGAATCATATCAAGTCAAGCCAGATGTCTGGAAAGGACTCTCAACACAGAAGAAGTACAGGATCACGAAATCTCAGCACCCTTCTGGTCCAGCTAGGACAAGAATCTCCCATTAACATCTACCCAACAAGTGGTCAGCAAGCCTTTGACTCAAGACCTCCAGCAAGAGGGAGTCCACTCACTTTGGATTTACTCCAATTGTCAAGTTTTTCTTTATGGCAAGCCTAACACTTACTTCTGTATAATTTGCCCCCATTGTTTCAGGTTCTGCCCTCTGAAGCCACACTGTCTTCAAACACTGGAAGACTTTTGTCCATTTCCCCCCTAAATCTTCTCTTCTCAGGCTAACCACCCCCATTTCCTTCAACCAATCCAGTTAGGTAGTGCAGTACGTAGAGTGTGGTCAGGAGGATCTGACTTCATATGTGACCTCAGCTACTTCCTCACTGCGTGACCTTGCCTCAGTTTTCACATCATCAGAATAAAGATAATAGCACTTACCTCCCAGGGTTGTTTTCAGGCTCATGTGAGATAACAAATATAAAGCATTTTGTAAGCCTCAAAAGTGCTCAGTAATTGCTAGGTATTATCATATCCTCAGATATTTGAAGAAAGCTATCAATGTTCCTCTTTCCCAGTCTTTTCTTCTATAGGTTTACTTCAATTTTTCCTCATGTGATAACTTGTTCCTTTCACAATTCTCAGAGTCATCTGGTCTAACCCTAGGATTTTATACCTGAAGAAACTGCAGCCCATGGGGTCAACTACCTCAGTGGAGTAGCTGGTGGGATCCACTAAGGGTTAATGGATGGGGAGCCTGGCATCTCTTAACATGCCAGCCCCACTCTGAATTCTTAAAAGTAAAACCAATGGCAACAGCACAGTGCTACCTTTGGATATATTGGTTAAAAAATTAAGTCTCATCATTTTGAGGCCATGGTAGATCCCTGCCCTCTAGGGAAGATGTGGCAGATGTGAGCTAGTGATTGGGGACAATTAACAGGACCCAAAGGAGAGAAGTCCTCCCCTCGGGAAAGGGAGAATATTCCAAGTCACCGTCTGAGATGGTAAACAGAATGTCAGTGCAGGTCAACCAGAGGCCATAGGGTAACCAGATCCAAGGGCTAGGCAGGAGTTCTGAATAATAATACAAAGCTAGGAACGAAAGTCCAAGCAGGGCAGAGCACACACAGCAACAGGACGGCGCAATGGATTTGGATGACCTGACAGTGTGCCCAATACAAAACCCTCTTTCTACTTGTCTCTTTTCCTTTCCTTTCCTTTTTAAAAATGTTACCAATGCATTTTGTCCCTTTGCTGATACATTCCCCAACAATTCCCCCAAAGAAGAGAGTTAAGCGAAATCAATTGACACACTGGGAAAGCCTGAAGCCACATACAACATTTAGCACCTGTAGGACACCACCTTCTTACCCACAGAGAGGGGTGCCAAGGGAGATACAGTGGAAAGAATGGTGGCTCCAGGGACAGAGATGAAGGTTCAAATCCCATCTCTGACATTTAAATACCAAGAGATCTGGGGCTAGTCTGGGTCCCAGTTTCCCCATCGGTAAAATAAAAGGGCTGAACTAGTCCTTTGGTCCCTTCCAACTCATGAGCTCTGATCCCAAAGGTCTCACACAACTTTTGGGTCTGAGATGAATAAGCCATACATCCTCTGTGTTCTGCATTGGCCTTGCTGGAGGTCTCTACCAATCATGCTGCAAACACCAAGATGACATATCTGCGGGAACCTCAAAGGTTCTGATTTCTGTCAACGCATATTTCACCTGAATTTCGAAGTTATTAATTCATTGAAACAGGCTGTGGCCATCTAATGAGTAAATACCAAGTCAGGAGCAACAAAGAATTCAGACTGGTGCGTAGAGAAGCTAACCAAGGTCATGATGAGTTTGTTTCCTCAGGGTCCCCATCAACGTCGACACCAGCCTTCATCTGCATTGTCTCACATCTTCAGAACCTGCCCTTCCACCACCATTGCTCTAGAATGCCTAGAACCAGACTTGAAACTTGTTTTGCCTTTATACTATCTGTGACAAAAAGACTTTTTAAAAAATCAATTAAACAAAGCAAAAATCTTTATTACGAAGAAAAAGAAAAGGAAAAGGCTTTCCCAGTAAATTAATAGCATAAATAAGGCTTGAGGTCAGAGTGAAGGATGGGACACTTAACCCATTCAAGGACTCTGTAGTTTCCAGAAGGATGAAGAAGTACCAACATTTCTCCCTGTCCTCCCACTCTCTTCTCTCCCCATTTTCTAAGTCTATCTTTCATACTAGTTCTAGAATAATCCTTTTTGTACTAGGATCTGGTCATGTCACTCTACTCCTCAAAAGCCTTCTATGGCTCCCTGTTGTCTACTAAGTATAGCTAAAGTTCCTTTACTGGTTTATGTTGCTTTGAGGATATCAAGAACTTAGAATATCTACTTCAAGCTAACTTTGGGGGTTATTGAATTAGATCTAAACCACGAAATATTGTCACACTGGAAGGATAAAAACTAACCTGTACCCATAAGATTGGCTTTACCAAGACCAATAGCCTGACCTCAGATGACCTGGTTATTTTAGAGGCATTGGATTTTGTAGTAAGGCATACAGCGTGGCTCGAGTCATCTAACAAATGCACCAGGCTAGGATAAGGAGAAAAGATAAGCCATTCAGGAATTTGGCAGAACTCCTTTGGAGTCAGAAGATATCCCAACGGAGGCCTTCATTGTCACTCCAGCTGTCTCTGTGTGCGTGTCCCTGACCACCTTCTCCTCCTGTGGGTGAAAGGGCTACCCTAACCAGCTTGAATCACTGGTATTAGAAGCCCTCCATACTGACACCATCAATCTTGCAGGTCATATCCCATAATTCTCCCTACCACAGATTTTAACAGATTTTAACCATATTGGAATGGACATCCCCTGAACACAGCTCAGGCACCCCTACTTCTATACCTGAGGCTACCTTAAATAAAGAGACCAGAAGTCATCTCTCCTCCTTCTGGCCCATAGGGTGATTTCCTGTCTCAGTCACCCGTCCTCTTGGGTACAGTTGCACCATGACAAGGATAAAGAAATCAACCAATAGTCTCTGGTCATATGTGCCATTTATTTTTTTTAAGGAGGGAGAGATGTTAGGAAATTAACATTGTATCTCCTTCATTCTATTTCAGCACAAATAAGATCATCTGGGTAAGACTTAAGCCTACTCAGTGGTAGTTCCCACCTATGCGTTGGCCAAGCAGTAGGAGCTGCAGACCAGTCTTCAGTAGGGCATGCATGGCACCTATCTTCCTTCAGACCTATCAGTAACCTCAGACTAAGTAGTAGCCAAATCTAGAGTTGGGGCAGCCCATTCACCCTGAAATTCCTCCTTTGTCACTGCCTTTTCAGCAGCTTCCTCCTATTCTGTCTCCTCCAGATCCTTAGAAAAGTAAAAGTCAGACATGATCTCCCATGAGTGCTCATGGGAGATGGCATCACACATACATAGGACTTCATGGTCAGCAGCCACCACATCAGACCTGCAAAGCAAGCTCTCTTGTTGTTTTATGGGCAACAGTTGGAAGGTTAACAAAATATACTTCACTCCATAACTGAGGATCAGTCCTAGAATTAGTTGCTACCAAACTCCCAGAAAGCTTCCTGAATCTAGTTAGTGAAGACAGCAGGTGAGAAACATCCATCTATAGGTGTGGCACAAATAGGCCAGCAGTACTGGATGAGGTGGCATCACTTAAGAATTTCATTGATGCTAAATGACAAGACATATCAGCAAGTACCCTAGCATACTCAGGGTGGCTGCTAGCACAGGTTCTTAGATCTGCTTTTCTAAAGGAAAGCAACTCAAAATGGGTTAACAATCTTACTTTAATCAATCAAACACATATCATTTACCTAGTTCAGGGGAAA
>CM053581.1:14140470-14162916 GCA_028627135.1 Pseudochirops cupreus | reverse complement strand
AGTCACGTAGCCACTTTAGCAAAGGGCCTAGGGGCAGGGAAGATCTTCAGATTCCCATAACACAAGATTGTGTCATGAATTTGAAAGACTTTAGGATTCTGAAGAACACTGGAAGTTATCAAACATGGAAGATGATAGCATTGATTATTTATAGGGTGCAATGAGTCATTTATGTGTATTCTGAATTTTCTATGGAATGGAATGAAGATTATCCTGCTCCTTGTATGCATTTGTTACCTTGAAAGCTTTTATGGGATCTGAGGAACCTTTTACACACATCTGTGGAGACCAAAAGGCTAGCGTTATCAGTACTCTATTCAGAGATTTCCTGGAAGAAACACTGGTGGTGGGAATGTAAACCAAAGATAGAGTGATTTAGGGACTGGCCCCAAGCTTAAGCCCATTCCACTGGTAGCAAGTATGCTTTGGCTCACTCTACTAGAGTGAGGTCTGTTGTCTATCTCCTTGAGAATTCTGAGTGCCCTGAAATGTTGGAATTGTCTCATATCTAATGCTACCCGCTCAAGTCCCCACTGCTCCCCCATCCCCACAGTGTTAGAAACCAGTGAGTAACAACCTAGTTCTATTTAACCACTTTTAAATCACTAATTAGCTTTTACAAGGATACAGTAATCTTAAAGAACAAAATTATATTCTCCCAACAATTGGAGGAGTGAACGCTCCCTTATTCCAACTCTGTCTCTAGGGAGGGTGGGTTCACCGTTAACACAGTTTCTGCACAGAACTTGTCCTGCCAGGTTCATGGCCAGATGCAGCATGGAGATGAGCTCTCATTTCAGCTCCCCCTAGACTAGGACCCAAAGGACAGGCCTGAAGGTTAGTCATTGCTCCTCAGGGCATCTATGCTGAGCTGGCTGTGAAACCCAGAAGCCTGGATGCCAGGACAGTGCTCTACCTTCACCTAAAATGGAAGAGCAACTATCAAGGCAAGCAGAGACCCCAGGGCTGTATTATTCACAGAGCCACATGGCAGCACCTCCTCCTCCTCCTCCTCCTTCTCCTCACAGGCATAGTGGAAAGGAAGTACAGAGACAGCAGTCAGGACTTTACTGTTCTGTGCAGCAAACACAAGCTTGTCCAATTAGGAACTGCACTGCTCATGAGGGTCGAGGCTCGGAGAGCTGGGCCTGGCAGTGAGTGGACCAAGATTTTGGATCTTGGTCCATTGATGCCAGAACTGTTACTATGGCAAGGAATCAGAGGAAGGAGGAAACCCAAGCCACCCAGTGGAGGTGGCAGCTGAGTCATGGAGCTAACCAGACAAGTGAGTTGTTGGAAAGACTAGGAGAATGTAAGCCAGCAGAGCTGCAGGACTTCCCAAGTCCGGGTGGAGGCTGTGGAGAGGGGCAGTGGGAACTAGAGGGATGACTGAGGCACAGGAACAGCCAGTGGCCAATAGCAAGTCCAACCAGACTGCCAATGAGATCCTGACTCATGATGGAAGCAGCTGGGCTTGGTGTGGGAATGTCCCAGGCTCAAGAGACTTTCTCCTATTTCCTCCCATTTAAAGGCAGGAACCTGGAGGGGGGATATTTCCTTTCCAACTAAGTTAGGGGCAAGGGAAACAGAGGGCACCCTGGGAGCACTTCTATGGCTTTACATCTCTATTTCTCTTCAAATTAAATGCTTTTAATTATTCTCGTCAGTTCTTTGGCTAGGTGTCTATTAGCACCACAATCAATAACCACTTAAGTCCAGCTGGACGTTGGAAGTTTTCCATTTCTGCCTTAGCAAACTAAGACAGTGCTTTACCAGGGACTTTCTCCAGAAAGCCAGAAAGCATTTTTAAGCACCTACTATGTGCCAGGCACCATGCTAAGTTCTAGGCATACAAAAAGAGGCAAAAGACAGTCCTGCCTTCAAGGAGCTTACCACTTAATGTCAAGAATGGAAGGCTGTGTGCTTTCAGGGTAGGATTAACCTGGTCCATGGTATTTGTCTTTTGTGCTTGTTTTAAAGCTTTTGGGTGCCTTTTTATTTCTCTACCAGTCCATTCCTGATACCTTTGTACCCTCCCTCATAACAATTAAAAATATTTCAGCAAAACTTACCAGAAAGGTGACTGCTTCAATGTGTGCAACATTCTGTACCCATAATCCTCCCATCTGTCTCTAATGAAAGGAGGGAAATATGTTCCATTATCTGTGCCCTAGGCTCAAGATTTCTATTTACCCAGAGATCTTTATACTTGTCATCCCTCACATTGCAGCAGTATTTCATTCATTCCCATATCACAGTTTGCTCAGGCATTTCCCAGACACTGGACACACGCCTTATTTGCAGCTCTCTCCTATTACTAACTGTTACCATAAGAGTTTTTCTACATTTATCTTTTCCATTCCCCTCATATCTCATTGTACCAGTTCCCCTCACAGAAAGCTTCATTGACCTCCTCTCCCATGCATGGTGTTCTCAAGCCCCACCTTACCCTAAAACTGGGGTTCTTTGCCTTTTGAGGGGGATCTTGGATGCCTTTGACAATCTGGTGACTCTTAGAGACCCCTTTTCAGAATAATGTCTTTTTAAAAAATTCCTAATTGAAGTACATACTACATTTTAGTTAGATGGGAGTTAAAATAAAGGTTTGAGGAGGTGGGGTTTCCCATCTAAGTACACAGACTCCATAGATCCCTTCAAGGTCCATAGAACCTGGGTTAAGAATCTTTTCCCTAGAGAGTTTTTCTACAACTGGTAAGTTCAGTGGTGCCCCTAGAAGGAGGGCAAAAGTCTTTAGTCCAGTGGTTACAAGGAATATCTTCTATTAGTTTGCTCCTGACCTTCTATGAGACAGTAGGTGAGTCAAAACAATCAAGCCTTAGTTTTCCCACCTATAAAAGGGAATCATCTCTGAACTTTATTTCACTCATTGGGTTATCCTAAAGATGAATTAAATATATCCTATAAAAACACTTTGGAGTTCCTCCAAGATGGCAATCTACACACGAAGGAGGTAATTATCCATTTACCTTTGAAATAGGCTGGTGGATTCTAGCGTTAGATTTTCCTTCCTCCCACCAGCTGCTACGGATAGAATATAATCATTTGGCCAGTTACCTAACTTCTCTTCTGACAGAAGCTTATCCATCTGTGAAATGGGTCCTATAACAGCTAACCCCCAGGGAAGTTCATGCCAATTAATATTTATAAAATGCTTTGAGGTCCACAGATGAAAGATGCTATATAAATGGAAGGTGTTATTATTATTTTTAGAGGAAGAGAAATTACACTGTGAGTTTGAGACTACTTAACTGTAGTCCCTTGCTGAAGATTAAGGTCAGGCATAAAATGAGTTTCCTGGGAAGCTTGTATAAAGGCTCAACGATGGGTTAATTCAACCAGATAGTCTCTCCTTGTTAAGATTAGCAGGGGACAGACAGCCTGAGAGACAACAATGTTCAAGCAGGGCCAGCCTGAAGCAAAATTGTAAAGCAGGTGAGACTGGCTTTGGCATCTTGTCAGGCCCCTGTCAGTGCACCCAGAAGTCCACTGGCCTCCAGCTGGCCCATTCCTCCTACAGCAGCCTTCCGCCACACCACTACCCCCTACACACACTCACTTCAGTTTAGCCCTCACTTGCCATGGCCTATTACTTCCCTTGGTCCCCATATTAAAATCTATCTTTCCATAAAGAAGTCGCTTCACCTTTCTGGGCTTCTGACTCCTCATCTGTAAAATGAGAGGGTCGGCCTCAACGCTCTCAAAGATTCTTTCCAACTCCAAATCACTGATCTTGTTCTCTTATAAAGACAATGGAATCCCTGACAAGTGTTACTGATTAAAACCACCTACTGCAGACACCATCTTAAAGGGGAATTCCTGGTGGTCTACCAGGCCTAGAAAACCATTTGGAATGACGTGAGAAAAGTCACTGAATCATTCATTCCCTTTAACCCAAAGTCTCTACCAGCTGTCATAGGCTCCAAGGAGGTCAAAGACAGAAATAAAGGGCCCATCTATGCCAAAATATCTGGAGCAGTGCTTTTGTGTTAACAAAAATGAAAACACCTGGAAATTAAAGGGCTGCTCATGGACTGGTGGAATGGCCAATCAAACTGATCCATGACTCTCATGGAATACCATTGTGGCATTAGAAACAATGCACATGTGGAGCTCCGAGAAACAAGAGAAGAGTTGTATGAACTGGTGCAGAGCAAAGAAAAGCAGAAGCAAGGGGACAATTTGGGTAAGGACTAGAGTAATGTAAATACAAGCCATGGCAAAAGGCAAATTCCTGTTACCCACAGTCACCAATCTTGGTTCCAAAGAACAGATGACAAAACAGGCTGTCTTCATCTTGGTACAGAACAGGGCAACTGCAAGTGTAGAGCACTATATACACCATCAGTCAGGGTCATTGGGCTAGTCAATTTTGTTTGCTGGTCTTTATTTGTTGTATGGAAGGCTCCAGCATGGAGTGAGTGAGTATAGAATGTATCAGGAAATTACTATGGTGTTTTTTAAGTGAGTCAATAAAACTTAAATAAAAACCAAATTTAACAGAAATAAAGGAAACTTCCTGAAGCTGCAAATCCTTAAGCCAAATAATATAACCTCTCTAGGCTTTAGTTACCTCATCTGAAAAACAGGCTCAGAAATTGGAGCTGCAAGGAATCTTGGATTTTTCTCAATCAACTTATGTTTTGTAGAGAGGGAAACTGAGACCCAAAGAGCAGTGACTTGCACAAGGTCATACAGCTACTTGATGTCAGAGACAGGACCAGAACTCAGGTCCCCTGATTCCCAGTTCAATATCATTTGCATTTCACCGGCCCTGATGATTTTGCTACTGAACTCACTAAATTCTTGAGGCTCCTGGCAGCATGATTCTGTTTTAGTAAAGGACACCAGGTTTAGTATTTCCAAAGACACATGACTGAAAGGGAACATATTTGGAGACAGAGGATGTTTTCGAGCATCCCTTAACTCATAGTGTGTAGGTAACAGCCCTTCTTGGCTCCTTCCTTAGGTAGTCACTCAAAAATCGTTTAACTCCAATAGCGATGGGAGGTCCTTAAGCAGCCTTGTGCCAATCTGTGACCTCATGAAATTGTAATAATGATAATGAGATTAATAATGACTAATATATACAGTAATTTAAGGTTTGCAAAGCACTTTACATTTAACCTCTAGGTGGCACTGTTAGCCACTAGCCTGGTCTGATTCAACAGAAAAGATCTGGGTCAATCACAAGATTATACAGTTGGATATCTAGTTCTATCCTCCTGAGGAGGAGTGCTAGAGAAAAGTCAAGTTCTCTGTGGTTCTCAAAGAATAAATATCCTCCTTTTCCAAGTTTTACTTCTCCATAAGTGACTATGCTGGCTCTAAAGACTAGGGACTATTGCCAGTGTAGGTAAGCATTCAGGAAGAGCTTTCAAGCCTGCATCCTTCCACCAGCCGTGTACCTCCCTCCTGAACTTGCTCTCTTCCATGGAGCCCTCATCATATGACTTAGGTAGAGCAGATCTTCACAACATGTTAAGGCATGGGAAGAGGACTTTAGTGTCCACATAATAGATGTTCAATAACCATTTGTTGATTTAATTTGGATCAAGGTCTAGTTTGCACCAGATGGTGTGTTGGTCTCCTTTGATATGTCAAACCCTTGAGCATCAAGGTCTAGAATTCAAACCAAACTACTTCAGTGTGGGAGATGTGTCACCTGTTGACAGCAGCCTCAGTCTTCTTACAACCGGCAGAGAGGCCTGTGAATTCACCAGTAGGCTGTTGTTGAGTCTTGCTTGATTCCTGACACCCTCTCTGGACTATCCTGTCCATGGGGTTTTCTTGGCAGATACTGGGGGGGTTTGCTGTTATGGGAGTCTGAAGATCTTCCCTGCCTCTAGGGCCTTTGCTAAAGTGGCTACTTGACCCTGAGAACCTTCCCTGATTTGAAAGTATACTCTGTTCCCTAATAGGCTGAATGTGGTTGCATGGAGCCTGTGGCGGGAGGCTTGTTTTTCGGGAATGCTCGATCCTTGTAGCTTTGTGATTGGGCAGTGGATCAAGGGGGCTGTGACTATCTCTGAGCCAGGAGAAGGCTATATATACGCCTTGATGTGAGGTTTTGGTTTGGGGCTCACTTTGAGAAGAGTTGTTTGATTTGACCAGATGAGACTCTGGGAAGCCATTGAGCCCCCTGGCTTTGAAAAACCCAGATGTTGGTGCTTCCCTCTCTGTTAACTGAATAGGTAACTGATGTAATGGTCAGGTGACTGGAAGCCGTCAGCTGATCTGTTTTTCTGTTTGTTTGTAACTTGTGTTTGCATTCTCTGAAGTTCAGGGTGCTGACTTTTCCCCCTGAACTAGGTAAATGATATATGTTTGATTAAAGTGAGACTGTTAACCCTCTCTGAGTTGCTTTCCTTTAGAAAAGCAGATCTAAGAACCTGTGCTAGCAGCCGCCCTAGATGTGCTAGGGTGCTTGCTGATACATTTGCCATTTCTTTTTTCTAGTACCTTAAGGGAAACATGTTGAGTGACTTGCCCAGGGTCACACAGCTAGTAAGTTTCTGAGGCCACATTTGAATTCAGGTATTCCTGACTCCAGACCCAGCATCCACTGAGTCAGCTAGTCACCTCATCTCAGTGACAAGAAGGTAAATGGCCCCTAACAAGGGCCATTCTCAGGGCCCATGAGGACTCTTTCTCAGTGAGAACTTCTGAATCCCTGAAGAGCTCTAACAACCATGACTGATGATTTGGTGAGGCTCTGGAACTATGTGGTTTTCCTTCCTTTAAAAGGAAGATTCTTCAGCTGAGCTCCAGGAACAACTCTGGGCTCGGGAAACTTGGAAAAGTACTTCCCACAAGCCTGTGTGTCCCTAAGATGTATCCAGCACCAGTCAGGAGGGAGGACCCATCGCCCTCTTCCTTTCCCTTCCCACTCTGCTCCTCATTCTCCTTCCTCTCCCCTCCTCCTCTCTGGGCCTCCTCTCTTCTTCCTCTTCGCCCCTCCTTCCTGTATTTCTTTTCTCTCTTTTCCGTCTTCTTTCCCTCCCCCTCCCCCTCTCTGCTTTCTTTCACTCCCTCTTTCCCTCCTTCTTTCTTCCCTTCCTGTTCTTCTCTCGGTGTCTCTGTCTCTCTCCTAGGCTGTCTCAGGAGCTAGACTCCATTGATTCGCAACGCTTGTCGATTTACAATGAGGAAATTGGAGTACACGGCGATCTCTAAGCGCTCTCGAAGCTCCGGTCTCTCCGCAGGAAGCCCCTCCCTCCCTCGGCTTCTCCAGACCCTGATTCCCTAGCCCACCAAGACCTTCCCACGGTACCCAAGGCGCCTTTTCTCCAGTTCTCTATAGATGGCATTATGAGTGCGGGAGCCCAGAGCGGGAGACCCAGGGGCGGGGCGTCCCCAGCCTCCCCCGGACTTATTTATAGCCCCATTGATCACGCTCAGAGAACTAGGTCATCGCGGCCCAGCAGCCTGCGTGGCTTCCTGCAAGACTGTCCCTCCCCTGCCCCTCCCCAGATCCCTTCCTCACCTTCTCTCCCTTCGCCCCTTTTCCTCCTCCTCTCTCCCCCCCTTTCCATCCCTCCTCCCACCCCTTCTTCCCGTCCCTTTCCATCCCATTTTCTCCACTTTCCATCTCCCTTCCTCCGCTTCCTTCCCTCTCACCCTCCCCTCCCTTCCCTCTTTCCCATCCCCTTTCTCCTCTTCCCATCTCCTTCTCCCTTTCCATCACTTTGTCCTCTTCCCATCTCCTTTTCCCTCATTTTTTCTGCCCTTCCCTTCCTCCTTCCTCCTCCCCCTCCCCTTGCCATTCTCCTTCCCCCCTTTTAGTCCGCTCTCCCCACTTCCCCCTCCTTGGCTGCCTTCGCGGGTCTGGGTGTCGGGAAGCCGGCGGAACGCTTCGGTGAACCGCTACCCGAACGATGCCCAGGAGGGAACCGGCCCAAGCTGGGGCCGCCTGGGCCTTGGCGCAGGCGCGGTGATTTTAATGCCCAGATTCCTGGAAGATTGGTCCTGGTGACTGAGGGGACATGAGGCAGAGCCTGACTGGACAGCAGCCTGAGCCGGAAGGAGGGCAGGAGTGTGTGTGTGTGTCTATGTCTGTGTGTGTCTGTGTCTGTGTGTGTATCTGTGTGTGTATCTGTGTCAGTCTGTGTTAACGCGTGCGCACTCCCCTGCAGAGAATAAGCACCACCACTGCCCTCTTTCCAGAAGAGGAAACTGAGGCCAGACGGGAAGGTGTCTGGCTCAGCAGTATACACCTAGTGTCAGAGGTGGGCTTGAGCTTCCACCCCGATGCCCTTTCCGCTGGACTGAGCTGCCTTGTAATGAGCTATTCCGAAATCGAGCTGTTTCTAGGAAGAAAATAAGCAGTGATCATGGAACCAATTTGGTCCAGCAGTCCTCATACTGCAGATGAGGGAGCTAAGAGGGCCAGAGTGGGGAGGTCAGTCAGCTGGACAAGCACTTATTATGTGTTTGTCGTTTGGTCATTTCACGGTGCCCAACTCTTCGTGACTCCCTTTGGAGTTTTCTTGGAAAAGATACTGAAACTGTATGTCATTTCCTTCTATGTTCCTAAGCACTGAGGCAGAAACTTGCCCAATGTCACTCAGATAGTAAATACAGGATTTGAACTCTGACCCTCCAGCTCCAAGTATAGTTCTGTGCACACTGCATGGGTCAGCCCACAAACATTTCTCAAGTGCCTACTCTGTACCAATAAAAGTATTTTTAAGTATTGGGAAGTCCAAGACAAATGAGAAAGGTGCCTACCTCCAGGAGCTTATGTTGTGTGGGAGGAGGACAGTATTAGTCCTGGGATTGGAACCCAGGTGGTCTTCGGAGACCGTTCATCCAACCAACCAGCATGGAACTCACCTTGGCCTCAAGAGTCAGGGAGACTTCTATCAGACCAAGACCCTTTAGGCCTCGCTGGCTCCCAGCCCTAGCACTGACTGGAAATCACTGACAGCTGCTCATGTGTATCTTGGGCCCAGACCAAAGGGGAAAAAATGTGCAAAGCCCTGGAGATACTAAGAGAAAATTAAAAACAGTTCCTACCTGCAAAGACTTTACAATCTACATTCTGCATTATGGCCACAGCAGCTGGCATTTCTAAAAAGCTGAATAGTTTGGGAAACACTTTACATACGTTATGCCTTTAGTTCAGTCTTCACAAGAATTCAGAGTAGTTGTAACTTTCATGCCCATTTTTCATGAGCTAAAACTGAGGGCCATATATATCAGATTGCTTGGGAAAGGGGAGGGAAGGTAGAATTTGGAACGCAAAACTTAAAAAAGAAAAAACAAATGTTAAAAATTGTTTTTTAACAAATGGGGCAGCTAAGGTGGCACAATGAATAGAGTATCCGCCCTAGAGTCAGGAAGACCTGAGCTCAAATCAGACTTGACACCTTATTGGTGTGTGACCTTGCGCAAGTCACTGCCTTGCCTTCACACCTCCCAAAAAATATTTTTACATACAATAAGATATTATTCAAAATAACGGAGTCACTGGTTAAATGACTTGCCCAGGGTCACACCTTTGGTAAGTGGAGGTGGGTCTGGGAAGTAAACCTAGATCTTCCTGACTCCCAGGTTCAGAACTCTGTCCACCAGCCAATTGAGACATAGATTTCAGGTTTCCTAAAATCAATAAAATTTTTTAAAATTCCCCAGGAAATGAGATGTCAGTAAGTTAACCTCAGTTCTTTTCCAACTCTCAGAATTTTATGCTTCCATGAATGACAGAGAGCTCTCTTACCCACATGGCTTCAGGGCAGTGCAACTCCCTGGGAATGGTGCTGAGCTTGGAGTTAGGGGAGATCTGGGTTTGAATCCTAACTCTGACACTGCATTAACTGCTCAACATTGGACAGATCCCAGCTTTTTCCCCGCCTCAGTTGGCTCATCTATCAAATGGAGATGACTGTAGCACCTACCTCATAGAGCTTATGTTTTGAAGATTAAGACAGAGCATATATATAAAACCCTTGGCACAACACAAATGACCATAGGAACATCAGGCATTATTGTGACCATCATCGCTATCCTCACCATCACCATCATCACCATCACCAACACCATCATCATCATCACCATCATCACCATCATCACCATCACCAACACCATCATCATCATCACCATCACCATCATCACCATCACCAACACCATCATCATCACCATCATCATAATTCTATCCTTCATAAAGGAAAAAACAAAGCTTTCAGGGTTTGGCATTTGAAAGCCTCCAGCTGTGATGGATGTAAACCCAGCCCTCCCCCCAATCTCTTCTCTCTCCCTGTTGCGTGTTTAGGGCAAACAATTTCAAGATCAAAGGTCTTGATGCAATCTGTGACAGGGAACAGAGTGTTCCTCTGGACACACAGCTGGCCAGCTCAGGGACAGACAAGGGACCTTGGGTCCTGTAGCCCCAGGGTCTATTTTTCTCATAGAATGTACCAGTCCCAAACACTAGGTCCTTTGAGATCTGGGTGTTCGCAGAGCCTGGCCAAAGTAAGGGGGAGAGGAAGGGTGAGGTGGGAATACAGGAAAGTTCAGCAGCGCTAAGAGGGGGAACCAACTAAATGATGCACTAGATCTCTTTGCGCCAAGAGCAGCCTGGTTTAGAGGAAAGGGTGCTACACATGAAAGCTGGGTCCAAATGCCCAGTGACCAGTACATGGTGAGGTCAATGTACTCAGCCTTATAAGCCTTCTCTGGTCAATGGGATAATTATAGCACCTCCAACACAGGGTAGTTTGGGGAAAGTGGTCTGTAAACCTTAAAAGGGACCTCAAAAACAGTGGTAGGAATAGGCCTATGAGGTTATTGGTATAGGGTGTGCCTGGGTAGAGACACCCACTCTACCTATGCCAGTAGGCACCTTCTCTACAGCTGGACATCTTAGGGAATTGTCTAAAGCAAAGGGGTCAAACACCAGGCCTTTCCCAGATTAAAATGTAATTGGGAAATATTTAGCACAATGGACAAAAATACAATACAATGTAGATAACGTTAATATGTGTTTTTCTAAGTCAGTATGTGCCCATAGGGACCCTTGTGTACAATTTAGTGACCTCGTTTCTTAGTATGACTCCACTGGTCTAAAGCACAGAAGCCAGGGTCAGAGAGCCACTGTGTGTCAAGGGTGGGACTTGACTCCAGATCTTCCTGGCCTCCACTACAGCTCTCACTACACTTACCTCTTACTACAGAAATAGGAGATTGCTGTCATCTTGGTTTCCACATCTGAAAAATAGGAAATGATTATTTAGATTTTAATGATACTAAAGGTAACAGATGAGAGAGAGAAAGAGAGAATGTTTTTGTTCAGTTTTTTCAGTCATGTTCAACTCTTCATTACCCTGCTTGGGTTTTTCTTGGCAGAGAGACTAGAATGGTTTGCCATTTCCTTCTCTAGCTCATTTTACAGATGAGGAAACTGAGGCAAACAGGGTTAAGTGACTTGCCCAGGGTCACGTAGTTAGTGTCTGAGGCTGAATTTTAACTCAGGTCCTCCTCACTCTAGGCCTTGCAATATATCTATTGCACCACCTAGCACCACCTGATACATGGATATATAAACGGATGGATGGATAGATAGATAGATAGATAGATAGATAGATAGACAGACAGACAGGTAGATAGATACATAAATGGATGAATAGTAGATGGATGGATAGATGGATGGATGGATGGATGGATGGATGGATGGATAAATGATAGGTAAATATAGATGGATGGCATGGTGGATGGATGGATGACTATATAGACATTACAGATAGATGATTGGTAGAAATGGAAGATAGATGATAGATAGAATGGATAGATAGATAGGTAGGTAGGTAGAAAGAAAGATAATTGACACAAATAGATATACAGAAAGATGGAACCACAGTATCTCAGAGGTGGAAGGAATATCAGAGACCTTTCAGTCCAACTCACACCAAAAAAAGAATCCCCTCTAACACAGTGGACAGGTGACCATACAGCCTTTGTTGGAAGGCCCTCTGGTCCAAAGAACCCCTGGCTTCCTGTAACAGCCTCCTCCACTTTTGGACAACTCTAATTTTTAAGATGTTTTTTCCTTACATCCACCCACAATCTTCCCATCTGCAACTTCCATATGTCACTCCTAGTTTCGTCCACTGAGACTAAACAGGGCAAGTCTTGTTGGATGTCTTGTGGATGGGGTTCTTTGTGTGAGTTGGACAAGATGGTTACAGTGGGGAGATCCCTTTCCTATATAGATCCCTTATAAGCAGGGCTTGTGATTCTTTTATTCTGCCCAGACAGGACACACTCTTAGAACACTTGATAGCATTTAAAAGTAGGTCCCAATTAGTGTGACTAAAGAATCCCCTAAAATAATCACATGTATTTGAATCTGCACCGATTGAAGTTATAATTATGTAAAATATGGTCATTGGTTTCAGCTCAATGAAAATATGCAGTAAAAATTCAAGTAATGCGACCATTTCATGGGATTCATTATTTAAAATTCCATCCTCTCCAATGCTCCTCTTCTAGACCTGAACATTTCTAACCCTTCTCCTATTTGTCAGATTATTTGATCAATCAACAAGCATTTATTAAGGACCTACTATGTACTGGACACTGTTCTAGGCACTAGGATACCAGTACGAAGAATTAAACTCTCCCCGACTTCCAAGGCGCTCATATGCTAATCAGAAAGACAGATACATATTAGTATGTGCAGAATATATAAAAAACAAAAGTAAGCGATCCCTGTCCTCAAGAAGTTTAAAGTCTGCTCCTGATTTTCTCCCATCTCTTCTTCCCTATACCTAAATCTCTGAATTAAATCCTAGAGTAGCTTGGGGTAATGTGAATAAAAAGACTTTTGGAAAAATACAATTACATCAGACTTGCATAACCAAGATGTTTTACATACATTTTCTCATTTTTCTTTTTACTCTTCCTATGAAAGAAGGAGATCATTTTCTTTTTTTTTAGTTAAAGATTTCTTTTCATGTTTTCTTGATGTCTCTTTTTTTATACATAGTTATGGTAAATATAGCACATTTCACACACTGACACACACACACACCACAACTCTTTTTTGTAACAAAGAAAATAGGCAAAAGGATTCAACAAAGAGACCAAATCTGATAGTGTATGCAATGCTCTCTGTACTACCTAGGTTCATGGGATTTGTTCTGTATATACTTAAGTAGGAGAGGGGGGAACTGGCCAGTGGAGGCTCAGTCCTTTGAGCATGCCTAGTCCACTCTAAGGACCAGGTCTGCATTGGTCAGTCTCTCTCCACCCTCTCCCTTATACTTGGACATAAATGTCTCTCCTGGCTAGATAAAAATGGTTAGTATTTATGTAGCACCCTAAGGTTTGCAAAGTGCTTTAAAAATATTTCCCTTGATCCTCACAAAATTCCTAGGAGGTGGGTGTCATTACTCCCATTCAATAGATAAGGCAGAGATTAAGTCAATAATCATTTATTAAGTGCCTACTGTATGTCAGGCATTGTGCTAAGTACTGGGAATGCAAAAAGAAGCAAAAGACAGTCCCAGTCCGTGCTCTCCACAAGCCACAATCTAATGGCAGAGACAACCTGCCAACAAGTATACTAAAGGCAACTATGTACAAGATAAACAGGAAATAGGGGGAGATGCTGGAATTCAAGAGGCTTCTGCAGAAGGTGGGATTTAAGTAAGCCAGGGAGGTCAAGCAGACTAGGGAGAGCATTCCAAGCTTGAGGACAGCCAGAGAATGTCTTGTTTGCACAAAAGCCAGGAGACCAGTGCCCCTGGATTTAAGAGTACATGGTGGGGATGGGGTAGGGGCAAGGAATAAGAAGACTGAAAAGGTAGGAGGAAGCTAGGTTGTAGAGAGCTTTGAATGCCAAACAGATCCTGGAGGCAATAGCCTGGAGTTTGAGTAGGTGGGGTGATGTGATCAGACTGTACTTTAGGAAGCTCACTTCAGTGACTGCATGTAGGATGGACTGGAGTGGAGAGGGACTGGAAGCAGGCAGATAGGTGCCCCCCTGCCCCCAGCAGCTAATACAATAGTCAAGGCATGAGGTGATCAGGGTCTGCACCAAGGTAGTCTCCATGTGAGAGGAGAGAAGGGGAAGTATTCAAGAGATATTGCAAAAGTAAAATTGACAGACCTTGGCAACAGCTTGGCCATATGGGGTGTGAGAGAGAATGAGTTGTCCAGGATGACTTCTAGGTTGTGAGTCTGAGAGACTAGGAAGAGTGTGTTGCCCTCTACAGTAATAAGGAAGGGGCAGGAGAGGGTGGGGAGTGTTAGGAGAAAAGATGATGATGTCTATTTTGGAGATATTGAGTTTTAAGGTGTCTACTAGCCCTCCAGTTCAAGATGTCTGATTGGAGATCAGCAGGAATGGAGCAGAATAAGTAGATTTGAGAATCATCAGCAAAAATGTGGTAATTAAATCTATGGGAGCTGATAAGATGACCAAGGGAAATAGTATAGAGGGAGAAGAGGGCCCAGGACATAACCCTGAGGAACACCTATGATTAGAGGGTGTGATCTGGAGTGGGGTCCAACTAAGGAGACAGGGAAGGAGTGATCAGAGAGATAGGAGGAGAACCAGGAGAGAGGGGGTTGTTCCAAAAACCTAGAGAAAAGAGAGGAGAAAGTGATCAACAGTGTCAATGGCTGCAGAGATGTCAAGGAGAATGGGCACTGAGAAAAAGCCATTGGATCTGGCAAGTAAGAAATCACTGGTAACTTTGGAAAGAGTGATTTCAGTGAAATGATAAAGTCAAAAGTCAGATTTTAAGGGGTTAAGAAGAAAGTGAGAAGAGAGAAAATAGAAACATCTCTTATAGATGGCTTTTTTAAGAAGTTTGGCTATAAAGAGCAGAAGAGATATAGGATGTAGGTAGGATGGAAGGATCAAATGAAGGTTTTTTTTCATGATAGGGAAGACATAGATATGCTTATAGGCAGTAAGAAATGAGCCAGTAAACAGGGAGAGATTGAAAATAAGTAGAATATGAGACAATGTTCTCAGTTGAGAGAGTGGAAAGAGGGAGTGCAGGGTAGTCTTGACAATGGATGAAAAGATTTAGAAGAGCCACTGTGGGAAGTGGGATAGTGAGTTCATAAGAGAGGTATAATACAATTGCCTAGCAGCAGTGAGGGCCCAGTTGAGGTTATGTGGCACAAATTTCTCCATCTTTGTTCAGTGGCACATGTATATGAGAGAAGACAATGAACAATGGGAGTGATCCAAGGCTGAGGCTTGGCTGAGCATTGATTGATATAAAGTGGATAGAGATTCAAGAGAGGAAGACAGTGTAGAATTGAATTGGTTCACCAAGAGATCATGATAGGGAGAAGAGGAGAGAATGTCTAGAACAAGAGAGATGATCTGGGAGAAAACTGAGGGGTCAAGGAATTGAGGGTCATCATGTGGATGAAAAGTAAGGTTTTATAAAGGAATGCAGAGGGCAAAGTGAAAAACAACAGATGATGATTGGATGAGGGGACTTCAGAATTCTTGAACATAAAGGTCTTACATTTGCAGGTGATGGAAAGATCAAAGGTATAACCATCTTTGTGTGTATCTCTAGTGGGGTAAAGGAGTAGTAGTTCATGGAAGGTGAGTATATTAAAGAACTGCATAGTTTGGGAATTAGAGTGAGAATCAATATATATATTTTTAAATCCTCTGATATGATGCAGGAGTTGGGGAAGAGAGAAAAATTGTGAGCCAGTTATCAAACACAAAGAAGGAAGGGGAGTGAATTAGGTTTCCATGGACAAAAGCTACCAGGATGTTGGTAAATATGAATATAATGAACAACAAAGGAAGAGAGGTTACTGAGTGATAGAAGAAGTAGAACAATTTGGAAGTAACAATGGAGTATATAAAAACCAGTGAACCAAAGAGAATGAGTGAAGGTACACCTCCTAGAAAGGGTGGCTAGGGAGACAGTGTCATTGGGGGAAACCAGGTTTTGTAAGAATTAGTAGGAGTGGGAGAGAAAAAAATTTATCTTGAGGCGAAATCTATTGCCTATGGAATAGGCATTCCAGAGGGCACAGTGGAAGGGCTGGGTGGAGCTAGGTTGAAACCCTGGAGTAGGAGGGTTGAATCGAATGGGAAGATGGAATTGAGTAGCAGGTGGGTGTGAAATGAGTCTCGGTTGATGATCTACAGGAGTTCAGAGTCATTGGGATATGAAGGGCATGACCAGAATGTTCATCACTGAGTGGGAGGCACCACTCCTCTCTCCTTAAAGGACAGGCATAGCAGGAGATAGAACACCTGAAATCAAAAGGAAGGTTGCTCTTCCTTGCACCAGAGGTTCTTCTCATCCCTGTTCGGGGACTGGGCAGGAAACAGGAGGAGGAAGCTGTCCTGTGCTGGCATAGATGGAAGTGGCTACTTTGGGGCAGGTGGAGGACTCCTGGATGTCCCCTAAAGCCTTTCCTCAGGAGATATGCTGTGCCCATCAGGAGATGGAAGGCTTGAGGTACCAGCTAGCTTGAGCGGGGTCACATAGCTAGTAATTGTCAGGGTCTGGATTTGAACCCAGGTCTCCCTGGCTCCAGATACAGCACTCTATCCACTAGCAACCTGCCTGCCTTTCTATTTATAAACTCCTTAAAGGCGTGGACCATTTATTTCACTTCTGGTGATGTATCCTCAGCACTGGCACACAGTAGTAACTAAGTAAATATTTGATGATTGATTGAAGTTTATTAGATCTCACCCCACTTTCCCACGGAGAAAACTGAGGTCCATGACGATTAACTGACTTCATCAAAGAGCTTCTCCTCAGAAGTAATTAATAAATGCCTGGTGAATGAATGAGTGAACAAATGATTTCCCAAATAGTGAAGCGAAAGATTAAATTGTACAAAATCTAGATGGAAACCCAGGTTCCTATCTTCTTGGTGGAATTGAGTGGACTAGATTTCCTCCAGATTTGAATTTAGCTGCCAGCCCTGGGAAAGGCTTTAGGGTCACTGCTGACAGCTGGGATTAAAAACCCAGACCCACAATTCTCAAAAATTCAGCTCAGCACATCAGGGGTCAGGTTTGTTGATTAGGAGAAAAGAGAGAGAAGGAGAGAGATAGAGAGTGACAGAGGGATGAAAGAGCAAAAGGCACAGTGGGCGAGGAAGAATGATGTCACCCCAGCCTCTCCTTGGCTCCAGGAGAAAAACACGCTGAATCACGTAGGTTTTCCTGAATTTAGGATGTGAATACCTTGATGACAGACAGCTTCAGCTGGGGGTGGTAGAAGCACAGAGCACAGAGTGGGCCAGAGGAAGGGGGAGGCCTTTACAGCGTGCCTTTCTCCAGCTGGCAAGGCATTTTGAAATGATAGAATCCCATTCCCCAAAGACCATTTCTTCTCTGAAAGGGCAGAGAGAAACTGAGATACGAACAGGAACAAGTGAGCAGCTTGCCTGCCCTTTTCCCCATTCCTTAAATACCAAGCACATTATCAGGACCAGAATTTCTGGACTGACTCAGTAGATGTTTATCAAGGATTAACAATAGGCCTGGCACTATGGGGCACCACAGGGACAAATGCATACATATAATCCCTTCTCAACATGAACATGAAGCCTTTCCTAATCCTCCCCAGCTTTCTTCCACTGCACCCCCCCAAAAAAATCCTAACACTCTGAATTCAATTGGTATATATCCAATACGTACACCTGTGCAATTCAATATATATGTATATATATATATATAAACAAGATATATATATATATATAATATACACTCTGTATATATGTAAATATACTTGAATATATATTCAATATACACACTTGTACATACTCTACTATACCATATCATATCATGTCTTTACATTATATCACTAGATTATATCATGTATCTTCTCATCTCATATTATATTTTATTATATTACATTATATCACATCCACATGTTGTCTTCCCTGCTACTGTAAGCTCTCTGAGGGGAGGGAAGCTGTTTCAGCTTTGTCTTTGCAGGCAGTGAGTACTCCAAAAACATTCCCGATTGTGGAAAAGAGGCCTCAGAACTCATCTAGTTCAGTGGTTCCCATTATGGATATGTGATGATGGTCTAAGGAGCTTGTACTGAACACTATTAATGGTGCCTTAAGCAGTAAAGAATTGTAGGCTATCATGGATAGTATATTAAATTAGTCTGGAAGTTCACAGGACATTTTGTTGTTGAAAAGAGTTTGAGGAACAGAGTTGGGAGTTGGGAGCCACTGATCTGGTTCAGTGCTTTTATTTACAGATAATAACAGGTGGAGAGAGCAAGTAGGTGGCACAGTGGATAGGGCACCATGCCTGGAGTCAAGAAGACTGATCTTTGTGAGTTCAAATCTGCCCTTAGACACTTACTATATGTGTTGTGACCCTGGACAAGTCACTTAATGCTGCCTGCCTCAGTTTCCTCATCTGTCAAATGAGCCAGAGAAGGAAATGCAAACCACTACAGTATCTCTGCCAAGAAAACCCCAAGTGTCTTCAAAATATGCAAGGAAAGTATACTGATAACTCTTCAGGGGTGTGTTGAAGCCACTTTGAACCAGAGCTGAAAGTTAAAATTTCAAAGTAAAAACCCCAAATGGGGTAATAGAGAGTTGGATGTGATATAATAACAATAACTAGATAGGCAGCATGTTACAGTGGATAGAGAGCTGGGAAAACTTGGATTCAAGTCTTGCCACTGACACATGCTGGCTGTGTGACCCTGGGCAAGTCCCTTTACTTCTTGGTGCTTGAGGAGCTCTAGGACCAGAAGCTCTAGAGAACGTGCCCCACATGGTCCAATGAAGGAGTTCCCCGTGTCAGTGATACAGGGCCAGTTTCTGGTCACACCCGTTCTGAGTTCAGCGCACTTTCTGGCACACAGCAGGTGCTTATTAAATGCTGGCATATTGCTTGATTATCAGAATAACTGAGTGGGCATAGCTGGATCAAGGAGGCAACTGCAAAAAGAAGTGTGGCTGAGGATCTGGGCACAAATCCGATCTCTGTCACAGAGAAAGTCATCTCATCTCCTGGCTTCAACATCCTCACCTGGAAAAAGTGACACAGTGTCGTGAAAATGGGACAAAGCTTGATGCCAGAAGGGACCAGGTTCAAGTTCCAATGTCCCTTTCATGCCTCCTGGTTGCATGGCCAGGACCAAGACCATTTAGCCACCACATGCCTGGATTTCCTCATCTATTCAGTGATAGAAGAATGTGCTTTGAAGAAAGGCTCAGATGAGATCATGCTTGGAGAATGCTTTACAAACCCTGGAGGGCTTTAGAAATGTTCATTATAATTTTGATAGTTATTATTGGCTCAGATTTGTGATTTCATTGGGACAGTCAATTTCCTAACCAGGGACTTCCTCAACTCATACAAATGGGGCAACAGATTTTATCTGTAAAATGGGGATAACCATAGCACCTACCTTCCAGGGTTGTTAGAAGGATCAAATGAGATAACATAGGTAAAGTGCTTTACAAACCTTAAAGCGGTATGTAAATTATAGTTATTTTTATTCATTTGTAACCTTGGAGTGTTCCCTTGGGGCCACACAGCTGGTGTGTATCAGAGGCAGAATTTGAACCCAGATCTTACTGACTCCAAAGTGTAGCACCAACATAATATTCACAGTGCCTATGGCAGCTATGAATATGCTGGCAGAATTCTGAATTGCAAAACATAACAGACTCTCCACATGGAACATAGAACCAAAACATTTATTCAGACACCAGAAAGCCAAATCCATCATAGCAATAAAGAAATCTATACACAAAAACAATGCAAGGGGTACCACCATCCCCAAGCCTTCCCCCTGCTAGGGCCTTCTTATAAACACTTATAGCTCAATGCCTGCTTTCTCTCTCTCCCTCAGCTCTAACTGCTCTGACCAACTTCTAGTCTCTGCTCCACATGCTCAGCAAGCTCCTCCCACCACAGACTCATGTGATTCAAGTCAGTCACATGGGCCTTTTAATGGATGGGAAAGATCTTCCCATTAAGCAAAAATACATTAACGATGCACAAGGCCAGCCACAGCTGCCTCTTCAGGTAGAATTATGTCTAAAATCAAAGAATCAGACTGCATTAACTCTGTGATCCTCCATTCAACAATCCACAATGTTTCTGAAGCATCCATTATCTATTGAGAGAAACTTGTATTCTGGGTTTAATTTCCATCCCTGAGGAAATTACATTTTAATGGAAGAAACAAGACAAACACTCAGGCAAAATGTCTTCAAAATATGCAATGAAAGTATACCTATAACTCTTCAGGGGTGTGTTGAAGCCATTTTGAACCAGAGCTGAAAGTTAAAATTTCAGAGGAAGCATTTATACCTCAGAAATCAGCAAATGCTGTCAATCTGGGCACCGATCTAATGATGCTGATTGTATAGATGTAAGGAAATATTAACAATGCTGCTAATGTTAGTAAAAATTTAAAAGTGTATTGGATAGAATAGAAGTGTACTTTTTCCCCCAGAGAACCAGTTATTAAACATTTACTAGTACACTCCAGTATGGTCTAGCCAAACTGGGTTTCTCACATATAACATTTCATTTCTCAACAAAGTGTCTTTGCACAGCTACCTCATTCCTGGAATGTACTCCCTTCTCACCTCCACCACTATCTTCACAACAAAACTCATTTTGCCCGCAAGAGGTCCAAAACTGAAGCCCTGCTCTTTCCCCTTAAACATTCCCCACTTCCAGCCTTTTCTATCACTTTCAGGGGCACCACTATGGTCTCAGTTCCAGAGGCTCACCACGTTGGTGTCATGCCCAACTCTTCACCCTCTGACTTCTTAACCTGCACCCCCCAAATAGTTTGCAATCCACTGACACGGGCTTGCTTTGCTGATCTTTTACCTCCTACAAGAACCTTTGCACCTCCACCTTTATGCAAGCACCTTCCCCCTAAGATTCCCCCATAATTAATCCTCTAGGTAGCTTCTTTGTCCAGGCATGCTTGCATGCTGCCTCCTCCATTCAACTGTGAGATTCTTGAAAAGAGAATCTGTCATTCCTTTCATTTTATCCCCAGGGCTTAGCTCAGTGCCTAGCATACAGTAGGAGATTACTAAATGTTGATTGACTGTTCTATAAGGTCTCTCTTGATCTCTCCAGTTGCTAGTATACCTAGCACCACCCCCCTCAAAGCGGGCCATATTTATTTGTGTCATATTTATTTTGTATACATTTATGAATTCAGCTACACGTTCACATATTGATTCGCTTTATAGAATATAAACTCCTTAAGGGCAGACACTTGTACTTTTTTCTTTGCATCTCCATTGCCTAAGTGATAAGTGCTTAATAAATGCTGGTTAGATTGAACTCATGAGACAATTCAAAGGCCCTTAGAGGCCATCTGATCCTAATGCCTCAGCTTACCAAGGGGAAAATGGAAGACCAGGGAGTTGAGTTAATTCGGTCAGTAAGCATTTATTAAGTTCCTACTATGTACTGGGCACTGTGATAAGCACTGAAGATACAAGGAAATGCTAAAAGAAAGCCAGGCCCTGTTCTCAAGGAGTTCACAGTCTAACCAGGAAAACAACACGCAAACAACGATGACTAAACCAGTCCCATACAGGGTAAGTCAGACATATTAAAGTCAGTGGTTGGACCTGGTCCCTGCCTCCATCCTCACTGAAGTGAACTTAATCTCAGTGAATAGCACTGAGTGAGATTACAAGACAAAGAGAAGCCATTTGGATGGAGTTTCAGCTTCACTTCAATCACCAGAACACGGATCTATTCTTATAAGATCTCCCCCGGCAGAGTAATTCCTCTGTACAATTTCTGAATATTAATTTTCTAGAGCAATACCAGCCACCAGGGGGAGCTTCACCAGTTTCTCACTCCTTCATTCCCCCCTTCCCAGAAGAAATGAAAGATGTTTTCATGAGGATTTAATATCTGTTCATGAATGCCTCTATTTTTGAAAAGTGATGTCATGGGTCCCAGAATGCCACATTGTTCTCAATTCTGAAAAGTATCAATAGCCTATTTTGTGGAGGCTCACGTGTTCATGTGACTATTAACTGGCACCAAGCAACGTTCCTCGGTTCCATTCTTCATTCTATCCATTCACACACGCTGTCTGTACACTTACAGAATCACAGGACCACTGAGTCCCAGAGCTGGGAAGGACTCCAGAGGCCAGCTGGTCCACACTGTACCTGAATTCACTCTACAATACACCAGCAAGCAATTAGCCAGCGTTTGCTTAAAGACACTCTAGTTTAAAAAAGAATCCACTTCTCAAGGCAGACCGTTCCACTCAGGGATAGCCATAATTGTTAGAAAGGTTTCCTAGACATTGAGTCAAAATCTGCCTGTTTGCAATATCTCCCTATTATTTCCAGTTCTTGCTTTTATATAGTTCCAAGATACAGATAGAAAGATAGGTAGGTAGGTAGAATAGATAGATAGATAGATAGATAGATAGATAGATAGAC
>CM053581.1:14097032-14139970 GCA_028627135.1 Pseudochirops cupreus | reverse complement strand
TTCCTTCCTTCCTTCCTTCCTTCCTTCCTTCCTTCTTTCCTTCCTTCCTTCCTTCTTTCCTTCCTCCTGATTTCTTAGACTCTTCTCCAGGGCTAAGCTTCTTGGTCATTATGATTAATTATACAGCATTAGCTTTGGTTTTTGTTCTTGCCCTTCATATTGTTGTAACCACTGTGTATGTAATCTTCTGCTTCTATTTATTTCACTCTGTACCAGTTCATATGTTGTGGGTCCCACGCTCCTTTGAATTATGCATACTTATTGCATCTTCTGTGCACCAGTACCCGACTGCATCCACATCCCACAGTTTGTCTAGCCATTCTCCAGCCATTAGACATCTAGGTTGTTTCCCATTCTTTGCAGTGTTTGTTTCCACACAAACCCTCCAGTTGCTGCGCTGCCATCATAATGCTCTCTTGGTTGACGGAAAGAAACTCTGAACAGTGACAGAAGGATCCCGGTGGTGTTCATGCTACTGACTGGTGGCATTTGCATTTTGTGATCAGCCACATCTCTGATTCAGTGAGTCTAAAGGTAGAGAGACTGTAAGATTCTGCCCATGGAATAGGGAAATGTGACTAGAAAACAGTTCCTATTAAGACAAACAAACCACTGTGAATTTATTGTGCTACGGTGGAAAAACTACAGGCTCTGGAGTTAGAGGACCTGAGTTTGAATCCCACCCCCGATCACTTGTGCAATTTTGGGCACGTTATGGAGCCTCCCTCGGCCTCAGCTTCCTCATCTGTAAAATGAGGGGGTTGACCAGATAGTCACTAAGGTCCTTTCTCGTTTTAAACTGATGATTCAACGATTAGATCCTACAGGTTTAATTATCATCTCTGTTCCAATTACTCACAAGTCTATATACAGGATATCCCAGGGGTCTTCAGGCAGTTTTAAGTGAGAAGGTTTAATAGATTAAAACCACACAAAGACTTTTGGGACATCCAGGTCAGATGACATTGATCTCCCATGCTCCAGTCCTATGTCACCAACTGCTTGCTTTACTCTTCAAACTGGATGTCCCATAGGTATCTCAAACACAACACACCCCCAACCAAACTCATTGTCTTCACCTCCAAACCCACCCTTCTTCCAAACTTACCCGTGTCTGTCTAGGACACTGCCACCATTAGCCCCCACACCTTGCCCCTGCTCTCTCCTATCCCTCACTCCCCACATCCAATCAGGAGCCAAATTTTGTTGGTTGGAGCTACCCAACATCTCTCACTGTTGTCTCTCTGAGCACATTCATTGTTGTTGCTGTTATTGGAGTTCTTCAAGCCGAGCCTGGGTGATCACTGGCCTGGGCTGTTGGGCTGGATCTCTGTTCAGGTGTGATTTGGCCTCAGAGAGGGCTCCCAGCTGTAAGGTTCTGTGGGTCGATACCTCCCTTGCTGTGTGTGCATCACATGGACGGTTCCCAATTACCAGAGTTAATCGGTACAGTGGCAGGCGGGTTCTATCAGATTGATTTGTTCACTGTTCAAAACCAAGTAAGGTTGGAGGAGGACAGATTGATCGTTGTTTCTTTGAAACAGATTTAAATTGATGAGACCTTAATTAATAGCTTCTCTCTTACCCAGAAGGGAGTCAGTTAACACTTTAAACGCATTTGGAAGGAACAGAGAGAAGTGTTTGCCAATGCCTCCGGCTATGGAAAGGAGGGAGCAGGAAAGGATGCAGGAGAGAGGGTGGAGCTGGAGAAAGGTTTGTTTCCTTTGAATCACTGAGATTTCACTCTTCCACTCTGTGATTATCAGTCAACTAACCCTTTTTTTAAAAGGTTCTGTGCAGTGCCCAGGACTGAGCATTGGGTGTGGGGAAACATATGAACAAGCCTAATTTATATTCTCTACCCTCAGAAAATTTGCACTCTAGCTGGGAATACAAGACACGTGTACATGAAGCTCATATCTCGAGAGCTGGGGGAAGAGATGGGAAAGGAGGAGGAAATGATCATTTATCATAGCACCTACTATGTGCCAGGAACTGGGCTAAGCAATTTACAAACATTTTCTCATTATCAAGTATTATTTCATCAGGAAAAGGTTTCTGAAGAAGGTGATGCTTGAGCTGAGTCTTGGAGTAAATAAGGAATTCTAATAGGCAGAAGGGATGAGGGATAGCCTCCCAGGCACAAGGGTCAGTCAGGGCAAAGGTGCAAAGGCAGGATTTGACATATTATGTATGAGGAGCAGTAAGGAGGACACTTTAGCAGTCTGGGTCAGGTTGTGAACGCTTTATGCATCAAACAGAGAGGTTCTCCTTTAAACTATGAGGTAATAGGGAGCCATCACAGTTTATTGAGGAGAGGAGTGACCTGGTCAGACCTGTGCTTTAATAAAATCGCTTTGACAGTTATGTAAAGGATGGATGGATTGGAGCAGGGTGCATGATGAGTCAAGGAGACCAGTGAGGGAATCTATTGCAATAATCCAGATGAAGTGATGAGGGCCTGTCCTGGGGCCACAACTGGGAGAGCAAAGAAAAGATGTGGATGTGGAAAGAACAAATGTGGGAGATTATGTAGGGATGACATCAAGATTATGAGCCTGGGTGACTGGAAGAATGGTGATACCCTCAACAGAAATAGGGAAGTCAGGAAGGGGAGAGAGTTTGAGGAGAAAGATAATGAGTTCAGTTTGGCATATGTTGAGTTTAAGATGTCTATGGGGCAGCTAGGTGACCTACCTTCCTGAGTTCACATTCAGCCTCAGACACTTACTTAGCTGTGTGACCCTGGACAAGTCACTTAACCCTGTTTGCCTCAGTTTCCTCAGCCATAAAATGAGCTGGAGAACGAAATGGAAAATCACACCAGTATCTTTGCCAAGAAAATCCTAAATGGGGTCATGAAGAGTCAAATGTGACTGAAAACAACCAAACGACAATAATGGGATATCCAATTTGAGATGTTTAATAAGCAGTTAGTGAAAAACTAGCACTCAGGAGAGAAGTCAAGGTTGACAGTGTAGTCATGTGCACAGAGATGATCTTTTAACCATGAGACCTAATGAGGGAGCCAAGAGCCAGAATGTACAGAGGAAAGAGAAGAAGACGGCCCAGGACCGAGCCTTAGAGAAGACCCTCAGTTAGGGGATACCCATTGGGGTGGGCCAGAATAGGACTCAAGGAAACAAGTAGGAGAGAGACCAAGAAAAAGTCAGAGAAGAGAGAGCATCCAGGAGGAGATGGCAGTCACCAATGTCAAGTGCTCCAGGAAAGTCAAGAAGGATGAGAACTGAGAAAAGGCTGCCATATTTGGCAAGTTCCAAAGGGCTGGTAAATGTGGAGAGAGTAGTTTCAGTTGAGTAATGAAGGAGCCCAGATTTCAAAGGGTAGAAAAATCAGTGGAAATGAGCAGAAACAGAACAATTTACATAGTCATTCTCATCCCAAAGACTCACCAGAATTCCAGAGGCTTCCTGATGAAGCAAGCTGCCCCATTTCTGCAGAGAAGAGGTGAGCTCACTGCAGATTAAGCCTTTTTTTTTAATATAGCCATTTCAGGAATATGCTTCGCTTGACTACACATGTTTATAACAGGAACTTTTTTTTTCTTGCTTTCTAGTGATGGTGAGGAGAGGAGGTAAGAAAGAGGAAGAGAAGGCAGATTTCTGCTTGAAAATAAAATTTTAATGTAATTTAAAGGCAAGAAGAAAGGACCTTGTGGGGGAGTGGTATCTGTGTGTGTGTGGAGATAAGATGTTCATTCAACTACCAGATCTCTTTGAAGGCCACTCCCTAGTGAGTCCTGTGCTCCCTGGCATTTTGGCCAACTCCCCCACCCCCATCCCCAGCCAGAGATGCTGAGAAAGCTCTGGGCTCTCTATGGTTACTGGAGCATCAGCTACCGGTCGGCTGGCCCTCAACAATGCCTCCCCAAAAGGTGGTGCCAGTTTGTTGTCAGGGCTTCTGCCCAATCAAATCCAGCTCTGAACCCCGCCCCCTTGCAAAGCCCCACCCTCTTTGGACCTGACAATATTTCAAATAGTCCTGTGTTCTTGTTGTAATGGCATCCACTTTACACAGAAACCAATAGGCACTTCCAATACTGCATACGGCATTTACTTAACAACCCGAGAAGTGTGCATGATAAATGTAGGACATGTCCTTCGAGCAGCTTGGGGCCCACCACTCTCTTAGATCTCAGAAGCCCCCCAGGTTGTATATCGTTTTGGACCCAGGAGTTTGGGGACATGTGTAGTTGAACCTTTGAGAAGCTGAAGCAGTGGCTGCTGTCTCCTGGATAAATGGACAAAAAGCCCCAAACTCCAGAGGAAGGTTGCACAGAGATTGGAGTAGGAGTCTCAGCTCAGCCTGGGGTATGGCATGAAGCATCTGGTAAACAATGGGTCCCAGGAGGCTTAGCACTTTCTCTGGTATGGATAACCAGAGACAGGCAGAGCCGTGCACAGAGTACTGGGCCTGGAGTCAGGAAGACCTGAGTTCAAAGATGCCCTCAGACACTTACTAGCTGTGTGACCCTGGGCAAGTCATTTGACATCAGTATCCTCAACTGTAAAACAGAGATAACCTCGACCTCCCAGGGGTATTGCGAGAATCTAATGAGACAATATTTGTAAAGTGCTTGGCACATGGTTATTGTTCAGTCATTTTCAGTCCTGTCTGATTCTTTGTGACCCTGTTTGGGGCTTTCTTAGCAAAGATCTGTAGCAGCAAGCACCCTAGCATACCCAGGGTGGCTGCTAGCACAGGTTCTTAAACCTGCTTTTCTAAAGGAAAGTAACTCAAAATAGGTTAACAGTCTCACTTTAATCAATCAAACATGCATTTACCTAGTTCAGGGGGAAAAGTCAGTACCCTGAACTTCAGAGAATGCAAACAGAAGTTACAGACAGACAAAGAAACAGATCAGCAGATGGTTTCCAGTCGTCTGACCATTACATCCATACCTAGTCAGTCACCAGAGAGGGAAGCACCAACATCTGGGTTCCTCAAAGCCGGGGGGCTCAAGGGCTTCCCAGAGTCTCGTGTGGCCAAATCACACAACTCTTCTCAAATGAGCCCCAAAGCAAAACCTCACATCAGCAGTATATATAGCCTTCTCCTGGATCAGAGAATGTCACAGCCCTCTTGACCCACTGCCCAATCATAAAGTAATAAGATGTGGCTGTTCCTGAAAAACAAGCCTCCACATGACCACATTCAGCCTATTAGGGGGCAGAGTATACTTTCAAATCAGGGAAGGTTCTCAGAGCCCCTTAAGCCTATCAAAGGACCTAGGGGCAGAAGATCTTCAGATTCCCATAACAAGATCTGAGAGTGGTTTTCCATTTCCTTCTTCAATTCATTTGACAGCTGAGGGAAACTGAGGCAAACAGGGTGAAGTGACTTGCCCAGGATCACACAGTAAGTATCTGAGGCTAGATTCAAACTCATCAAGATGGGTCTTCTTGACTCCAAGTCCAATACTTTCCTATTTGAACCCTCACTGCCTTTGGCATATGGCAGATGCTGTCTAAATGTTTGCTATTATTAACCCAGTTGTTCACAGGGCCTTCTGACCTCGATCACGGTCTTCCCATCCCTTCCTGTCCAAACTTGCTCAGCACCTCTTTGTCACATCCCTTGCCCTCGGGTTTCCCTGGCCAAAAGCCCCTCCTTACTGCTTGAAGCAAGGTGGGGGCCTGGAGAAGGAAGCTACAAAGACGGGGACCTTCTACTGGATGCCTCCTCCTAAGCAAACACGGACCATTAATGGCTGCTTTCTGAGTCTGGCCACTTGTCCAGTGTTGTTACTGTTCAGTAGTTTCAGGCGTGTCGGACTCCTTGTGAGCCCATCTGGGCCTTTCTTGGCAAAGATACTGGAGAGGTTTACTGTTTCCTTCTCCAGGCTCATCCAGTGTAGACTACGTCTAATGGCACCATCCTCTTACCCATCTCTCTATATTTTGCTTAAGAATAGCGCATGAGACTGTCATTTTGTAACACAGGTGGTTGAGGAGGAGATGCTGGCAGGTGTTACTGGATGGCTTGTTTCCCTTTCCTCCCCATACCCTCTGTCTCTGGAGATTTAATCAGCTGGGTTCTGTTAGAACAATAGAGACGATATAAAGGCCCCTCAGGTCTGAGTGCTACCTTACGCAGTTTGCGTTGAACAAAGGTTAGGAGGGCAATCCCAATGGCTCAGAGACCCCAGTTAGGAAAATTGCTAACTCGGAGGGTGAGGTTCGGTGTTCTGCTTAATTTAGACTCATGTTTATTTCTAGCTAACCTCTGGCTTCTTGCTAATTGATGCAAAATTTCAGGTTACTATAAATGTGGGCGGAAAGAAAGGAGCAGAGCGCGTTAGTGTCTGTTAATGGATAGTCATGAGGAAAAGAAGCTGGGAAAGCATTTGAATATCTCTCAGTCCTTGGCTGGGTAGATAGACAGGGGGTTTCAGCCTCTTCTGCCTTGAGAGGTGTCTAGGGCTCGGTTGCCTTTCTCAATCTCTCCCTTCTGAGTGGGCGCTCATCCCTCCTCCCACTGTTGGCCCCTGGGCTTCCTCTGATTCTTTCCAGCCCAGCTTGTTGTCGGGCAGGGCTGGGGGACCTGATGTCCTTTCTGGGGTTGCTCAGGTGTTAAGGTCCTCACTGTTTCAGTCCCTCAAGGACTGTATATGCCTCTTTTGAATTCCAGAACACAACTCAATTCTGCCTTCTGCCTCAGAGTGAGATGGTCGCAACTCACTTCTCAGGACTGAGAGGGAAACACTTGGCCTCACAAACTACAGGTGCCAGTCAGTTCTCAAACCCTTATTTCAAAACACTCTTCCAAAATCTAGGTGAGTGACCGCTGACTTACTAGGCTGGTAGCTAGGCAGCTAGGTGGCGCCATAGTGCACAGAGCTCTGAGCCTGGAGTCTGGAGGCATGAGTCTAAATGCGGCCTCGGACACAAGTCACTTGGCCTGTGTGTCTCAGTTCCCTCATCTGTAAAATGGGGATAACTGTAGTGCCTGGCACATAGTAGGTGTTATTAGTAATAATGGAAATTGCCCTGTCCTAAAAGGGAAATAGGGCAAACAGCAGATGGAGCATCAGGTCCAAAGTCAGGGAGATCTGAGTTCAAATCCAACCTCAGACACTTAATAGCTGAGACCCTGGGCAAGCCACTTCACCCTGTTTGCCTCTGTTTCCTCATCTGTAAAATGAGCTGGAGAAGGAAGTGGCCAACCCCTCCAGTGTCTTTGCCAAGAAGACCCCAAATGGGGTCATGAAGAGTCAGACTCTACTGAAGTGACCGAACAACAATGACCACCAAAGGAAAGAAGGTTGGTCTGACCCAAGCTGCGTTGGCTCTTTGTAACCATTGCTTCGTTTCCTGGGTGTTGACCGTCCATCCTTTTCACGGTACTTCCTAGAACTTTCCCAGATATTGAAGTCACTCCTAGCCCTGAGTTTGTACCCTCTGACCCTCAGTCCTCTTCATCTTTCATAGCATCAGGATGCCTTTTGTCCTTCTCCAACCCCGGGGCACCTCCCCCATTCTCTAGGGACTTTCAGAGATCACTGACAGTGACTCAGAAATCATACGGATCAGTTCATCAAATTCACTAGCTATGTCCTTATTTATTTTGGGCATCAATTCCCTGTTAGCTATAGTTCCTCTCATTTCCAGGTGAAAGAAAACAGAAAGAATAGTAACTCAGCCTCCGGTTACCAACACCCAAACCACCTGGTGGTCCCCATGCGGATAAAATCATAGCCTCATGCCTGGTGCACACTAAATGCTGGAGAAATGCTTGGGAGTAGATACATAGCATTCATCTATCTTTCTAGTTTTATTTCTTAATAATATATTATTGACCCATTTCACATTCCTAATTTATCATGGCCCATGATAATGGATGGACAGCACAGAGAGCGGAGACAGACTCTGTAGATGGTCTAAAATGAATAGGAGGAGAGCCGCAGGGGCTGAGTTTCCTTTGGGAAATCACACTGACCCTAAGCTTTTTATTTACAACTAAAGCCCATATTTTTAACATCAATATTCTTCTGATGAGGCCATATGTCTACAAGTCATGGAATAACACCGAATTAAAGTTGTAGGTCACCCAAAGGGCAATTGGGAAGATGTGGAAAGGCACCAATCTATTTCCGTGAAGAGATAGCATAAAGGATGTCATTAGGAGATATATGACTGGGGGAAAAGATGGATCCATCATGTAGTGAGAGAAAAGGAGAACCAACAGATAGCTCACTGCTCCATTAATATACAGGCAATGTCAGGGAGTCCTTAACCTTTCCTTGGGTCCTGGACTCTTCTGGCATCTGGCGAAGCCGAGGGACCTCTTCTCAGAATAATATTTTTGGTGTATAAAATAAAATACATAGAATTACAAAGAAAACCAATTACATGTAAAACAAAAGTAAATAAGTTGAAGAAAAACTAAAGAAAACCAATTGTGGTGAGATAGAACTATTGACGTATTTTTTTAAAGGTCATAGATTCCAGGTTAAGAGTCCCTTATCTAGAGCAAAGCTCCTTCATGAAGAATTTATCAGAGAACGGACAAAAGACCCAAGGGAAGAGAAAGCACGGACAGGCCGTGATCTGTGTCTCTGCAGGAAAGATACACAACTTTCAGATCACAGATCCATTAAAGTTCTGAAATATTGAATTACATGGTAGAATGGGTGAATCTAATCCTATTTTTCAACAGACAGCTATCCAATTTTTCCAACTGTCTTTATTACATAATCAATCCCCTCCCAGAGCTTTGTGATCTGGGTTGTATCAAACACATATTTCTTATTGCAATAGTTTCTAATTCATGGTTGTCTAATCTGTTCCACTGATTTTTTAAAATTTTTTTTGGTCTTTTTTTTGGAGGAAGGAAGGCAGGGCAATTGCAGTTAAGTGACTTGCCCAAGGTCACACAGATAGTAAGTGTTAAGTGTCTGAGGCTAGACTTGAACTCAGGTCCTCCTGATTCCAGGACCGGTGCTCTATTCACTGCACCACCTAACTACCCCAGTTCCACTGTTTTTTAAATTTCTATTTGCACCAAGTCCAAGATAATTTTGGTAACAGTGGCTTTCTAATAATTTTTATAATTTTTCTTCATGTTCTTGATCATTTGATTTGTTGTATAAATTTTAATATAACTTCATCTAATTCTGTAATCTCATGAGTAGTTTTGTTAGCATTTTATTAAATACCAATGAGAGACAGCATGGAAAAGTAGAGAAGGTGCTAGACAAAGAGCCAGGAGGACCTGGGTTCTAGTTCTGACATGACCCCGGAAGTCACTTACCTTTCCTAATGCCGCAAGCAATTTACTTAAGACTTAAAGTTTCACTGATGCAGGAATTTTTTCAATGAAAGGATCCAACATTGGTGAAATCATAGATCCAATTTTTTAAAATGTGCTGGGGGTGCCAAGACAACAGAAAACCATTCCTGCCTCCCAGGAGGCGATTCTCTTGGATGCTAAGATCAGGACACATTCGTGCCCATCTCTACCTCCACCTGCAGCTCCACTTTACAGTGACCACTGCTGTTCTCTGTGACTGACTCTATGGTTTACTTTGTTTTTAAGCTAGAAGTTACTTGGAGATTATGTACTCTAGATGCCTAGTAACATTCCCAAGTGCCCCTGAACCAGATTAAAATATGTTGTCGTTTAGTCATGTCTGACTCATCATGACCCCATTTGGGATTTTCTTGGCAAAGATACTGGAGTGGTTTGCCATTTCTTTCTGCAGCTCTTTTTACAGATGAGGAAATTGAGGCAAACAGGGTTAAGTGACATACTCAGGGTCACACAGCTAGTTAGATCAGATTTGGACTCAGGAAGAGGAGTCTTTCTGACTCCAGACCTGGCACCCTATCTACGGTGCCACCTACTTGCCCATGTTAAAATGTAATTGGGAAATATTTCACATAACAAATAAGAATTTAATAGACCATAGATAATATTAATATGTGGTTTCCTAAGTCAATATTCATCCCACAGGGATTGTCATGCATGATGTTACAGCCCCTGTTTCCATTTCAATCTGATAGCACTGATGTAGTCCATACCCCTCATCTTTCAGATAACAAAAGTGAGACCCAGACAGCTTAATTAATTAGCACAAGGTCACACAGGCTGTAAATGGGCTGACCAAATGCTATGTGCTCTCTACCGTGCAGTTTTGCAAGATTATCCACAGGTCAATGAAAATGAGAATTGTTGCAACAAAGAAGGCTCCCACTGACTCTGATTCTGTCTTACACATGTAGCGGTAACCACCAATCAGGCTCTAAAGCTCCTCTCCCTGGGGGAGGGGGAGCCCTCTTTCTTACACAACCCTAGTCCTGTCTCCACCATTCTTAAAAAACCTTTTTCTAGATCCTGCCTTAAGATAATTGTGTGATATCTGTCCTCTGTTCCTCAGCCAAATTCATGATGCTCCTACTCTCTCTCTTCATGCTAATTCCTCAACCCTCTGCAATCTGGTTGCCAACTTTGTGACTTGACTAAAACCACTCTGTCCAAGATCACCAGTGACCTACTTGCAAATACTACGCCTTTTCTTAATCCTCATCTCTGCAGAGTTTGACACCACTGTGAGTTCTCTCCTCTTGGAGTTTTCATGACAATATTTGCCCAGTTCTTCTCCTACATCTCTGACCATTCCTTGGTCACCATTGCTCTTTCATCATCCGTATCCTAACTCTGGGTGTACACAAGGTTCTGCCTTGGGCCCACTTCTCTTCTCTCTATGTTCTCTTATTTGGTGGCATCATTAACTCCTTTGGGTTTAATTATTCTCTGTAGGCCCATGACCTGAGACAACATGGTATCGTGAAGAACCCTGACTTTGGAATCAGGAAAACCTGGGTTAGAATCCTTCCTCAGATGCCTTGCTAGTTTTGTGACCCTGGGCAAGTCACATGAGAGGTGACTGGGTCGCAGATTCCTCATCTATAAAATGAGAGGGCTCAACTCAGTGACCTCTAAAGTCTCTTGAAACTCTGAAGTTCTTGTTCTTTGACTTTGGTGAGGTGAGAAAATAAGGGAACATGGAATAAACCCTGGTGTCATGTGTTGTTCTTGAGATCAAACCCCAAATCTGAAATCATTTTAGAAAGAAATTTATTAGGTTGTTTGTCAGGGTAAAGCAAGCTGGAAAGGAGGTGTGACTCCCTCTCATCTAGGCTCTGGAAGGTTTACATTACATAGGATTTAGACAAGGGTGCCCACACACAAGCCACATGTATGCAGGTAAGCAATTTTGCCAAGGCAACTTGAAAGCAAGGTAGATTGAGATGAATGGCAGTAAAAATAAAACTTGGGCAAAGCCAAGACCCAAAGGGAACCCAAAACACAAGCTTGGGCGGACCCCAAACAAGACCTGGGTGAGGATCCTCAAAACAAGCTTGTTTGGGTAGATCCAAGACCTGGGGGGACCCCCAAATTCCTTGTAACATTTCTGGAGAATTACTGAGGTCAGAGCAATATTCTGGGTTCAAACAATCTCCAGTCACATCAAGTTAAGTTCAAACATTATTAATAAGTAAGAAATGACAATTTACACCTGACTCAGAGAACAGTCGCTCAGATTTGCAATCCCGTTGTCATCTTCAACTCCGCACCCTCCCTCGTCCCACATCTCCAAACAGTGACCACATGCTGTCGTTTCTACCACTGTCCCTCATTTCTCTTCATTCCCCTTGTCTTTACCCACACCCCTACCACTCTGTGGGATGTCAAAGGTCTCTTATAACTATAAGAGCCCATTATTCTAAGTTCATGGGTTGCCACAGCCAAAGGACTCATCGCCTCTCATCCAAGCTATTGCAATGGCCTCCTTATCAGCCTCCCTGCTTCTAGTCTCCTCCTCACTCCAATCCAACCTTTACCCAGCTACCAAAGTCATTTTCCTAAACCACAGGTCTGGCCACATCATTCCTTCATTCAACAAACTTCCTATTGTCTCTAATCAAATATTAACTATTCTGGTAGACATTTAAAGCTCTTTACAATCTTGCCCCAATCTACCTTTGCAGCCTTATTACATGAGCTTCTTCTCTTTATATTCTCCAGAGTTCAGCCACCCCAGCCTTGTTATTGCCCCTCACCCATGGTGTTCTCCTCTGCCTTCTTCATGGACTGTTCCCTCTTCCTCCTTCCCTTCTTATACTACTCAGAGATTCAAAGAACCCCCTACGAGGGGCCTTTTCTGATGTCCTCGGCAGGTCAAGCCTTCCCAAACTGCCAAATCACCTTCAATCAGTTTGACTATATTTTATTTCTTCCTCTGTATGTTACACAAAATGCAAGTTAGAGGTCAGGGCATTGCTGCAAACAAAGAAGGCTGCCATTGATTGGTTCTGTTTCACAAGTGTAGCAGAGGAGGGCCTGCTTCCTTTTTGTTTTTGTGTTCCCAACCCTTAGCACAGGGCCTAGAGTATCACAGGTGTTTAATAAATGCTCATTTCTTGATTAACTGATAGTGATTTTTTCTTCCTATGTTGAATTTACTGTGTAGTTAGAATGCGAAGCAGGTTTTACGTAGCGTAAATTCATAGTTTCGTACGGAAGCTCCCGTTTCTGTTCTACAACGCAGGAGGGAAGGCTCATTTTATTCGCTGTTTGTTAAGTTGATAATAAGTACAAATTAAGTCCATTGATGGTCCCAGCAATGTGACAGAGTGGAGAAATAGGACTAGGAGTCCAATAAACTCTCAGTGGTCTAGGATTGACTCCATCATTTGCTCTCTGTGTGGCGTCAGGAAAATAGTTTTAATGGAGCAAATGACTTCCAAGGCCCTTTCCAGTCATGATAACATATGTTCCTATGATTTTAACATGATGGCTACAAGGGGGTAGATCTTCAGAGAATAAGGTCATAAGTCTCAAAGTTCACCTAGTCCAACTACCTCTTTTTGTAAATGAGGAAACAGAAACTCAGAGCTACAAAATGACACCCAGATGTCACATAGAGATGGATTGATGGAGCCTATGACCGTGGTCATTTGACAACCCTGTTAGAGTATCACTATCCCCATTTTACATATGGGGTAACTGAGATTCTGAAAAGTTAAAAGACTTGCCCGAGGTCACACAGGAAGTAATAGAGCTGAGATTTGAACCCAGGTCATCTAATTCTCAATGCAGTTTTTTTTCAACTGAGATTTGGTTTGATAAATCTGTGCCTCTTTTTCCAAAAGGACAAGTTGGGCTATGTAATGCCTAAGGTCTCTTTCAACTGTAAAATTCTATTAAGTCCATGGTATGTCTTTGCCAAAGAATTCATCACCAAGTGACCAGGCTATTCTTGAAATGTGGGCTACAACACAGGTTAATAAGGATTGTAAATGACAGCATCAGGGGAAAACATAGGATCAAATAATGAGTGGAATGGGGGCTGATGAGTGGACAGCTCAAGTCGTCCGTGGGTACCCTCTGGACATCAAGAAAGAGCAAAGAAAACCTCCACCATACCCTCCTCTGGGTTGAAATTTTAGGAGAATGTAGATGAGTTGGCCAAGATGGGCAGTCATAGATAGGCTGTAGTTCGTGTTGCTGGAAGTTAAGGACAAATCAATGAGATCACAGATCCGTCTGACTAGTGTGTATACCCTCACTTACCAAAACTAGAAAACAGGTGAATTAAAGAACTGGAAACCAAGGGGATGCCCATCTATTGTGGAATGGCCAGACAAGTTGTGGTACATGAATGTAATGGAATATTATTGTGCTATAAGAAATGGGGAGCAGAGAGACTTCATAATATCCTGGAGAGATTTATATGATCTGATGCTGAGTGAGGAGAGCAGAACCAGGAGAACTTTGTACACAATAACAGACACATCGCATGTGTGACAACTAACTGACAGACTGGGCTCTCTCAGCAACGCAACGTTATAAGACGACTCCAAAAGTCTCATGATGGAAAGGATATCCACATCCAGAAAAAAGAACCATGAAGTTTGAATGCAGATGGAAGCAAACTACTTGCTCGCTCTCTATTGTGTTTTGTTTTGTTTCATTCCTTCTTTCTCGCAGGTCACTTCATTGGTTATAATTCTTCTTTACAACCTGACTAATGCTTAATGCAAAGGTATTTGTAGAACCTATATTTTGATTGTATGCCGCCATGGGGAGGAAAGGGGGGAGGACAGGGAGGGGAGGGGGAGAAAATTTGGAACTCAAGGGATTGTGGAACTGAATGTTGTAAACTAAAAGTAGATAAACAAATTTAACAAAATACATTTTTTTTTTTAAAAAGAAAGTGGGCAATTGAAGTCATCAGCGTTGGGGAAGGCCAATGGGCTAATCAAGCAAGAGCTTTTCTCTAACCCAAGAGTCAACTTACAGAAGACAGAATCAGTAACACAGTGAGAAAAGTTCCTGGTAACACAGCTTTGGAGCTATAAGGGATTTCAGGGGTCACCTAATCTGCCTCCTCCTCATTTTATGGGGTGGAGGGTGCACTGAGAAAGAACGTGACACACCCGTGTATCTTTATTGAAGTAGGAAATTAAACAGATTTGAACATGGTCCTCCGGCTCCAAGTCTAGCCCAGAGCCTAGACTCAGAAGACCTGAGTTTGAATCTTAGCTCCTCTGTTTAATAGCGGTGTGACCTTGGGTCAATCCCTTCTCTTTGGGGGCCTCTCTTTCTTCGTCTATAACAAGAATGGATCAAAGTAGATGATCTCAAGGGTCCCTTATAATTCTGGCATTTTCAATTCTGTTTGCCTAATTATTCTCTGTGGAGCAGCAGCAAGGGACTTAGAATTCTGCCTCTGACACTAAATAGCTGTAGGACCTTTGGACAGTTTACATATAGAGTGGTGTTTTCGGATCTAAGTTTAGGAAGGACTTTAATAAGGTGAAAAGTGTCCAGAGAAGGATGACCAGGATGGTGAAAGGTGTTGAATTCATGTCATATTAGGACCCATTAAACAGTGATTAGCTTGAAGCAAAGCAGCTGCCGCTAGGGCTGGCTAACTGTCTTCACCAAGACAGGGCTTCGCTGAGTGGATATCACACAGAGAAAGGACTAAATTTGCTCTATTTGGCCCTAGAGGAACGAACAGGAGGAAATGGGTGGAAGGCTCAAAGAAGCCAATTTCAGTTTGCTATGTGAGTCAGTCAATGAGCGCTTATTAAATGTCTGTTTATGAAATTGCTGAGGACACAAGGAAAGGTGAAAACGGTCCCTGCCCTCAAAGAGCTCAGTCTAATGGGAGAGCCAATATACAAACCAACAGGTCCAAACATGCAGAATAAGTTGAGGGCCTCAGAGGAAGGCACTGAGAAGGGCTGGGTGCAGAGGTGGGACTTTAGATGAGCCTTGAAGGAAACCAGGGAAGCTGGAAGGAAGTGAAAAGGAGGGAGAGCATTCCAGGCATGGGGAGAGCCGGGGAAAATGCTCAGTCAAGAGACCGGGGGTCTTGTGTGAGGACAACAAGAGGCCAGGGTCACTGAGTCACAAAGTACACAGAGGGAAAGAAATGTAACAAGACTGGACAGGAAAGCCTGGTTACAAAGGACTTTCTATTTGATTATAGAGGCCAGAGGGAGCCCCCAAAGGTGGTCAGTTAGGAGGCAATGGAAGACCAATTTCCCAGCTGAATGGAGGACAGATTGGAGAGGCAGGGAGCTGAGGCAGGGAGGCCCGCAGTAGTCTGGGCAGGCAGTGAAGAGGGCCTGCACCAGAATGGGCCCGCTGTCGAGGAGGGAAACGTCAAGAATTTGAAAGGGAGAAAATGAGGAGCCACAGAAGGACAAATGTCCCCTTCCACAAAAAAGGAGATAAGTCTACAGGTGACAGGCCAGGGGACTTTACTTGGATTCCTGAGAAAACTCCAGAACAGTCGGTTAGAAGGCAGGCTCCCTGAGGCCAGCGACTGGCCCTGCCTTTTCTCTTTGTATCCTCAGTGCTTAGCTCACTTTCCGGTGCATGGTAAGCGCTTAAAAAATATATATTTGTTGATTAGTTAATTAAAAAGAGTCATTGTGGCTTCACCAAAAACAGGTCATGACAAACTAGCTTTGTTTCCTTTTTTGACAGGATTGCTTCTGTTGTTCAGCTGTTTTTTTCAGTCGTGTCCGACTCTTTGTGACGCCATTTAGGGTTTTCTTGGCAAAGATACTGGAATAGTTTGCCATTTTCTGCTCCAATTCATTTTACAGATGAGAAAACTGAGGCAAGCAGAATTAAGTGACTTTCCCAGAGACACACAGCTAATAAGTGTCTGAGGTCACATTTGAACTCAGGAAGATGAGTCTTCCTGACTCCAAGCCTGATACTCTATTCACTGCATCACCTAGCTGCCCAAACAGGGCCACCTACCTGTGTAGGGGCATAGTAGACCATTAATAATGGCCCCTAGGTGGCAGAGACTCATCTTCCTGAGTTCAAATCTGGCCTCAGACTCTTAGTAGCTGTGTGACCCTGGGCAAGTCACTTAACCCTGTTTGCTTAAGCTTCCTCTCTGTAAAATGAATTGGAGAAGGAAATGATAAACCCCTCCAGTATCTCTGCCAAGAAAACCCCAAATGGGGTCACAAAGAGTCGGACCGCCTGTCTGGTATGTTACAATGAAGATTCCTTATAAGGTGTGAATTCAACTAGATGGCTGCAGAAGTTCCTTCCAATTATAACATTCCTTTCTTTGGCAAGTCCCATCTCTTCTCTAACATTCTGTTGCCTCATCTGTTAAATGGGCATAATAAGATTTGCACCATCTACTTCAATCAATCAACAAGTATTAATCCAGGGTGCCAGGCACTGTGCTAAGTACTGTGGGTAAAAAGGCAGAAACAACCTCTCGGGATTCTTGGGGAGAAAGCACCTTCTGAACCATGAAACACTATAGAAATACAAGTTAGGATTATTGTTAGTTCTGTTTTCAGCCTTAACCACTTGTCTGGGTAATGAATTCCCTAAGCTAATTCTCCAAAGTGTGCTGTAATGCTTCCTTTCATTTTTCCTCAACTCAGCTCTCTCTTTCAATAGGGGGAGGGGGCCTTAGCCTTCTGGTATAATGGAATTGCACGAACAAGACCCACCTCCTTCAGGATTTTGTAGACATCAATCACATCCCTTCTCTGCTTTCATAGGAAGCCAGACTGAGCATCTGAAATCATTTCAGTCTGGCCTTGATCACTTTAGGTTTCCTTTTCTCGACATTCTCTTTTCAACAATATGCACAGAAACTTAGAGATTTTCTGAATAACATTTACAGTGGAAATAGAATCACAGAATTCGAAAAGTTGGAAGAGCCCTCAGAGGCAACCCAGATCAATCCAAAGCCCCAAGAGCATCCCTGCTACAACACACCTCTCAGGTCCTAATATTTTAAGTATCGACCTCCCAAGAGGGTAGAAGAGAACTTAGAAGTTGGCTGCATTCTGTTTTGAGTAGTTGTCAATGCTGATTTGTGAATCTTTGTGTTTTAATATTTCTTATGTGCAGAGAAAATAAACAGCTACCCAGTACCTGATTCACTGTGTTCACTGGGTACCTTTCTACTTCTTCCCTTTTGGGAAATTCTACTCACGAGCCAAATGTAGTCTATAAATGATGCTTGCCTGGTGTTTCAAGGTGGGGGTATAAAGAGTCAGAGTATAATAATAGGCACCTATCTATCTCATTTAAGGCCAGCTCCCCTAGGACTGAAACCAGTCAGTAGGTGTATAGGTCCAGAGCAAAAGAGGGCACAGGGAAAGGGCCCAGTACCCAGTCCCTTGGACCCTTATTCTTATTGTTAAACAAGTATTATTAAAGTGAGACAGTGAATTCTAGTGGAAAGAGCTCTGGGGTCATAGGATCTGGTTTTAAATCTCACTTCTGACACTTCCCTACCTCTGTGACCTTGGACAAGTCATGTAACCTCTACAGCCACTATTTCCTCACCTATAAAATGAAGAGGTTGGACTTGCTAGCCTCTGAGTTCTTTAAATATCAAGGTCTGTGATCATAAGAACTCCATTTTACAGATGGGGAAAGGGAGGTCCCGAGAATGGAGAAGTTGGTGTCAGCTTGGAACTGGTTTCAAATTCTGATTCTTCCACTTCTTTGCAACCTTGTGACAAGTCACTTCTCTCTAAACTCACTTTCCTCATCTGAAAAATTAGAGATTTGAATCCAATAGCCTCTCAGTTCTTTTCTAGATCAGAATCTCTGATTAGGTTAAAAAGGCTTTGAGTTTTTCTGGTTCACAAGAACCAAACACAGAACCTTGGGAAAACGCATCTCAATCATCCCAAAAGCAAACAAGAAACCTGTAAAAAAAAAATACAGGAAGTAGATGGTTTGAGAGATAGGATAAGTAGCTGGAGAGTAACCCTCGAGGTCAAGGCAAAAGAGAGTATGACACAATGGGATTGTCTGCCTTGTTGGATTCTCCAGAGAGATCAAGGAGGATGAGAAATAAAAGAAGAAAAAAGTCCATTAGAACTGAGTGATAGGGGGCTTTTGAGAGAATAGTTTCAGTATAAGGGGGAGGAGAGAAACCAGATTACAGAAGGAAGGAGAGTTATTAGATGTAGACAGAATTAGAGACAGCTTTATAAATGTGGGCTAATTGCATTACGAAGGAAGTCAAAGATAGAGAAAGATCCCATATATTCTAAAATATACATAGCAGCACATTTTTGTGACAGTAAATAAACTAGAAATAAAGTGGCCATGGATTAGATGACCGAACGAAATATGATATGTGAACATAATAGATATAAGAAACAACAAATGGGGGAATATTGAGAGAAACACAAGAAGACTTGTATGAACTGATGCAGAGGGGAGAAAGAGAACAATAGACAATATTGGCCATTATGATGTAAATGAAACAACACTAAAAGCAGTCAAAGTCTGATAAATTGCAACCACTGGTCTTAGTCCAGGAGATTAATAAAGGATTCTTTCCTCCTCCTGGTAGACAGGTGGAAGACTGCAAGAGCAGAATGTCGCATACGTTTTCAGACATAGGTCTGAAGTCCCTTGGCTTTGCTTAACCATTTTGTTTTATATTTTTAATTGCAAGAGAAGACTCTTATGTAAGGTGAAGGGAGAGATAGGGTGGATATATTGGAAATGACTGTGGTACAAAAAAGATCAATAAAACATAGATAGATGACAGATAGATGGATGGATGGATAGATGGATGGGTGAATTAGATAGATAAGTATGAATAATTTTAGGTAGCATCAGTGTTATTATCTTTCATTTACAGATGAAAAAAATCTGACTGCCCCATGTCTAGACCAGGTCCCTGGTCTCAAAGCTGCTGAGTACCCACTGGGGATATTGGAATCCTCCTCTACTGTCAGACCAACCTTACCAATAAACACACACTCATTGAAAGCCTCCAGTGGACCTCATCACTCTGAGCTGGGTGTGAATGTGAAGCCTCTTGAATTAATTCTCAGCCCTACTTTGTTGCTATGCAGGGTGAGTCATGGTCCCCCTTCCCTGGAGTGTCATACAAAAAGCTGACTAAGAATAGGCCAACCCATTTGAAACCCCAGAATTTCCTCCTGGTTGTGCTCACAGTTGGCCTCAAGGCACCTGTGGCTATTTTTAGTCTTCTTGCAATCTTTTATTCAGTTGACAAATATTGATTGAGTACCTACTGTGAGGAAGGTATCTCATGACCTGTGTGAAAGGGCAGAGGCCTTTCACCCAGGTCCAGAGATGGCAGATAACTGTTTGGCTAACAAGGTCATGTTACTGCTGGAAGGTAGGCCAAGCCCATTCTGGGTTGGATCCATGGAGACCTTCATTTGCAAGTCCATCAAACAAGCCCGTGAATATTTTCATTGGAAACCAAGGCCTCGAAAATGTGTGTCCTCTTCTCTGTCAATCTCTGACCATTGTCCAGAAGAAACGCTGACCAGGAGGGAGCTAGGAGGCAGATTCTTCCAAGGTCAGACCTTACAAAAAAAACCTCAGAAGGCACATTCCACACCAGGTCCAAGAATTAGCATGGTGTCTTAAAGTTTCTTTTAACATCTCATTTCTTGGGTGCTAAAAAATCTAGATTCAGGCCTTGCCCTGGTCAACGAGGCAAATTCAGGGGGGAAAAGGTGGAAGTATTTTATTTAGCATACCAAGGCAGCAAGTAGTGGGGTGCGGCCATTCCAGATTCAGACTGCCCCTGCTTTAATAGAAAGGAATAAGCAGCTTCCACATAAGGGCAGAAGTATGTTGATTGGTACAAGTTTTCAATGAGGAGATGGGATTAGAGCTGCCTGAGCTCCTCCCTCATTCCAGTGTCACAGAGAGACGGGGTCAGTGTGCATGCGGAGGGTATGTTCAGAGCTCCTCTCCTGCAGGCTGGCCTCACACACAATCAGTATCTGAACAAGGTTAAATGCTCCCGCATAGGCCTAGGCCGCCACTTTGGTGCTAACCATGCTCGCGGTGCAGCAACACAATCAGACCCGTATCCCTCCCCTCTCTTCCGCTGCATCACCTGTGTTTTTTCATTACTTTATTTTTTCCTATTACAGGGAAAAGCAATTTTTAACATTGCGATTTTTTTTATTTTTGAATTCAGATTTGTCCCCTCACTCTATTCCCACTCCCCTCATTGACAAAAGCAAGTGACTTGATAATAACTGCATCCTTTTAATCTCCACTGCTTGTAATGGGGGAGCTGGCGTGGGAATCACCTCCTTCCTCCGGGGGAGACGCTGTAAAGGGATCCAGGAAACAAGCCTCACGAGGAAGACTGGAAGAAAATCTATAAATACTTCGGCCGTAAAACATCAGGCCGCCATGATGTTAGCCATTCCCATGAAGACCAAGCCTCCTTCCTCTCTACCTAGAACTGATTCTAGGCTTTCTGGACTGAGTCCAGTTGGGTAGGAATACATTCAAAAGTGACAGGAACCCAGGTGTATCACTCCTGACCTGTGAGAGTGCATACACCTCCTCTGTTTGCCAGAAGGAAGTCTAGAGACTAAGGCCAAAACGCTGAGTGCATAAACCTGAATCCTATGATCCTCCTCAGCCCTTATGGTCTCATTCGTGAAGACTTGTGAAAGCCTATTGGTTCTTTTTAGGAAGGCTGGCTGTGGGTGCCCCGTACGTGGGTAGTAAGGTGCCCAACGTGCACTCAGGTTCTCCTTAGTAAAGGACATAAGCTGATATCTAGCTGGGGGAAGCCTGAAGTGAGGAAGATTCTTCTTTCTGAGGTCAAATCTAACCTCAGACATTTATTGAGCAAGTTATTTAACCCCATTTGCCTCAGTTTCCTTATCTATAAAATGAGCTGAAGAAGGAAATGGCAAACCACTCTAGTATCTTTGCAAAGAAAATCCAAAATGGGGTCACAAAGCATCAGATATGACTGAAAACACCTGAAAAGCAACAACAACCTAGATGGACACACACTGGCTGTGTAAGGTAGAGCAGGTATGGCCCAGAGGCCAAAAAGAGCCCTGCCCAGCCCTCAGTGGCCGTGCCAATTTTTGAGAAGCTTAAAGTCTGCTTTGTTATTGAACAAAAATATAATAATCACAGGGAGCTATCCTAAGAGCCCATCAGTGTATACCTGGTCCCTCAGAAGGAAAACATTCTCTCCATATCCCTGGTCCCCATGATTAGTCACATTCTTATACAGGGACATGGTACAGTTGCACCCTGTCTGCCATCCCATTACTTGGCCATTTGTCCCATTCTGATCATAACACAGTAAGCATAGCCTTACAATATAGATGAGCATAGTTGGGGTGAAAACTGAGAGATATTATTAACTTTCTTCCACCAAATGTAAACAATGTTGAATTCTCCTTCTACCCCTATGTCAGTACAATTAGCTTTGTGCTTAGAGCTATCTGAATGGATAGTAAACAAACAGTCACACAAGTCCTGGATAACCTGTACCATCAGAGTATCTCTTCTCCAAAAATAAAGGGGTATGGTTGCATATCCAACAATCAGTCCAATTAAAGATGTGACTGGAGTTTTGGATCAAGTACACATAAGTATTGGGCTCCTTTGATCCCCCAACCCCAAATGTATGATAGGTTACAAGTGAAGGAATAAGGTCTTAATTATGAGGGTCAACAGATGGACAAGGACCGCTGATGGGACTGGGGTCTCTTTTTAGCCTAACTGGGCCCAGGGACTGATTAGGGGTTGCTAGGATAAGGCCATCATAGCAGGCTTCACAGGAGAGTGATGGATCTAGGTCATCCACTCAGCAACCTTGGTGGCAGTATCTTGGTCAGCAGGATCTGGAAAAGCTTATGCCCAGTGGTTTAATTGGTCCCTGCTGCCCAGAGACTTTGGCAGTTCAATAAAGTCAATTTGCAGGTGTTCAAATGATAGGGTGGCCTACTTTCTCCCCACTTTTGTCACTGTTTCTTTGATAAGGAGTTCAACTATTGACAAGAAAGAAAGCTAGAGCCCACATGCATAAACACTGTGGGCAAACCATGACCAGAAAACTGGTAATACAAGGGCCTCCATTCTCAAATTGTGATCAGTCCAAGCAGAAATGAACAAGCAAAATTACAAAAGGGTAAATAAAGAAACCCAATGAAGCTATAGTTTTAGTGGGTGTGGAGTCCTTTGGTAGCATCCATGATCTTCAGGAGTCTGGCAAGTTTCTCTTGTGTAGACCTCAAAAAGCTGTGCGTGAATCAGGTCAGGTTTGTGGAAGGTGTTTCCTCAATCATCTTCAAGTCTTTACACAGCACTTGCTCTTTCTATCTTTACCCAAACCCTGTATCTGACACAGACAATGTCATCAACAGCTGAAGAAAAAAATCTAAAAAAAATATTCACGATGGTTTGACTTGGAAAATGGGCCCTTTGCTTCCTTATTATTCTCAGACAGAGACTTCAAAATAGTAAAAAGATGATTTTAAAATTTCTTTACAATTATTAATGCAATTTTATATATAAAATCTCTAATCCAATTTTTAGACCTTGTTACTAAAACATACTCAAAACCTGTATTTCTCATTAGAAAGATTTGGAAACCAAAATTTGAGGGAGTAGCAAACTCTGAGAAAGCAAGATTAGACTGTTAGAAAGAAAGTCCTTCATGGTCCTTGGATTTCTAACAGTCTAAACTTGTTTTCTCAGAGTTTCCTACTCCATCAAATTTCTTAAAATTTTTACATCTTTACCCTATACCTTTCATTTGAGGATATATATGCATACACATACACACACACGTGTGTGTGTGTGTGTGTGTGTGTGTATGTGTGTATGTATGTAGATAGATAGATATAAACACACACCTGTATGTATATTTGTGTGTGTGTGTGTGTGTGTGTGTGTGTGTGTGTGTGTGTGTGTATAATCCTTCTATCATCCTGAAAGGAGATTGTTATAGTAATCAGTTTTGCAGATACTTAGCACTTAGTACCTTGGGGCTAAGTGTGGAAGGTGCAAACTCTGTCCCACTGTTGAGAAGACATGAACTCCCCTGTTGATGTGGAAGAAGAGGATTGGCTGAGCCCCTGTTGATGTGGAAGAAGGGGATTGGCTGAGACAGGAGGCCAGTGTGTGAATATAAGCAAGAATTCCAGAGACAGAGAGACAGAATTGGAATGTTGCTCCTGGTGAAGGAAGAATCGTGGAGACTGAAGCCGGCTGAGAGAGAGAGAGAGAGAGAGAGTTTCTCTCCCAGCATCTAGAAGCTGAGAACTGACTGAGAACTGAGATGGAGTTTTCCTGAGACCAGAATCTGGTGAAGGCTGCCTGGAAGGCTGAGAGGGCTTGCCTGGAAGGCTGCCTGGAAGGCCAATATTCCTTCTGGGTCCTAGAGCCAGCTGAAGTGCTGGAGGACTGAAGAAACATGACCAGGATAAGACTTTGTTTGTTCGTGGCCTGGCTGATCCTTGAGTTCCAGGCAAGAGAGGTGGTGAAGAGTTTGAGATGTGCTGGACCCTGTGAACTTCTGCGTATAACAAGAACTGCTTGGAAGACTGGACAAGGAGTTGGGAGCTGGCTGCTTCTGAATTCAGGTGACTGTTTGGTGGATTCAAGTAGGAGCTGGGACCATGGAAGTGGATCCAGGGAATCAGAAAGACCACCCAGAGTCAAGATGAAGAAAAGGCCTCCACTTGGATGAAATTGACGTTTTCTAGACACCAAGGGATGGAGGGTTTGTGTGGTTTTCTAATGATTGTATTTGTGATTAATGATATTTAGTAATTGTGAATCTAGATTAGTGACTGGTTAAGTATTGAGTTGCTCCATGAGTGGAAATTTGATTATTCTATTGTGAATTGATTGAATGATTAAGTATTGAGTTGCCCCATGAGTGGAAATATTGACTACTGTATTATGAATTGATTGAATGCTTTGTTCTAAATATTGTGGCCTCTGTAGTGAAAACTGTGTGGTCATTTTCTGTGAAAAGACGTAATATTGTGAATATTATATTGTGATATATTGTGAATGTTTGTCTTGATTTGTAATGGAATAAACAGAGTGTTCACTATATTTTGTAATCCGAACTCTAAAAGCTGTTCACAGTAGCACTCTTTTGGGAATCTGCTGGTGCATGGCATTACAGAGATACACCAAAGACCTAGTCTTATATATGGATAGATAACTTTTAGCAAGGGGATGGCAAGCATAAGAACTTATTTATTTAGTTGCTTGGGATATGTAGTAGACCATACATTCAGATTAAAAATAGTAAGATCTTTCATTTTTGCATCTTATTATAGTAATTCAGATTTTTAGTGTTAATCTATTAATTAATAGATTTAGTATTGCCACAACAAAAACTTCTGTTTACCCACCCTGGTTATAGAAATTTGCTATGAAAGTAAGAAGGACAGACATGGTTCTGACAATATCAAGACTATCCCTTCAAGGTCATTGACTGACATGACATAAGTCATAACAGGGGAAAAACTCCCTTGATTCTAGGTGAGAGATATAATTAAGAGCCAATCACATAGCAAAGTTCCACATTATTCACAGGGTATCATAGCCAGGCTTAGAATTAACCGGGTGGGAAAATTGTCCTTTTCAGAAAGGAATTGGCACAATGAGGAAACTGAGTCAAGAGGCTCCTACCTTTGCCTATGCAAGGTCATCCCCTCAACTTTCCCCAGCACAGATATCGACTTCTAACAGTTCCCAGACTGCACTCCCATTGGGCAGCACATGGTATTCCCTTAAGTGGTGAGCTATTGACAGTTCAGACAAGCATATCTGAAGTCAAAACTCAGAACATCAAATTATAGTCCCAAAAGATTTTACCTCAAATAGCAAAATTTAACTAATCACAACTTAGGATAGATTTTATTGTTATCTTTCTTATATTGCAATAATAGTTAACAATGAGCGCATGCAAAGACATCTAATTTATCCTTCCTTTATACATGAAGAACAATTACATTCTGGAGTTTCACACATATGGTGAATACATGACAGTTGACCCAAAACCTCAGAAAAATACCGACTACAGTAAGTCTCCAATCTGTATTGCCTATTAACCCCTAAGGCAAAAATGAAATCTTTGAATCTAAGGCCTATTTGGTACCAGATTGACTAAGAGCTGTAACTTGCATATGTACTATTCATTAACAGCTACAATTTCACAATTTTGTTAAGAAATGGTCCGATAATCTCAGATAAAACATACTCTTTACTATAAGAAAACTTATAAGTCCACACACACACACTTTGATTTGGAGTGGTCTTAGTTTCTCAAACTTCATTACTTTAGCATTTTACATCAGGGCTTAAAGGATTTTATAACCTCAGTAGAATAGAAAATCCTAAAAACTTCACAAATAAAGACAACTTAAGAGGTTTTTGCTACTTCTCCCCACCCCAAACAGTAAGTTGTTATTGTTATTATCCATTTTAAAGCAAAATATTCCCAATTAAATATTTAACAATTTTGAAATTTTTTGACCACATTATTTAAATAGCTCACTTCAAAATCTAAGTGTCCAGATTAAAAGAAAAGTTACTTTTCTAAAGATATAATTGTTGCTGTTTGTTCTTCATTTTTGAAGAGGATCAATGACCTCACAAGGGTGATATCTTGACTTGCATGTGAATTAGATTTAAGTGAAGCAGAGTTGCTCAAAGTCATCAGCCTCACTCTCTCTTCAGAGTCATTGATATCCAGTAGCAGGCCTGCCAACAACCTGGGATGTAGTGGGTATCCTTGACATCTTTGATGTCTGACCAAGCTCTAAGTGCTCTACAGCATCTGCTTCAGTTGCCTTCATAGCCACTGAAAAAATTGTTCTCATCTGACTATTCTTCTGGGAGAAGTCTTCACATGCTTGAAATAGACACCCACCCACTCCCAACTCTTCGATGGGTTTGAGACCACTAGGTTACCCTCGACCAGGTTTGGCTCATCTGCCAAAACATTTTACCTGGGTGTGGCTGCTGTGTGTGCTACAACTTCTTGGAGCCACAAGTGAGGGTTAGGTGACAGGTGGACACCAAACGTGGGTGAGTAGTCCTGAAAAGGGCTCAGCTGCCCTCACATCAGAGGTGCTAGTCCTCTATGAACACCCCATAGGCTCCAGGAGATAGTATTAGTGTACATGCACAAGGATATTTCTAGACCACCATCTCCTGCAGTCTGGCTGTGCACATGCCCAAAATTTAAGCAAGGTTTTAAACATGGGGTCACTCACACTGACTCTGCACAAGTGACTGACTTTGCACAGGGGAACCTGGGTATGACTACTGGCTCCAGCACATTTTATTGGTAGAATGGCTCTGGTCCAGTCATCCTCAAAGGCAGAACACTTCAGGGAAATGGCTTTGAAGACAGGACCCAGGTTCAAATCTCACCTCTGCCTCCTACTTACCAAGTGGGGTAGAAGATAAAGTGTTGCACTTGGAGTCCAGAAGATCTGAGTTTGAATCCTGCCTCCCATAGTTACTAGTTGTGTGACCCAGAGCCTCTCTGAGCTTCCAGTTTCTCATTTATAAAATGGGAGTGATAATACTGTCTCCCTCAAATGGTTGTTGCAAATGAGTTAACACATACAATACACTTTGTCTGGAAACCTTAAAGAGCAGTAGTTTTTATTATTTCACAACCCTAAACAAGTCACTTAGCCTTTCTAGGCCCCAGGTTCTTCATCAACAAAATGCATGGACTGGACAAGATATCCTAAGGTTTCTTCCATTTCTAAGTTTGTGATCTGATGGTCCCTGGGTCTCAGTTTCTCCCAATGTAAAATAAGAAAGCTTTCCTATTTAACTCATATTCTCAAAGGGATCTGTGAATTGAGCTCCTTGAGGACAGGGACATGTTTTTGCTTTCTCTGTCTCCCCACTGCTTAGCACAATGTCTGGCACATATTAGCTACTGAACAAACATTTGCTGATTGATTAGATAGTCCTTCTAGCCAGGCAGATCAGGATCTGCCCATGCCTGACTATCCTGTGTGACCCATACTTTTAATACCAGCATCTTGTCAGTGGGAATCTCAGAAGGTCTCAAACATGGATGGCTCAAATTTGGACGTCCTAAAATTTTAAAAAATGAATATTTAAAAGTTCTAACATAATTTAATTTTTAAAAAAGCAAAATAAATAAGCTATACAATGACCTTTGCACTTTACAAAAGAAAGAAGAAAAAAGATAAGAAAAGAAAGGAAATGGATATCTCTCAGAGGCACAAAGAAGCACAGGGTGGGTGTAAATTAACCACGGTCTATCAAAACGGGGAACCTCTCATTTATTACAACAAATAACGTCGTTTAGGCATACACTACCTTTTTCACTCTTCTTTTTTGATAGGCAGCTTGGCAGAGGGGCTGGTGTCTTGGGCCCAGGAAGAACAGGGGTTCAAACCCCATGGTTGACAATTAGCTGCATAGCCATGGGCAAGAGAGATCACTTCTCTCAGCTTCAGATTTGTGAGATCCTTGATATAGGGTTAGAATGGGATTTAGAGGGAAATAAGTCCAACCTTCTCACTTGACACATGCCCAGGATCACTTGATTAGTAGGTGTCTAAAGCAGGATTTGAACTCAGGTCTTCATGAGTCCAAGACAATGAGCTAGAAGAACTGATGATATTGCGTACTACGTGGTAGAAGAGCAAGTGGATCCTACTCAGCAGGCACCCTTGGATACAGCCCTTCCAGGTGCCAAGATGTGACCTCAGTAAGGGGAAGAGAAGGATGACCATTCTCTACCAATGTAATGGCAGGAGAGAGGGTACTTGACTAGCCAGGCTTGCAGTAGAGACTCCGACTGCCTTGCCTCTTTTATGCGACTCCTTCCTTTAGACCTTTCCCTGTTTCCCCAGCTGCCAATGTCGACCCCTCTAAGGTTACATCCCCAGGGTCTAGTACAATGCCTGGCACAAGGTAAGTACTTACCAGCTGTGTAAACTTGGGCATCTCATTTAACCTAGTTACTTCAGTTTCCTCTCCTGCAATATGGAGATAATAATAGCTCCTTCCTTCTAAGGTTGTTGTGAAGATCTAAAGAGTTAATATTTATGAAAACACACACAGTAGGTGTTCTATAGATATTAGCTATTATATTAATTTAGCGTCGACCTTGTGAACATCAGGGGTGGAGAATTGGCAGTACTGGTGAGGTGGGGAAGGATTGTTTCCTGTGGCGCAATCATGGCTGATGGCGGAGGAAATGCCTGCAGTGGACAATTCAACCACCACCAGGAGATGGGTCACCAGGAAAAAAATCAAGGTTGGAAGCACGATCAGACAGTGTCTAGTACAGAAATGCAAAACGGCTAATTAGCAGAATGGCAGAGCTGTGTTGGGCCCTGATGAGGCTTATCTAACAGCCTTCCAGCACATTGGAACAATACTCATAAGCAAACAGCTAATCCTAATCGTTCTATAATGCAGGCTGTCATTATTTTATGCTGAGTGTTCTTTTTTTCTGCACGTGGATAAATGGGTTCCATACGTGAATTGTTCGTACGCTGGGTACCTTTTTTTTTTTTAATTTTCCTCTTTTCTGGGAAACCCTTTCAACTTTAAGACCTAACTATTATTATACTATATGATTGGTAACTTTCCCCAGGGTGCTGGAATGAAGGCGATGAGCCAACAAATGTGGAAACTGGGGAGACTGCCTCCCCTATTGAGCAGTCAGGTGTCCCCGAGTAATGAAATTGGTGTACAATCACATGGCTGGGCTACAAAACAGAGAGTGGGTCAGGTCACCAGTCCTGGGTGTCACAATCGATGGGTTACCTCAAACTACTCCTATGCTGAATGAGCATTCCTTTTGTGTAGAGGAAATAAAGAGCTGTCCTATTCCCAGTCTTTGTTGCACATTGAGAACCTTTCTCCTCTCTTTTGGGGAGATCCTACACTTAAGCCAAATCTAAGTTTTCTTTAAGTGATTTTTTTCTGGGACTCTGGGGTATGGAGAAAAAGAGCCAGAGACAAGAAGAAGGAGCCTGGCCTTCTCTTTAGAAGTCAGGCTCCCCCAGGTTTGGAGTCAATCACACATGAGCCCAGAGCTAAGTTACACTTTAGTGCAGTGGTTCTCAACCTTCCTAATGCCATGACCCTTTAATACAGTTCTTCATATTGCAGTGACCCCAACCATAAAATTATTTTCGTTGCTACTTCATAACTGTAATTTTACTACCGTTATGAATCTATCTGATATACAGGATGTATTTTCATTGTTACAAATTGAACATAACCCACAGGTTGACGCTGCTTTAGTGGGACAGGGCGACCTATAGCCCCCTGGGCTAGGTCCTACACTTTCATTTGAACAAAGGGAAGAAATGCCTTAGTAATATCACCTCAAAGCAAAAAAGGTGAAAGGAGGGCTAACGAGGAGTTGTTTGGGGGCAGAGAAGCACTTTGATACTTCTGAACTAGAGAAAGCCTAAGCACTTGGAAACAATGCTCCGGAAATCTAAGGATCTGTGCTAAGGACAGAAGGCTAGTACAGGGAAGAATGTCTTTGAACTTGTCTGAGTGGGACTGGGAGCTTATTTGCCAATCCATTTCACCTGAGTTGTGCAAGGAGCATGATACATATGCATGCCCTTTTTTTTTTCCTTTTTCCTTGACCGCATTTCAAGACTATAAGCAAAAATTCACAGCACCCCAAGCAGCCAGGAAGCTCCTTACCATAGCCACGAGTCCCAGTGGTTTCTCAGTGTCACTAAAAGCTCTGGATGGGTTTTCAACCCTGTTCACAGGAAACATCTGTGGGTTTGGCTCCAGAATCCATGACCACAGCCGGCTTACCACTCAGTAAGTTCAAAGCAGCCCCATCAGAAGACAAGACAAGACAGAGGCTATCAGATTTTCATGGTGCACTAGAAGGAAGACTGGATGGAGGTCAGGAGAATTTGGGTTCAAGTCCTGTCTCAGACACTTAGCTATGTGACCCTAGGGAAGTTCTTTAGGCTTTTTTTTCATCTATAAAATGGGGGATAACAGTAACACCTCACTGGTTACTGAATTGAACTTAGGCGGGGGACTCTGGGTACAGAATGTTGGGACAACCCAATGAAAATGGAAAGTGTTTTGTGAATTGTACATCAGTACACAAATGTCAGCTATTATTACCACTGTGTTCTCACTGGATGCCCAGGGCTGGCTCACCAGTTGCTCCAATCCTGGCACCAAACAAAGGAACAAGCTAGTGAGGGACCGTAGCAGACAAGTGGGGCAGGTTATTTTCAGCTGTCATGGAAAATGCTTCTGAACTTGAATGTCAGGGAAGTGGATCGTTATGACAAGGCTGACACTCTCCTGCCAGAAAGGCACACGTTGGTTCACAGGCTTCTAAATGAGAAGAGAAAGCTTGGGGGGCAGGGTACAAGAGAGTGAATCTTTTTGGCACTTAGCAGGCTGTGTGCAGAGCTGTCTGTCACTGCATGCACACGCACATGCATGCACGTGCGCATGAGCGCGCACACACACACACAGAGATCATGAAATTCATTAGAACCACCAACCTGTAAGATGCTAAGTCAAGAATAACATTTAGCAAATGGCACAAGGATGTAGGTGGGAGAGATCTTAGAACAGAAAACAGAAGAGAGAGAGCATGACAGTTAAGTTGCTTGGCAGCCATGTCACAGAATGACCTTTTTTGACTTAAGTAAGGTCCTCTAACTTACAGCAAAGTCACTCATCTACAAACTAGAAGTGAGGAAGTCAAAGGTTTTCCAAGCTAGAAGGAATCACAGAGAAGCCACACCAATCCCTCCCTGTCACCACAACCTAGGGCAGCTTTTTCACATGGTATAATGGTGCTGGGAGGCTTTACACAAGTCCTAGGTCTTCCTCAGTGGAAAAATTTCCCAGTGGGTTTTCTACCAGTGAGGGTCTGAATCTGCTCTGTAACTCATTATCTTAGTGGCCTGGGCCCCGGAGAAGGGAAGAGACCCCCTTAATGTCACAGAGATGGCATGTGGCCAAGGCAGGACTTGGAACCGGGCTCTCTATCAACTACGCTGTCATGAGGATGATGATGGTAACCATCAGCACCTACCACAAACCAGACATTCTGCTGAGCACTTGACAAATATCTCATTTGGTCCTCACCATAACCTTGGGAGGCAGGCACTACTAGGATCTCCATCTTACAGGCAAGGAAACTGAGGCAAACAGTTAAATGACTTGCCCAGGTTCACACAGTCAGTAAATGTCTAAAGCTGGATTTGTACTCAGATCTTCCATGACTCCAGGCCCAGCACTCTGTCCACTGTTGAACTTATATCCCCCCCAGCTGACAATTTATAACAAATGTGATTAAGCCTTTTATAGGGGGCAGCTAAGCAGCGCAGCAGATAGTGTTGGAGCTGGAGGCAGAAGACCTGAGTTCAAATCCAGCCATCCGACAGTGTAAAAAGTGTGATGCACCCATAGGTCCCTCCTTCAACTCAAATGCACAAGCATTAGCTGAACACCTATTATGCATTAGGCATTGGGCTTATAAAGACAAAAATGAAGCAGCTCCTGCCCTCAAGGGTCTTATGCTTCCCTGTCATAAAGCATAACAGAATCAAAGAAGCCCTTACAAAAAGAATGCCTCCGAAATACAAAGTCATTTCTGAGTGGGAGAGCACTAACTTCAGTGTTCCCTATAACATCTCCACTTTCCCTACCATGGTTTCAATTTATTGCAGGTGAGCATAAGAAATTAAATGGGGATTTGGGAGGAGTTTTGCAGAAGCTGCAGACAAAAGTGAAGGCCAGCAGATGACACAGAAAAAGTTTAGAAACTTAGAAATGGGGTTGGATAGGTGGCGCAGTGACTAGAGCACTGGCCCTGGAGTCAGGAGGACCTGAGTTCAAATTCTGCCTCAGACACTTAACATTTACTAGCCATGTGACCTTGGACAAGTCACTTAAGCCGTTTGCTGCCTTTCCCCTCTCCAAAAAAGAAAGAAAAAAGAAACTCAGAAATGCATGAAGTGTATGCATAGTACAAGTATAATATCAACATATTTTATCTTATAATACCATTATCATTCAGATTTCTTCTCTGGTACAAGGGGAGGGCCCAAAACTTTTACATGGATTTTCCAGATTGGGCACACGCCTGTAAGTCCCTCAAGGTAGAAGAGATAATTATATCAGGGTAATGAGGAGAGGCCTCCAGTAGAAGGCAACAACGTCAGAAGAAGCTGTTTTTGAAAGGCTCCTGCAAGGGTAAGAGAAGAAGGGAGAATATTCCAGGGATGAGGAATAGCTTACGAGAGAAAGTGTTACATGTGAGGAACAGTGAGAAGGCCGGTTTGGCTGGACCACGGAAAATATAAAATGAGCCTGGAAAGGTTGGCTGGAATCTCACTGGGAAAGTCTTTTAATACCCAACAAAGGTGCTCCTGGGGGTAATAGGGAACCACTGGAGGTCATAGAGCAGGAGGGCGAGATGGTCACGTCGACACTTTAAGAAAGCACTTCGGCAGCTGTGTGAAGGATGGATTGGAGGTAGGGAAGGAATAATGAGAAGGCTCTGAACAAAAGCAGAGTGGCCATGTGAGCAGAGCCTCATCCCTACGCCACAGCCAAGATGGAGCATTACAATGGACTTCGTTTTTGTCTTTTCCCTGCTTCTGTGGGTGCAATCGTGGTGCAGAGGGTCTTCCTGGCTCTGCTCGCTTAGAAGCCTAAGGCTGCTCTTGTCTACTCAGAGTAGGGGATACTGGACAAGAACTACAGCTATTTGCCCCCCAAAGTATTGCTAATCAAGGGGGAATGTATTTTTGGTTCAAGATGAGCCCTTGAATGCTATCCCTTCATGGAGAAGGAATAACCCAATCTACACATCCCAGGCTTGATTCCCTTCCCATCCAAACCCAGTTCCACAAAGAAAAAATATAGCAAGGAGCAAATAAACCCATTTAAACAAACCAATAGCAAACAGAAATCAGAAAAGGTCTACGTATGTGAATATACACCAGACAATGCACTGAGTGAATAAGTTCTCCCACATTCTAATCTAGAGAGAGATCCAAGATCAGATCCAAGGAGAAATTCCTTGGGCTTCTAGTGTGGTAAGCTAGAGACACGACTGAGGCTTCTTTACACATCTGCCAGTTTAGCTGCACATCAGCTTCTTCCCAGAGTCTTTCTATTCCTTCCAAGACTTCTCCCTGAAGAGATGATGAAACCTTGTGTCTTCTCTCTTAAAACTGGAAGTCAGAAGAATGGGAGCTTCCTTCCCTCAAGACTCACCAATCCCCACATCATGAAGGCATGAATCATGAGATAATCAATGAAAAGAGTCTAGTGCAGCTGGCCTTTGAGGGTCAGATTAAACATATTCTGTTGGGGGAAATGCCCGTGTTTGATCCAAGAGATGATAGGAAGCCAGAGGAGTCTACTGAGTATGGTGAGGAGGCGGGGGGAGGGAGGGAGGAAACAAAACTATGATTTAGGAAAATCATTTTGATGTACAGCTGGGTCCTTTAACTCTAAATATATTACACAAAATACGTTTAGAAACATATCCTCAGATAAGGGGCCTGGAATCCATGAACTTGTTGGTTTTTAGGGTTTTTAAAAGTATTTGAACAACTGCATTTCAATATAATTGGTTTCCTTTGCAAGGTTATATATTTTATTTTATGCATTAAAATTTTTTTTTAAGAAGAGTTTCACCAGATAACCAAAGGTGTCTAGGACACACACAAAAATAGATAAGTTTAAGTAATCTGGCTCGGAAAATCTAAGTGACAAATCCATGGTCAGGAACAGGTAGGTGGCAGAGTGTGTAAGAGCTCTGTGCTTGGCATCAGGAAGACCTGAATTCAAATCCAGCCTCAGATACTGGCTGAGTAGTCCTGGGTGGGTCACTTAACCTCTGTCTGCCTCAGTTTCCCCATCTGTAAAATGGAGGTACTAATAGCACCTACTTCCTAGGGTTATTGTGAGGATTAAATGAGATCATTGTAAAGTGCTTAGCACAGGGCTTAGCATATAGTAGAAGCCCTATAAATGCTAGCTATCATCATCATCATCACATAGCTGGTTGAGTGGTAGAACTACAGCATATGCTTTTCACACTCTAACTTGTATACGTTACTTCTGTCCACATCTTACACCCCTACTACACCATAAGTTCCTTGCTCATCTCTATGTACGCCTAACAGAATTCCTGACACATAGTAGACCCTCCATACACGCAGAGAAAAGAGTACTGGATTCAGAGTTAAAACACCCAAATTGAATATCAATTTTTCGATCTGCTGCCTATTTGTCCTAGAGAAATCACTTTGCCTCTTAGGATTCAGTTTCTTCCTCTGGCCTCTAAGGTCCCTTCCTGTGATACACCCTATGGTTCTAAGTATTCATTCAGTTGAATTCTTGAGTGAAACAGTCATTTCTCTTTGTTGGTGCAGCAGCTGACAACCCCTAACCTTTTCAAAGGACCCTAAGTGCTTGTGTTCCAAAGCCAGGATCAACCATATGGGCATGTACAGGTGACTCCAGGAGTTGGTACAGCATGGGCAGAGAGAGTCTGACTGGGATTCAGACTTGCCACACAGCCAAAGGTCTCCACCATTCTTTGGAGGCTTACTCCACCGCTCCCTCAGAAATGCCCATCAGTCCCTGCTCCCTTCCCTACAAAGGGGTCTCAGGAAGAGTCTGCTGTTTGGCAAACTACAGTGATGGGTAGACTTTTCTCAAAGAGTCCTCAGAAAGTAGAATTGCCAACCCTCATCTCACAAATGGGGGCTAACGACTACACTGGGATCAGGAGCCAGGACTGGACTTTTGCTAAGCTCTGGTCTCCTTGCCGCACCATTCTGAGGCTTTCTCTTCCTTCCTTCACTTCTGGAAGTCATATTTCTGTCCCTATGAATTAAAGATCTGGACCCTCCTTCTTTAATAGGTTAAGTGACTGAAGGATATGAAGAGTTTTGAAAAGAATTTAAAAATACTAACAACAATATTTTAAATGCTTAAGGCCAAAAATAATAAGAGAAATAAGGTTTTGCTTCACACACAGCACATTCACAAAGATGAGGTAGCAAGTTGGGGGCAAGGGGGAGACCGAGGAAAGATGAACACGTTAATACACTGTGAAAAGATTGGAAATTGGTCCAAGCATTCTGGAAAACCAGTGGGAATTTTTTTTAAAGACAGATTGCTAACCTGTTTGTATCCTTGTGGACAGAGCCATAACTAGGGATCCTGGCACCTGGGGTCAATTCAGTTTAGGGCAGGACAGTCCAAACATGAATACAGTTATCCTGGGAGAGAAGAACCTTGGGGAATTTAATCCTGGATTGCAAGGAGGTTAGGGGGCAGGAGGGGAAGGAGAGGGAATGTGAAAGGAAGGAGATAGAAGGAGAGGGAGAGGAAGGAAAAGAGAGGGAGGAAGAGAGGGTAAGAGAGGAAGGGGTAGGGAGAGAAGAAGAGGAAAGAAGTAACCCCATGAAAGGAGAGATGGAACTCAGGGACAACATGAGAAAGAAGCGTTTCCCTCAAATGTTTACATCCTGGGACAAAACTCTAGTTGTTCCTCCCCAGTTACAGCTCTGTACCCCATTCACCCCACCCCAGATCAGCATGCATGGGGTCTGTCAATATATTTCAGATCCAAAAGGGGTCTGTGGCCAAGTTAGCATAAGAAACACTCTCAAGAACAAACTCCAATCTTTGGTTTAGACTGAGTGGTCTATTAGGAACTCAGATTAATGCAATGACTAACCACCATTCCGTGAGCATGGATAAGGCAGACTGCCTGCCTTGTGACTCACAACGCAGAGTGAGACATACATCGTCTGGATATGGTCAACGTGGGGATTTGTTCTATTCATTTAGCATATGTGTTTTGTTTTTCTTTCTTTTTTTTTTCATGGATGGGGAGGAGGTGAGAGAAAGGGAAAAAAGAGAAGAAAATAACGTATACACACACATTTAAAACAACTAGTAAATGTCTGAAGCTGGATTTGAACTCAGATCTTCCTGACTCCAGCCCCAGTGCTCTATCCACTGAATACCCTGATGCCCCACCTGGCCAATAGTAAGAGCTTAAGAAATCCTGTTGACTGTCTTTATCTGTTCTCCACAATCTCTCTGAGAACTATCCAGACAAATTTGACCCACCAAAGCCAGGAATGGACAGACGGCTAGGCTGGTAGACAAGAGTCACACGGGAGACCAGACTCCACAAGCCCCAGAGTTAGCGTGGAAATCCAAAGGCATTCTCTGAGTGCGCTAACAGGAAGGGACTGATGGATAGTGCTGGTCCCTTTGGCCCCCTCAAATGTTGTTCCACACCATCCTCTTCTGCAGTGATGGGGAGTAATAAATACGTTCTCAAGTGTTTTTACCCATGAAAGCTAGGTCCAGCTGTGCACTGCATGAGTGTGGACAAGTCACTTCACATCTCACAGCCTCAGTTTCCCTCTTTCATAAGCTGCAGATGATAGTATATTTACTACTTAACTCACAGGGTTAAAACAAAGCTTTCTAGATTCTGTTTTTAACTGTTACTATTTTCTCCTTCCAGCCATCACTAGCATATGCTAACACAAGAGGAGTGGTCTAGCTTATTCTAAATTGCTTTCCCCAAATGGAAGGGGTGAATTTGCTTTCTGTGAATACATCAGATGCCAAAGGGCATGAGTAGCAAAGGGGTACAACCCAGGAATGGGGGTTGGAGAAACCTGCAGAAGTGAAAATTCTGCCATGTTTAATTTCCAAAGCAGATGATCAGGAGTTGAACATGTTGTCAGCAAGCAAGATTTCTATCCAATGGGATCCAAGAGCTTTCTCTACTTACTGTTTTTCTAATATCATTTACTGGGTGGTGTTGTTTGTCCTTGGCTCCTGAAGAGGATCAGTCACATCAGGAGGTGGTCTTGACTTGTGTGCGAATTGGATTTAAGCGAGCCAGAGGTGTGTCCAGTGGCTTGACAAAAGTCAGGATCACTGGCAATGGCCTGGGATGCAGGGGATGACCTTGTCATCCTCCATGCCTGACCAAACTCTAAGTGTTCCACAGGGCCTCCCCTGCTTGGAACAAGTTGTTCTCATCCTACCGTTCAACCAGGGAAAGTCTTCACATGCTCGGGGTAGACACCCTCTAACTCCCTGACAGGTTTGAGGCTTGTTGGTTACCCTCAACCTGGTTTAGCCCGTCTACCAAGACCATTTGACTGGGTGTGGCTGCTGCCTGTACTACAGCTCCTTCTCACACTCTCATTGATTGGGTATAGGGATGGGCACTGGACCTGTGAGTTTGTGGATACAGGAAATCCTGATAAAAATTCCCTCTCCCATGCAGACTGGCACATTCTCTGCCATTTCATTCTGGAGAGCTACCCAGCGCTCTGAGGGACGCAGGGATTTGCCCAGGATCACAAAACTGTGTGTATCAGAGGTAGGCCTTGAATGCAGTTTTCTTGACTCCAGGGCTGCCTTTCTGTGAATTCTCCCACGCTGTCTCTCCCATGTGTTGGAGGCCACTTGTCAGGTATGTTGGAGTGGGATTCCTTCCTATATGGACTGGATAAGATGCCAATCTTCTAGTTCCTGAATTCTGCAATTCTGGATATCTATTGTAATAACTGATAGTGAAGTAGTTATTCAAAATTTGTAAAAACAAAAAACCCTTATATTTATTTCATTTAAGGTTTATAACAACTTCATGAGATAAGTGCTATAGGTATTATTATTCCCATTTAGGGGGCAACTAGATGGCACAATGGATAGGGTGCCAGCTCTGGAGAGTCAGAACCTTCTTCCTAAATTCAAATCCAGCCTCAGACACTGACTAGCTGTGCAACCCTGGCAAGTCACTTCACCCTGCTTGCCTCAGTTTCCTCATCTGTAAAATGAGCCGGAGAAGGAACTGGTGAACCACGCCAGTATCTCTGCCAAGAAAATTCCAAATGGGGTCACAAAGAGTCAGACATGATTGAAAAGTGACTCAACAAAGTCTCATCTTACAAATGCGAAAGCAGGCCCAGAGCTGTTGAGTGACTTACCCAAGGTCATATCACAAGTAAGGCAGGGGTAGGATTTGAATCCAGATCACCCTGACTGTGAGTTCAGTCTGTTTTCCATATCTTAAAATAACAGCAAATTATTTTTTAAAATATAAAATTCAAAAAATTAAAATAATAGCAACAGCTTTAATAAAGCAAAGATGGCCATAGCTGCTGGCACTTATGTTGTGGTCTGCTGCTTGACTGTGCACTCACGTGGCCCCCAAGCAGCCCTCCAACCTTATCCATTTTACAAATGGGTACCAAGCTTAGTAATAATTAGAAGCAGCTTTCAAATCCCCATCTCCCCTAATTTTCTTACTCTATCTCTTCTACGCTGCCCTGACACCTCACATTTGCACCAGACTGTATAACCACTAAAGAACCTCGTCTTAATTGTTTTCCTGGATCTCCACAGCACATCTCTGAGGTAGAGAGGGCAAGTGTAATGAATCAACAGCCATAAGAGCATGGATTTCAAGCTGGAAAGGATCTTCAGGTTCATCTAATCCAACCCCCTCATTGTACAGATGTGGAAACTGAGGCCCAGCCAGGTTAAGTGATTTGCCTCATATCACTCAGGGAACAGGGGGGCCAGAGACAGAATTCAAACCAGAACCTCTGACTCCAGAGGCAGTACTCTCTCTGCTAATCCTCCAAGAGGTTAAGTTTCTAAGACTTCAGATCTGGGGAACCTGCAGCCTGGAGGCCACATGTGGTCCTCTAGATCCTCAAGTGTGGCCCTTTGAATTCTTGAGGACTTCCACTTGAGGACCTAGAGGGCCACACGTGGGCCTTGAGGCTGCAGGTTCCCCAGCCCTGGGCTAAGTGAAAGGTCAGAGTTCACAGATCACAGAACTAGCAAACTGAGCCAGCACCAGAGATTATTCATCCAAGGCTCATGTCGTTTTATTGCTATATTTCTTCCCAGAAATAAATCGGTAAGATGTATTTAACAAAAATAGGGGAATAAGCTCACTCTTGGTTGGGGTGGATCCGGGTCCAGGTGGCAGCTGAGTTGGGATCTTGAAAGGCTTAAGAGGCAACCCGGCAAAATGGGTGATGCGCTGATGTTCTTGAGTCAAGAAAACCTGGGTTCAAATCTCACTTCTGATACAAACTCAGGGCAAAATCTCTTCACTTCCTGGGCCTCAGGTTCCCCATCTGTAAAATGAGGGGATTGGATTCAACCACCTCTGAGGTCCATTCAGTCTTGATCTCGGAGCTTATGATTCTCTAGGAATCATAATGACCAAGCTTGGCCCCCCAAAGGTCAAAAGAAATCGACCTCCTTCTCTTCTTTGCGAAGGTGGGAGGCTATGGATACAGAACATATGTTCTGTCCGACTTGTTTGATGCTTTGATCAGTTTTGCTAAACTGCTCTTTTTCTTTTTTTTCTCCTTTGTTATAGGGGATGACTCAGTGGGAAGGAGGGTAAGAAGGAGAAGGGATGCATTTAGAAATGAAGGGGATGTAAAAACAAAGTGTATCACTAGAAAAGATTGGTGGGATTGCTGCAGAAAGGAAAGGAAAAGCATCCCAGGTGTGGAGAATGGAATCCACCAAAGGAGAGGTGGGAGAGGATGGGGGAGGGTTCTACGAATGTAAATGACCCATTGGACAAAAGCTTGCTCTGCTGAGACATCTGGTGTCTCCACCCCACCCTGCCACCTCTCCTTTCTTATTATGGATGGTGGCTTTCATCTGGAAGTCTAAGCACCATAGACACCCCTCTGTCTACTGGGGGCGTACTTGGGACTCAGCTGGTTGGGAATATTTTATAAGAATCTCCTCCCTCATTTTCACTCCCATTTCTTCGAAAGGGAGAAAGTATCATTCTTTCTCTTTTACTGGGTGCTAGGGAGACACGGAAGGACAGGCAAGCAAAGGAACCTTCCCAAGGTCAGGGGATGAGTCAGGCAGGACGAAAGCCTGCAACAGCTGCTCCGACTCTCCAGCGGAGGTTGGCTATGCAGACCTAAAGGAGAGGACAGTGTGTTCCCAGAAAATAACATCTTGCAGTTATATAGTGCCTTTCCTCAAAGAACATAGCACAGACATTACTGAATTAGTCTTCAGCATCACCATGATTTAAGGAGGGGAAAGACATAGTTACACTATTTCATCAGATGTGAAACTCACGGGACACCGTGGGATGATGGATGGAGAACACCTGGTGCACTGTGAAGTGTTTTATGTCTCAGGTTTTACTGTTGTTATCATTTTCTCAGCTTGTTTGGGTCCAGACCTGTGATTTCATCCATAAAGAGAGGTCTTAGTGCAGACACTCCTTCTGCCATTGCAGACAGGCAAACCTGCACGATTAGAGTTGTCTGGGGAAGTGAGAGGCTGGGTAGCATATTCACCAGCTAGTGCTAGTGTATGTTAGAGGCAGAACTTGAACCCAGACCCCCAAAACCAAGGTCAAATCTTTATCCATCATACCAGATTGATATATCATTATGATTGCTCCTGAGGCCAGGGACAGTATAGTACCATGGATGGCCTGCTTGCCTCAGAACAAGGAAGAACAAAGGAAAAGGAGAGAAGGGAAGGGATGGGGAGGGAGAGGAGGGACTGTGATGAAACCAGAAACTCCCTTAACTTCTTTTTTTTAACGTTATTAAAATATTTGTTGGCACGAAGTGTGGCACATTTTATTGTTAGTGACTTAACTTCTCATTGCTCTAGGTAATTTCAAGGCTGTAAGTTGCAAAGAAGGCACTAACCTACACTGGTGGAGGAATTTTCTTCATCCAGGAGTTCCTTGTACTTGTGAAATCACAGACCTCATCTTTATAACTATTAAAAGCTATCAGCCAGGGCTTTGGAGATCCAAATAGTGAGCCCACTATGCTCTGCTTTACACCAATGACAATTTCCATTTTTATGAGAGGTTTAAGGTTTCATGTGAACATTATTTTCTCCACTTTGCAAAGAAGGAAAGTAAGGCTCTAAGAGGTCATGTGATGGCCCCTGGGCCCCACAGCTGGGAAATGTCAACCCCAGGGCTTCAGCCTCAGCCTTGTCTAATTCTAGACACAGCCCTCTCTCCACTGTGCCATAGGGTCATGTACCCTAATGCAAGAGCCCTTTGCGACCCTTACACCTCATGTGTGTGGGGAAAGCTTTGTAGCATTGTATTTAGAGTAATAGCTTTGGAGCTGGGAAGGCATGGATTGGTTGCAGTGTGGGGTGCTGGGAACGCAGAAATGTAAGGGTACAGGGGGTCTGCTTCAAAAGAATTTGACCACTCAAGCCTTCTTTCAGTCAAAGTAGCAGGGTTTATTGTGACACCAATAGATTCTTAGTAAATCTGAGCATTTGATAAGGATAGAACTGATATCTATGTACAGAAAAGGGAAAAAAGGTCAGTGCAAAGGTCTAAATGGGATTAAGGAGTGGTAAGTAACCTAGGGTGGGCCAGGTGCAGACAGTGAAAGGAGTTAAGTGATTGAAGAACCGTGAGGAAAAGACTATTGAGTATCTAGGTGGGCTGGGCTAGGCCTGATGCCACAGGTAAACTCCAGGGACCGGGTTGTGTGGGAAAATTCAGGGTCCCCTCTTAGGCTTACACTCAATGGGGAGACAACGTGGACATATATATATATATATATATATATATATATATATATATACACACACACATATAAGGAAATTGGGTGATCAGAAAAGGCTTCATCGTATATAATCATATATCAGATATACTCATTCCAGAAAGGAAAATTCTTGCCACCAAAGTCTGTCACTGTCAGATGCCTCAACATCAGAAACTGAAATTATTTCATCAGTAGAAATTACATGAAAGAAGAGATCAGACCATCTACTTTGTTGCTGTGCCCTGAGGACTATGGTTTCTCTCCACTTGACTTTTGGTTGAATGCTTCCATATGTGTGGTCTCTCTCACTCACAATGCAAGCTCCTTGAGAGCAGGGATTGTCTCTGCTTTGCTATTTGTGTCCACAGTGCTCTAAATACAGTAAGTACTTTACAAATGCTTTATTTATTCACATATTATTACTATTCTATAATATCACAGAAACTCATATTTGTACAGTACGTGAAAGTTTTCTTCTAAACTCCCCTCTGAGAGGGACAATGTGGTTTAGTGGTAACAGGTACAGCTTTGGAGTCAGAAAATCTATGTCCAAGTCCTGCTCTGGCACTGGCCACAGGGGTAACCCATGTTCTGCTTTGGAAGGGTCTACCCTAAGATCATTGGTCTAGAGCTGGAAGGGACCTGGGAGGCCAGATAGTCCAACTCCTTCATTTTACATAGAAGACAACTGAGGCCCAGCATCACCCAGGCAGCAAGCCTCAGAGGTAGAATCTGAACCCAGCATGTCAGGCTCTAGCCCCATTTCCCATCATGCCCCATCCACTTTTTTTTTGTTTTTTTTCTTTTCTTCTTTTCTTTTTTTTTTAAATTTTATTTTAGTTTGCATCATTCATTTCCACAAGATTTTGAGTTACATATTTTCTCCCCATCTTTCCCCTACCCACCACCCCAAAACAGCCATCCCAGTGTGTCCCCCCTCCCCCAGTC
>CM053581.1:14055322-14096532 GCA_028627135.1 Pseudochirops cupreus | reverse complement strand
ATAGTCTTTCTATATCTTTCTCTGAGTTTAGGTATCTCCTTCCATCCTGAGGCTTGTAGAGTTGTCTTTAGCTGTGCGTTGTTGAGGATAGTCCAGTTTATCAGGTTGGTCATCGTATGTACGATGTGTCTGTGATTGTGTACAGGTTTTGCCTGGTTCTGCTCTTCTCACTTAGCATCAGTCCATATAAGCCTCTCCAGGTAATTATGAAGTCCATCTCCTTCCCATTTCTTATAGCACAATAGTATTCCATTACATTCATATATCATAGCTTGTTCAGCCATTCCCCAATTGATGGGCATCCCCTATATTTCCAGTTTTTTGCAACCACAAAGAGAGCTGCAATAAATATTTTTGCACATATGGGACTTTTTCCCACTTCTGTAATCTCTTTGGGATATAATCCCAACAGTTTTCCTTGGGTTTTCAATGCTGTGGTGATATCTTAACCTTGTAGCTTAAGGGTAGATGGCCTTTTGTGCTCTCCTGTCACTTTTGAGAAAGTGCTTGGCATTAATGGATGGTATTGTAATTCAGTTGTGATCCATGGGTGGGAAACTTTTGACTTTTTTGTGCTCTTTGACCAAATGAATGTACTCTGTTTATGATTGGAAACTAATCTCCTTTTGAGAAGAGAGACTTTGACTGACTAAATGAATGTATTGTCCAGGGGTGGGATAGTACCTGGATTGCGTTGAGAACTTACTTGCTAAATGAATGAGTTATACTGTATTTTGATTCTCTCTGTTTTGTGAATGTTTTGCCTTAATCTGTCACTGAATAAATGGAGTTTGCTATGCTGGTATTCCGAACCTTGGAAGTTGCCTTTGCTTGGCATTACAGGGAGCAGCTGATTTGAACTTCTTTTCTAGCTGAACTCACCAAAGGCAAGAAGAATACATATCCATACTGTTGAATATGTAGATATTCACTCAACAAGGAAATGGGAGGGAATGAAGAAAAGAGAGATAGGAGAATAAGAAGAAAAGTTGTTCATTCTTTGTTTTCAAATCAGACCAATGACATGACTGAGGTGATCTCTTGACTTGCATGTGAATCATATTTAAGTGAGGCAGAGCCTCCCTCTTTCTTCGTAAGTCATTGAAGTCCAGTGGCAGGAAAAAAGTCAGAACAACTGATGATGGCCCAGGATGCAGCGGATGACCTGGCATCTTTGATGTCTGATCAAGCTTTAAGAGCTCAGTGTGTCTGATTCAGCTGCCCCTATGACAACTGGAACACAGTATTCTCATCCACTTGTGCTGCCAGGAAAAGTCTCCACATGTGTGGGGTAGACATCACCCTAACTCACCAATGTGTTTGAAGGAAGGTAGATTGAAGGGATCAGTCCTAAGTAAAACAAATATATTTAGAACTTTTGAAGGTGACAAAGAATGAGGATCTGAGGAGTTGCCTATCAACTAGGAATGACTGACCAAGTTATAGAATATAAATATGATGGAATATCATTGTGCTGCAAGAAATGATGAAGAGGATGGTTTCAACGAAACCTGGAAAGACTCATGTGGACTAATACAGAGTAGAATGAGCCAAACCAAGAGACCAATTTATACAATAATGACAGTAGTATAAAAGCCAATAAGTTTGAAAGACTTAAAAACTCTGGCCATCACAATAACCAACCACTATTCCAGGTAGCTGCTGATGAAACTTTACAAAGAGGTAATGAAGTCAGGATGGAAAATGAGATGCAAGTTTTTTGGTTGAGGTCAATGTAGGAATTTGTTCTGTTCAACTATGTATATTTGTAAAAAGAAAAAAAAATGGGATGTGGAGTTTTTTTTTCAATGAAGGAAGGTGAAAAGGAGAAAAAACAGATTTTTAAAATTTTAAAATAATAATAATTGATGGATTGTTGATTTTTTTTTAGAGGGAGGAAGGCAAGGCAGTTGGGGTTAAATGACTTGTCCAAGGTCACACAGTTAGTAAGTGTGTGAAATGTCTGAGGCAGATTTGAACTCAGATCTTCCTGCCTCCAAGGCCAGAGCTCTGTTCACTGTGCCACCTAGCTGCTCCAGGTTTTTTAAAAATGAAGTAAAAATACAGAAATAATGCTCGAGGGGATGGATGAAATGCCATTTCTGCTCACCTATACAACCTAAAACAAAACCTGTCTCCAGAAAGTTCTCAACAAAAACCCCAATTACCATAGCATTCTTTGCTGAAATTGGGATTTTTCAATTTCCTTGAAAAGGAATCTGCAGGATATGCATGCAGGTGTGTACACTTTGACTATAAAACCTAAATGAAAAGCAAAGAGGTAATGCTTTCAAATCAATATTTTGCAGGCCACTTTTTCTGCAATACCGATCTTTTTTCTCCATTATTAATTATTGCAACAGAGGCTTTTCCAGGAAAGAAAGGATAAAGGTGCCTGTTTTGCTATTTCCCTTGACACTACTCAATACATAGTCAAACAGGGTCCTCTCCTCCCCTAAGAGCCAGAAAAATCAACGCGGAGAGTCCAATCTTAACTCACAAAAGGCTGGAGTGAAAGGGCCAAAAGGTCTCCAGTGATTAGCAGCTGGTACAGATGGGGCAGGGAAGCTGGGGATTCAGTCAGCGGGAAGTGAACCAGAAGGCTGATTTCACACCTAGGAGGCACCAGCTGGCCAGTTCTGAAGATTCTTATCTTTACTCTGGAGGGAATGAAAGGGGTGGAGTGGGGTAGGGTGGGCTGGGGGAGGGGATGATTTTTCTTGACCAAAATGAAGTGGAACACCCTTCATCCCCAGGACCCCTGAATCAGAAGAGGTGCAGTTCAGAACCGCTTCCAGAGGATTATGGTTAGCTGCCTAGAAGCATTTTTCAATATTGCTTTCTAAATGTTATGTTTCATTGACCAAGAGTTGGCACATGTGAATGTACGAACAGACTCATTGGATCTTTGGCCTCCATATTGAGGAATTGTTCTATTGTCTATTTCAGATTCACATCCAGACCACCATGGGGCCCTCTACGCATGCCTTACCTTCTTGTTGAACTGTGGCCAATCTGCTCCTCCCCACCTGAACAAGGACCCAGTAAATATCCTAGACCAGAGACCCAAACCTTCACATCTAGAGCTCCCTGAATCCTTGCTCCTAGTCCCTGGGGAAGTTAATCCATCCATCTTTAGAGCTCCCTCTTTTGGGACAAAACCAGTTGATTGATGACTGACTGTCTAAACTAGCCCAGCTATCTAAACTATCAACCACAGCAGAAATGTCAAACCTGAGGCTTCAAAACTAGCCTAACTAGATTAAAATGTAACTGGGAAAAGTTTAACAAAAATGAACATGCAATACAACATAGACAATGTCAATTTGTAGTTTTCTAATTCATTATGTGACCATAATGGGGAATTGTTTCTATTTGAGTTTGACACCAACAGTCTGAGACTCTAATGTTTTTCTTTTTGAATATTCATTCTTTTTGACTCTTCTCTCTTGGTTTAACTCTTTGGTTTGTCTCCTTGAAAAAAAAAATACTGTAAAGTGAAAGGCCTTGGGCCTTTTCTCCTTCAAGCTGATATGGCCCCATGAAAATGGGCCTCAGTTTTTTACTTGCCTCATTGTTAGTTCTTTTCCATTTTAGGGAAAGATTAATCTAGAGACTTCGACCTTGTGAATTTTGAAAGCTCAGGCCAATGAATCTCTGGACCACTGAGTCCATAACAGGTTTTGTAGCCAGCATCAATACCCAAGGAACAAGGAAGGTAACATGTATCTCACGTACGTACCAGATATCTACAGCTTAAATTGGGAGTGATCTCAGAGAGAAGGCACCGGCATTAGGAGGACTGAGGGACCCTGGACAAATCCCTCCAGACGTCAGGTGATTCTTTGAGACTAGAGGTTACAGAGGAAGTGCCAATCTGCTCCAAAGGGAGTTTCCTCACCTGGGAGTTCCCCAAACCAACAAAATCCCTATTCCTAATGTCTGTATAGTACTTCATAGAATATACTTTGCAAAGAACTTTATATACAGTTGAGTATCACTACAATTCTGGGCCATGAGGAGGCTAGGTCTCACAGTAGGTGGAGTGCTGGGATTAGATTCAGGAAGAATTGAGTTCAAATTCTGCTTCAAGTACTTCTTAGCTGTGACCCAGGCAACTCACTTAACCTCCAGGAGCCTCAGTTTCCTCATCTATAAGATGGAGGTACTGATATCACTTACCTCCCTCTTGTGAGAACCAAATGAGATTATATGTGAGTATATCTTACATATATGTGAAAACAGGAGATTCTACGTGTATATATACATATATGTATATTTTCTATATGTATGAAAAATATAGGATCAAATGAGACTATATATGTATTCTACATATATATGTAAATCTATGTATTTTACATATATGTGTAAAATACTTTGCAAACCCTAAGGTGCTATAAAAAATGCAGGCTATTATTATTATCCATATTTTCCAGATGAGGAAACTGAGGCTCCCCAGGGTTCATTAAGAGGCTATGGGTTATGGGGAAAGAACTATGGCATCGAAGTCAGAGGATTTGGATTCAAATCCTGATTCTGCCTGCTATGTGAACTGAGTTATTTGTCACTGCAGGGCCGCACTTTCTTCATCTGTAAATGGAATGGACCAGGTGTCCTCAAGAACCCATTCAGCCCTAGACCTGTGGTCCCCAACTTGCCGCAGGCAACACATTTAGTATCTGAAATGTGATTCTATCTCCAATCTTCCTCACTCCAAGTCCAGCTCTTTCTGCTCCATCTCCCCATTTTACAGGTGGAAGAGAAGGGGAATAAGCATTTGCCAGCACTTTACAGATATTATCTCATTTGATACTCACCACAATGCTTCAAGGGAGGTGATGTTAATATCCCCATTTTACAGATGAGGAGACGGGCAGATAGAGGTTAAGTGACTTTCCCAGGGTTATACCTAGGCAGTTTCTAAGACTGGATCTGAACTCAGGTACTGGGATGCAGAAATGTCACAATATTACATGACAAGTGAGAATGAGGAATAGAATCTGGTTCCCCAGGTCCTGCCCTGCACCCATCCTGACATTGCCTCTCCAACAGGAATGCTATAGAATGGTTTTCTATTGTTCTCAACTCTGAGTTGAATCATCCTTCCTTTGATTTAGGTTTAGGTTTGGGAGAAAGGAAAGCCTTTGTTCTTGGTCTGTAAGGGGTATCCTGTCTGGACTCTGAGGGACCAAACCTGGCCTAACCTTGAACTTGGCCCCACCATGGGTAGCGGTAACCGGTTCCTGTGGAATGGTGGGAAAAGCACTGGATAGGAAGACAAAGAACCTGGGTTCAAAACCTGGTTCTGCCACTTCTAACCCATGTGTCCGTGAAGAAGTTATGAAAAATAGTTGGATTGTACTTTTTTCATCTGCAAAGTGATGGGAAGGGAAAAGGGACTACTTGGTCTCAAAAATCTCTTCCAGTTCCAGATCCTGTGGGCCCATCTACGACCCAGATTTTAATCTCAGCTTTAGTCACAACCTCCCCAGGTCTCAGTTTCCTCATCTGTAAAATGGTAGGGTTGGACTAGATCAGGGTTAGGAATGTGGGGCCCATGAACTTTTAAAATACATATATTTTAGTAACTATATTTCAACATAATTTGTAATTTAACAAAACTGGTTTCCTTTGTAATCCTATGCATTCTCTTTTAAGCCTTCAGAAACATCATTTGAAGAGGTTTCACCAGACTGGATTCCCAGTGCTTAGCACAGCGCCCAGCCATAGGAGGTGCTTAATAAATGTTTCTCGGTTATTGACTGCCAAAGGGGTCCATGACACAGGAAAGGTTAAGATGCCCTGAATTAAATAATCTCTGAGATCCTTTACAACCTGGATTTCCAATGATCATCATGTATATTCCCCTAGCTACCTTTCTGCATGCTCACCTACCTACACATGTAGTTTGAACAGGCATCCCCACCCAGGCTGTCCCTGTAGTCACAGAAAAACTGCCTTTGAATTTCAAGCTGACACATCATCCTTTGCCACAATTCTCCATCCCCCACAGCTCTCTCAAATCTGCCACTACCAGTGGCCCCTTGGCTAAATTAGACTAGCCTTGTAGAGGCTGGCCTCCCATCACCTCTCAAAGGGACCCCATTTTAAGAGCACCATCACCACTTAAAGAACAGCCTTGAGCAGCTGTAAGACTACATTTCTGGAAGATGAGTCAGCAAAGCAGGAAATTCTCCTTGCACAAGCAAGGCCTTCTATTCTGTGGGTGTGTGGTATCGAGGGTAGGAGAGGGAGCAGGCCTTAGCCTCCTAGCTCCAAGCCACTTCGAGAACTGAACAATGCAGTTGACCTGTGAGTTGAGAAATGTTGACACACAACTTGCCAGCCTGAATTGTTCCAACATGTTTTGGGGAAAGCTCAGGCACTTCCAAATAAGGAACAGAGCAAACAAGGAACTTGGTGGCTGTTGCCAATGTCTAAAATGACTGAGCATAGAAGGCATGAGTGGAGGGCTCTGAGTGCCCAGCAGCCCCTTGAAAAATGGGGCCACAAAAGAAGGGGCTCAAAGAGGAGTCCCATGTTAGCTCTCACAAGCTCCTTGGTTTAGACCAGGGGTGGGGAACCTGCAGCCTCAAGGCCACTGGTGGGCCTCTAGGTCCTCAAGTGTGGCTCTTTGACTGAATCCAAACTTCACAGAACAAATCCCCTTAATAAAAGGATTTGTTCTGTAAAACTTGGACACACTCAAAAGGTTGCACCCAAGGACCTAGACAGCCACATGTGACCTCGAGGCCGCAGGTTCCCCACGCCTGGTTCAGACCCAGAAAGCTCCTCAGTGTTACATTTTGGAATTGGAAGACACCTTTATGGCCTTTTCATTCAAACGACACTGGAAACCCAAATCTTCTCTCTAATTCAACTCCCAATGGTCACGTGCCCCACCTACACACTTACAGTGAGGGGACCCCAGCGCCTCCAAAGTCAATCCACTTGACTTTGAAGACAACGCTGAGTCAGCAAGTTTTTCTGACATGAAGCCCAAATTGGCTTCTTCACTAATGCCACCCATGGCTTCTCCTTCTTCCCTCTGGCATCAAACAGAAGGAGGCCAGTCCTGCCTCCACATGCTGTCCTTTATACGCTGGAATTCAGCTATCGGTACCTCCAGGCCAAATACCCCTAGCTCCTTCAATTAGGGCATGAACTCAAGTCCCTTCTCCATCCTGCTTGTCCTGATCTTTGATATAGCCATGTCCTTCTTACAACATGGAACTCAGACCCAAGCTCATGCCATAGATGTGTTCTGACAAGGGCAGAATATAGCATTCCAATGGCTCCTTGAAGTTTTTAAACTAGGTTATTGGTGGTTTTTGTCTTTCTATTCATACGTCCTCCAAATTAAATCCTTCTTTGGGATAAAGAAAAACCATTAAAAACATCTCAGGCACAGAGTTCAAGGTTCTGGTGGGAGGAGGAAGAGACAGGTCCCTGGAGTATACATTATGTGACTCAGAAATAGGCTGGAAGTGATGTAGAAGCCTGGTTTCAGCCTAAGGAGGAGGAGTGACTTGCCCCTGCCTTCCCTCTAATACTACCCTCTCCCCTTCTTGGGGGAGTTGGACTCTTCATGACCCCTTTGGGGGTTTTCTTGACAAAGATACTGGAGTCCTTCTCCAGCTCATTTGACAGATGAGGAAACTAAGGCAACCAGGGTTAAGTAACTTGTCCAGGGTCACCCATCTAGCATGTACCTGAGGTCAGATTTGACCTCAGACAAAAGAGTTCCTGACTCCAGGCCAGCACTCTATCCACTGAGCCACATAGCTGCCCCTCTCCCTTCCCTTTATGCATTGTTTTCTTTCCTTGGCATGTAAGCTCCTCGAGGGTCGGAAAATGTCTTATTTGCTTGTCTTTGTATAGCCTGCACTCATCATGGTGCCTATGAAATAGAAAGCACTTCATAAATGCCATTCATTCATTCATTTCCTACTCTTTGAAGTAAAGGTGTTGGAATAGATGACATGTAAAACCCCCTCTGGCTTAAAATCCTAGGATTGCTACACAGCAGAGGCTGAATTGCCCCAGAGGGGCCATCTCCCTAGCACATTCTGATTTGCTCCTCCTTGAGGGAGGGGAGAATGTGGGAGCTGGGGGCTCTGCTTCTAGCATGTGGTGGCCCAATGAGAAAGCATTTTGTGATAAACCCTGAGTGGTCCCTTCACCTCCTCTGCCCTATAATGGAAGTGCCAGGGTAGGGCAGATTGTGGGGGGGGGGCAAGGGGAGGGAAAGAGGTAGAAGGACAGAAGGAGGGAGGGAGGAAGAGAGAGAAAGAGAGATAGATAATAGATGGATAGATAGATGAGAAAGAAGGAGAGAAGAAGGGAGGGAGAGAGAGAGAAAAGATAGATGGATGGATGGATGGATGGATGAGAAAGAGAGGAGGGAGAGAGAAAGAGAGATAGATATGAGAGAGAGACAAAGAGAGAGAGAAGGAGGTAGAAGGATGGAAGGAGAGGGGAGGGAGGGAGAGAGAGAGAGAGATGAGAGCGAGAGAAGGAGCGAGAGGGAGGGAAGGAGGGAGGGAGGCCGCTGTCTTCCTTTGATTCTCCAAGTAGCATCATATCAGTCTGAGAGCTTCACTGAGGGCTAGGCCGACCTTTCTCCAATGGAAGCATCACGGCAAACATAACCGTGTGGCAGTGAGTGCCAGGGCCTTTAATGAGATGAGATTGCACCTGGACTTCTGCTTCCCTCCTCTGCTGGTGTTCGTTTTGTCGGCATACTTTGTGTTCTGATCTTAGATGAGTGAATGTGTCCCGAAATGGACATGCCCAGGCTTAGAGGTGACCTTGTAAGGTCAAGAGGTCCAGAAACCAAGGGCTTCCTCATGTAGGGTTCAAAAATGAGGGAGGGAGGAGAAGATCCCTGGCAAGTATTCCAGGGCTCTTGGAGGAGCCAGCACCAAGGGGATTGACCCAAGTCAGGCTCTAGACCTATAGCTGTTTGCACAATGCAGAGTTGATGAAATGTGAAATACCTAAATCAGCATGATTGAAGTTGCTTTATTTTTAAGATTTAAGTCACAACCTTCCAGCAAATTGTAACCGTCATTATAAGTTGTTTTAAGGTTATTGATTATGAGTTTTTTTAGGATTTGCCCTTCTTTTGTGTGTCAAAATAAACTACCTGTAACTTACCCAAGAGGCAGCTAGGTAGGTGGCCCAACGGGTAGAGAGCCAGGCTTGGAGTCAGGAAAGCCTTAACACAAATTCTGCCTCAGACACTCACTAGCTGGGTGACCCTGGGCAAGTCACTTAACCTCTGTATGCCTTAATCTGCTGAGTGGAAACGGCAAAGCACTGCAGTATCATTGCCACAAAACCCCATGTGCAATCACAAAGAGCTGGAGGCAACTGAACAACAGTTCACCTGACTCACATTATTACTAAATATTTTTTTTTACTTTCCACTTTTGGGGGTAAACCCTGGAAGTGAGCTAAGATGTAAGTTAAAATCCTCCAGGGTGCCTCAAGGGAGTTTTAATGAGTCTTGGAAAAGGCAGCCTAACTGGTCTCATCAGTCAGGAAGAGCTTCTTTACCTGGTGCCCTCACTGCATCAAGGTCTACAAAAAGATCTCTGGGAATCCATCTTTACTTTTACTAACCTCACGTTTCCTTGAGCCTATATATTTGATTTTCTGCATTAGAAACACTGTAAGAAGGGGACCACAGGTCTCAGCAGACTGCCAAAGGGGTCTGTGAATACAAAAACCCCTAAGAAGAGCCACATTGGAGGGGGGCTCCCCAACACTAACCTGGTCCAAACCATGAAGTCCCAATCAGGGAGTGGCTCCTGTCTTAGCCTGTAGGCCCAGCAAAAGTTCCTCAAGGTTAGATGAAAATGCCAGGCTTAGTCTGGAATAATTCTATCTAGCTTCAGAATTCTCATTCTGTTTAACAGCTCTTTGTTTGGGATTTTTTCCCCATGAATTCTAAGGCACATTTCCTCCAATTCTTTAAGAGAGAAGGAGGAAAGGAAGCTGAGAGAGATAGCTTCACATGCAGGAGTAAATTAGGGCTGCCAGTATACGTATACCTTGAGATCGGTGGGGTGTGGGGGATGAAAGGGGGGGAGAGAGAGAGAGAGGAAAGAGAACAAGAGTGGGGGGGAGGAGAGCAGGCTGGTGCATGTGAGGAGGGGGTGGGGAGAAGGAGAGAGCATTCTGAATCCTGAGCAAGGAATGAAAAGCAAGTATGATAAGGATTCTCGATTAGCAGGGCGGAAGCAGAAAAGGAGACCAAGCTGGGGGGGAGGGAGGGGTTCACACTGGCCAGAGCAAGAAAAAGCACTAGTCTCCCCCTGTCTCCCTCCAGCCTCCCCTGCCCCACCTGCTTTCCTCTGGCCCAGATGCTCAAGCCTGGGAGGGTTCTTCCTCCTGGGCCCATTCAAAAGGCCCCAGCTTTGAAGCAGGTTCAGACTGCCTCCTCCCCCATGGCTGGAGTGGGACAGCAGGGCTCCCCGCAGCCCAGAACTCGGAAGGAAATGACATGTTTTCCCTCTTGAATGGAAAAGCCTGAAGTGGTGGCAACCTCCACGTTTGTCCCCAGGCTTATCTGGCCCTGTCCATCACAGTCAGCTGCCTTCTTGGACACTGCTCTGCACTTAGCCTGAGTCTGAGCACAACAATGTCTGCCTGGAATTGGGGGCAGGATCGCAGCTGGGGAGAAGGAAAGGCTCTCAGAGACCACTGAGGCCTACCCCCTCATGTCACAGGAGGGGAAAACAAGACACAGCACGGGAGCAAAGGCTTGAATCGGAATGGGACCTCGGAGTAGAGAAAGAGCAGGACTGAGAGTAGGGAGACCCGCATTATTTCCAAATCCACCCCATATGTTTCCTAGTTGCGGAATATTGACAAAATCATTTCTGGTCTCAGAACATGTTTTATCATTCATGAAATTCACAAGATCAGTTCAATAAAGGTTCATTAAGCATTTCACATGTCTGACACTGAGTTAGTCCTAGACGCTAGTATGCAAAGACAAAACTAATCGCTGCCCTCAAGACCTTACATTCTACTGGGCTGTATACAGAATTAACACAGAAAAGGTAACATTGGATACCATGACTGTGATACTCATGTTCTCCATAAACTTCAATGGCTCTCTCTTCCCTTTAGGATCAAATACACACTCCTCTGTTTGACGGTTAAAGGCATTCATGATCTGGCTCCAACCTAACTTTCTAAGCTTTTTAGACATGAATACACTGGGCTTCTTGCTGTTCCTCCCTCGTGACTGTCCATCTGCAGCCTTTGCACATCCTGTCTCCTGGGCCTGGGATGGAGTTTCTTCTCAATTCTACCTCCTGGAATTCCACCTTTCCTTCCAAATTCAGTTCAAGCACCAGCTTCTGTGCTAAGCCTTACCTGATATTTCCCAGCTGCTGGGGCCTGACCTCCCCGCCAAGATTACCTGGGACATAGTTTGTGTATTTTTAGAGTTTACATTTTCTCCCCAGATAGAGCATAAATTCCAAAAGTCGGGATTGTTTCATTTTTTCTTTTATGCCCAGTGCCTGCCACGGTGTCTATGACCTATTAGGTAACTAATAAATTCTTGTTGATCGATTAATAACTGTCATAACTGTGTCATAACTGTAATAACTGGCCTCAACTAGTTGAATGACTCTGGGCAAGTCACTGAGCCCTGTTTGCCTCAGTTTCCTCATCTGTAAAATGAGCTGGAGAAGGAAACGGTGGACCACTCTAGTATCTTTGCCAAGAAAATCCCATATGGGGTCATGGAGAGGTGGGACATGACTGAAAAAAACACAACAAAAACCTTTGTGGGGTGGAGGTGTGAGCAGATGAGGAAGCCAAGATCAAGAAAAGGGAAGTGACGTACCCAAGGTCACAGCAGAGCTGAGATTTGAACTCACAGTCTTCTAACTCCAAACCTGACCCTCTTTGCCCAATACCAGGATGCTTTGTCATCAAGGCCTTATCACTTTGTGGTTGTTGTTCAGTCATTGTTTAGTCCGGTCCATCCCTTTGTGACCCCATTTGCGGTTTTCTTGGCAATGACATGGGAGTGGTTTGCCACTGTTGTCGTGCAAATAGGGGCGGCACCCCGCTGGGAGGATCATTGCCCTCCCTCCTTCCAGAGAAGCTAGCTTCCCAATAGCTGGCTTTCAGGAAAAGCTTAAAATGAGGAAGGTTTATGATTTCCATTGTTACCCTCATTTCCCTCTGAGTAATAGGGGTATCATCTTTCCACGTTGCCATCCACAGTGTTGTAGTCTATCCTCTCTCTAATTCCTCCTTCCCCCTTTTCCTTCCTGCTGAACCCAACTGTGTGTATGTTTGTATGTATTCTTCTCTCTTTTGGACAGTTCAGATGAGAATTGAGGCTCAAGTGTCAGCCACTCCTGCCTGAGATCCAGGTCAATTTCTTTGCTATCATACCTTACATTTTCTTCTAAATTTTCAGTTTTTTGACTTTATTTTTAATGTTGCTTCTCAGAGCCATTGGCTTCTATTTGGTCCATTATAATTTTCAGGAAGTCTGTTGCTTGGGCAAGGTTTTGTACTTTAGGTGCCAAACTGTTAATTTCCCTTCTGATTCTCTCAATAGAAGCTGTTAATTTCCTTTCTAATTCTTTCTTTGATTTCTTATCTCTTTTCCAATTATTTTTCATCTAGTACTCTCATTTCATTGAAAAAAATTTTCTAACTCTTGCTTCATCTCTTCTAGAAATTCTAATTGAATTTGTGCCCCCATTGTGTTTTTCTTTGAAGCTATGCTTGTAACTGTTTTGGAATCATTCTCTTCTTATGAGTTCATGTCTTGAGTATCTCTGTTACCATAATAGCTTTTAATGGTAGGATTCTTACTTCTAACTGCTCATTCTTCCAGCCTGCTTCCTGACTTCAGATTCATGGTAGGGATAGGTTCTGTGCTCTTCTGAAGGAAGTTCTGTTGCTGCTTTCTTGGGAGGAGGGGTGTTGTATAATCTTAGGGACAGCTCGAGCTGGGGACCTGCAAGCTTTCAGGGCTCCAGATATAGTCTGATTCAGGGCAAAGTCTGATTGTGGTTTCCTTGGTCTGAGCTCTGAAAGTTCATGGTTAGGGTTTGGGACTGCACAACAATCAAGTGCTGCTGGACTTATCTACTACCAGTCAGCTGGGAAGCTTTGCTAGTTCAGGACAAATTGTGAGCTCCCCTTTGATCTGGGTTTCCTGCCCTGGTGACTCCTCTGGAGGCTGCAGCCTGAGCTCAGAGCTGGAACAGGGACGCTGTTCTGCTCCTGGAGTCTGACTCAACATTTTCCTGCTTCTGAACTTGCTTCTCTCTTAGTACACACAGCCCAGGGCCTACATGTGCAAGAAGCTCCCATCCTAAGTCTGCCCTGGATCTGTGACCTATAAGCAAGTAGTGGCAAAGTTACAAGGTGACACCTATTCCCTGGTATGGTTTTGGAAATAGCTAGTATAGAGTGCAGTCTTTCCTTACCCTTGGGTATAGTTTCTCTCTGTGTGGTAGAGTGCTCCAATTAGCTAGTTCTGGCCAGACCCCGTCCCCAGGGTCTGGAGTCCTTTCTGGCTTCCTACGCCAACTTGGTGGTAGAAAAGTGACTTTGTCCTGGATTTTCCCATTTATACTGTGTGGTGCATTTTCTCAGTCCATCTGGAGTTTTGTAGGGGAGCTAGCCAAACTATTTCCCACTACTATACTACCTAGATTCTACCTCTCTAATTTGCATTTTATCCTAAAAGTTAATAGGGAGCTACTGAAGTTTAAGTGGGAGAGTGATGTGGTCAGATCTGTGCAACAGATAGGCCAATTAGGAGGCTGTGCCAAGATAGATTAGAAGCAGACCAATTAGAAAACTATTGGAATAGTCCAGATAAAAAAGTTGGTGAGAGTGTGAATTCTGGTAACAGCCAGGGAGGGGAGATGTACGTAAATAGTTATGGGGCAAAAAAATCAACAACTGATTAAATACAGGGAAGGGGGGCAGGGCTGAACAAGAACAGAAAGTTGAGAATGGCTCCTGGGTTTTAAACTTGGCTTACAGAAAAAAGTGGGAGTAACCTAGTTAGAAATAAGGAAGTTGGGATGAGGGGGGAGGTTTAAGGAAGAAGGGACTAAATTCTGTTTGCGATGTCTTGGGGACATGCAGTTTGAAATGTGGAACTGGTGCTCCAGAGGGAGATGAGAAATGGATATGTAGATTTGGGGGCTCCTTGTATGTAGATAATAGCTGAATCCCTGGGATCTGGCAGAGAAGAGGCAGAGAGGAGAGTAGAAGAGGCTCTAATAGAACTGGGGGAGCCACACATATAGGCTGCAGGATTTGTATGATAACCCTGTGAAGGAGAATGAAAAAGAATTGATCTGACAGGGAGACAGAAAACCAAGACAGAGCAGTGTCATGAGATCCCAGCTGAGGAGAGAGTCTAAGAGTCTGTATGTTGGGGGAAGTAGGAGGTGGGGAGAGAAGAGGTGGGTCGGAACCAGCGTTTGATGGCCAAGAAGAAGGGAGGTTAAGAAAATGGTGTTGGGCTGAACAAATAAGAGCCCCCCGGTGACCTTGGGGAGACAAGCTTCAGCGGAGTTAAAGCCAGATTACAAAGCATGGAGAAGTGAGTGGGAGATGACAAGGAGAATGAAAACTTTTCCCAAGACTTTGATTTTGCAAGGTTTGAATCCCTCACTTAGCAACTATATGACTTTGGACAAGTCATTTTACTAGTTCTGTATCTCAATTTCTTCTCCCATAAAATGAAGATAATAATAGCGTCTTCCTCCCTGGGTTATTGTCAGGATGAAATAAGATCATGTAAATGTTGCCCATTATTCTATGTAACACCTACTATACCTGCTCCGGTGTGAAAAAGAATGACCTTAATGACTCACTTGGCACACCTGTGAGAAGAGGCCAATATCGTTAATCCCAATTTCTGAAGAAGAAACAGGCTTGTAATATTTATGAGGGAAAGGACTGACTCAGCGTCTAGCAGCACCAAAACCAAACTAAACTCTTTGTGTAAGCAGAGAGTTACTCTTGAACCAGACAGAATGGGTTTGTGGGAGGGATAGCCCAGAAGCATTTACGAACCACAAGTAAATCAGCCCTGCATGGGACTGAAGCTTCCTACTATTCTGTCTGGCTTGTGTGTTCTTCTGGCCTCTTGTTTCCTAAAAAAGTAAAAATTTAAAAATATTTTTTAAAAAGATGCTGGCTTTAACCTCAAAAGAGATCCGGTCTGGACCTGAAAGGGGAACCTCTTCTAGTTTATGGCACAGTTGGTAAAGTGCTGGCTTTGGAGGCCAGAGAATGAGTTAGAATCCTGCTTCAGGTAGGATCTTAGGCAAGTCACTTAACTTTTCTTGGCTCAGAGAGATGATAAACCTTCATAGGGTTGTTGTGAGGATCAAATGAAATAGCACACAGCTTTTTGTAAACTTTAAAGCGTTATGGAGGGGCAGCTAGGTGGCGCAGTGAATAAAACACCGGCCTTAAAATAAAGAGGACCTGAGTTCAAATTTGACCTCAGACACTTGACACTTACTAACTGTGGGACCTTGGGCAAGTCACTTAACCCCAACTGCCTTGCTGTCCCCCCCTCCAAAAAGAAAGAGCTAGGGAAATGCTAGCTACATCCTTGACAAATGACAGGAAAGCCTCCACAGGCCCCCAGACCCTCAAGTTAGTCCATTCCTCTTTGGGACAGTTCAAATTCAAATTGTTGGGAAGTTTTTCTTTATATCAAGATGAAATTTGCCTCTTTGCAATTTCCACTTGTTTCTGGTTCTGACCTCCTCGGCCAAGCAAACAGGCCTAATCCTTCTTCCACAGGAGAGCCCTTTAGGCACACACCCACATGTCACCCCCAATCTTCTCTTCATCTCCCACTTGCTTTCTGCTAAGAGGACTAATGTGAAGGTGGCCAGAGTGAGCAGGGACCAGGGGAGAGACACTTGGCCTCTTTTCCACTTGCTCCTGGCTCCATGAATTTAGTAGGAAAAAAAATCTGGTTTTAGAACAGCAGTATTCAAGCCTGAACTGTGCCACTCAACTATGGAGAATGCAAGGGCTAAGAAAAACCCCAATTTGCTCCACTGGAACACCCAGCTCAGGGGCTCCCCTTGGCTTACCCGATTATATAGATTGGAGGCCTCAGTCAGATTATCTAATCACTCTCAGGGCCTCAGTATCCTTTGCTGTAAAGTGAGGGAGTTACATTAGATGATTTCTGAGGCCCTTCCAACTCAAAGTACCTTGATTCTACAACCTTGAATTCAAACCATCTAGTATTCATTCATCTATCATATGGGAGGCAATGTGGTAGGCACTGGGGAGAGGAAGACTTTAAAAACAGGTCACTGCCCTCATGAAACTTACATTCTACAGTCCTCATATGCACTTATATTTAAGCAAGCATTTTATGTCTGTAACTGGTGCATGATCTATAATTAAGGTCCTTAAACAGAAACTAATTTTGAGATAGATGAATGGCAAAGTAGAGTGGATGGGTCTAGGAATCAGAGTCCTGATGCTGTGTGGTCCTGGGCAAGTCACTTAAGCACTGTCTGCCTCAGTTTCCTCAACTGTAAAGTGGGGATAATGATAGGACCTACCTGCCAGGGTTGATGGGAGAATCAAATTAAATAATGTTTGTAAAGTGCTTGACATGGTGCCCAGCACATAGTAGGTGCTTAATAAATGTTTATTCCCTCTCTCCTGAGATACATTGTCAGTGGGGTTCCCCCAACAGCGAGGGTCACTCCATAGCCTGGACATTAGTTGAGAGATACGATTACATCCTTTTTTACTCAGAGGTGTCAGGGTGGAATGGTGTTTACTCTTTCTGCTAGCTGCCACATCCCACATAGGATGGGTCACCTGCTCCTAACGAGGCAGGCTAGCCTTCAAATAGCCAGGCTCCTGACAATCTCAGCCTATTAGCTGACAGACACAACCAACAAACTCAGACCCTGCTCTGAAGGTGCTTATGTTCCACTTCCATCCATTAAGAGAGATTTCAGGCAAGCCTCTTGGACTGTTTTATTGATTAAGCAAAGAGGGAAATGGAGCTATCAGAGAATTGGGAAACTCATGTCTAAGCTAGAACTTGGAATTACACACAACTCTCTCACTGTAAACCCTGAGCATCCCTCCCTGCCCCTCTGCCCCCTCTTCCTGGAACTCCCCCTATTCTTTTTGGGACTATTTCACTCAAACAGAGACCCAAGGACATGAGCTTCACGGGGCAGACATCACACAAGGCTGGCCCCTTTGGAGCTCTTTTCCAGCTCCCAAGAAGGTGGTTCCATGATTCAGAAAGAAATCCCACACCTGGGCATTACACCACATTACTCATCTCTGCCCTTTGCTTCCAGCGTCTCATCTCAGAGTAAAGCCCACATCCACCCTCTTCATCGACTGATTCTTAACTTTTTTAATGTCACATAATATCTCATTCGAAATTATCCAGCCACGACAATAAGCCTCATCTACAAAGGGATGAAAGAGAAAGACAGAGGGAGGGAAGGAGAAAGGGAGGGAAGACTATGGATACCTCAAGTAATTAGGTAATAAAGTAATTAAACTGCTCTCCAAACCTGTATATCTATACTATGTCCATACTTTCCCTGTGCAGGAATGGACAAAGAAAATAGGGGAAGGAAGGAGTGAAGGAGGGAAGGAAGGAGAAAAGAAGAGACTGAGGAGGAGAAGCAGGAAGCGAGGAAGGTTGGTTTTCAGGAGGCAGATGACTCAGATAGCTCTGAACAAATAAGCAGAGCAGGAAGGGCAGCACTGACAGGGTAATTCTCATTTGATTGTAGGAGGCAAACTAATAAAGATTAAGATGTAGCAGGTGGCATTGAGTAGGCAAGGAAGAAAAACCCTTTTCTTTTTTTTTCCCACCTCTACCCTCCAGGAGAATCCAAATACAGCTAGAAGGGTCATTCAAGCCTGACTCTGTCACTCACTGCCTGTGTGACTGTGGACAAGTCCCTTAACCTCTCTGTGACTCAGTTTCCTCATCCATAAAATGAAGGAGGTGGGCTAGAAGGATCCTAAGATCATTTCCTGCTTTAAAAAAAATATGATACTCTAAATTTATAACATCTAGTTTAAAATCTTCACTCTATAGATGAGGGAAATAAGGCCCAGAGAAGAGAAGGAACCAACAGCTTGTTAGTGACTGAGCCAGGAATAGATCCCAGGGTCTCGTTGTTGCTGGGACTCTGCTAAGATACCTCCACTCCACTGAGGAGGGCTCTCACGTAGGAGAGCAGAGACCCAGTAAACTTGTAGAAACCAAAGTAAGTCATTAAACCACTTTGCCTCACTTACCTAATTGGCTCTTTCTGGAACGTGTGCGTGCACTCGTGCGCGCATATGTGTGTGTGTGTGTGTGTGTGTGTGTGTGTGTGTGTGTGTGTGTGTGTGTGTGTATCCCCACACAGCATTTTCAAATATGTGGGTTGTGTTCTTTTTCAATTTTCATTCATTCATTCAACAAGCATTCACTAAGCTCCTACTGTGTGCTAGGTTGGAAACACAAAGATTAAAAACAAAACAGTCCTTAAGGACCTGACATTCAACCTTCTATTCCCACTGTTTTAGAACTGGTCTAGAACTTCATCAGTACAGGAACTTCCAATGAGGGCATCTCTGAGGGAGATCACACTGAGGGATACTGGGACTTAAGAACAATGAATTTAGAGCTTGAAGCAACCCTGTTACAGGCCAAGATCCACTCCCTCATTTTACAGATGAGAAGTTAAGAGCTGGTGTCTAAGGCAGGATTCAAACACAGGGCTTCCTGACTCTAAGTCCACTGTGCCATTTAACTTCCAAAGCAGATCAGCCTCTGTGCATTTGCTTGGGGCCCTGAAAGGTTAAGTGATTTGCCAAGGCACATCTAGAACTCGTGTGTTCCTGACTCTGAAGCCATTATTCTCCCTACTGCCACCTCTCTAACCTAACCCTTATAATGATACTTTTATGGGGGAGGAGGGAGAACTTTTGATTGTTCTCTAGAAATATCCCAGCACCCTTCAGCTCACCTGATTTAGATGCCAATTAAAGGCTGTCAATCAATAGTTTGCTGGCTCCAAGCCCCACCTGTGACTTCCCTTCCTTTCCCTTGTTTGCACTCTAGCCTTCTCTGGTGACCTGTGAGTCCTTCTAAGAACAGCTTCATCCATAAACCTTGGGCACCAGAAAAAGGCCCTGACTTCTGACTTCCTGCTCCAAACTTGGGTTCCCTTCCTAAGATGAAGACACTCACCCATATATATATATGTCACTTGCCTTTGCCCAGAGATGCAGTGTTGCTTCTCAGGTGAGTTCTCAGCATTTTCTTCTGTACAGGCTTCTATATAAGTAGTTGAGGATTCCACCCCTTTGCTAGGAATGCCCTGTTCAAGTTACTCTTGGTCATCCTGTTGGCTGAGGCACATCACAGACCCAGGAGGCAGTTTCCTCAGGGCAGAAGGCATCTGCCTTGTAGCTTTCTTGTTAGCAGCTTTCCTGTCCATATTATGGCTTAAAAGTAACTACTTTGGGGGGGGGGGTCTTCTTACCTTGAGGTTCTGATAATCTTGGAACAGGCCAGGAAGAGGGGTCCTGGTGGTCATTTAATTTAATAGATGCTTATTAAGCACCTACTATATGTGTCCCTCCACTGTCTCACACATAGTAGGCTCTTAATAAGCTTCTATTGATAGAGAGTTGGCCTTGGAGTCCAGAAAACTGTAGATTTAGAGAAGGAAGAGCTCTAAAAGACCGTCAAATCCAGTACCCTTATTTCACAGACCAGGTAATTGAAGCAGAGCTAATTAACTTTCCATGGGTTACTCAGTTAGTGAGTATCTGAACCTAGCCTTGGGTTCTAGTCTTACCTCTGACAAGCACAGGCCTGGCACATAGTGGGTGCTTATTACATGTCTGTTGACTGATGAACTCCCTAGGTAACTCTCTTAAGATTAAATTGCTGGGCAGGTGACAATCTGAATCAGTAGAAGGTCCCTATAGTAATGAAACCCCAAATCTGGTCCAATCTAGTCACGTTTGAGGCTTTGGACTAGATTAGGGAACACAAAATGTTTTAAAAATGACATTTCCCCCTTTCCCCCCTTCCCCTCCAGGATCTTCCATTCTACTGGGAGGGAAATTATATTTATGGGGATGAGAGTTCCATATGGCAAAGGAGAAATCTGGACAAAATTCTCTAGGAAAATCTGAGCAGAAACCCTTTAACTGCGAGTCAGGAGTTGGGAGAGGGAGATGGTCAGGGCATCTGGAGGAAGTAGCATGTGAGCTTTGAAAGACGATAAGGATTTTGGCAAACAAATCCGGGGATCTTAGCCATGGAGCTAGAAAAGGCCCCAGAGGCCTTTAAGTTTAATCCCCCCTTTACATATAAGGTAACAGACACAGAGAGACTGTGACTTACCTAATATCTCACACAGGCAGGATTTGAATCCAGATCCTTCCAGCTCCCAGACCAGTACTATATCCACCTCACCATGCTATAAGATGAAAAATGGGAGGGTCTTCCAGCTAAGCCGCAGTGGTTCTCAACCAGTGGGTTATGTTCAATTTGTAACAATGAAAATACATCCTGCATATCAGATAGATTCATAACAGTAGCAAAATTACAGTTATGAAGTAGCAACGAAAATAATTTTATGCTTGAGGGTCACCACAACATGAGGAACTGTATTAAAGGTTCGAGGCATTAGGAAGGTTGAGAATCACTGAGTCTGTAGGAATGCACTGGGGTGGAAAATGAGACTTTGAGTTTGGAGAATACATAGTCATCCACTGTGGCCAGAATGTATCATGTGTGAATGAGAATAATATGCCTAGGCTAGAGGCAGAAGTTAGAAGGATCTTTCTTAAAGCCAAGGAGGAGGAGCGTACATTTTTATGGCAGAGGCAATTGGAGCCACTGGAGACTTTTAAGTGAGGAAAGTGTGGTGGTCATCTTTTCCATACTAGTTTGATCACTGTGGCTCAGGCTCCCCCTTTTGAAGAGGGAAGGCTCTGGAGGCAGGGAGACAATTTAGGAGATTATCGAGCAGATCATGAGGGTCAGAAATGCAATGGGACCTGTGTGAACAGAGAGAGAGGCATGTCTCCAGCAAAATCACTCCGGAAAACTAACATTTGTTTTGGTTTCATTTTCACAAATTGAGGGCTAGAAGGCAGGGTTTGTAACTGGCAAGATCTCTCTCTGGCCCTTGTTGATTTCTCCTTTTGGGCTTCCAGTTCTTCCATACCCAATTACATCTGTTTAAGCTCCATTACTGAACTTGATACTTTGTAGCCTCCCAGAAAACGCTGGTGTTATCCAAGGTTTCCTATCACAATAGGTTTTGGCAGTAAGGAAAACCACAGCTTCAGCTAATTTGGGTTGATTGTTAGCTCCTTAGATGCCCAACTTTCCCCCAGTCCTAGCACTGTATCAATGTGTTTGTATTTCATAAGTCCTCCTCATACTAGGAAGAGCTGCCTGGCGCAGGTCAATGAATGGGAATTAAATTCAGATTTGTTTTGAATTTTTTCTCAGTGTTCATGGTGCTTATTTGAGATACACTGGAGTGTCTAGAAATACAAGCTGGGAATCTATTTGTGCTAGGAAAAAGAAATTTAATCATTCATTTCAGTAGGCACTTATTCTTTTTTATATATATATTGCAATCTTTTGTTTTTGTATCTCCTTCATTTCCAAATATATACTTCTCCAATCTCCTAGCCAGCAAGGAATCCCTTGTAACACAAAAAAATAAGAAAAAGAACGAATAAAAGTCATTCAGCCTAAACTAACATCTTAACTAAGTATGAAAGTATATACAATGTTCTATACCAGAGCTCAGAACTTATAATCAAAGAGATCAGAGTCCAGAAAATCTTGTTCCAGATACCTACTGGCTGTGCAACTCAGGGTCTGCTAACTTGTCTCTGATTCAATTTCCTCATGATAACAGGTCCCATCTTAGAGAATTGATGTGAGGATCAAATGAGATACACTAGCTAAAGCCTGTTGCAATCCGTGGGTTTCTCTATAAACCTAGCCATGACTCTTATTACAATCCTCCAACTATCCAATGAAGAGAGAAAGGTGTATTTTCCTCATGTCTTCTTTGAGGATAAATCAAGAGTTTTAAGGACCTACTATATACCAAATAATAAGAAGACAAAAATAAAAACAGTCCCTGCCCTCAGGGAGCTTACATTCTACTGGGGAGAAGAGGGACAACAAAAATAATTTTATGGGAGGGGGCAAGGACATTAAGGAGGGGAAAGAAGAGGGAATCAGAGAAGGTCTCACATAGGAGTTGGTACCTGAGAGATTTTGAGAGATGGAGGAGAGGAGGGAGGGTGCTCCAGCAAAGCAAAGGCTCGGAGGTGGGAGATGGTATGTCAGGTGTATAAGGTAACCACACCAAAGGAAGGGACCACTCAACATGATCCTCATGTTGACCTCAGTGTCTCTTTTGTGCAACTTGCTTGGGACCGATGGGTGGAGGAGGTTCAGTTTGTGAAGGCAGGAACTTCGAATAGGGGAAGAGTGCCTCATCTAATTTCCCTTGCTTAAAGCTATTATGAAATTTGGCTTTCCAGATAAAGAGGTTATTAGATTTAAAAGCCGACTTTAAATGATGCCTAGTCATTGTTATGTCAGAGAGCTTCAACAGCTCAGTTAAGGATGAAAGAGATTCTTCTTATTGGGCTTTAATTCAGTTTTTAAAGTTAATTTTCAATGCTTGTAGAAACAACCCTTGGCATGCTTCAGGCAGTCTGCTCCAAGGAATGATGGTTCAGTGGGGTAATGAGAGGATGTCAGGTCTAGCTGGACTCACCGACCTACCACTGGCATCAACTAGTTTTTCAGTATGGCCCCTCAGCAACTTAACCTTAACCTTTCTTCATTCACTTCCTTATCTGAAAAACAGGAATAATAATATTTGAAATACCTAGTGAGAGACAGCAAAGTGGGCCCAGTTGACAAGAGTGCTGGACTTGGAATCAGGAAGACCTGGGTTCAAAGCCAGTCTCAGATACATCCTGTAAAACAGGGATGACAGCCCCTAACTCACAGGGGTGTTGTGAGGAGCAAACAAGGCGAGAATATTTGCAGAGGGTTTTGCAAATTATAAAGCACTACATAAATGCACTATTATTATGATGATGCCACAGTGGAAAGAGGGCCAGCCCAGGGGTCAGGGAGCCCTGGGTTCAAGTCTAAAACCTGACTCATATTAACTGTATGATTCAAGGTGAGTTGCTTATCTTCTCTGAAGTGTCCCCAGGCACCCCTAAGTCTGTAAATTGTAAAGCAGGGGCTGACCTCCATGGGTGGAGGCAACTTCCTCAAGAAGGAGCTCTTAATTCCAATGAAATCACAGGTCTGCTTCAAAACAAATGAACCTCATAGGATTCTTGAGGGAAGGAAGAAAGGGAGGAAGGGAGGGAGGGAAGAAAAGAAGGAGGGAAGGAAGGGAGGGAGAGAGGAAAGGAGGAAGGGAGGGAGAAAGGAGGGAAGGAGGGGGAGAGAAAGAAAGAGAGAGAGAGGGAAAAGAAAAGGAAAGGAGGAAGGAGCAGAGAGAGAAGAATACAGTGTGATATAGCTCCCTTTCCTGGAATCTATGCAATCCAAGGTCACATTAGTTTTGGTTTTTTTCTTTTTTTGAATGCTACAGCCCACTGCTGATTCATATTAAGCTTGCATTCCACTAAAACTCCTAGATCTTTTTCAGAACAAATGCTGGTTTCTTTGAACTACTTATGAGTGTTTATACCTTAACCCTAATAAGCTGTTAAACTTTTATGGACAATTATTACCTCTTAAAAATGATCACCTACTTGACAACTCCAGTTCCTTCCCTTTGTCTCATCAACTCCACAGCTACATGCCTCTCCCCTTGGGAATCTGGCCAATCACCTATCTGGTTCACCAGTTCTTCCCACCCACTCATCAACTTTATCAACAATTTCCTTAACCTTCTAATTGTAATGGGAGGAGGAAAATATCGGATTTTTTATTACCACCTTGTCATGAATTTAATCCCTTGCTATTTATTTCTGAGTCAGAAGTGAAGAGGAAGAGGAGGAGCATTGGGATAAGGCCCTTCTCTCCAAGAAGCACATAGCTCATTACTCTCTTCTTCAAAAGGCTAGATCCTAAAGCTCTCAAATTTGGAGTTACTCTTAAAAATTGTTTTTGGGTGAAACTAATTACCAGGGTTCCTTTCAATGCAATTTCCCCAGCTGCCACTGCCCAAGAATTGTCCCTTCTCTATCTGGAAAGCTAGATTCCACACTGCCTAGGAAATGCTCTTGTCGTAAGTAGGAGGCAGGGGCTCAGGAATCCTTGGACTCCCTTCTGTGGCTATGTGAGCAGAGACACCCAGTTTCTCTAGGATGCCCTACTCTTCCTCTGGCACTTCTATCTCTTGGGCTGGGGACAGTCCCCCCTGGGCAAAAGACACGCGGCTAGACTATACTTTTGTCCCCAGGCAATCATTAATTGTTGGGGAGACTGGGTCTATATATAGTAGATGTCTTTGCATTAGGCTCATCCAGGCTTAGACGTTGGGGGATCTGTGGACTTGGAGAAGAAAAAATTAAGTCTTTATTTCAACATAGTAAGTTTTCTTTGTAATCTTACATATTTTATTGTATACATTTAAAATCATTATTCTGAGAAAGGGTTTATAGGTTTAGCCAGACTACCAGAGGGGTCCATGAGACAAAGAGATTAAGACAATCTCCGATACACAGCCCTTTCGGGTCAGCTCTACTGGGCAATTTCTGGTCTGGCCTCCGAACAACAATAGAAAAAAAAAATAGCGAAAAGGGATGAGCATATCTGTCAGCTTATTTTTATAGGCCAGCACAAAGAATTGTTCCAAATATACCCCCACACACCCATGCACACCCATGCACACACATACATATACACAGACACACATACACAGAGTAAGCTCATAGGAGAAGAGTAGAGAATTAGCATTTACATAGCACCAACTGTGGCCAGACACTGTAAAAATGCTTTTTTCCATTTACCATCTCATTTGATCCTCATACCAACCCTGGGAAGTAGGCACTGCTAGTATCTCCATAATTGGGTAAAATGAGGCAAATGGAGGTTAAGTGACTTGCCCAGGGTCACACAACTAGTGTTTGAGGCTTGATTTGCACTTGGATCTTTCTGACTCCAGACTCAATGCTCTTATCCACTGTGCAATCACCTGGCTGCCATGGACTTTGGAGTTAGAATGAATCCTAGAGGTTTTCCCAGTCAGCTTCCTCATTTTACTGATCAGGGCAGGTAGCTAACTCAAGGTCACACAGGTACTAAGAGGTAACTCCAGGATTAGAACCCAGGTTTCCTGACTCCAAACCAATGTTTCTGCTCTTATCTGGTTGTCTTCCAGATGCTAAGGCAGCAGTGAGGTATGCCTTATTTGTTTTAAAACTACAGTTGGCCAACTCATTGGAGCTGGATTTAGAGGCAGTAGAACTGGGCAGTGAGTCTGGATAACTAGCTAAGTGTTGGTGAAGAGGAGGCTTAGCAGAGGCTCCTTGGATGGAGACCACCCCTCCCTGCAACTTCAGGCTATTGGGCCCTGTTTTCCCATCTGGGGCCTGAGCAGAATAGTATGGTCCTAAGGACTCTGGATTTGGAATCAGAGAACTCGGGTCTGAATCATAGCTTTAAACACAAAAGGAATTTTCATCTAATAATAATAGCTGGCATTTATGTGGCATCTATCAGGTGCCATTTGATCCTCAAAACAACTCTTGGAGGTAGATAGTTTTATTATTCCTATTTTACATTGGAGGAAACTGAGGCAGACAGAGGTCAAGTGACTTGTCCAAGGTTACACAGGAAGGAAGTGTCTGAGTCTGGATTTAAACAAAGTTTTTAACACTTCAGGTCCAGCGCTCTATCTACTCTTCTGCTTAAATGCTTCAATCCTCTAATCTAACCCCCTCATTTTATGGATGAAGAAACTGGAGCTGTTGGACATTATCCTGGTGAAATCAAGTTGTACACTTACAAGTAGTAAGTGACCATGGCAGTATTTGAACCCAGATCCTAGACTCCAAAGTTAGCACCACATTGACTACCATCAGGGGAGTGGCCATGAGAGAGAGGGAAATCAAGTAGTTACACTAAGGCTTTAACTTTTTTTTGGAGGGGGGAGGCGAGGCAATCGGGGTTGAGTGACTTACTAGTAAGAGTCAAGTGTCTGAGGTCAGATTTGAATTTGGGTCCTCCTAACTCCGGGGTGGGTGCTCTATTCATTGCACCATCTAGCTGCCTCAAGGCTTTAACTTTTAAAAGGTACTGTTGTTACTTCTGAATCATTTGTGGTTCAGTCATTTCAGTTGTGACTCTTTGGGGCACCATTTGGGGTTTTTTGGGCAGAGATACTGGCATGGTTTGCCATTTACTTCTCCAGCTCATTTTATAGAGAAGGAAACTGAGGTAAATAGGGTTAGGTGACTTGCCCAGGGTCACACAGTTGACTATTAAATGATAAAATAGCATTGCTGCCAGAAAGATCCTGCCCACAAGTTAGCTAGACGGGACACAGGGATAAAAGGCTGAACCTGCAATAAGAAAGGTCTGAGTTCAAAGCTTGTCTCAAATAGATCAGCTCTGAAACTCCCACCTCCTGCCCTTGGGGCCCCTCCTCTCTGATTGGAGAGGGGAGAAGGTGGACCTTGAAGAGCTCCTCTCAGATCCTCCATCATTTTAGGAGATCCCCCAGGGTATTCACCTCATCATTTCTCACCCAAGTACAGAACTTCATCCTGTCCTTGTGCCTTGTACCCACTCTTCCAGCTCCCCTGTCCCCCACTTTAAGCTGCTTTTTATGTGTTGTATTCCTCCTTTAGATTGAGCTCTGTGAGGTCAGGGACTATCTTAACGCCCTTTCTTTGTAACCCTAGAACTTTGCACAGAATTAGCACTTAGTAGATGTTTCCTGACTCTTAAACCCACTGCTCTCAGTTTTGTCCACTGGGGCATTGAGACCAGCTTTCCTTGTGCCACCAAGTCATCATTCCCAGTTTGGTACCTTGGGGTCAAACATGGTTCTGACTTTCTCGAAAGGGCCCTGGATTGGGGTAAGAAAACTTGGGTTTGAATCCTGAATATGCCATTTACTTCTTATATGACTTCTCTGGGTCTTAGTTCTTTTCTATATTGAATGAAATTGGATTAAAAGACCTTTAAATCACAGCTCTAAATCTTAATTCCTATCTCTTCCATTTTTCCCCCTCTACTAGATAGTAGGCACTGTGTGTTAGCTAAATTTTGTCTCTCCTCCAGTGCCTAGCACAGAGCTTAGCTGTCACGTAGGTCAATGGCAATTACACTCTTGAAGAACTTGAGCTTTACCTGTATGAAACTGACATCGAGGTGCCCAGGTGTTTTGAGTGTCAGGCTGAGGAGAGGGCCATTAAAGAAAGAGAACCCAGAAGCCATGACTTTGGGAACTCCTACAAGTATATTATCTAACCCGGTGCCCTGCCACTCGCTAGTCAGACTGCTAGTAACAATGGCAGCTGATAGACCACCTGGATGTGCTGCTGGAGAAGAGTGAGTCAGAGAACTCTGATGAAAGCCTTCAGAGCTGACCCTGAGACTGGGCTGGAGAGTTTCTAATAGTGTAAGATGAGAGCTGCAACTGCAAATCAAAGAATGTTCATTCCATGTGGCCATGCTGTGATTGTGTGTGAGTGAGGTCAAAGACCATCCCATCTCCAGTGGCATTATGGTGCATCCCTCACCAATCCAACAGATCTTCCTAAAGATCTGACCCTGTCGCTCCACCCAAGAAGCCCCCAGGACCCCTCTTGGCTCTGTGATAAGCTATAAATTCCTTTGTTTGGCTCTTGGAGAGGAGGAAAGGAATTATTTTAAAAAGTGTTTTGACACGTCATCTTTCTTTTTATATCACCTAGATTTCCCAGTATTGCCCCCTTCTCTCTCCTCCTAAGGACACATCTTTTAACAAATGAGCGAAAAAGTGAGGGGAGAACTTCAGCAAAGCTGAACAACAATCTGCCAAGTCGGACATGTTCGATTCCGCACCTGCAGTCCACTATCTCTGCAAAGAAAGAAGGAAAACGAATTCACACGGCTTTGAGACTAAGCTTTTTCAGTGATGCTTTCTCAGTGTTCTGGCTCCATTGTGTTATTGCTCTCTCTATTTACATTGTTACCATGTTATTTTCATTTTGTGCTTACTTCATTTTGCATCAATTCATGTGTCTACATATGTTTCTCTCTGTATTCTTCATATTCATTATTTTTTTAATATAGCCACAATAGTCCATTATATCCCAACACTATTATTAAATTAGCTATTCTCCAATGAGGGGCTGCTAAATAACTCAATGAATAGAGCACCAGCCCTGGAGTCAGGAGAACATGAGTTCAAATCCAGTCTCAGACTAACTAGCTGTGTGACCCTGGGCAAGTCCCTTACCTGTTTACTTCAGTTTGCCCATCTGTAAAAGGAGCAGAAGAAGGAAATGGCAAACAACTCCAGTATTTTTGCCAAGAAAACTCCAAAAAGGGTCACAGAGTCAGACATGACTGAACAAAACATTCCCCAATGGACAGTCATTTAATTTATTTCCAGTTCTTTTACAACTACAAAAATGCTTCTATAAATATGTTGGCATAGGCTTTTTATCATTAACCTCTTTGAGGTGTGTGCCTATCAGTGGGATCTTTGGGTCAAAGGGCATGAACAAGCTAGTTAGTCACTTTATTGGCATAATTTCAAGTTGCTTTTCCAGGAAGGTTGGACCAAGTCACAGTTCCACTAACAATATGTTAGCATACCTGTCTTTCTGCAACCACCCCAACACATATTATTCACCTCTTTTGTCACCTTTGCCAATTTGTTGGATATGAGATAAAACTTCAGGGTTTTTTTAATTTTAATTTCTCTTGTTTTTAATGATGGAGTTGTCTCTCACATAACTGCTAATGACTTACATTTCTTCCTTTGTTTGCTCATATTCTTTGACTGCTTCTCTACTAGAGAATGTTGTTTTGTCTTATATATTTGTGTTAGTTCCCTTTATTTCTTAGATATCAAATATCAGAGATATTTGGTGCAAAATTCCCCCTTTATGATCTGGCTCCAATTACCATTCCAGGCTTATTCTTCATTATTTTCACTCATACACTCAGCAATTCAATCAAACTGGCCTACTTGTTATTCCCCATAAATGACATTGCATCTCTTACCCCAAAGCCTTTGCAGAGTCTGGCCCCATGTTTGGAAAAATGTTCCTTCACTTCTGCCTAATGGAATCCCTGTCTAATTTCAAGGCTCTGTTCAGGTATCTTAATCCTGAGGACATCTACCCTAATATCTCCTTCTCTTTCTCCCCATTTTCTAGTATCCTCCCTCCAGAAATTATTTTGTTTACTTTATGTGAAAATATTATTTTAAGTTTTCTCTGTACTTGTTATTTTTTTTTCCAATAGAATGTAAGCTCCCTGAGGGCAAGAAAAGTTTCTTCCTTCCCTTCCTCTTTTCTTCTTTCCTTCCATTCTTCCTTCCCTCTTTCCCTCCTTCCTTCCTTTCTTCTTTCTTTCCTTCCTTCCTTCTTCCCTTCCTCCCTTTCTCCCTCCTTCCTTCTCTTCCTCCTTTCTTTCTTTCTTTCCATCTTTGTATCCCCAATACAGTATCTGGCACATATCAAATCCCTGGACTTAATAAATTCTTGTTATTTGGATGAATGTCCCCTTTCAGTAGAAGAGACAGTGCTGTGTAGTGGGAAGAGCTACTGGACTTGTTCTGAGACAACAGGTGTTGAAGTTCCACTTTGCCTTTTTGTTAGTCACATGACTTTGAGCAAATCCCTTGACTTTTCAGAGCCTATTTGTCTCTTCTATAAAATGGAAGTAATATCTTCTAGCTCTTTTAAAGGCACATATATATACTCTAGAGCACTGTAGTTCATTCCTAATCATGCAGTGCCAAAAGAACTAGGGATCCTGGGGTCAAGGAGATAATCAGAGGCTGAGGAAGTGGCTAGTCTCTCCTGTTCAGTCCCCAACATTTAATAACAACAACTCCCTAAATGGATTATTATATGGTAATAATTGCCACCCTGAAATCAAACAGTGAGAAGTGCCCAACCTGTAATTTCTGTATCTGAGTAGGACTTATTAAAGGATATAATCTACCCAGGTACCATCATCCTAAGATGACATGAAGTGCCAACAGACCTTCAAGCTCTATAAAAATGATCAGAATGAAGGCTGAACCACAACTGTCTTGAAAGTCCCTTGAAGTCTCCCTGTCACTACACCAACCATGTAGAGTGAAGGGATTCATGTTTCTTGGGAATTAGCAGGATTTGAAGCAGGATTGGTTTTGCTTATATAGAGGAAGTTTAGTTCTTAGCAGTAAGGTCTGGCCTTGAAAGTTGGGGGAGGGGGACATTGATTGGCTAGGGTACAGGAGACTAACCTACTCTTAAAAGCTGGAGGGTATTTATTGGACAAGATACAGGTGGCTGATCTATTCTTGAAAGTTGGGGGGCATTGATTGGCCAAAGTACAGGTGTAGTCTTAACTCTTGATCAGTCTGTTGGGCAGCTTGGCCTTGGCAGACAACAATCTTGGGAGGCAGCTATGAGTTCAGGGTATAGATTCTTATACGGTGGAAAATACATTGATTCCAGATTCAGAAGACTTCAGTTCAAATCCTATCCCTGGCACTTATTGCCTGACTTTAGGGAAGCCACTTAACTCACAGAGCCTCAGTTTCCTCATCTATAAAATGAGAGGACTTGCCTAGAGAACTTCTGAGGTCTTTGAGAAATCTATGATCATCCACAATGAACCAACTAGCATTTGGTAAGTACCTCTTCTGTTCTCAGCACTATGTTGGGAATATAAGCACAAATATGAAATAGTACCTGCCCTCAAAAAGCTTACGTTCTACTGGAGGATATAACATGTTCATAGATAATTAAGTATACAACATAAATGCAATTGTTTGGATATGGAGTGATGAATGAAAGTGAGTGTTGCTTGAACCTTGGGAACTGGAATAATGGTACTATCCTTGACATCAATAGGAAAATTAGGAAGTAGGATGAGTTTAGGGGGAAAGGTTCTAATTTTGGGCTTGAGGTTCCAGGAGGCCATTATATGGTAAGGCTTCTCGCAAAAATGACTAAGTCAGGGGAAACCCTGTTCAACTTTCAACAGGAGAGCTAAGAGGTTACAATAGATTATTAATATACTTCAAAGAAAACTATTTAACTCGGCCTGTAGGGAGAAGAAGCAATAATACATTATACTTGCGAGCAATGTGTAATCTACCAAAGAAGGGAATCTTCCCAAATGGGAGGTGTATTAGCAGTTAAGGACATGGGAATAATGGCTAGCATTTTCAGAGCTCTTTAAAGTTGACAAAGCACTTTACAGATATTATCTCCACAGATATTTACATCTGTTATCTTTACACGTATATTGTCATTATTATCCAATAAGCAATAAAAATAACCACTCCCCCAAAGAACCTTAGTTCATCATCTAACCTTGTAGAGACATAAATTCGAACATCTGTGTAACTCCAGTTACATCAAGTATTGGCATCCAAAGCAAACTCCCCAACACTTTAGGTAAATCTCATGTAGCAGATTTGGGGGCAAAGGTGGGGCATGGACAGAAATGACACAGGATGGGCCAGTATGGATGAAATGAGCATCATTGGAGGACATACTTCATTCTTATGAGCAAGAACCCAGATTCATTTCAGCGTATTATACAGCATATTTCCAAGGATCTATGAATTAGAAATGACATAAAGGATGTCATGTAGGAAATAGATGATCAGAGAAAGAAGAAGCAATGCACTGGTAGTCACAGAGTATAGAAAAAGTTGGAGGAAAAACTCCAGAACACTTGGTAGATCTTCTCCGGTAGATTCTCAGCCTTTTTGAGTGTTAAGAGACCCGTTTGGCAGTCTAGTGAAGCCTTCTCAGCAAAATGTTTTTAAATGCATGAAATAAAATACATAAGATTAGGAAGATACATTGAAATATAGTTATAAAAAATTTTGTTTAAAGACCAAGTTTGGGGACCCTAGGCTAAGAATCCTTCTTCCATGGAAAGTTTTTTTTGGGGGGAAATTAAAAGAATGACTCAGGATTAAAAGGCACAGATATTACATGTGTGTGTATAGTGTGTTTATGTATGTAAGTGTGTGTACCATATAGTGTATATACATATATGTGTGTATGGTGTATATGCTTATATGTGTACGTATGGTGTACATACTTGAATGTGTTTATATGGTGTATATACCCAGGTATGTGTGTATATATGGTATATGTACCTATATGTGTATATATGATGTGTATGCTTATATATGCATATATGTTGTGAATACCTGTATATGTATATATGGTGTGTGTGCCCATATGTGTGTATAGTGTGCATACCTATATATGTGTACATATCATGTGTGCATCTATATATGTGTGTATACCTATATATGCATATATGGTGTGAACATCTGTTTGTGTATGTATGATGTATATACCCATATATGTGTGTATAGTGTACACACCTATATGTGTGTATATATGGCATATGTACCTATATGTGTGTATATATGGTATATGTACCTATATGTGTATATATGATGTGTATGCTTATATATGCATATATGGTGTGAATACCTGTATATGTATATATGGTGTGTATGCCCATATGTGTGTATAGTGTGCATACCTATGTATGTGTATATATCATGTGTGCATATATATGTGTGTATACCTATATATGCATATATGGTATGAATACCTGTATGTGTATGTATGATGTATATACCCATATATGTGTGTATAGTGTACACACCTGTATGTGTATATATATGGTATATGTACCTATGTGTGTGTGTATATGGCATATTCCTATATGTGTATGTATATGATGTGTATGCTTATATATGCATATATGGTGTGAATACCTGTATGTGTATATATGGTGTGTATGCCATATGTTTGTGTATCGTATATATACCTATATATGTGTATATATTATGTGTACATCTATATATGTATATATATGGTGTGTATACCTATATGTATGTATATGTGCACACAGAAATACTTACTATTCTTCACACAAGACACTCATCTCCCATCTCCCTGCCTTTGCCTTTGCTGTCCCTATGCCTGGAGCACTCTTTCTACTTACCTTAGAGGCTTAGAACTCCCAACTATCCTTAAAGACCCAGCTCAAGCACAACCACATACAGGAGGCCTTTCCCTACCCCCTCAGCTACTACAAAGTTCCTCTCTAAAGTTACATTGTATAACTGTTTTTAGCCATCTTCAATGGACTGTTCCTGTTTGTTCACTTCTCCCATTAAAGGAGGGGCTGGTTTTGCCTTTTTTCTTTGTATCCCAGGGCTGGACACAATGTTCAATTAAGTGAGAGATTGTTAAATGCCTCTTCACAGCGGGAAGAATGTAAGTAAACAATGAACTTTTATTAAGCACCTACTATGTGCCTGGCACTGTGTTGATTGCTAGAAATACAAAGAAAAGCTGAAAAAAACAAACAACAAAACGGTCTCTGCTTTGAGAGAACTCACAGCCTCGTGGGGAGACAACATGGAAAGCTAGGTGCAGACAAGATGTATGTGGGTCAAGCTGGAGATAATTCATTGAGCAAAGGTACTAGCCTTAAAAGGGACCAGGAAAGACTTCCTGCTGAAGGTGGGATTTTAGCTGGGAAAATGAAGGAAGCCAGGCCAGTTGGGGGCAAAGACGGGAGCCCAGAACATTCCAGGCATGAGGCCAGCCAGAGAAAATGCTCAGAATCAGAAGATGGAGTGTCTTATACAAGGAAAAGCAAAGAAGTGTCACAGGATTTTAGGGTCTGTGAGGGAAGAAGACTGGAAAGGTAGGAGAGATGGCTTTTGTGTTTGCTAGGGAGCCTATGGAGGTCATTGAATGGGGGGTGACATGGTCTGCCCTGTGCTTAGGAGGATCAATTTTCTAGCTGGAGTGGAGTAGGGGGGAGACTTGAGACAGGGGGACCGACTGGCAGGCTATTGTATTAGTCCAGGCATGAGGAAATAAGGACCTGTACTAAGGTGGTTGTGGTGTCAAGGGAGAGGAGTAGTCATATTGGAGAGATATTGCAAAAGTGACAGGACTTGGAAAGAAATTTGCTGGTTGGGTGGTGGGCAGGAGAAGGTGAGGAGTTTCTTAGGACAGGTGAGTGATTTGGAAGGAGGTGCTTTCAACAGTAATGGGAAGTTTGGAAGGGAGGAGGGCATGGGAAAGGGGGAGAAGATAAGTACAGGATGTCGAGCTCAAGACGTCCAACAGGCAGGTGGAGATGTGAGTCTGGGGATCAGGAGAGAGATTGGGCTGAATAAGTAGATTTGAGAATTGTCAGCATACTGATGATGATTGAATCTACAAGAGTTGATGAGATCACCAAGTGAAGCAGTATCAGAGGGAGAAGGGAAGAAGGTCGAGCACAGAGCCCTGTAGGACACCCATGGTTAACTTAGATGCAGATTCAGCAAAGGACACTAAGGAGGAGTGAGCCCTCTCTCACTTTTCTGACATCTCTAGGATACTATCAGTACCCTCACCTTAAATATAAGAATAAGAACTAGCACTTGTATAGCATTTTAAGATTTGCAAAAATATTGCAAATATCTCATTTAAGTCTCACAACAACCCTAGGAGGTAGGAGTTATTATCCCTGTTTTACAGATGAGGAAACTAAGGAGAGTAGGGTGAAGTGACTTGTCCAGGACCACACAGATGGTCTGATAACAGCTTCGAACTCATGGCTTCCTGACTCCAGGTCCAAGGCTCTATATACAGTGATAAATAAATTATTTATGGAATTAAATTAATATGACAGATATCATATCTTGAGATAACCATAACATAAAGAAGAGTATGGTATGATTATGACAGAAGGGCAAAGAAAAAGTTCCAAGGGCTCAGGGAAAGGAGGAAGGGAAGGAGGGAAGGGTGCAATGAAGGAAGGCTTCATGGGTCAAATGGATCAAAGGAGAGAGAACAATTCACAATATCATGTGAGAAGCCCATAACACAAATGTTGTCTGTGTTCACTGTCACTATTGTTATTATGAACTTCTTGGAGTACCAGTACTCTTGGCTGGGTTTTCACTCTTTTCTGAATCCTGATTGATTTTTAGGGGGAAAAAAAGGTGCCCAAGAGTCAATGTGAAGATCTACATAGAAAATTGGGATAGAAAACCAGCTCATCCCATTGCCCTGCCCTGGTGAGTCAATTTCACATATCCCAGAATGATCATGGCTCCAAAGTCACGTTTGAGTATACATTTGTCTTATTACTACACCCTTTCATCCTACAGTTCCCAGTTTTGTCTCCAATTCTACTTTCCTTTTTGGTTTTGGCCCCCAGTGGGATGTTAACCTTGAGCTCAGTGGGTTAAGGTCAGTGTGAGGACATCTGGGTTCCACACTCTGACACTTAATAGCTATATGTGTGACCTTGAGGAAATCACTTCATCTCACTGTCCATCCCTTGTAAAATAGAGGTTATACTCGAACCCCCTGTCTCCCAAAGTTATTATAAGTTATTGTAAAGATAGCTAGGGGGTACAGTGGATAGAGTACCAGGCAACAAATCAGAACTATTCATCTTCCTGTGTTCAAAATCTGGCCTCAGACACTTACTAGCTATGTGACCCTGGGCAAGTTACTTGACATTGTTTGCCTCAGTTTCCTCATCTGTAAAATGAGGTGGAGAAAGAAACGGCAAACCACTCCAGTATCTCTGCCAAGAAACCCCAAAATGGGGCCACAAAGAGTTGGACGTGACTGGAAATGACTAAATGATAACATTGTAAAGACCAAGAGTTCTTAACTTACAGTCTGTGGGCTCCTTGGTTTGAAAATGGACTCATTCCTTTCATTGCACCAGTGAAAAAGGCTACTGTCTTCCTCGGACTTGTAGATTGCAAAGGCAAAGCCAGAAATCTTTCGGAAAAGATTGCTGCTCTGATTTTGCACTTACATGGAATTGATGTGATTGTAGTTGGTTGTTGCCCTAGTCAAGACATGAAGCATAAGGCAAGAAGCTGCTATACTTAATGGAAGACTCATTTCAGGGGATTCATGAACTTGAGAGAGAGAGAGAGAGAAATGGCATTCATTTCCACTGTCCTTCAGTTTCCTTTGTATTCTGTTTTGTGCATTTAAAAGCATGATTCTGAGAAGGGCCCATCTGCTTCAGCACTCGGCCAAAGGAGCCCCGGAGGAAAGAAGAGTAAGAGCCTTAGTCCTGGACAAATGTAAGTGATTGATGATTATTGTTAGGATGCGGGAGGAGGGGCAGCTGAACCTGTATCCTTGCACAACTGAGCCTCAAACGAACTCCTTCCCTGCCCTGGGTCCTTTCAAAGCACAGCACCTGACCTACCTTGTTTCTAGTGTGTCTTTGGAACACTAGCGCCAAGCCTGGTGCCTTATGCTTAGTAATAAATGCCAATTGAGTTGAAGGGAAGCATACTACTAATTCACTCTGGAGGAAAGTCTAGTATGTCTCAATCTTGTGATTATTTTAATCATTTCAATCTCTGGTAGCCCTAGTGCGGGCTCACATTTCTGGTCTTTCTTCTCCTAGACTCAAATGGATCTGCGCTAACCACTTGGCAAAGTAAGTACGTGTGCATGTATGTGTGTGTGTGTGTGTTGGGGGAGGGACAATCCACTATACTCATAATCTAGCTCTTGCCTCACTGACATTGGAAATGAGAGACCTCAGAGACTTGGAGATTGGAGGAAAGGATTTCACTAGGTAGCAGCTTAAAGGGAACTTTCCTCTGGGTATGGCAACAGGGACTCAGGAGTTTATCTAAGTAAGGAACATTTCTTTTGCTCCTAAGCCTAGGTAAGGCTATTGAATCTAGGAGAAAGAGGGTTGTATCTAATACACACACGATGAATTGGGTCCATTATTTAGCAAGGAGGTGAGGGGGGAGTGTCCAGAGACAAATTAGATCACCCCTGAGACTTCGTTCCATCATTTGGAAAATGATAATATTTGTATAATAGGAAGAAAATCCAATTATAAAATGCTACCTCGATGTAAGCTAATAATTGTTGTTAAGTTATTTTTCAATCTTGTCCATTCTTCATGACCTCATTTCAGGTTTTCTTGGCAAAGACGCTAGAGTAGCTCACCCCTTCTTTCTCCAGTTCATTTTATAGATGAGGACACTGAGGCAAACAGGGTTAAGTGACTTACCCAAAGTCACACAGCTAGTAAGTTATCTGAGGCTGGATTTGAACTCAGGAAGATAAGTCTTCCTGATTTTTGGCCTGCCGCTCAATCCACTGAGCCACCTACCTGTCCAAGCTATATATAATAATATAATAATTATTATATGATAACATATTTATTATATTATGATATATACTATATTATTATCATATAATAATATGATATTATTAATTATATAATAATATAAATATATAATAAAAAAGATATATAATGGTTATCTCAGAGATCCTTAGTCTGGTATAGTGAAAATAGCCTTGGACAATGCCAGAAAAAGTCAAGTATCAGTTCCCACAATTCCTGGCTATGTAGGACCAGAGATTTAGAGCTGGATTCTCTTTATTTTGGAGACAAGGAAACTGAGTCCCAAAGAGGCTAAGTGACTTGTCTAGGGTCACACAAGCATACTATGTATATACTAATACTGGCTAGCAATTTATGCTGGCAGGCTGGGTCCCCAGGGCAGGGCTGCTAGGGTTAACCCTCTAGAGTTGGGGAAGGTCTTTTCTAATGCTAGAGTTCATAACCTTCCCCCCTCCAAAGATTATCAGTTGTCAGAGGGGAGCTGTGGGTTGCAGTAGCCCTGGAATCAGGAAGACCTGAGTTCAAATCTGGACTCAGACACTTACTAACTGTGTGACCCTGGGCTAGTCATTTAGCCCCATTTGCCTCAGTTTCCTCATTTACAAAATCAGAGCCAAAGCTATGGTTTTTCCAGCTGCGATGTATGACTGTGAGAACTGAACTCTAAAGAAATCTCAAGGCTGCACAATTGATGCTTTAAATGGTGCTGGTGAAGACTTTTGAGAATCCTTTGGCAACAAGGAAATCAAGTCAGTCAATACTCAGAGAGATTAATACAGGCTATTCACTGGAAGGTCAAATACTGAAGTTGAATCTTAAATACTTTGGCAAAGGAAGAAGACAGAATTTAGAGGAAAAGACCCTGATGTTGGAAAAGATTGAAGGCAAAAGGAAAAGGGTATGGCAGAGGATGAAATGGATAGATAATGTTATCAAAGCAATGAACATGAACTTGGGCAGACTTCAAGAGATAGTAGTAGATAGAAGAGACTGTCATGCTATGGTCCATGGGGTTACTAAAGTCAAACTGACTGAATGACTTTATTGCTTCTCTTCTCTTCTCTTCTGTTCTCTTCTGTTCTCTTCTCTTCTCTTCTCTTCTCTTCTCTTCTGTTCTCTTCTCCTCTCCCCCCCTCCCTTCCCTCCTCTCCTCGGTCTCTCAGCATTTAATGTACAAATTGAATACCCATTTTGAGATGATCGTATTATGTGATATAAGTTGATGATCTAAACCAACTTTCTGCCAAATGGCTTTCAATTTTCCCCTATAATTTTTGTCACGTAGGGAATTCTTCCCCCTGTAATTTATAGTGTTGAGTTTATCAAACATTGGGTCATGGAATTCAGTTGGTTTTGGTTCTTCTTTAGTCTGTTCCCATCACCTACTTTTCTATGTTTTAAAAAACCAGTACCAAAGAGTTTGGGTGATAATTGTTTATATTATAATTTTGAGTTTGGACATACAATTCCCTTTCTATTTCTATTCCCCTCCCTTCCCCAGCCATTATTCCCCTTGGCCTTTTGTTTCTCAAGACAAATTTTATAATTATTTCATCTGTCTCTATAAATTATCTCCTTAGTAGTTTGGTATGGAGTGTAGGTATTAACATTTTTATTATACTATGACCTAGACAAGTACTGAATATTCTTCCAATTATTCTAATCATTCTTTGTATCTTTATAGTTCTTGAGTATGCCTTGGTAAATTGACTCTCAGATATTTTATGGAAGTAAATAACAAAGTAATATACAATTAATTTGAAGGAGGAGAGAGGGTTAGTAGTTAGTGGGGATGCTAGGATTGGGAAAAGCTTTGTGTAGGCGGTGGGAGGTGGCTGCTAAGCTGAGCTTTGAGGGAGGCTAGTCGAGGTGAGAAGAAAAGGAATGCCAGATATAGAGACCACTTAATATAAAGGCCAGAGATGGGAGGCAATGTACAGGAAATGCCTCACAAGCTATTTTAACTGGAATGGAGATTGTGTTCAAGGAGTCATATGAAATAAAACTGGAAAGATTGATAAGGGCCAGATTTTTGTGGAGTCCTTTAAATATGAGCTTGAGTATTTTCAGCATTTCTCTTGGGCCAAGCATCATGTTAAGCACTGGGAATACAGATGCAGCACCCTCTTTGGTCTCAGTCCCCCAATTCCCACTTGTACTGATAGGCTGGGTCTTTGAAGGATAGTTGGCTATTACTACTATTCCTCTGAGAGTTAGGATCCTAGGGGTAACCCTGAGGGGTTTGATTTAGTCATGCATGAGCCCCACTCTGTGTGCTTCCTATTAACCAGCAGACTTAATTGGCTTATGCTGTTGTTCATTCATTTCAGTCATATGTGTCTTTGTGATGCCATTTGTGGGTTTTCTTGGCAAAGATATTGGAGTGGTTTGCCATTTCCTTCTTGTTAGAAACATACTTAGTCTAGGAATGACCAGTACTCACTGGAAAGCCAGGAAGGTTTTCGTTACCTTCATTTTACATTTATTCTCTCCTGAATAAATGGGCAGCCTCCTGACAAGACTACAGAGACTCAGACAAAGGCAAGCCCTTTTATGCAGCTTCCATTCAAATTTCCTGCCTTGTTCCTCCCTTCAGAACTGAGATTAGTTCCAGCTTTTCTGGGTTCCAATCTTTTTGACCTATCTACTAACTACATATCTACTCCTTCATGTGTTTCCTCCTCCCAATATGAGCTAACATGGAACACATGATCAGATAATGAGGCTCTGAATTCTATATGGGATGTGTCAGCTAATATATACGAGGCTAGTTTAGCTTGTGTGTTAATGAAAAGTTGGTGATCATCCTTTGACCCTGGCTGGTTTGAGCCAGCTTAGCCCAGGCCTCTTCCAAGGGAAAACTTCAAGATTTCTTCTAGCTATATGATTGGATAGGGTTGCTCTGCTTTTCCTCCCCTCATCCTGATTTACACCTTCCTGCCTGTCCTGTGCAACATCTGTTTTGGGAACATCCATTGTTCCTATAGAATCTGTGGGAACCAAAATACTAGTATTTCTCACTCTTCTTCAGCTCATTTTACAGGTGAGGAAACTGAGGCAAAGTGACTTGCCCAGGGTCACACAGCTAGTAAGTGTCTGAAATTGAATTTGAACTTGTGAAGATGAGTCGTCCTGATTTCTAACTTTTAGCAAAGGTATTTACTCAAATATGAACAATTAGCTGAAAAACACTTCCCTCCTCCTACCTTGGGGATGTTTTCTCACAAATACCCACAAGATCATGGCAAGACTGAAAGTGGTGAGAAGATACATGTGCAGTGATGGAGTAACTCACAACCTTTAGTACTTTATGTTCTGGACATACTTTCTTGAGCCCGTGGGAGCATTCTTCTCAGGTAGAAGGGGTAATACTTCTTGAAATTATCTTTCTTTGGATGAAGATTGCTTCTGGCTGGATGCACTGTTTCCTCTTGATCCAACTTCTCCAATCTCAGCTACATGTACTATCTGCTCCTGGCTCAGTATGAAATTCTTTCCTTCTCCCAACTCTGAGCAATTCCCTCTCAGGGACTTGACTAAGATCCTCCAGATTGGAACTCTTTTCTCACAGGAAGAGATCCTAGCAATTGGTGATGTTGGGCTGGGTGCAATCAGGAAATACTTATATTTTGTCTATCCTAGGGATCTTGATAGCAGGGAGCCATTGAATATAGTTGAAGAGGCAGCAGTGACAGACATGTAGATTATGAATACAGTTCATGTATAAAACAAGAAGACTAGCCGCCTTATCTCTCTCCTTCAACTGTTAGGA
>CM053581.1:14013750-14054822 GCA_028627135.1 Pseudochirops cupreus | reverse complement strand
CTTTGTGAGAAATCAAGATACTATTAAACAGATCCAAACAAATGAAAAAATAGAAGGCAATGTGAAATATCTCATTGGAAAAACCACTGACCTGGAAAATAGGTCCAGGAGAGATCATTTAAAAATTATTGGACTACCTGAAAGCCTTGATCAAAAATAGAACCTAGAAATCATCCTTCAAGAAATTCAAGGAAAAGTGACCTGATATTTTAGAACCAGAGGGCAAAATAGAAATTGAAAGAATTCACCCATCACCTCTTGAAAAAGATCCCAAAAAGAAAACTCCTAGGAATATTATAGCCAAGTTCCAGAGTTCCCAAATCAAGGAGAAAATATTACAAGCTGTCAGGAAGAAACAATTTGAGTACTGTGGAAACACAATCAGGATAACACAGGATCTAGCAGCTTCTACATTAAGGGATCAGAGGGCTTGAAATATGATATTCAGGAGACCAAAGGAGCTAGGATTAAAACCAAGAATCACTTATCCGGCAAAACTGAGTGTAATGTTTATCAGGGGGAAAATACGGTTATTCAATGAAATAGAGGACTTTCAAGCATTCTTGATGGAAAAAAAAAAACCAGAAGTGAATACAAAATTTGACATTCAAATACGAGAAGCATGAGAAGGCAAAGAGGGAAAAGAAATCATAAGGAACTTATCAAAGTTGAACTATTTACATGCTTACATGGAAAAAACAATAATTGTAACTTATGAAACTTTTCTCAGTATGAGGATAGTTGAAGGGAATATAAATGTATATATATGTATACATTTACATATGTCTATATAGGAGGGTATATATGCATATGAATACATACATGAGTGTGTGTATGTATGTGTATGGGTATACACAGACAGAGGGCCCAGGATCAATTGAATAGGAAAGGATGATATTTAAAAGGTGAAACCGAGAGGTGAGAGAGGAATATAATGAGAGGAGATGGGGAGAGACAGAATGGGATAAATATCTCACATAGAAGAGGCAAGGGATAACTGTTACAATGGAGGGGAAGAACAGGAAGGCAAAAGGGAATGGGTCAACCTCACTCTCATTGAATTTGGCTTAGGGAAGGAATGACATACACTCTGAATTGGATATCTTGCCCTACAGGAGAGTAGGGAGGAAGGGGATGAGAAGGGGGGATGATGGAAGGGAGGGCATGTTAGGGGAGAGGGAAGCTAGAAGCACACACTTTTGTAAAGAGACAGGGACAAAGTAGAGAATAGAACAAGTGTGGGGGGGGAATAGAATAGAGGAAAAGATAGTCTTTCACAATATATCCACTATCGAAATGTTCTGTGTAACTATACATGTACAACCTATGTTGAATTACTTATCTTCCCAGTAAGGGTGGGAGACGAGGGAGGAAGGGAAAGAATCTGGAATTTAAAGTTTTAAAATCAAATGTTTAAAAATTATTATTATTATTATTAACATGCAACTGGGAAATAAGATATACAGGCACTGGGGTATGGAGATTCATTTTGCCCTACCAGAAAGTCAGAGGGGACATGGGGGAGGATATAGGAGAGAGCAGATTGGGGGAGGGGGGAGGGGGTAATCATTGGGATCGCTGTTTTGGGGTGGTGGGTAGGGGTTAAGATGGGGAGAAAATTTGTAATTCAAAATCTTGTGGAAATGAATGATGTAAACTAAAAATAAACAAAAAGTTAATTTTAAAGATAAAAAAAATAAATAGAAAAAGGGGAGGGTGGGGTTTGGTTCCCTGAGTCCATCAGGTGATGAAATCTTCTACTTGCCAATCTATAAATCACTTCTAAGTTTGGAAAAAAAAAAACAAACCACACACACACACACACACACACACACACACAGGCCCAGTATCTAAGGCTTTACCCTAGGAGTTCTTGACCTATTCTGTCATAGACACCTTGGGCAGATGACAAATCTTACAGATGCCCTCTCCTTTTCTGAATGTCTTGAAGCAAAAATAAAATACACACTATTACAAAAGAAAACAAACATTAGTGAAAATGATATAATTTTTTTCCTTTCAAATTCAAGGACCTGCTGTAATCTACCTCCAGTCTGTTGACTCCAGAATTAGAACACAACCCCCCATTTAACTGTTGATACACTTAATTTTGTGATCTTTTGTCTCCCAACTAGTTCATTCTCTATTAACAGGAGTTGAACCACACACTCACAGAGACCCACTATAAGTGGGAACCTGCAGCTAAACTGAAATGCTGTCAGAAGATTCTTCTTAGATACAAATACAGGAGCTGGCAATGAATGCCTTTATAGGCATGATAAACCCAAGAAGCAAGCATCACGTGATGGGACAGCTGTGATGACATTAAAACTAAGCGGTAGGTCATGAAGCTAACTGCAGCTTGTGTAGGTACTAACATCTGTTGCAGAGAAGATAGTCTCAGACATCTGATGAAGTCTAAGAGAAGCCAACATATACCTTGTACCTGACGACTCCAATGTCAATGTGCCCAACCAGCAAGCATTATCTCCTTCCTTAAGGGAGACATGGCAACTACACAGAGAGCAGACACCGACGGACATTGCAGTGAGGAAGATACGAGTTCAAATCCAATCTCAGACACTTATAGTTGTATAGCCATGATGCCCCCTAAACAAGTCACTTAAAAATGTCTGCCTCAGTTTTTTCATCTGTAAAATGGGGATAACAGTATTACCTACTTGTCAGGGCTGTTCAGATACAAATGAGGTAATATTTGTAAAGCACTTCCATTATTAGGTGTTCCACTTTTAAGAGCATAATCTCACAAAATATTGAAAGATGACAGATTATTGCAAACACTGAACCTCAAAAACAGTAAAGAAAATGAGCTTTCATCAACCTCTGCAGGAAATTTAAGCAAAGAACATTTCCAAGAGGAAGACAAAGTGGCATTTAAGAAGCTGCTCCAGACTAAAGGCATGGCAAACTCCCAAAACAGACAAAAGCGTCACCTACTCTGGTACAGGCAAAAAAATTAAGAATGATGAAAAAAATTTCTGGTATTTCAAAGAAGAGTAGATTCCAAAAAGAACAGCAAAGCTATTGAAGGAGGGGGAGCAGCAATACCAAGAAGGTATCAGCAACCAGTGACCTTAACCACCTGCCCTCACGTCTATAAAATGGGAAATGGCTTCATGAGAATGGTCAAGTTCACATCAACAGTATCCCAAAAGAACAGGAAGACTTTGGTATTTGATTTTCTATAAAAGACCACTTTTCACAGTCACTAAACTGAATTAAAGACATAATGTCTAAAAGAGCCTATTCGGAATTCTCATTTTAAACAGTATTTGATTTGGTAGGACAAAATGTCACTTCAAAGGTTCTACTTAATTAAGTTATCTTCTGCATACATTTAACAAATACTTTTTAGAATGCTATCAGAGAAATAGCCTTGTTCAACAATCTGTAAAATACTAACACGAAACAACTGGTAAAAAGATACACATGCTTACGATCAGTCATACAACCTTTATTTAATATGGCCCATGAGCTAAGAATGCAGCCCATGCAATAAAACTTTACTGAAAAACATAAAAACCATTCTTAGCTTGAGGGCTATACATCTCCAAACTCCAGCAGAGATCTCCTAGTCCAACAAATGAGAAGGTTCTAGATGAGAGCAGAAGTAACTTGTCCAAAGTGTCAGGGCAAAGTTTTACCCTCCAGTTTGGGGGTGACTTTACTCATGTAATTCAAAATACAACACCTTGTAAAATCTCCAAAATACGCCCACCATATGTTGGGCGTTGGAACCAAATATGTTCCCACCATACATAATCTTGTCCTAATAACATGGAGGCTTCTAGGCAAAAAGCTTCCTATGAAATCTTTAGGAATGGGCAAGGCAATGACCTGGGCCCAGAAATAAGTAGGAGACTGGGCTCAACAAAACTGGAGATCTTGCAAAATGGATATCCAACAATCTTAAAAACCCACTGCTACAAAAGCCCCTCACTTTACCATTAATTTTCCCGGTGATACAATCAGTCCTGAGAAAGCTCAAAACTAGGAATGAACCAGAGCATTAGAAGGCCAAAATGACCAGCCTATGTTTATAGTCCCAGTGCCTTGCACAGAGTAGGTAATTAAGCATTTTCCAATTATCACAAACTATAAGTTGTGCATAAAAAACGGCAAAAGATACCTACTTACGGACATATGTGCCTAGAAAGGAGGTGACCCCAATCACATAGCAAAAATGAGAGAAACAACAGTGCCACAAACATTACCCCAAGTCATCTGAAGCTCTTCAAAGCTATTAGAGCCTCTAAAGAAGATTCACATAAAGACATGAACAAGAATCACACAGTATCACAAAGGCATGAAGAGGCTGGAGTGTGTGTGTTTTTCTATTTACAGTCTCAGAACTTACACTGTGCTTTGAACACAACTGCTAAATAAATGTTTCATTCATTCACATACCTAGCATATAGCAACTCTGATGGACTAGCCACACAGCCGGAATTACCTAAAGACCAATTTATGGAGAACTTGCTCAGGACAAGTGCTCAGAGCGGTCAGAAGAAGCTGTACAAGGACTCAAGTTCTCTCTGAAGAACTTTAGCGCCAATTGTGAGACACGGGAGATTCTGGCACAGGACAACCCCTATTAAAGAAGGCGTTGGGTTCTGTTGAGCAAAGTAGAATTTCGGTGGCATAAAAGACACATGAGATGTGCTAATCTAGAGACATCTCCATCCCACATGTTCAAATGGACTATGTGTGCCTGACCTGTGGTAGAGCCTTCTGAACTCACATTGGATTGGTCAGTCACAATCAAATACACTGTACCCTGCCCCCAACACCATGATGTCATTAATCCCCTTGGAGTGTGAAGAATGAACAAGAGATGACATGTATGTACAACCAAGGTGGGGGGGGGGGGTGTATAGGAGGAGCACTCACTTGGCATCATCTTGAAGACTATCATTCTCCTCACTGTCTAGAGGATGTTTCCAGTTTATTAATGTCTTTTCGAGGCCACTAGCATGAAACACAGTATTCTAGATGAAGAAGTCATGTAGAAGTCCATGAGAGAAGCGGAGGGGTGAGTACAAAATACCAGAGCAGTGACTCCCACGGGGCCAACCTGAACTCGCTTGGCATCAGCAGGGAAGGCTGCAGCTGTAGCCACCCCCTTTCCTCTACACACTCCCTTTCCAACGTGTCCTCTGGGGCCCTTTTCTATTGTCAAACTACTCTACATCTCTTTCCATTCTCCTTCCATATTCTAGGGTTCACTGGACAAGTCAAGGAATAGCAGAACTAAGGGGGGGGGGGGGAAGCCATCAAATTTAGCAGCTGAGATCACTGCTTATCTTGCAGTAACCTTGAGCTGTCTCTGAAGGGCAGTAATGCTAAAAGTCAGATTGCCAAGGATTAAGAAGTATGTGAGCGGCTATTGTAGAGGAAGCCCATGGAAAAGATTCCTTCTAAGAGTTTAGCACCAAATGGAAGGAAAGCTATAAAATAATAGCTTAAGAGAAGCAGAAGTAAGGTAAAAGTGTATTAAGGGTGTGACAGACAGAAGAACAAGCAGATAAGATTTTTTACACTATTCTTTTAAAGTGGTTTAAAATCATATTAGTTTTTCTGACTCAATAAAAATCCATAGATCCTTTATAAGCTACCAACAAGCAACTGCTCTCCCATCTCTGACTTTTTTAAAATTCAATATAAGGTATATAAAGGCTTTGTATTTATCCATAAGATATGTGATTTTGAGAGATGTGACCCAAATCTCTAGCCTGTCAATTCCCCTGATACTCTTTTCCAATGTGTCAGCTCTCTCCCAGGTTTTGCCATCAACACACGTGATCATTATGCCATTTATGCAGTTATCTAAATTAATGACAATATGTTCAACAGCAGGGCAGATAAGGTGGCACAGTGAATAGAGCACCAACCCTGGAGTCAGGAGGACCCGAGTTCAAATGTGACTGCAGACACTTGACATACTTACTAGCTGTGTGACGTTGGCCAAGTTACTTAACTCCAATTGCCCTGCCTTTCCCCCTCAAAAAAAAAATGTTCGACAGGGGAAATTAGAAATCCTTGGAAACACCCCAAGTTACCACCCAACATCTGACCAGTTCTAAAAACAATGAAATGTATCTTAACCTATCCAAAATGTACACCTAAACCTATCTAACCTCAACTCTTACCCAGCACACAAAGAAAAGGTATGAGGCTGTGAAACGCTTTGCAGAAATCAGAGTCTATAAATACTGTCCAAAACCTTTCCCCTTTCACTCTAGCTAAAATTAAACCATTTGCTTTTACCCAAAGAGAAACATTAATTCGTGATTCCACTCCCAAGGCCTTGGCTCAGATCTACAAGACTCCTAATTCCACAGTCCTATCATCAAATGATGAGAGAGAGAAAGAGAGAGAGAGAGAGAGAGAGAGAGAGAGAGAGAGAGAGAGAGAGAGAGAGAGAGAAACAGAACTCTTATTTGAACCAGTAACTATCTATAACAAGTAGGTTTAACTACTCTCCTTCTACAGACGAGGAAAATGTGGCTCAAAGAGTCTGTCTTGCTCAGGACAACACCATAAGCAAGTTTCTGCCACAGCACTCTGCCTTCTAAGACCTTACAGCAATCCAAACACTTTAAATGGAACCTGATTCTGCCTGGTTCTAAGTTTACAGAAATTTGTCATTTAACTATCTGTCCTAATAGTTATCTTTTAAACTAAGAGACTGATAAATATGCCAGGAAATTCCTCTTCCTATTCATAGTACTTCAGTTCATTGTTGTTTTAAAACAACAAAACGTCTTTCCCGGTCCAAATCACCTTCCCAGGACATGACACCAGTTTTATTAATATCACAGACATAAGAGATCTGGTGTCACTCTCCACTTATTACAGTAAAATTAATATTAAATAACCATATAAGCATGTAAAATTGAACAGAAATGATTCCATAATTTAAAATATTTTCATAAGTTTATTATGTCCTCAATCAGCCAGCATACAAATACACTGAAATAAGTTTTTGGAAAATTAGTTAATCACTAACCAACTGTGCTCTGAGAATTCTAAGGAACTAAAACAATGTTATCAAGTCATTTACTTATAGTTTGATTTTTTAAAACCTAGTACCCTGGGGGGCACTCACACTCTCCTGTCAAAATCTGACTTGTAAAATCAGTAAGTAATGATTGGGGCCCTAAACTCACCAACTGTGTAACTACGCATTTGGCACTCAGAAATGTCTTTTACTGAAAACTAAGTATAAAGCACAGGTTTTATTCCTATCACATTGTAAATTAAGAATTGTAAAGAATCACACCAAATTTACTTCACTGACCCACCAAGTCAAACCTATTTCACAGACTCTCCAAGTTGGAGGAGACTCCAGCCGTCATCTAGTTCAACATATATATATCCCCAATAGAATTTCCATTGCAACACACCTGATCAGCTGTCACCCAGTCTTTGTTTCAACTTTAATGAACAGAAACAAAGATCCCAATCCCAAAGAAAAATGTGAACAAGACCAAACCTGTTTTCTAAAACACCACTGAACACAAATAGAGCAGAATCACCAAAAAAAACCTCCAACCTCACCTACTTGAGGTTTGTGTTTCCTGGTGATCTCTTTATAGTCTGCCAGATAACCTAATTTAGAATTCAGTATAAACAATGTGAAGAAAAAAAATTCACAAACAATTCATAGAACAGAAAAAAGCTGGTGTCCAGTAGCTAAGTGGCCCTGCTGCTGCTATCTAGCTCTAGCTTGTTTTCTGCTCACTGCTATGAAGGATTAGGGCTCTGGATGGACCTCGGGGTGACATTACCAAGCAGACATCAGTTTTAAAACATAGTGTTCTATAAATCTCTTATTTTTAAAGAGCTCACATCAAACACTCCCCCTCCCTCCACCTCCGGTCTATCACAAGTAATGAGCCATGTAAGTACAGACCTGATTGGAGAGCTAAACCGAAGGACATCCTTTCTGCTGAGCATGGCAGTACATAACACAACACCCTATGAACCAACAGCAGGAGCTACCTGACAGGATGTAGAAGAAAGGTAGCATCTCAGAAAATGGATTTCCTTTAAAATCCCAGAAATATAAATGAAATATTTTACAATAGTCTAACATGACAATATAAGAGCTGTACTTAGTCACCCTCCTCCCCCACCTCCCCACACAGCCAGTACACTCTAGCCTCCTGTCGCTTCTTTCAGAGTAGTGCAATCTGGGAAAAGGCAGACCCTTACTTACCTGATCCACCCAACAAGCCCAGTAAAGCACACAGAATGTTGGGACCTGGTGTTACTAGTTATTAGAAAAACTATTGTGGGCAGGTCAGTCAAGTTCCCTGAGCCTTAGTTTTCCCATCTGAAAAAAGGAGATGGCGACATTTTACCTAATTTCCAGAAGAAGGAAAGCTCTCTGAAAAACCACCAAGCCCCACTCAAATGGGAATTCTATGATCAGGATGGTACAAGAGGGAGAGGGGTAAAGTGGACTTACTAGAGTACCATGCACACCTGCCTTCACTGCCAGGACTCTGGAGACCACCTAGTCCGACCAGAAAGGGGACGGTGAGCATGGAGCACTGCACTTGCACCAAAATGTTTATTTTCCCTTAACATGGATAATTCACTTGGCTGGGGAAGGATATATTCATAAATGAAAGTGATAAGAAAATATGCCAATCATAACAAATTTTTTTTGAAGAATCATAGTATTTCGGAGCAGAATGGGGACTTCAGAGGTCATCTAACAAGCCCATAGCCAAGCAATAATCCCCTCTACACCAGAACCTTCAAATGATCATCCAGCCTTTGACTGAAGACTTTCAGGAAAGCCAGACCCCATTCCTCATCTAGACAGCTGTAATTATGCAGGTTTTCCTGATTCCTAAATTCCACGCTCTGTAACTTCCACCCACTGCTACTGGTTCTGTTTTTAGGGCTAAGCAAACCAAAGCCGACTCTTTTCACATGATAGTTCTTCAAAGACTTGGAGATAACAATCCTATCCCCTCTGTGCTTCTCTTTTCCTAGCTCTGAGCTAACAAACCCAGTCCCTTCAACCAAAGATCTCTACACAGCACGGACTTAAGGTCCTTCAATATGGGTTTTCTGCTCTTACACTCTCCAGTTTATCAATGTCCTTTTAAAGAAATGTCGTTTCCAAAACCAAACACAACACTCAGAGTGGTCTGCAAGGGTGGGAGTCAGGGGCCCTCTGCTGCCTCAGTCCAAGAAACACCACCTCTCCAAGTCGAAGATGGATTTCTTGGTTACCTTATAGCACCAGTATAGTAGCCCTATCTAAAAAGGAAATAAGATTAAACTAGCAGGACTTATTCTTAATGAAGTCATGCTGGCTCTTTGTGATCAATGATTATTTTTCCATATGCTCAAGAACCATCCTTATGAATAAGTCTAAGTCAGGAATCAAAGTCACTCTTGTGTGTCTCAAGTCTCTACATTCCATTCTCTTTTTTATGAAAAATTGGAACATTGCTCTTATCCGATCCTGCAATACCACCCACAATACACAATCATCTTTCAAAGGTAGCTAATAATCAGTGGTTCATCAATTAATGCCAGTTCCTTGGAATAAAGTTCACCTACTACCTCCTGATCAATAAGCATTTAAGTGTTTAGTGGCATAGTGGCTAGAGTACTGGGACAGGAGTCAGACCTTCTTTTTCCTGAGTTCAAATCTAGCCTCAAATATTTAGTAACTATGTGATGCTGCACTCAAGTCCCTTAACCCTGTTTGCGTCAGTTTCCTGACCCGTAAAACGAGCTAGAGAAGGAATGGCAAACCACAACACTATCTGCCAAGAAAAGTCCAAATGGGGTCACAAAGACAGACAAGACTAAACTGTATGTGTGGCAGGCACTGTGTTAAGAGTTGGAAATACAGAAAGAAAAAAAGGCTCTTGATTTCAAGGAAATCACATCTGAACAGGAGAAGTAACATGTCAACAACCATGTATATGGTTAATTACTGTATATATGACATATTTACAGTAAAAGGAGAGCTAGCAGAGGAAGGGAGGACCAAGAAAAGCCTCTTGCAAAGGGTGAGATTTAAGCTCAATTTTGACAAAGGCCAGGGAAGCCGAGTGGCAAGAAGGAAGAACATTTCAGGTCTGGGGAATAGAGAATGAAAAGGCACGGAATCAGGACATTTAATGCTGAATTCCAGGAACAATAATAATCAGGCTGACTGTTGCTGGATCATAATTCTTGCTGGGATCATAGTGATGGAAGGGAGTAGAGTGTAAGAAGATGGGAAAGGGACAAAAAAGAAACATTGTAAAGGGCTTTAAATACTAACCAGAGGATTTTCTATGGGATTCTGGCAAAAAGAGGAAGCCATGGGGCTTTACTAAGTGTATGGGGGACCTACAATTTTAGAAATTTCTGCATGAGTGTGTACACACACACACACACACACACACACTTTTGTATTCATCCATGACAATCTGACCGTACCTCCATGTTCTGAATGTCTTTTAAAAATTAAAATTAGTCAGCATGTCCACATCAATGTCTTCAGACAAGCTCTCTTTTCCACCTCAATCAGAAGTGTTTTCTCTCTGTGATTTTGTCTTTAAAATAATTTGTCTTCCTTTATTTTCATAAAGAGTGGTGGGTTGTTTTTTTTACATTTCTATTCATATAGTTCGTATTTGTGTGCTGGCAACCAGACTCCCAGGTATTTTATTCACTCTTTAGTATTACTGAATGAAATTCTGATGGGTAATATACATAAAAGGCTGATGAGTTTTATAGATTTTATAATCCTGCTAATTTAATTAAATTAGTTTCTATTAAATTTTTTAGTTAACTCTTTAGGAAAAAAAAGAACCATCATCTTAGCTTTAAAAACTGATCATTTTGTTTCCTCTTTGTACTCACTGGGTCCAACCTTCATGACTTTTAATCTTGGCAGGTTGCCTTGTTTTAATGGTGACTTGGAACACCCTCCTTGCCATGGGTGAGGGGACAATCTCTCTTGCCTGACTGCATTTCAGATCTAGCTCATCCTGTAATTGGTATAGAAGGTCTTCTGTGAATATCAATGAGGCTACACTAGCTAGACCTAGCTCCTTCTTAGTCTCTACCAGCACTGGAACCTGTGCTAATGTAAGACAACATTCCCTAAATCTGCCCCTGTAATGGCAATGGGAATTTGAAGGCATTCTGTGCCCCTTAATAGGCTGAATACATCACACGGAATCTATGGCAGAGGAGTTTGCTGACCTGATGGGGAGGAATGATGGAGCAGAGCCCAAAGGAAGCTGAGAGTCAGAGCAGTTAGGGTGGAGGGAGAGGGCGCAGACAAGAAGACAGCTCGTACCACATTTGTGGGAAGGCTGTGGGATGGTGTTGCTTCCTGCAGTAATAAGGTGTAGTAACTTCTTTGTTATTATGATAGATAGGCTTTCTAGTGTTGGGATTCCACTTTCTGGTGTGTGAGTAACTGTTTTGCTTCTATCTTCTATATGGAGAGTCTTGTATTTTGCGATTCAGAACTACGCCAGCACATTCGTGGTCTCCAATGGTGCTGTGACCCCCTCCCTCGGTAGGGCTCATGAGATATTCAACTCCTCCCCCACCTCACATGAGTTTGCCACTTTTAAAAGACTTAGATCAACATATCCAGCATGTCACCTCACAATGATGAAATTCTATGAATATGGCTTTGTGATTTCCAGATTCAAAGCCCTAGTTCAATCAGTCAATAAAGCTTTGCTGGTTTTGTCAAAGGCCTTTAACTTCAATTCTTAGTTTTATGAGGTAACTCCCCTAAAATCAACATTTCTTTTCTGCTATATTTCTACCTCAGTTTATTTTATTTTCATAGTTACTAAACACATTTCCCTAAAACATAACTGTTTTATTTTTAAGACAAACACAAGGAATATGGCACAAGTAACCCAACTGGAAATCCAAGGCCCTGTCTTTAAATAACCCTTCTGTTCCCCAGGCCTCACTTTACATCCATATGTAAAATAAAAAGGTTGCACCTCAATGTTCCTTTAAAGTCTTTAGACTACCATTTTCCATTTTAAAGCAGGATTTCTGTATAATTCTTTTTGGAAACTTGTCTTAAAATGCACATTTCAAAAAGTTTCTTCTTCCAAAAAAAAGTAATATTCTATCTCAGCAGAAGTACTCCTGGCACTAACTGTGGTCAGATCCTTCTCCATTTTTGAAGAGATTACTTACAGAAAACCTCCACACACCTGAAGAGGCTTGAAAGGTTGGAATCGAATATCCAATTTGCAGAGAAAATATTTTTATGGACACATTTTTGTTTTGCTTTGCATTGCTGTTATTGTTACTGAGTCATCTCCATCCTGTCCAACTCTTCCTGATCCCATTTAAGGTTTTCTTGGTAAAGAAGTGGTTTGCCATTTCCCTCTCTAGATCATTTCACAGATCAGGAAAGTAAGGCAAACAGGGTTAGGTGATTTGCCCAGGGTCCCACAATTAGTAACTGAAGCGGGATGAGTTCCTGATTCCAAGCCCAGTGCTCTATCCACTTGACCACATTATCACTGTCCAAATCTTAAAACTACTTTTTAATTTCCCTTTTCTTTTTGGGGGGGGAGGAGGGGGGCAAAGACAAGGCAATTGGGGTTAAGTGACTTGTCCAAGGTCACATAGCTAGTAAGTGTGGTAAGTGTGTCTAATGCCACATTTGAACTCAGGTCCTCCTGACTCTGGGGCCAGTGCTCTATTCACTGTGCCACCTAGCTGCCCCACTACTTTTAATTTTAAAGAACTTTCATTTTTCTTATTCTTCAGAATGAAAGATAAGTTCTTGACATTTAAAAAATGCAAAACCATACAAGATCCAACGACTTCTAAGTTATGATAAACAGTATATCCTAACACAGTAAAAGTAACAAATATAAACTTTAATTCCTTTTTTAACCAACCCAGAAAAGACACAAACTGCCTCCTATGAAGATTTCATTATAACACGTCACAATGCAAAACTGGATTACTCTGGTTGTCCAACACTAATTTTAAAAAAAGTTTTCTCATTTAAGTATCAGTCCTTTAATTGGACAATTTAGTATTATACAGTTTGATTCAGCCTATTTTTATTGTGCCTTGAAGGTATGATATTCAGGTCTTGATGCAGGTGCCATAAATATAAAGAACCTAAGCTATAGCTTGGTCTTTTAAAGGCTTGCCTTTCACTCTGGCTACTGTGCTAAAGCAACACTGAGCTATTTATGGAAAAACCACTGCAGACAAGATAGTCAGAATCTCCAAAGATGGAATCACACTGAAAAACAAGTAGTTATAAACGCTGATCTATATGAAGGTACAGTATTAGAATACTTCACTTTGTAGATAATAGAACTTGGGTAATGGCTTATTTACACATCTTAAAACTATAAACAAAAACTAGAAAATTACTCATTTATCAGGATATGATTTTAAGATCTGGTTTAAAACTCTTTTCACCTATAGACTAAGAAGTGACTGAGGTATAACTTCAAGGTTATCCTAAAGAAACAGTGGCAAAAGTAGTCTTACCTGCCATCACAGGGAAAAGAGGAAGGTCGTGAAAGAAAGGGTGAAAAGGGAACCAGAAATGGAATGGGGGAGACCATGAAAGGGGAGACAAGAGAAACACTGGGTAGCTGGAAATAAAGGCACTTGAAGGTCACAAACATAATTTGAATGAGGCTTGTTCCCTAACAAATCAGAAAGCTATGAAGGATTTCTAATTTATCAATTTATTTGAAAAAAAATCTAGAAAATAAGCAACTGATTAGACAGAAAATATCTATTTCATATGTCCTAACACATATCAACTTGGCATGAAATAACATGGTTCATTTTCTCTCTTCATTAAGAGTTAGAGCTAATCCCAAAATAATGCACTACTAACAACTTTTTCCTATAGTAATCTCACACAGATGTCACCAGACATAAAGAGCATCACATTTTGCAAAATATAAGCAGTCAAAGAAAATACACAATATTGAGAACTAAATAGTGCACTTTCTAAAACTTGCAACTTTCAAAATATGACAGTCTAACTAAGGCCTGCTATCAGTTTTCTTTAACTAGCACGCCATTAGGGAGCATGGCTGCTCAGCGGCTACTGGAATCAGGATGGCCTGAGCTCAATTCCTCCTCCCACACTTAAGAGCTTATAGCCTCAGGAAAGTTACTGACCCTCTTGCAAGCTGACCAGAGGCAATCAGAGAACACCAGGTGCCCAGAGCACTGGGTCTGGAGTCAAGAAGATCAGAGTTCAAATCCAGCCTCAGACACCTATTAACTGATTGATCCCAGGCAGGTTACTTAATCTCCATTTGCCTCAGTTTCTTCAACTGTAAAATGAAGACCCTAATACCACTTACCTCACAGAGTTGTAGTGAAGCATTTAGCACAGTGCCCGGAATACCACCACATAAAGGCTTATCCCATTCCCTTCCCGGACCCCTTATAGCCTCCATTTCCTCACAAGGCAAAAACAAGAGTAATTAACGGCACCTATCTCTTTCAGGGTTATCGTGGGGAGCAAACGAGAAAATGGATAAAAAGTCTTTTGCAAACCTTAAAGTGTTCAATGTGAGGTATTATTATTATCATCATGGTCTACAGTAAAAAGACCAGACCACTCATCTTACTAAAAACCAAGAGACCAAGTTTCAGAGATCATATTCTCCTCCTCCCCACGGAGAATCCTGAACCATGGGCCCTATATCCCTCGGCGGCTGCCTCATACAGGCCATCCTTTCCAGAAAACCTCAGCTTCCATGTGTCACTGCATTCAGTGTGGGCTCACTAAAAAAGTCACATATTTTTTCTGATTAGAGCTATCAGATCTGATGGTAAAGGAAATGCTCAGGACAAGCTAATCTTAATTTCAGCAAGGTTTTTGACAAAGTTTCTTATCGTAGCCTCTGGATGAGAACAATGAAGTAAGAGGCTAACGATAAAATAGTCTGGTGGTTTTTTAATTGGCTGTGATGCAGTCAGGAAGCACATACAGGCTATGGGACCAAGGGCCAGTCCCTTCACCCCCTCAGAGTCCCTGGCAGTTTTCCAAGGCCTGAAGTCTCAAGTCCAGGTGCTGACCCACACTGGTAGAAGAAGAATCTATACCTGAGGTTCTGCATGGGTCAAAAACAACAACACCGGCTGCTCAAAGTCCACCTACCAGACACTAGCTGAATGACCTTGGTGCCAAGTAAACTCTTTGGCCCTCAGTTTCTTTAGTTGCAAAATGGAGAGATTTTATTAGATAATCTCTAAAGGCCCTTCCAGCGTAATCATATGATGTTTAATAGAGAGATCTTCACCGAAATGCTACAGGGTCAGGCTTTAGGTCTCACCTTAGTCAACGACTTCAGCAACACTTGAGAGAGGGTATATATATCTCCCCTTAGTCAACACCTTGAGTTCTTATCCTAGTCAACAATTTTAGCAACATTTTACAGAGGGCATATTTATTATATGTGTCAATGACAAAGCAGGAAAAGATGTTAATGCAACAGATGACTGAATCATTCAAAGTAATTGCCAGCCACTACAGAAGTGCTTTGGTGATTTGCCCACCACGGTCATAGACCTGGTAACTATCAATGGCAGGATTTGTACTCAGATTTTTCCCGACTTGAAATCAAGTGTTCTTCCTACAAAATCTTGAAGTCTCTCAAAATGCTGTTGGCAGATTAAAATGTCCCAAACCAACAAGATGGACATTTATTCCTGTTAATTTCAAGTATTGTGTTTACTTTTTTCAGTCACCTGAACAAGCAGAAGATGGGAGAAACCCAACTTAACAGCAATCTGTACAGAAAGGACCAGAATACTTTACTGCTCAAAAGCTCAATATACCAATAGTGTAACAACACACCAAAAAACCTAATGCAACTTCAGAAGTGCCCCAATCAATGGAGCTAAAGTCCAGTCTGACCACACTTAGGGTAGCACAATCAGTTCTGGGCACCCCCTGCAAAAGGGGCATGGCTAAATCAGAATGTGTCCCAGAAGGACACATTCTCAGGATAGAAAGAAGACTCAATCATGCCTCATGAGAATCAGCTGAAAGAATGGAAGTATTTGCCAATAATAAGAGACTGAGTGAGGATGACCAGTGTCCTCAAATACCTAAAGAGCTGTCAACTGGAAAAATTAAGCCTTACTCTACTTGGTTAAAGGGGAGGGGAAAAAAGCAAGATTAGTCCATAATAAGAACTTTCTAACAACCATCATGCTTCCTTGTGGAAGGGAGTGGGTCTGAACACAGGCAAAATGACATCATTGCCCTGCTCAAAAAACCTCCCCACTGTCTTGAAGACAATGTTGAACCTTCCTGTAGTCTAATATTCCCCCACCTTCCAAGAGCCTGTGTCCCAGCCTGCCTTGGCAACCTTATTCTTCCTGTTCTCTTCTCCAAACCCTGCCCAATCCTGCAGGCCCTCAAAAGCATTCCCTGGGCATCTCTCTTGCTGAGCTCCCATTGCATTTTTGTGGCAATGATGCAGAAGAGGAAGTCACTGAAAGAAAAGTTAAAGCCACACCCACAATTAGCAATAAGCAAAGGCAATCCCAAAGAAGCAGATCACACAGTTTGAGAAATCATAAAAATAATAGTTTACAAGATTCCTACAAATTGTATTTATAGCCTTACAAACTTAAGACACCTATGGAAAGACGCTTATGGAATAGTTCAATTAAGGAACTTACAAATATTACTCTTGTACAACTCATCTGATAGAGCTACTATTGCACGGTAGCAAGGATGAAGAAAATCAACAGCCTTCAAGTAGGAGCTTAAGCCTAGCACCAGAAGCGCTGGCTTCTCCAGGGCAATGGAGTCCAAGTGCCGCCCCTGTGTTTTACACACGAGGAGACTGAAAGCACTAGTGACAGCGCTGCCATTCTGTTCCAAAGGTAATCTTCAAACAGAGGTGTGTGACTAGTCAATATTCTCTTCCCCTGTCCAGCTCTAAGATCTTCCAGCCCCATTTTACTTTGCTCCCCTCCCTCCTTCCATTCTGCCCTTAGAACTTCTCCTATGAACAGATTTTCCTTTTCCAACTGCTAATGCTCTACTCCCCCCACCCCCAAAATTCCCTATCATTCTCTCCAGGAAGCAGCAGGGTACAGTTCAAGGCCAGAGAGCTGGCCTCAAAGCGGAAAACCTTGGCTCAGAACCACCTTGGACATCTCCAGGCTTTAGGACACCCCCGGCCAGATTTCTTCACTCTCAGTGCTCTAAGGCAACCTGGTACAATTTTTTAAGTTGCAGAGAAGATAAATAGGAGTTTGCTCCTCAGGAAGGTTTCTCTATACCAATGAAATCCCAGGCCCACTCCCCGTTGCAAGGTGCTTGTGTACGTGCGGTTGTTCCTCCCAAAAGAATGGGAGCTCCTTGCAGACAGAGATTGTTCTTGTCTTGTTTCTGCATTACCTAGCACATGGCAATTAAGAAATACCTGCTGATTGATTAATTAACATTCACTCAATTTCTTGTATTCACAGAAACTTATCTCCCCCAAGAGGAAGAGTAGGCATCTACGGAATGCCCCTCTGTGCCCCCTGCAGACCGTCTCTATGGCATCAATGCTCAGTAAGTTCTTTTACTTTAAGGTTCAAGCAATCTCTGTATCACCCTATTAGGAGCCTGCTTCCCAGGTCCCAGTTTTTGAAATTCCCCTCTGACTACAATCTCCCATCTTTGCACAGAATCCCAAATTTAGAGTCAAAAGAGCCTCAGAACTTCCAGTATAAGCCTTCATTTTCCAGGGGAAGGAAAAGAACCCTCAGAGGTGATAAGGTGAAGAGACTTGACAGGGAGCAGAAGGTAAGAGCAAGAGCCAGGGGCAGGTGAGAATCTAGGTCCCATTATGCTTTTCTACCTCTCCTTGGACACCTCACTCCTAAAACTATTCTTTGTCCTCCTCCTGACCTCCCATCATTTCCACACCCTTCCTGTTCTCCCAAGTTGTCCAGCACCCTGCTCTGGCTTCACTTTCCTCTCCATGAGCTCACAAGCTGTCCTTTTACACCCAATCCCGTTCCGTCTCCTATTACCACTCAGGCTTTGCAAAGGAGACAAGTAGAAAGATTGGCTAGCCGGCTACTCCCTCCCCCCATCTTTCTCAAATGCTTCAAAGTGCTCGGGTCCACTATAAATTTCTCATCTAGGTTACCTTGGTGTCAGCTGGGCCTTCACTGATGAAATACTTCCTGAGTAACTGATGTATTGCTCAGCAGAAGCTTAAACTTGCTCTTCTTCACACCCAGTGCCCCACCTCCCTCTCTTTTCTTCATCCTTCACTCCACTCCATTATGCTGAGATGGGCCTTCTCTTAGCCTAGATCCTATCCCTGCAGGGTTCCAGAGCTGGACCTACACCCCATCCTCTTCTTCCACCCCCTCCTCTTCAAATGTCTCCTCTACTGGCTCACTCTCCCAACAAACATAACCAAGGCTTTTGTTGTTGTTTAATCATTTCGGTCACATCCAACTCTTCATGATTCCATTTGAGGTTTTCTTGGCAAAGATACTAGACAGGTTTGCCATTTCTTTTTCCAGCTCATTTTACAGATGAGGAAACTGAGGGCAAACTGGGTGAAGTGATTTGTCCAGGGTCACACAGCTATTAAGTATCTGAGGTTGCATTTGAATTCAGGTCCTCCCAACCCCCATCACTCCATCTACTGCACATCACCTAGCAGGAATACATCCCCTTAAAAATCTTCACTTGATTGCCCCTACTATATCTCCCAACTCTCACCAAATCTCTTCTCCTGCTTCTCACAGCCAAAATTATTAAAAGAAGAAAAAAAACCACCAGCAATCTAGACTCATTGCCTCTATTTACTCCTCTTCCAAGTGTTTCTGAATCCCCTGCAGCCTGGTTCTAACCCTACCATGTGAATAATTCTGTCCTCTATTTCCAATCATTGTTTTACTTTTCAGTTTTCATCCTTCTTTCCCTCTCTGCAATTCCTAAACACAATTTCCTCCCTTATTTTCTTTTTCCTATTCTGAACTTAAGAAATAAAACAAATATTTTCATAACAAAGTCAAATAGAAAAAAAAAGAATTGCACATGAAATTTATTATGTACTACGTGATTTTCCTTTTAAATATATAATACAGTTATCATGTAACTTCCCCCCTAAACCTAAGTGTACTTGGGGCTCTAGACTAGGTCTTCTCTCTCTAGGTGACTCTATCAGCTCTCTATACTAAAGACTGTCAAATCTGCATATGCAATCATATTTTGTCTCAAACCACAGTTTCCTACCACCAGTTAAGAGCTGTAAGTCTCTCGCCTCAAACCCCAAACTGGAACTCTCACTATCTTTCCCCTTAAACCTGTCTCTCTACCCTTAACCTCCCTGTGTATCTAGAAGCACCACCTTTCCAGTCAATCATGTTCCCAATATCAATACTCTTTACTGTTCCTTACACTGTATATTCAAACAGTTATCAAGTACTGGGGATCCTATCTCCACTATTTCTGTGATCTAGCAACTCCTTCTCTCTATTCATAAAGTCACATTTAATCAGTACTTCTTCATCTGAGACTCCTAATTGTTCTCCATGTCTCCAGTCTATCCTCTCTCTTCAACTGCTAAAATAACCTTTCTAAAGCAAAAAAAACCTGGCCAAGCTGTTTTCCTACTTGAGAAGGTTCGGTGATGGTATAATCTTTCTGGAAAATAATTTGGAATTACACTCCCAAAATCACTAACGGTACCCTCTGACCCAGTAGCACTGCTATTAGGCTTAACTCTCAAGGAAATCGGACAGAAAAGGACATATACGTAATTTTTTTAAAAAATCCAATCCTTTTTGTTAAAGCACGGCAAAGAAAAATTCAGAGAAAGTAGAGCAAATTTGTATGAACTGATAGAGTGAAATCAGTATAGCCAGAGAACAATGTAAAAGATATACTCAACAGCTTAAAGGCAAACGACTCTGAACGCATTTGTAACCCTCATCACCACGCTGACCATGACGATTTCAGCCAACTGAAGAGGAAGCTTACTTCCCACCTCCCACCTCCTGGCCGGATAATAATAGACATGGGAGACACAATGAGACAAACACAGTCAAACATGGCCAATGTTTTGATTTGTCTGGCTTGACTTTATAAATTTGCTGAAGGGAGAGAGAAAAAGGCACAACAGTGAGAGATGCAAAGCAAAAGAAAAGAGCTATCAATAAAATTGGAAAAAAATTAAGAGACAAAATAAGCTGGGCTCTCATTAGCAGTGATTAAATTTAGTACATACTTTAAAAAACTGCACATAGCCAAGTTCACAGTTTCATATACGAATCTCTTTGGTTCTCTGTAGATTGACATGTTTGTGCTTGTCGATGATTAAGTTCGTAATCAAAAAGAAACACACACACACACACACACACACACACACACACACACACACACACACACACACACACACGGCCTGGCACACTCCCAGTGCAGAGACCATGCGCTAGGAGCTTCCTCTGGCTCCCTGCACAGCTCATTCTTGGAATCCTCAGTCACCTTCGAAAGTCTCTGCTGCAGCACCCCCTCTTCCATGAAACCTTTGTAAAAACTGCTTGGTTTATGTCCTTATCTTTTTCAAATGACTAAGAGTAATTTATCTGCTCCCCCACCCCCCAAATCCCTACCTTATAGTAAAGTACAATTAAACAAAACATATCAGCCATGTCTGGTAATACATTACTCTGCCAATACAAGATGTTCCAAAAGCTTTAATAGCTTAAAATTGCACTAAGACTTTTGAGACACCTTGTATATTGGACATTGCTGTAAGAGGCAGGTAATGCTTGCTCCTCAGGCTTGAAAAGCAATAAAAAAATCATCAGTTTTCTTCTGATCCCTCAGCTATCAATGGCATCCCAATCCTAATTTCCTTCAAATTTGCCCAGCTGTGTACATATTATTCCCTCCCAGTAGAATGAATGGATGGCAGGGATGAGGATCATTCATTGTCCCTGAACCCACTATGTCCAAGAAACACTTTTAATTTAGTAACTCCTGGGTGAATGCGCTTGTAAAATGTAAATTACCAGGTTTTCGGATGTATGGTAACAATTCAATAGGCTCTGGTTTGAAAGATTTAAGCCAGGAGCCAGGCAGAGCCAACGGCTGCTCATCTTGATGAAAACTCAGGGCTCCTAAAGGTTCTGATTTGTTGACTTAACAAATATTTACCAAGTTCGTGCTGTGTACAAGACATTCAATGCCCCTTTATCCCCCTTCTTCTCTGGCTCCTTTATATATAGCACTTAAGACTTGGAAATCTCTTCATAAACACCTCATTTGATCCTCACAACAACCCTGGAAATAGGGGCTATTATTATCCTCATTTCACAGATGAAGAAAGGCAGGTTAAGTGACTTGCCCAGGATCACACAACCAGTAAGGCAAGAAAAGCACTCAGGTTTTCCGACTGCAGGCCCAGGGCTCTATCCACTGTACCACATCTATGGGTAGGAATTCATCTCTGGCATCATTATCACCTCCCCATCCCAAAGCAGTGACACAGAAGTGAGAATCAGTACTGGGCACTAAAAATCCTCTTCACATGAATGGTTGACTCGCTCTTGTTCCTGCTGGCCTTTTTACAACCTCCAAGTAGCTGAGGTAGAATGTGGTTTCAGTCCCTCTCTTGATCCAAGAATGCTTCCCTTTGGGCGACAAAGATGCTAAAGGTTCTAATTAAGCATACAAATCATATCCACAGCTACAGAGGGGAAAAAAACAAGGGTGGAGCAAAGAAACAGACCATAGTAAAGAAAAGGCAGTCCAATTAATATATATCCTTCGCAATATTATTCAATTATGAGTTTCTAAGTGTCCAAAGCAAATTATCAAATGCAGAAAGGTAAAGAAATCAATTTGGTCTTTTAAAAAAATTTTTCAGTTCAAATATATATTAAGCACCTACTGTGTGTGTGTGTGTGTGTGTGTGTGTGTGTGTGTGTGTGGTGGGGGGGAAAGGTGCTGCTCCAAATTTTGCTTCCCGCAACAACTAATAGGTGATTAAGGGCTGAAAAAGGTACCAAGCAGATCAAGAAGCTGCTACTGAAAAGGTACTTTCTCATATACTCAGTAGCTGAACTCCTGCTAAAGTAGAATAACCCTGGGGAGTGAGTTACAAAATAGAATAGCTGAGGATGTCTGACAAGAAATTTTTAGAAGATCAGAACTAGGGGAAGGGAGAGGGGAGTACCAAGAGTTAGAGACAAAAAGATCAAAGTACAAAAGACTAAACCCAGAACCTCCAATGTCAATCCTTACACTGGTTTTCATTTACAGAGAGAGGGCCAGCCCCAGACTGGGGAGGAGACCTGAGTCTAATCCTGGTTCTGACTTCATGATCAAGAATATCTGGCTTCACATTCCAGCTTCCTTCCTTAGTCCTCCTCCTTAGCTTTCCCAATTCCCTGACTCCAGATTCCTGAGGGTGGCAGTGACTCTGCAGCAGTGGACTCACAAATCTCAGCCATGTTTCTTTCAAACTCTGGTAGGCACTAAACAGGAGCTCACAAATCTCTGCTGAGAAGAGATGAATGAAGGGTAAGTTAAAGGAAGAATAGTAAGAAATTAATAGATGTATTATAGGAAAAAATGGGTTATAACAGGATAATTTTCCCCTTCCTGTCCTATCCTCCCCATGTTTCAACTGAGCTGAGGTTTCTGAATAAATCTCTAAAAACTATTTTTAAGTCCCAAGTTTAGCTTTCCATGAATATATGAGGCTTGAATACTCAGTAAATTGGTATCTGGGGGAAGGGGAGCCAGCATGCCCCATCCCCAACTCCTCTGGCCCAAGCATCCTACCAGATTGTTGCTGATTCATTTTTTCAGTGGTATCTGACCATTCGTGACTCCATTTGGGGTTTTCTTTGGAAAGATATTGGAATGGTTTACCATTTTCTTATCCAGCTCATTTGACAGACGAGGAAACAGACAAACAGGGTTAAGTGACTTGTCCAAGGTTACAACAGAGCTAGTAAGATGGCTCTTCCTGACTCCAGCACTGACTATCTACTGAGCCACTTAACTGTCCATGTCGCCTTGAAGCATGTTTCTTAGTGCTTATCAGTTCCTTGGTCCTGTGAAGACAGCAAGAGGTGCCTATATCAGAGAGGAATGGCCAATGAGCCTGGAAAAAACATTCGGACTCCAGAGGGCATAAACGATGATACTTTTTTGTTTGTTTGTTTTTTGCTTTTGGAGTGGGGAAGGCAGGGCAATTGGGGTTAAGTGACTTGCCCAAGGTCACACTAGTAAGTGTTAAGTGTCTGAGGCCGAATTTGAACTCAGGTCCTCCTGACTCCAGGGCCAGTGCTCTATTCACTGCGCCACCTACTCGCCCCTAACCAATGATACTTTGATAGATGATACCAGTTTGGGGAAGGGACATTAGTGAATCTGAGATGTCAGGAGCTCCTGGGTTCATCAGTCAGTGCTGGCTCTACTGAGAGGAGTGCTTGGACAACTACTACAGCCCTCTTGGGAGATGACCCCCCCCCCCCCCCAAAGGATGGCGTAACTTGGCCTAGCTTGCCAGGAGATAGGGACCTTTAAAATAATGGAAAAAGGAGAAGACGAATTGCCTTTTTAATAAGCCCACGTAATCTCCTGTGTTTTAATTATCAACCTCCCATGAAAGTTTTATAGATGGGAGGTGATACTAATTCAGGTCTTTGTCAATATACACCTAACATTGTTAACTGAGTCTTTTTCTACTATGTTTTGGAAAGACCCTGGACTTGGGCCAAAAACAACTAGAAGAATAGGCTCTCCCAAGACTGACTCCAGGTTCAGTATGTATGGGCCTAGAGCTAAAGAGCCCTTAGTGAGAGAGGGAAAGGATGCCAAGCCCCCTGGGGCCCAGAGTGTTTAGGGTTTGCACATGTATAATTCTTACATTTGTCATTAACTTGATTGTTCTAAAATATGATTTGTCTTTTAACACTTCACTTGGTAGCTCCCCAAAGAGAGAGAATATCTTTACAAAACATTTCTGAGCAGGTTAATAATATTATGTATTTCCTTGTGTGAACAAGTTAGAAAAATCAAAGATCTTGAAACAGTTCTGCTTACAACTGAATTCACTTCCGGACACACTAGAGAGTTTGCTAACATAGCAAGTATTTTGTTAAAAACCCCAAAGGAAAGCTCCAGAAACTGGTATTTTTGTTCTCTCCCAGAGGGTGTGGGCGCAGGATGATTACACAGTTGGTAAAGGGTTATTCATTGTTCTGTTTGTTTGTACACAAAGTCAGACCTTTTCCTTCCAGGTTTTACACAGAACACACAGGGAGGGAGCACGCTGCCTAGCTATCCGTTTTCACAATATACTGTCATTAATAGCCTAAGCAATACTCCCCATAACGTCAATGTACCCAGTTTTACGACACTAGGTATATACTTGAGACTCATTACAGAACTGCTGGAACTTACACCCCCACCCCGGATGTTTTTTTTTAAATAATGAATTAATAATTTTTGTCAAGATACAAGTATAAACCAAGAAGTCAGCATTACCAGGTCAGTCTCAGACTGGAGCCAAGACTCTGGTCATACACACCAGGGCTGTGCTGGGCTCCGAGGTCTGAATATTTTTAATCACTGATTTTGCTAATCACAGGGGAAGTTTGTCAAATTTAAGGATTATGAAGTTGGAAGAGATAAATGGAACATCAGGTGACATATCCAAAGAGATCTCAATAAGCTGGAACAACAAAATGTGATGAGAATGTAAACTCCTGTATATCAGGCAATTAAAAAAATAATATACACATACCCAACTACAGGATTGTAAGATGATGCTCAAACAACTTCATGAGCAGTTTGGTTACGAAACCACTTACTCTGTGTGCAAGTCATGTCACATCCCTCAGGCTTCAGTTTCCTCTCCTCTAAAGCGGGAGAGGAGAGTTGCACTAGGTGGCCTCAGAGATCCTTTCCAGCTCTGTACTGACAATCCCACCAACAGCTGGCCATAAGTACATACAGGGCGACATGGTTAGATACTGACATCTTAGGGATAGTGCAGAGACCTGTGATTTCATTTTTATTGAGAACTTCAAGTGAGGAAACTATCTCCCAAAGTAGGCTGCCATCTTCTCTGTACCTGTGCCCAGAGCACTAAGAACTCAAATGATTTACCCAGGGTGACACAGTCTGGTTGTCCTGGTCTTCAGGTCAGCTCTCTTGGGCACTAGCTGTGCTGTCTTAAAACTTGAGGCTGCATTAATATGTCAATTATATAAATGTAATTACTATCATAATGTGATATTAATATACAAATATATTAATTACATTAAAACATAATTGTTTAAATTAAAATGTTTATTAATTACTTTCATATGTCATCTGCAACTTCCACAAAACTCTCCCCCAAACTCCCATTTTCTTATGCCAACCTTTGATGTATCAAAACTGAGATGGGGCAAAGTCGAAATGTTAAAGGGTAATTGTAAAAAAGACCTTTCATGTTACTTTCCCTCCCCCAGTTAAAATGTAAACCAAAGTCCCTGAATGTAGGGACTATCCTTCAAATCTCTGCATTCCTCAAGATATGGTAAGTATGATGCAAGGTACACAGCAAAATAACACTAGGCCAGCGCTTCTTAAACGGTGGGTTTCGACCCCACATGGAGTTTGGCATTCTCTGCAAGGGAGCTCTCCCTCGTCAGATCTCATAGAGAGAGGAATACTTTATACTCACAGAAGCACAGAATTTGAGATTTGGAAGGGACCTCAGATCCAGTCCATAGAGGCAAAGAATCCCCACCACAGACCCAATCCATGGCTGTTAGGAGCCTGTTAGGACAGTTCTCATTATTAGGTGACACCCAGCCAAGTGACTCTTCTGCAGCTTCTACTGCTCTAGTCCAGCTCCACAAGACAATCCTTCAAATACTTGACAGTAGCTATCATGTGCTTCCATCCCAAGTTTTCTCTTCTCTGAGTTAAACATGCCCAGTGCCTTCAGCTCATCCTAAGCAATAAATTTGGTCCGCTTTCCTTACTGCCTCAATCTTGACACATGCCAGCTGATCAATGCCCTTCCCAAACTATGGTGCCCCAAACCAAAACCATGTTACAGATGAGGAACAAGCAGGGAAGAGCACAGTGGGATGATCACATCCCTATTTCCAGACACCATGCATCCCTAAACCTAGCCCAAGTCGGCATTAGCTTTTCTGCATGCCACTTTAAAAGGCTTGTGATCCACCAGTATTTTCAGATCTTTTTGAGAGTAGTTGCATCCTATCCATGTCCTTCCATCTTATCCTTGTGAAGTGGATCTTTTGCATCCAAGTCAATCAGTGAACAAGATTTCACCATTTAGTATGTGCCAGGTTGCGATCTCCAAGCTCACATTCTAACAGCAAAAATGACACACAAATAGGTATATACAAATAGGTATATACGACACTAGGTATATAGGAGAGCTATGTGAGTATACAGGAGAGAGTCTCTGGAGGGAGTGGCCTCCTGCAGAAGGTGGGATTCGAGTTGAGACTTGAAGACGGCCAGGGGAAAGTAAGATGCAAAAATAAAGTAGCAAAGTATTGGGGGTAAGGGGAGGGTGGGCCCTGAGACAGTCAAATATAAAGGCCCAGAGACCAGACATGGAGAAGCAGGCTGCTGCAGCAATAAAGAAAATCTGACTTGAGGAGTAGGAGGAGGCCAGATTATAAAGAGTTTTCAAGGCTAAAGGCCCCCCCCCCTTTTTAAAAAACATACTAAAGGATCCTAGAGGTAATAGGGAATTGTGTATTTTATTCCAGGGGAGGTAGAAAAAGGGTGGCACAGTCAGTTATACATTAAGAAAATTCATTGTCAGTGGAGTAGAAGATGGATAGAAATGAGATTAGACAAAAAGAACTATGTCCCATTATTTAAATCTCTCATCACATGGATTTATTTCCATCCAGAAATAAACTTAAATTATAAAATTGTGCTTTGACGAAACTAGCAAAGGTGATGAGTTCAATATATATTCCCCTTATTTACTTGAGAGGCATTCTGGGGCAGCACAGTCAGCCTCCAAGCTAGGAAAAACTGGATCAAAGATCCTCTCAGCCACCAGCTGCTTTGTGATCCTGTGTAAGCCACCTTAACTTCTCAGTGCATTTCAGGACCAGTGCCACCTACCTCTAAATAAACACTAAATTTTACAGAAAGAACATGAAAAAGGCCCGTCTTCTAAATGTATCCCCACAAGGTGAGGTCACCGGCCCCTGCAGAGTTCCTGGAAAGTGCCCTGCTCCCACCACCTGTCATCAATTCAATCACTACCAAACCTAGCATGTTCTGACAGTCACTTTAATCAGTTATCTTAAAAATTCCATTACAAAGAAGCAGGCACATTTTTCTAATAGGTAGGAAACTTGGTTGAATTAAAACTTTTTTTAGAAGCGGCACTGGCTCAGGCTGGAAACATTCTTTTTCCTCAGATTTCCCCGTTAATAGGATGTGACCTACAAGTCTAACACTTTTGCTTACATAAGAAATTCCCATCTATAGGTACTCACTCCACAACAGTGGGCCTCAAGGGAAGCTACACGAACGAAACACTAATCTATCCAAGAGTTATAGACAAGTTGCTACGAGATTTCCACCTGAGAAATTCCCTATTTGATGAAATCACAGGTATGAGAGAACAAATACTGGTCTACACGACTGCATCAAAAACTTAAGAGGTAGAAAGGATCTCAGAACTCCTCCAGTCTAATGTGCCCCTTCCCCTTTTAAAAATGAGAAAACTGAGGCCCTGGCACAGTAAGGCTTTACTATCAAGGTCACATGGATAAAAAATGTTGAAAAGGCAGGATTCAAACCCAGGCTCCTCTGAATCACAATCTAGTAATTTTCCAGTAGACCACAAAGGTACATTATAAAAGGCCTAAGAAAATGAGCTATTACTATAACAAGTATTATATTTCAAATAGCTTAGTAAGATATCAGGCTGGCAACTGATTGTGATACAACTTTCAAATCCTCACCTGTAGCACACAGTATATTTTATCAACCAGACTGAATCAAAAAGAGAGGCAGATGAGCCTGGCAACAAGACTGAAAGACCTCAGCCTTCCAGATAGCACAGGCCAGGAGCTCTACTTTGTACAATTTTTAAAAGGGATATGAAGAAATAAATCACACAGATATACACCAAACAAGATCTCTTTCCCTCTCAACTTCAGAGAAATTTTAAATTAGAGAGATTCTTAAAAGTGAAACACTTGACTTTCCTTTCCTGCCTCTTCCCAGCTTATATACAACGTCTGATAGTTAATAAATGCTTGCTGAGATAACTACCTTTGGAAGGTAAAGTTTTAAATAGTCCTAAGAAACAACCGGGGAAAACCCTCAGCACTAGTGGCTTTCCATAATGAACTAGGAGCAAAGTTCAAACTCAGTTTATCACAGAACCTTTTTCAACGTCATGTTCATCTGCAAAATCAGAGAATTATATTAGACTGATATCTAAGGTATCTTTCATGCTATTGTATTTCTAATCTCTTTAAGCTGAAGGTTTTAAAACTGAGTTCAGAATCCTGAAGGCATCTCTCCCTCTTCAACTTCACCGGATTTGTAAGAGCGTAAAGCAAATCTAATTTGGGTCCTAAAAACAATTCAGAGAGTAACCTAAAGCAGATTCTAAGACTCACATGAGTTGCTTTAATAAAGTTAGAGAAGCAAACTTTCATAAGGCCCCCACTTTTGCTGCCTGGCCCTTTTCCCAACTTGTGTACATACTGGTACATCTTAAGAATGGTGAAAGCAGGAATGACCAATCAGGTGTAGTGAGTGAGGTACCATTACAAACCAAGTGAATGAGCTTCCCAGAGAGTGGGATAGACATCACCACCCAGCATACTCACTACAAACCCCAAGAGAGATTGTGAAAATCTGCCTAGACAGCAACACTGGACAACAAGGTTTTCAGTGATTGTTGACTAAGTGAATCATTCGGATCCTGGCCTCCACATTCCTTTCTATGGACCCAACTTTTAGCCACTGCATTGAGGCTAGCACAATTTTGACCACTGCTAAACAGGAAAACAAGAAATGATAATGAAATAAAGCCAGTCAATTCTGCTTATTAGTAACCTGGCTATAAAAAAGTACAGTGGGTAAGATGAACCTATTGGACAAACTAATATATTAAATTCACCTAGTAGTCCGCATTGCAAAATAATGCAGATCATAGGGTCATATATTCAGAACTGAAAAAGGCTCCTCATTTACAGATGAGGACACTGAGAACCCAAGAGGTTAAGTGACTTGCCTAAGGTCACATAAGTGAGGCAGAGACAGATACAAAATCAAGCCCTCTGATTACAAATCCACTACCCTTTCCATAGTTATCATGTTGCTTTCTAAATAATAACTGCCATTAATATAGCAATTTAAAGTCTGTAAAGAGGTTTCTGTGCATTATCTCAGCTGTTACATTTTACAGAAGAGAAAAATGAAGTTGAGATAGATAGGTTGAGTGACATAATGGAAGGTGTCCGAGGAAAGACTGCAACCCAGGTCTTATTGACCCCAAGTGCAGGATATCTTTTTAAAAAAGAAATAACTGCAATAAATAATTACAAAAATTATCTCACCATTCTGTTTGCTATTAATTTTAAATATAAAACAGAAAAAAGCCTACACTTCTGTCAACTGAAGTCATTCACAAAAACCCAACACATTGAGTTTCTAGCAACACCTTCAAAAGTCAACTGCTTCTGACCAAACTCGATATGCTGCTAGACAGTAATATAAATTTGTAATTCAGTGGGCCATCTTGAGGCAAAATCGTTTACAATATGCTACGCAGGCATTATCTCCTATGCTTTTCACAAAGACCAATGAAATCGATGTGAGGTAAGAAAAGTGGTTCAGTCTTCCATCTTCAAAAAAGAAAATTAGTGTATTATCTGTAACACTCACATTATGTTTTAAAAAAAACTTCCCTTATGCAAACTAGTCAATCTTGTGACCATGCAAAGTTATAGACAAATAATCTCAGGTTTATACTTTATAATTGCTACTAAGAATGTTAAGTGTCAAGGGAGAGAACAAATACCTTTGCCACATTACGCCCTTACTGTAGTTAGGTTCTGGGAGACAGGATTTGATGTGCAATATATCTAAATCCACAAAATGATGGCACTCATATGCTTTCTCTTAAATTTCATTAAGCAGACCTTCTATTTATTACCCCAAAGAAAAAAACTGTAAAAGACAACCTCACATTCTGTTTGTAGAGCAACATTTTAATAAAAACAATAAATTAGCTCACCCTCATCTGATGCCTTTAAATCCTACCAAAAACAAGTAGGGAAGAGCAAGTGCTGAAGATATGCAATGCAACAGATTATATCACAAAATTATAAATGTAACTAAAAAATGACAAGATTCTTCTAATCAGTGAATACCCTAAACACACAGCAAATTTCAGGAGGAGAGGGAAAAAAATATTAAGACTGTTAAATGTATTATAGTAGGGGAAAATTGACAACATTTTTTAAAACGTGAATTCATTTTTAGTATTTCCTCCAAAATTTACTTTAACAGAATAAACTGCAATTTTATTTTCATAGGCAAAATCCCAAGAAAGAAGAGTTTCAAACTAACAAATGAGAACTTTGTACTTAGGAAAGGAGATGGGTGTAGAAATCAAATTATTGGTTACTGAAACAAGTTATCAGTAATTTTTATACAATAAATCATAACACTATTATTACTCTTACACCCTGGGCCTTCAGAAAAATGTCCAAACACCCTTACAGTCCAGTCCTTAATTCTCTCATATCTCGCTGCGGCTCTCCTTTCTTTGTTGTAAACTTTTCCTTCAAGGGATCTGGGCAATTCATAGAATTAATCACCAAGCATTTATTAAACACTTCAATGGGTCAAACGCTGTGTTAGGCACTTGGGGGAAGGTAAGAGAGAAAGAATCTCCCAGAAGGTCAGAGCTGCAATTTCAGAAACTATTTCATGTAGTTCATACTGGGAAAAGAAGTATCTCAGTCACGATATAACCTGATGAGTGGTTATCTGGATGAGAAGGAAGCTCCTACCGGGGGTGGCCCAGTCCACTTTGGAGCAGCTTTCATGTTCAAAGGAGCTTCTCTGGGCCTCTTGACAATTCCAAGTCACTGCTGCTAGTTCTTTCCTCCAAAGCCAGGCCAGACCCCCCTCTCCCTAACAGGCCTCCAGCTACCTGACACCACCAGTTGCTTTTGGGTCTTCTCTTCCCCAGACTCAAGGCCCTGACTATCCTAGATGCCGTCTTCTAGATGTTCTTTAGTTCAGCCATTAAAATCCATAATTATTCAATTCCTACCAGTCAGAAAGACAGAAAAAGAAACAGCCCTTGCCATAAGAGGCTTCCATAACGGGGTGTACACAATGAATGTTAATAATGTTATTAAGCACTTCTATAACCTTTTCTCAATCTTACTCTTCCTGGACCTTCTGGAAGGTTTTGCCACCAGATACTCTCTCTCTTCTACCAAAGGTTTCCGTAACCCTACTATTTCTCCCGGTTCTCCTACCTGACCACTCCTTCTTAGTCTCCTTTTATGATTCTCCATCCCTGGCACATTCACTAGTCCAAAGTGTCCCCTATCTCATCATTTCCCCTAGGTTCAATTATCTTTATGCAGATGATTCCCAGATCTACAAAGCCAGCTCTACTTACTCTCTCTCCTGAGCTCCAGGCCTTCATCACCAACTGCCTCTGGGACATTTCAAACAAGGTGACTTAGTCACCTCAAACTCACCACGTTCAAAACAGAACCCCACCCCACCCCACCCCCACATACACACTCTCCCCTCACCCAAACTCCCTCAGGGTTAGCAAAGGCATCCTCCTTTTCCTCCCAGTCACCCAGACCAGCAACCTTGGGGTTATCCTCCATACCTCCCTCATACCCCCCCCACTTATTTTTTCTGTATTTTATTCTCTTCCCTCACAGCCCACCAATACCTTGGGGCAGGCTCTCAATCACCTCCCAATAGCCTTGTAATTGGTTGCTGTGATTTTTCTAAAGCAAGAGCTCTGACCCTATAAACCCCTACTCAATAAAATCCACTAGCTTCCTATTAGCTTTGGAATCAGATATAAAATCCTGTTTGGCATTTAAAGTCCTTCCCAACCTAGTGCTTTCCAGTCTTCTCCACTTTGCTTCTGTCCACATTCACAATCCAGCTACAATGGTTTACTTGCTGTTCCTCAAAAAAGCACACTCCCGTCTCCAGTTCTCATACCTCTGCACTGGCTATTCCCCCATGCCTGGAGTGCTGTTCCTGCTCCTCTCCTCCTTCGGCAGTTCTTTCTAGCTTCAAGACTCAGATCCAATCTCCTATAGAAGGCCTCATCTGTTTGTCTCCCCACTCCCCTCCATCATACTGTCTTTATCTTCTACAAATATTTTTTCCGCATATTGTCTTCCTCATTATAAAAGGAGCGCTCCTTTTATGTGAAAGATTGTGTTTTTTACCTTGCTTTGTATTCTAATGCTTAGGGATTCTTGGACAGTTCCTGGCACTCAGTTGATAGATATGCTTGTTAATAAATGCTAGCAGCCTGACAACCAGGAACGGTGCTAAAAACTGAAGACAGAAACACAAAGAGAAGATGGTACTTGCCCTCAAGGAGTTTATATTCTAATTTGGGAAGCTATTACAAAAAGGGGAATTGAAGGGGAGGAGGATTGAGGAGGGCGGGCACACCATCACAAGCTAGCATGGTAAGACTATATAAAACATATATATAAGGTAATGGGGGGAAGAGAAGGAGGATGAAATTGGAAAGGCTTTATGTAGGGCACATGTGAACTGAGGTTTAAAAGAAGCTATTATGAAGCCTCCACAAGGGAGAGCATTCCAGCCACAAGAGACAGATTGTCAGTAAGACCTGTATTTGAACACAGTGGTAACAGGGAGCCAGTGGAGTTATTTCAATGAGCAGTAATTTGGTTAGGTGTACCAACAAAAAATTCTTCTTCCTGCCCATAAGTACACAATGATCACTCGTTTTAAGACTATCAAAAAACATAATCCCCTTTCTAAAAAACAAAGACAACAAAACGAATATTTTTTCTGAAGAAATTCAGTAAGAAACTAAAGAAGTTCAAAAAGAGGGTGACTTAGACAAAACACAAACTATATGTGGATTTCATTTGGAAGTATGTCAGAAATGAGACTACAGTGAGAGTCTTAATTCACTAAATCTATCAGAAAAGCAAAGGCATGCTTTACTATTTTACATTGTTTTAGAAATCTAGTTTTTTGTAAAAGTTTAAAGGACCACATAAATGTGAATAATTATTTAATATTAGACAGAGGAAAAGACTTTCTACTCATTTAATTCAAGAGGAAACTCCCCAAGGTTACACAGCAAGTGCAGAAACCGAAAATAGGCAGCCTTGTAACTTCTTCTCATATGCAGCATCAACCCAATTTTAACCCTAACTAGTAGCTGGTATCCCCACAAATCCATGATTCCCAGAAGGCTGAGTAAGAAAAAGTTAGAATCCAATTTCAAAATAAGGAGCAAAGTATATTAAAATATGACCTTGTTTAATGTTGTTGGTTTTGCTGGCAAGTTGTTTTGACACAGGAGATACCACACAACCAAGACCTAAACGACCCCTTCAAAGAACAACAGTCCCTGAAAACAGACATTAAATGCCTGATAGCTGCTTGATTTTCAAAATAAAAAGTTTATCAAAAATGAGGCAAAAGTCTTAGGCACAGAAATAGTCCAGCAGGTACAAGGAGGACAGAAATTTAAGAAAGAAAAAAACCTTTGCAAACAAAATCACTCACAAAATAAAACATCATCCATTTGAAAAATAGGAAAAATGGAGAATATATTTTATCCTAATATAAAGTATCAGAACAAGACATTGTGATATGGCTTTCTAAATATCCATTTGTTCTCAGTTCTCACAATCTAAATGAAGGTTAAGAAACAGATACTTTATATACATATGTGTATATATGTATACATATGTAATACTTAGTTCAAATTCAAATGAAATCAAGAATTCACTTATTTTAGATGAAGGAAAAGGTGTAACCTATTATAATAGCCCCACCCACTCCATATCACTCCACCTTCCAACAACCCATTCACCTGGTCTTCTTGTGAAGATCAAACCTCCTCTCTAATACCTCCCTACACTTGCCAAATACAATCTAAATGCCTTAAGCTCCAGAAAGACTTCCACAAAGGAACACCACCCATCCCTTGTAGAGTCCCAACTCTCAGTCAGGACATTTCCTGGACAAGCCTTCCCTTCCCTACCTCAGAGCTTTCACTCAAATGCCACCTCTCCGAAGAAAGCTTCTCTGATGGCAAAGCCCACTTCAAAGCATAAGCACTCTAACGTGAACCTGGTGCCAAAAATATATATGTCAGTTGGCTTCCCCGAAAGAAAAATCCATTTCATGATCAGGACTCTACCTAACCCTGGCCAGTCACATCATTAATGCATGCCCCACTGATAGAACTTGATAGGAAAAGATCCACGGCTGGCTCAACACAAATCTGTGACAACTCCTGGGCAATACCATGCAGATATAAATATAGCAAAGTCCATTAATACCCTCTTTCTATGTGAAGGGAGAATACAGGAAGAGGAGAAAATGATTCAGGTTAGACACAAAAAGTTTGCCAATCTCTTGCACTTCATTGAAAATAAGATTTCTAATGAGAAAAAAATTTTAAATGTGTAGCAAATGAGTAGCAAAACTCACTAATATTACAAGCTATCTTCTAGAAACCATTAAATGTCAGGCATCAAATTAGAGCTTCGGTTAACACAAATAATAAATACTTTTATATTTTCCAGAAACAAATGAACACTGAGCTTTGAAATGTTTACTTTTGAGAACTTGTGTTGGTCATTAATATGAAAAGCTAGCTTCAAAAACAAATAAAAAGTTAGTGATATTTAAATCTTCCTGTAATGACAGAAGGAAAAACTGAGAAGGGAAAGGGAAAAAAAAAAACTTTACTGGTACATGTAAGAAATACATTTAATCTTCAAAAGTACAGCTTCCACACTTGTTTGTCTAAGCTAAAAACCTTCAAGATGAGTACAATGTATCATGAAGAAAATCAAGCAGCAAAATGCTTACAACAAGCCCCAAGCCATGCTGCAGAGCTCCCTAGTCAAAAGACCTTTCTTTGAAAGTCTGTAGTTCTGAGCGAACAGTTCATTTTAACATTAAGATAGGAATTGTCTCAAACTAACAAGGCAGGTGGGTGGGAGGATGAAAATGAAGCACCCAGAACAGAGAGCAAAGGGCTGTTTTTATGGCTAGTCAGGTTTTCTTGAGACCTGCGTTTCGGCCCTCTAAACAAGCCCCAACAACCAGAGAGCCTCTGAGGCCGGCCAAGGCTCTCACACAACCAACAGCTTCACTAATCATCATCTACAAGAAAACATTTCTGCAGAACCAAAATTCAACCAACTCCAGCTTAGTTTATATTCAACTTTCCCATTGTTAAAAATATGCTTACCTTCTGCTACATCATCATCGACTGCCCCTTTCACCTGAGAAAAACACCACTGAATATCATTTCCTCCTCCAGCTCCTAAAAGGAAAAACAATCCCCATTAACATCATGTCCCGGTTTCGTTCACTTTTCCCTCACTGTAAACAGAGAACATATAGCACCATCAGCAACGGCTGTGCCCCTAAATCTCCAACTTGGACAAAGTTCTGGTAGAACAGCATTAGGAAATTTTTCTACTACTATGATCAGGTCTAGATTTAAGATCAAGGGAAAAAAAGCTATAGCTCAACTCCAGTTACTTACAAAGAAAAAGTTGGGAGTAAGTTTGTTAAAACATTTCTTGGCCTATTCTCTGCCTTTGAACCCTTGAGAAAGTACATGACTTTAAAAAACCCAACAGTCCTGACTTCCAAGTTTTTTTTTTTATGTTGGAATTAAGTTTTTTTTAAGAGCATGAACTCACTGGCTGATCACTAACACTGCACTTTTTGTTCAGAACTTTTCTTTAGTCTTTCCCTCCTCTCCAAAAACAACGATAACCACATATAGTTAAGAGAGATCAGAAAGCAGCACAAAAAGTTAAACCATTTTAAATTTGTGCGGACAAGATCCCGAGTTGCGGTCAATAAACTAGAACTACCATGAAACACTGCACGAAGCGACAACTTCAAGAACATTACTGGCTCCGTGAGAGACGGTGATTCATTTGAACCTTGCTACCGACAACTCCCCTCCCCCCAAAAAACGCCACCCATTTTTCTACATTTCATTGCCAGCCAATCACTCATTCATTACATACAGGAAAAGTAATTGAAATGAATGCTACTAAAGAGGCTGTCAAAAGGAAGTTTCTTTCTTCCTTCGCCCCACCCCTCAGAATCCAAAGGGCCAAGCAACAGATGTAATTTACCATCTTGTGCAACAGTTTTAATTTTACTAGATTAACAAGGCCAAAAAGCAACGTTCTTTTAACAAAATCACAAGTTCAATCCAACACATTAAAAAATAGAAAATACAAGCTTAAGTGCAAAAATCCATCTGGATTTCAAGATAAAAAATCAGCTCAGTCTGTGATGTTTCTATCTTTCACATTGCTATAGATGGAAGCACAGTGAAGAAAATTTGTGGAGAGGGCGACAAAATTAAATAGTCCCTTCCAGATTCTCTTAAGTAATAGAAATCTGAAAAAAATATGTATTTCCCTTCTTTCTTTCAGTACTCTTATTCTTTGTTAACAAAAGATTTTTCGCATACATGTGAACTCTTCCCCCTATGTCTGTACGTAAAATCGCTCATTTTTCCAGTACAGGCAAATCTTAAGGCTGTGATTCTCTTTCTCCACCGGTTCTCGGCTACCTACACGACTAATAAGCACACACACTGCTTCACTCCACGAGGGGAGGGGGTGATGGGGTCAGTCACCACCAGCACAGAAAAAGGCCTTCCTTCCAGCAAAGATCAAGTTTAAGTCCATTTTCCAGCCCCTCGCAGCCCGCTTAAAGCCCCCGGGCCTCAGCTGCATCGTCTACAAGGGCAGGCGGCTGCTCCCCAAGGATCCAGGATGCTCGGCCCCTGGTTTCGGGAAAGCCGGGCCAGGACCTCTCGGGTCTCCCGCCTCTCAGCACGCGCCCCAAGAACCTTTCTGGGCCTCCTCCTCCTCACGGGAGGGGCCTTCCCGCTTCGAGCTGGGGATCCTCGGCAACTTTCCGGGCTCCGAGTCTTCCTCCGTAAAACCAGGGGTGTCCTGCTTCGGGGCCAAGCCGGGGCTCGCTAAGCACCTACTACGCGCCGGGCACGAGCGAGGCAAGCGGCCGCTGCCCTCCGGGGTCCCCGATCCGGGCAGAAGGGGACACATGGGGGAAAGCTAACGCGTGACCTCCGGAGTCCAGGGTGGCCAAGAGCTGCCCCCCCAGGAAGCCTTCCCGGCCTCAGTTTCCTCCTCCCGAAAACGAACGGTCTACTAAGTCCCTAAACACACGATGCTGGGGCCGTTGCCTGCCTCAGTTTCCTCCTCTGTAAAATGGCACATGACCTCTCTGTATGTCTCGATGCGCTCTCTGTATCAAGCGATGCAAAAAGCGTGCCCCCCCCCATCCCGAGCGTCAGGGGGAAGGGGAGGGGAGGGAAGGGAAGGAGGGGAGCGGCAGGCCCCGAGGCCGCCGGGCGAGCAGCCCCCCACGCCCATTCGTGCCACCAGGCCAGGTCCCCGCGTGTCCGGCTCCCGCTCCCGCTCCTCCTCCTCCTTGGGCTCCTCGCTGGACGGCGGGCGCGGGCAGGGCCGCGGCTCGGGGTCGGGGGGAGGGGTAGGCCACCCCAGGGGGTCCCCCCTCTCTCCTTCCCTCCCCCTCCTCTCGGGCCCGGCGAGGGTGGGGGAGGGGCGGGGGCCGGCGTCGGCCGGGGGGGGGGGTTCCCCTCGGGCCGGGGCCCCGGAGGCGGCGGCGCCGGTCAGGACCGTCAGGCACCCACTCCTGGGAGAGATGTCGGGGGGGGGTCCCCGGAGCGCCCCGCTCCCGCTCTCACCTGCCATGGCGCGCGGGCGATGGAGGCCCCGCCGGGCTGCTCAGGCTCTCCGGGCCGAGGCCGCCGCCCTCCCCGGGCGCGGGGGGGCCCCTGCGGGCGGGGGCGCGAGGCGGAGGGCGGGGTGACCGGGGGCCGGCGGGGCAGGAGGGCGGGGCGGCGCCCCAGGGCTTCCCGGCTCTCCTTCTTCCCCCCGGCTACGGCACCGGCGGCTGCAGCGGCGGCGGCGGCGGCGGGCGACGAGCGGCTCCACTTTCAAAATGGCGCCGGCTGGCCTGGGTGCTTGCGTCACTGGGGGCGGGGCCCAGAGGGCGGAAAGAGGCGGGGCCTGCGGCGTGCGGAGCTCCCCGCCTCCGCCCCTTGCCGTCGCACGCACGCTCACGCTCGGCCGCTCCCCTCCAGGGCCCCGCCCCTTTGCCCCGCCTGTGCTGCAGCTCACGGGGAGAGGGAGCTGGCGCTGAGCGCGGTCTGCTGCTGGGACTGGAGCTATGACAGGGCCCCAATCTTCAGCTCTGCCCTGCCACTGCGATAAGCGCTGGCGGTGCAAAGGACCGTGCTTGCCCTCCAGGAGCTTACAGTCTAACGGGAACTCTTTGTGAATAAAGGCCGTAACGTGCGGCAGGATCTGGATTGCATCAGGATCTGGATTGCATTCACAGGGGATAGATAATCCACTGAGGGAAGATGTTGCAATGAAGGGGAGTGGGGAAAAGCTTCCTGCTGGAGGGGGCAAGTTAGCTGGGACTTCCAGGAAGCCCGGAGGCGAAGATGAGGAGGGAGCGCATTCCAGGCACCCGGCAGCCGGTGCAAATGCTGCTCTGGGAAAGGAAGAGCAGAGCTGGCTGGCCGTCCACACTCGCCCCTGCCTTGGAGCAGCCCCAGCTTCCTCTGAGACTCGGCTTAAATTCTCACCCCACCCCCGCTCCAAAGAGCGCCTTCCTTCAGGGCTATAGACACCTTGTACCTTTGAGGTCTGGGACCAAGGCCATGTCTCTTTCTGTTTCAGCACCTAGTAAAAGTTTAATAAACGATTGTTGCCCGACTGACCCAGCTGGGAGAGTCAAATGACTTGCCCAAGGTCACAAAGGAAGTGTCTAAGGCTGTTTTCAAGGCCAGTACTGGCCTAGCTTCGCTGTGACCTTGGACACATCGCTCGGGGCCACATTTTCATGAGGGGTTTGGAAAAGATGGCCCCCTAGGTCCCTCCAAGCTCTAGGTTCAAGAAACTACTGCCCAGTCTTCAAATCCCAGCTGTCACTCATCCCTCTGCAAGTCTGGTTCCCCCTTCTGCAAAGTTAGGCATTTTAGACTGGTGCGGGTCTCCTCCAGCTCTAAAATCCAGGAGCCTGTCAACCCCTCCTATCAGCCCCTCTGCCTGAAGGAGGGTTTCAAAGACAAAAGTGAAAGAACTGCTCTCACTGCCTCCCAAATCGGGCCTCAGACACCAGCTGGGGCAAGTCACTTAACCTTTGTTTGCTTCAGTTACCTCATCTGTAAAATGTGAGGATCAAATGATGTAATATTTGTAAGGATTTTGAGAAGTGCCTGGTATATAGTAGATATTGTAGTAATAGTAGTAATAGCAGCAGCAGCAGAAGTACTAGCAGTAGTAGTAGTAAGTGCTGAGGTCACAAAGAAAAAATCAAAACAATTCCCACTTTCCATTCTAAAGGGGTACATGTTTCTTCAAGTTATTGCATAATCCTGACTGCTAGCCAGGCCTTTCAGCATCAGTGCTGCTAGTTATCTTAAAAGAGTCCAAGTTCTATGAGGGCAGAGCCTGGTTTTATGGAAGGAGAAATTGGATTCAGAGCCAGAGGAATTGGGTTAGCATCAACTCCTATGGCAAACCTTCCCTCACTTCCACCAAAATCCTCTTCAAACAGACACATTTAATTTCCTGTTTGTATGTTGCACGCCCTTGGTAGAATTTGAGCTCAGTTGTCCAGTTGTCCAGTAATGCAATAGCACGGTTATAGTCACCTTTTTATTTTTTGTTTTTGAGGCAATTAGGGTCAAGTGACTTGCCCAGGGTCACACAGCTAATAAGTGTCTGAGGTCCCATTTGAAGCCAGGGCCACCTTGCTATCCTTTGTACTCACTTTTTTAAAGCAAAACCAAAACAGGACATCTGTTACAGCCACCTAGGAAGTGGGGGCTGGGCTGGAACCCAGAAGAGGGAGGAAATAATAGGGGTTGAACAGACACCATGGAGTAGAGTGTGAAAGGTCAGAGGTCGAAAAAAAGCTGCTACCAAGGTTAGTTCCATGTGGGCATGAATTGTGGTACAAGAGCCATCAGTACCTGGAACTCTAAACACAGCTGTCCAGGGAGAGAGGAGAAATGGAGACAGGGAGAGAGGCAGAGTGAGGGAAAGGGAGAGAGAGGGCAGACAGAGAGGAGGGGAGAGAGACAAAACAGGGGAAGAGAGAGAGAGAAAGATCACAAACAGAATCAGGCAAAGAAATCAGCCAGGAACTGAAATGATTGAGCATTTGGGTGAATTTCCCCAATCTAGGGTTATGGAACAACCTTATGTGTCAATTACAAAACTGTGAAGAATCAGACCTTCAGAAGGCATTCATGACCCAGTGGAAAAGGCACTAGGCATTTGAGGCCGGAAATAAGGAAGTTTGAGCCGCCTGCCCATGGGTGTGGTGAGGGGTGTTTGCAAAGCTGGCGTTCAGCTTGGCACTTTTGCTTCGGACCATCCCACTACAAAACAAGTCTTGGAGAAATTACACAATGCCCTCCCTCACCTGAGCTCCCTTCCACACCTCCCTCTGAGCTCTGCTCTGGCCTTCATTCTAGAGCTCACTCAGCGTAATTATAAACAGTTTTAAAAAATGCCTGGAGTCTGCACAACTGCAGGATCACACCTTGAGCCGGGTTATTTTTTCTCCTACTTCTGCATTAAAGAAAGAAAGAAAAGAAGGAAGGAAAGGAGGGAGGAAGGGAGGGAGGAAGGAAGGAAGAAAGGAAGGAAAGGAAAGGAAA
>CM053581.1:13930860-14013250 GCA_028627135.1 Pseudochirops cupreus | reverse complement strand
TCAACAGGGGAGTTCATGCCTTCTCAACAATGGGACAGGGTTTGCCCCTTCCACACTTAGCACTTAGTACTAAGTGCTAAGTATCCTGCTAAACAGATTACTATTACATCATCTCAATTCACTTTCTTTCCCACAAAGTAACACAAATCAACAGACAAGGCTTCTGTCTGAGAAATCAACCACAAATCAACATTAAAGTCCCCGGAGTTCTGTAACAAAAGCAAAGTCCTCTTTCAGGACTTAGGTCTAAGAACAACAGATAGGGTGCTTTTGTCTGACAAAATGACAGAGTGCTACAGAGTGCCGACATCACAAACATTCTCCCTCTCAGCTCTGCTCGAGATTTTTTTCTGCTCTGCTCTTTCTTTTCAGCAAGCTTCTCCCGCCGTGGTCTCCATGTGATGATGTTAGGCCTATTAAGGGCAGGGAAGGTCTCTAAACTCGCTTAGTCCTGTTAAACATTGTATACTGTTTCCAATAAAGACTTTCGATACAATCAAAGGCACTTGAATAGCTGAAACAAGCAGCAAAGTATTACTTTGCTTTATGGGGCACCACTGCCCCGTCCTCAGAGGTGCAGCTGGAGAGGGGAGGCTTGGAGTAGAAGTAGGCTTGCTCTTCTTTGTCCTGTATTTCTCCATTTCCCAGTTAGGAGACTGGGCTGGAAGAAGGAGGTGACAGATGGAAGACACTTGGCCCAGCCGGTAGAGCTTTTCCTCAGGGGACCCACTGTGCCCAGCAGTGGAAGACCCAGGCTGCAAGCACAGGGTGTCAGGTCTTCTCATCCGCCGTGAGGCTATGAGGTTGTAAGAAGCAGCACCACCATCATCATTATTGTTAATGATTATTTTATTTTTATTTGCTACCCGAGTGACCTTGGGCAAGTCCTGTATCCTCCTGGGGTGGGGGGTAGTATGTAAAATGAGGGCCTTGGACTAGGATAAGGAGGAAGGTAGAGAATTAACATGGGATATGATGCGGATCTGTGTAGGAACTCCTGGTTTAGGAAATTCTCTCCTAGTGTGGGCTGGCACCTTCTTTGCAGTTTATAGACTTAGTAAATGCCTGACCAGATGTGCTCAAATGTCCTTTTCCAGTATTAACTCTGTCATTGTATGACAGAATGAGGTAGACCAGTTAAGTGTGGCAGAAGTGTATATGGTGTATTCTCACTTCAATCAGGGAGGGGGTGGGGAGGGTTTCTGCAGTGCCTACTATGTGTCAGGCACGGTGCTAGGTTTCTTTTGCAACTATTATCTCATTTGATCCTCACAGCAACTCTGCAATATAGGTGCTATTATCTCCATTTTACAGATGAGGGAACAGAGACAGATAGAGGTTGAGGGATTGTCTGAGGCTGGATAGAAACTCGCATTCCTGACTCCAAGCCCAGCGCTCTACCCACAGCGGTGCCAGCTGCCTTCGATGGGAATGGAAAGGAAGGGATACTGGAGAAGGACTGGACAGGTGATTGGAATTGCTGCTGAAGAACTCCAAGTGTTGGGGACAGGGCTAGCACTGGCATTGGAGTCCACAGTGGTGTTGACTTGGAGGCAACAACAAGAAACAAAACTTCTTGTTACGAACACCACAGATAGGAGCAGCCTCAGGCCTGGCCAGGATTATGCTCAACTTGGCTGGGTAAGCTATTCTTGGTCGTCACTGGATGCAAGTCTCTTCCCCACAGCTGCACTCTGATACCCCTACCCCCACTAGAAATTTGTCCTTCACCCCTCCCACTCAGATCTTGTGGGTGAGTTTGTTGCATGCTGTTGCCACTTCCTGCGGGTTCTTTGGAATGCTCTTAGTCGGTATCACTGTTCTCTGTCCACCATTTTTTATTTCCCCTTTATGTTTTGTCTTCATCCATTAGATTGTAAGCTCCTTGAGGTCAGGGAGAGTCTTGTTGTATCCCTAATACTTAGCACAGTCCCTGTAACATAGTAGGTCTTAATAATTGATTTTTGTATGTCTGTCTATCTAATCTATCCAGTGAGAAGGAGGAGTCAAAGGTTCTGCCTTAGTCCTCTTCACTTAGTGGCCTCATTTACAGAAATTGAAGTCAAGAGGGAGATAGATTTTTAAGGTGTTGGTGGCATAATCAAGAATTATAAAGTGGAGAATATGAGTGTGTCACCGGTCCTTTGCACAGTAGCTATTTTATCCATAAGGTTTAGACTTAGAGATTTTAATATTGTGTGCGTTTGACGAGTTGTGATCACTTGCTTTTCTTTCTTTCTAGAAAGTAACCCCCTAAGGAGGTAGAACAAACACACACTGGAGTAATCGAGGTTTTGTTTTCTCTGCAGCTTTTCTGGTCCTCACCATTTCAGGGTAAAACAAATGACCTTTGGAGTTTCCTGGAAAAGAAATGAGATTATTATTTATTTTATTTTGTTGCTGTTAAATCATTTCAGTCACGTCGGACTCTTTGTGACCTCATTTGGGTTGGGATTTTTTCCCCTCATCAAAGATACTGGAGTGGTTTGCCATTTCCTTCTCTAGCTCATTTGACAGATGAGAAAATTCAGTAAAAGAAGGTGAAGTGACTTACTCAGGGTCACGCAGCTCGTAAATGTCTGGGGTCAGATTCGAAGTCAGGAAGAAGTCTTCCTAACTACAGGCCTAGCACCGTACTCACTGTCCCATCTAGTTGCCCTGTTACAGAACTGCATTTGTTCTAGGCATCACCCGGCTTCTAAAGCACCCTGATTTAGGAGTGACCTGTGTGTAAGGAGTCATAGCTGTTGTTACCTTCTCTAGCCCCTCACGTTTTAATCCACCTGTACCTTAGTGTTTTGAAGGATTCTAATCGTTTTTTAATGAGTCTGTGATTGTGTGGGAGGGAAATTTCAACAAAGCTGTGCGGAGTTCTGCCCGTGTTTCTGTGTGTTAAGTAAAATCACCAGCAGAGATTGTGATTTTTGGTATTGATGATGTGAAACAAGACTGGCTTTTATACTCTGTATGGAGTTTTGAAGACCTAACAGTTGCTTTTTGTTTACATTATAATTAAAATATCTCAGTAGTTAAAACGATAAAATAAGCCAACAGAGAGACTTAGGGTCAAAGCAAACTGTTAATAAGGACTTGACAAAAAATGTTGTAAAGGACTTAAAGAATATATACAAACACTTCACAAAAATACCATGTATTAGGGCATAGAAACTCACAAACAGAAGCAGAAAAGCAGAAATGTTAAATGCATCCTTTACAGACTACAGTGTAGTAAAAATTACACTTAAGAAAGGGCCATGGAAGCACAGATTAAAATTTTGTTGGAATCTTCATGAAATCCTCAAGAACGAATCATAGAAACCATTAATAATTTCATTAAAGAGAATGGCAACAATGAGTCAACATTCCAGAATTTGTGGGATTCTGCCAAAGCTCTACTTAGGGGAAAATTTCTATCTCTGAATCTGTACATCAATAAAAGAAAGAGCAGATCAGTGATTTGAGTATGCAGCCGAGACTAGAATTAAATATAAAATCTCCAATTAAACATCAAAATAGAAATCTTGAAAATCAAAGGAGAGATTAGTAAAAATTGAAAGTAAGTAAACCATCAAACTAATTATAAATAAAAGTAGTATCTGGTTTTATTTAAAACACACACGTGTGTGCATATACACACAACATATCAATCATTGGTAGATTTGACTTTTTTTAAAAAGCCTACAACCAAATTACCCAGCATGAAAAATGGAGTGAATGTTCTTTTTAAAAAGAGTGAATGCCCCTCCAATGAAGATAAAATGAAGGCAATCATTAGGAATTATTTTGTCGAATTATATGCCAGTAAAACTGACAGCCTAAAATGGAGGAAGATTTACAAAGATATAAATTGTCTATATTAAACAGAAGAGGAAAGAGAATGTTTAAAAGAATATCACCAGAAGAGCAGCAGCCTGAGCTGATAGTTCTGCCATTCAGAAGGAACTAGAGCAGCGGTTCTCAACCTGTGGGTTATGTTCAATTTGTAACAATGAAAATATATCCCGCGTATCAGATATTTACATTACGATTCATAACAGTAGCAAAATTACAGCTATGAAGTAGCAACGAAAATAATTTTATGGTTGGGGGTCACCACAACATGAGGAACTGTATTAAAGGGTCGAGGCATTAGGAAGGTTGAGAACCACTGAACTCTAGAGGAAGATATCTAGCTTACTTGGTGAAACTTTTGAGGGAAGTCAGCGAGTGCCCTTTCTCTTGTACTGCACTGCTATTGATGATCGCCTTAGGATCTGGACCCCCTAAAAGCTCCTGAACTTTCCCACACTGGCATTTCTCCTGAGGGGTCCATCCCATCCTATCTGAATACCCAATAACCCTTTTAACTGCCCTTTCATTATGGCTCTCAGACCACTTAATTCCTTTCCTTGTCTGTACCTGGCCCTATTTACTGCTACTTAATCCCATCCAGATCTTCTCACAGTCTTTCTTTATATAAGTATCAGTCCCATCCCTGTCACTCCTAGGCTAAAGAGTTATGAGAATGAAGATATTAATTACTGCTACCAATGGGTTGGGTATCTGTGCTTATCATGGGAGGCCATGTTAACCACTGCCCAAACTGTACCTTGGGTCTGGCCTTGACTTGACTCAGGAGTTCCTGCCAGCAGTGTAGGTGGCAGTCTACTGTGTGCAACTCTTGTTCATGTCTTTGTGCAACTTCTTCATGTATTTTGACATGATTTGCAGGTGACAGGTTGTAGTTCCTCACTTTTCAGTATCTCTCTGGAAAAGTAATTCCCAAAGAGAGAATAAACAAGCATTTCTCTGTAAGGGCTCCCTCACTTCACCTATCACCCCTCTCATTAACAAATGGGAAAGGAAAGTATTAAGGGCCTACTATGGTCCTGGTACCATCGGAGATGGAAACAGGAAAAAGAAATGGCTATTCCTCTCCAGGAGCTTATGTTTATCACAGGAGGTGACATATGCATACCAAATTATCTGCAAAAGAAATACATAAATGCTGGATAATTGGGTAGAGGGAAGATCTGAGAATCTCAGGTAGAGATGAGGAACCTTTTCCTGTAAAGCGTGTGACCCCTCTTTGAGTATGTTAGAATGGCAATGAAAGTCTGTCCAAATAGGACGTAATAGTCCTAGATTAGACTAAACTGTAGGAATGTGGGGATATCCTTACCCCTAAGTTTGTGATCTTCCCTCCAGTCTTTGAAAAGTATAGTTTGTGTATACTTAATATATGTACACAGTAAATGCTTCTTAAATGCTTAGTTGAATTATGTAGTTTAGCGATTTGATTTGAGGTCCTGACTTCCCAGTGATGTGGTTACCCATAAAGAGGGTAGACCCCAAAATACCAACACGCCGGGTCCTGCCAGAAGAATTCGACTCAAGTCTTCTCAGCCAGAGAAAAGTAAAGTTTATTAAAAGTTCATTAAAAGTTTGCCATATTGGGTAGACTCTTAAGGAGCCTAGGTATCTGTGATGCTTGCATTGGGCAAGCAGGACAGAGTAAGTCTGTGTGCTAAGTCATTCTATGGCTCTCACACCACATGGAGGGAAGATGAGGAATCTAGGGGTGGTCTAGAGGAGGAGCTTGGGGAGGGTCTTCAGGAGGAGTCAATGAGGTCAGACTACAGTAATGAGTTTGGGGAGGGTCTTCAGGAGGAGTTAATGCGGTCGGTGCAAGGGTGGCTTGATATTTTGATAGGCTCAAGGGTGGGAAGCAAATGGATAGTGGAGGGGCAGGCTAGTAACAGAGGTTTGGGCCCAGCCTCAATGAAAAATTTATGGCCTCTGCTAATGCCTCATCAAGTGGGATTTAATCAGACTTAAAGGGGTGTCCCAGAGCCTGTACCTCAAAGATTCAAGGGGGCTCTGCACTTCCTCACCAGTAGGAAGTTACTCATAAGGTTTGAAAATTTATTTTAGGGAGTTATTTATAAAGCATGTGGATCTTTTTGAGAAATTATGGATTCCATATAAATTTTACATATAAGAAAAGTTTGTCCCTTTCAATTTCAAAACTTATAAAATATTTTTTAAAATGTTTTTCTGAAATTTGTTATTACTTTTTCATATATCGAATTAAAGATTTTCATGACTCATTGCTGTCATGCTGAACATCAGTTATACTGTGCTGTGATAACTAATATCTTCTGAGCTGCCGAAGTATGTTCTTTGGTTTTGTTCATCCCACATATCTAGTCAGGTGCTAGCTCTTACTGATTCCACCTCCACAACATCGCTCACCTCAGTTCCCCTTATCATTTCTCACAATCACCTCCCTGATTCAGGCCCTCCTCACCTTGAAATGTGGTTTTCTGATTGGTCTGTTCCTCATTCTAATGTGATTATCCTAAATATAGCTGTTTTGACCATATTATTCCCCTTCTCAATAAACTCTAGCTGTTATCTTTAGGATCTAATAGAAACTCTTATTTGGCATTCAAAGCCTAGCTCACTCCAATCTGCCTTCCCAGCTTTATTATTCCACCATTACACCCCTTCGGACTTAGTTGATCTCTGCCTTTGCCACAGGCTACCCTCCATACCGGGAGGTAAGACCAGCCTTAACTCTATATCTTTACAGTCCCAAACCAAGCCTAACTTGGACACTTTCTGGTCCTAATTGGCTCAGAATGAATGTAAGTAACGATTATTTCTGTTTTGGCCAGAAACTCTGAGGGTCTTCCCTTCCCAGATCTCTTTCTTTTTTTAAAGAGATCATTCTTTGCCTCTCTCTCTTTCTTTTTTTTGCCTTAATCATTGAATGGGCACTTCCTTGGTCCAACTGAGACCTGTTAAAGACCTTAGCTTGAGAAGGACCCCAGTGTATCCGTCACCATCTCCAGGTGTCATGATCAGCATCTGGCCCCTGGCCCCAGGTGGCTGCAGAGGAGAAAGTAAGACTGGTGCCTGCACAGCCCTCTCTCACTTAAATCCAGTTCGCTTGCATGTCATGGCATCACCTGCCTGATGTCAGGATCCTTCAGGAGGGACGGACAAACAGCATTCTCCTTACCTCCAGAATATGCTCATTGCACGGATTGTTTTTCTGGCCCCTTAGCTTGGGGGTGGGAGGGAGGGAGTTCTTTGTATTTATTTTTGTACATACTTAACTAGGTACCCTGATAGAATGCAAGCTCTTCGAAGACAGTTCCTCATTCCTTCCTCTTCTTCCCTCCGCACCTACCTGGCAGGTGCTTAGTAATAAATACTTGGTTATTGATTGAAAACAGATTTATGTCTTGGTTGATTTTTGAGGATTCTGTCCCTAAAGGCTTCACTTGTCATTTATGTTGTATGGTTTTTGCCTTCCTATACAGTTTACTGTATATTTTGGGCTCTGGCCTATAAGACCAGTGGCTATGCATGTTACTTTTGTTACAAAGCTCATTTCAAGGCTCTGAAGGGATCTACTGTGAACAAAGTGGAGGAGCCCTTTTTGGTTAATGGATTTTGCCTGTTCGTGTGTGTTTTAAGTAATCATCTTACCTCAAATGATCAAATGGATCTGCTAGGCATCTAGGAAACCAGAATTTTTCTTCGCTTTGACTAAATGTTTGAGCCCTTATTATGGAAGATAGTGAGGGAGAAACTGGATCAGGTCCCTCATTGTCTGTTAGCCTTGTTCATGCTTGTGGAGAGTTGTTCTGTGTTTGCTAAGTGTGTTTGGGTTGCTACAGCCCAGGTCATAAGATGTTCATGATGTCTGATTGCAGTCTTTATAATTCTGCCTCTTTCCCTTCCAACCCCCAGTCCTGTTCTTTGTCCTCACTGCCACCCCCAGTACCTCCACTTCTCAGTTCTTTCCAGGTTGTCACTCCTACATTGGCAAGATTCTTTTCCTTGGGGTGAAGCAGTTCAACTCTACACTGTTCTCTTCTTTCAAGCCCCTTATCCCCATCCCACCCGACATGTTACCCTAGTCTTTCTCTGCCAAGGCTCCGCCTTGGATTATTCACAATACCTGCTGTTGAATGAAGCTAAAACAAAATCCTGAAACCATACTTACTTGTTCCACTACAAGTTTCTGTTACAGAAGTTGAACTGAGCAGCTAGGTGATAGGGGATAGAGTGCTGGCTCTGGAGTCAGGAAGACTCATCTTCTTGAGTTCAAATCTGGCCTCAGATTCTTGCTAGCTCTGTGACCCTGGGCAAGTCATTTAACCTTGTTTGCCTCAGTTTTTTCATCTGTAAAATGAGCTGGAGAAGGAAATGGCAAGCCACTCCAGGATTTCTGTCAAGAAAGCCCCAAATGGGGTCATGAAGAGTCAGGCATGACTGGACAACAAGAAACTGCATTGGACCTTCACTGGGGCAAGGCAGATTTTGGAAGCCTCTCTAATCGATTCACTCTGCCATTCACCACAGCAAAGAGTTTCCAGACCTTTTTCAACCATCCTCCAGACTCCCTCCTTCTTTCCCACTCCAGGCTGAGAACTGGGTCTGATAATTTACTAAAACATTGAGGTCATTGGTAGACAGCCCCATCTTTTTTTTCTTGTTCTCATCTCATCACTTACTTTGGCCTTTGGCGGCTAGGTGGCATCACAGTGCACAGACCCCAAGTTAGGAAGACCTAAATTCGGATGCAACCTCAGACACGTAATAACTGTGTGACCCTGGGCAAGTCACTTAATTAAAATATGGATCATAATAGCACTTACCTCCTAGGTTGGTTTTGAGGATCAAATGGGATAATATTTATAAAAAGCAGTTAGCAAAGTGCTTGGCACATAATAGGCACTATAGGAGTATTATTTCATCTTCCACTGCCGTCTCACGTGAAGAGGTGGATATTCTCCTTGCTAAGGCAGATCCTACTCTGCACAAATGATGCCCTTCCATCCTGTCTTCTCCAGTGGATTGCCTCCTCTGTCATACTCCCTTTCTCACTAATCTCTACTTTCTCCCTCACTACTCACTACTTCCCTGCTGCCTACAGACATGCAGATGTCTCTTCCATCCTCAGAAACTCCAGCTCGGCCATTCATTCCTCCCTGTGACTTTATATCTCATCCCTTTTGTTCCTAAAGTGCTTGAGAAGCCCATAGCTAACTCCACGTTTAATCCTCTTTCTTCTCCATCCTTTCACTTCCAGATTCACCGTTCAGGCACAGCTGCTCGCCCCCCCAAGTTACTGCTCATCTAGCTCCAGGCCTCATGGCCTTTCTCAGCCTCTCGTCCTGTTTTGCCTCTCTCTAACACTGTCACTCGCTGTCTTCTCGTGGACACTCTTTCTCTCGAGGGTTTCTGACCATTCTTTCCTGGTTCTTCTGCCTCTATGACTGCTCCTCAGTCTCCTCGGGGGATCCTCTTGCGCTCCTTAACCACTGGTGTTCCCCAGGGCTCTGTCTTGAGTCTTTTTCTCTTCTCCCTGTATGTTATTTCTTTTTCTTTTTTTCATTGACTTGTTTATTTACTTCTAGTTTACAAGATTCAGTTCCACAATCCCTTGAGTTTCAAATTTTCTCCCCCTCCCCCCCCCCCCATGGTGCTGTGCAATCAAGTACAGGATCTGCAAACACTTTCGCATTGTGCAATAGTTTGGTTGTATAGAAGGGTTCTAACCAATGAGTGAACACTGGGAAAAAGAAAGAGAACCAAACATGAAAGAGAGTGATAGCATGTAGATTGTTTCAGTCTCCCTTTAAACTCTGGTCTTTCTAGATCTTTCTCTGAATGTAGACATCTCCTTCCATCCTGAGACTTGTAGAGTTGTCTTATACCTGCGTGTTGCTGAGAAGAGTCCAGTTTATCAAAGTTGGTCATCACACATAACGATGTGTCTGTGATTGTGTACAGATTTTTCCTGGTTCTGCTCTTCTTACTTAGCATCAGTTTGTATAGGCCTTTCCAGGTGAATATGAAGATTGAGTCCTCCCCATTTCTTATAACACAATAGTATTCCATTACATTCATGTACCACAATTTGTTTAGCCATTCCCTAATGGATTGGCATCCCCTTAATTTCCAGTTTATTGCCACCACAAAAAGAGCTGCAATAAATATTTTGGTACCTGTTGGGTCTTCCTCCCACTTCTGTGATCACTTTGGGATACAACCCCAGAAGTAGTATTACTGAGTCAAAGGGTATGCAATTATTTATAGCCCTTTGGACATAGTTCCAGGTTACTCTCCAGAATGGTTGTATCAGTTCACAGCTCCACCAACAGTATATCAGTGTTCCAATTTTTCCACATCCTCTCCAGCATTGTTATTTTCCCTCTATGTTATTTCACTTGGTGACTCTATCAACTCTCCTGGATTGAGTTATCTGCACTGTGCAGATGATTCTCAGGTTTGTTTGTCCAACCCTAGCTTCTCTACTCATCTCCCCACATGCCTGCTGGACATCTGCATCTGGATTCCTGTAAGCATTTGCAGTTCAGCATGTCAACACTTAATTCATTATCTGCCTTCTGCCCTTGCCCTCTTACTGCCTCTCTCATTGCTGTCCTTACAATCACCCAGACTGGTAATCAGCGTGTTGTTCTTGACTCATTGTCTCTTCTTCCCTTAATGTCCAGTTACCCAGTTCCGTTGCTTCTGCCTTCTTTATGGCTCTTGTGTACATCCTTCAGGAAGCTGAATGGTGCAGTGTGTTGAATGTTGACTCTAGAGTCAGTATGGCTTGAGTTTAAATCCAGTCTAAGATACTAGTTATATGACTAACCCTGGGCCAGTCGTTTAACCTCCGTATGCCTCAATCTCTTCAGCTGTAAAATAGGAAGAAGAGCACTTAGGAGGATCGAATGAGAAATTTGTATAGTGCTTATCAGCACAGTGTCTAGTGCTGTCTTTGGTGATAAGGCACTTAATGTCCTTCCTTCCTTCCTTCTCTGTCTCTTTGTTCCATACAATAATAGCTAACATTTATGTAAGATTTGAAAGTCTGCACAACACTGCAGATACATTTCATTTGATTCCCACAATGACCCTGGGAGGTAGGGTGCTGTTATTATTCTCATCTTAGAAATGAGGGCACTGAGGCAGACAGAGGTGAAGTGATATGTTTTTCTCAGATCCTTGAGAGTTGACCTTGGTGTCTCTCATGTTTGGGGTCAGTAAGAAGGTCATAAAAAGTTGTGTTTGATTGGTCTGTTTATCAGCCATAGTTGTCCTGCTTGAGACTTGACAAAATGGATACAGGTCAGTAAACATTTCTAGAATGCCTATGGAATCCAAAGGATTGGGCTAAGAAAAGATAACAAAATAAAGATAAAGACATGAATGCAGTTCAGCTTGGCACACGTTGTGTGAGCAGGGCCCTGCTTTCATGCAACTCATAGTCTTTCCTAGTCAAGATTCAGTTCAGAAATTGAGAACCTTTGTACTTGGTCCCCAGAATACAAAGGCAAGATTCTTGCAAACTGGCCTGTAGCCTAACTGAGCCTTTAGGGTCTGTGGTGATTTAAATAAAAGTATAAGATAATTGGAGGGATTGAGAAAGGCTTCTGAGAGGAAGTGGTCCTGGAGCCTTGTGGATTCTAAAAGTCGGGTGTCAGATGAGGATGCATTTCAAGATGTGGGATTGGCATAGGACTGGAGATGGGAAGTTGGAACTGGTGAAGATAGAGATGAAGAAGAAGAGGTTTAGGAGAAGTGAAGTATGGGAAAATATGAAAGAATAGGTTGTGTCAGAGAATTTCTGAGTTCGGATTCATGGCTAAAGAACAGGGTTTTTTTTGGTTTGTTTTTTTTTGTGAGTGATAGTGAGATATAAATTACAGTATGTGTGCCTAAGACAGTGACCAGGCTGTCTTGGATTGACAGCACCATCTGGTGGCCAGCACTGAAAACTATCTTATTCAGTGCTTCTGTTTGTTTGTGGGGCAAGGGTGGTAGGGATTGAAGTTTTTCTGCTGTTTAAGCCCAACTCAGCTATGTCATAGACAGAGGTGGGAGAGACTTTAGAGACCATCTAGTCAAACCCCTCAATTAATAGATGAAATAACCGAGACCCAGAAAGGTTAAATGACTTAACCCAAGATGACACAGGTAACAAGGAGAAAAGGCAGGCTTCAGACCAAAGGTCTTTTGTATTCAGAATCCTTCAGTCCTTCTGTTATGCCACCGCTGCCTCTCCCTTCAACAGCTCTGTTCAACATGGCATATGCAGTAATAGAGGGGTTGGCCTTATTTGCTGGGGCTTCAGTGTTACTGGACAAGTAGAAACAGACTAGAGCAATATGAAAAGATGTATTAGATGAGATTCTGTGAAAATTCATTATTTCCCATCTTCCCTTCCACCCGTTTCATTTTAGCCCCCCAAATTGTGACTGATAAATTTGAATCATGTTGACACTTGCTTCAGTGAAAAAGAGATAATATGTATTTTGATTTGGAGTTGGCTGTCATAAAGAAGTAATGCAGGGCGCAAGTGGCACAGTGAATCTCTAGAACAGTAGTATATATGGATGTGTGGATGTTGCTGTCTCCTTTCCCAGTGTTCCTGCAGCCTGGGGGCATGCCATGTCTTCTCCTGTGTCAGGGTGACCTTCTGGAGGTCAGGGACTGTTCTTTTCATCTTTTTATCTATAGTTGTTTGGAACACAGGTTTTTAATAATGTTTGTCAAGTTGAATTGTTAAATTGGACCAAGATAAGGGGAAGTAAAGAATAGGCAAGAATTCCTCTAGGGAGGAGATCTAGGTTTAAATTCTATCCCTTTGTGACTGTAGTACCATCTTATTTTCTTTTTTAGAACCTAATTTTCTCATTTGTCAAATGAGTTAAAGGGTCCTTCCCTTCCAGCCCTAAACCTAAGATACCAAGTCAGATTTTCAGTGTCATATAGGTCATAGAATCATGGCTATAAAGATGGAAGGGACCTTATGGAAATTTTAAATCTTTTGACCAAGGAATATAAAATTTAAACTATAGGGAAGCAGTTCCCTCTCACTTGCCTCATCTCCAGCAACCAAAAAACCCAACAATGTATTCTCAAGTCAGTTGAAAAAAATTTAAAATTTTATTTTAGTGACTGGCTATCCATTAATGTTGGTTATCCTTCCTTTTCAAAAAGGACCAATGCTATCACGGGCTGATTTCTTTATGTTTTGAATTTAAGTGAGGCCGAGTTACACAAAGTCATCAGCCTCATTCTCTTCTTGGGTCATTGAAGTCCATTGGCAAGACAAAAGTCAGGATGACTGGTGATAGCCCAGGATGTAGTAGATGACCTGGGCATCTTTGATGCCTGACCAGGCTCTAAGCACTTTTTCACATCACCTGCTTCAGCCACCTTCGTGGCCCTTGGAACAGCTGGTTCTTATCCACCCATTCTGTAGGAGAAAGTCTTTACATCGTTGGGTAGACCTGCCCCAACTCATCTGTGAGTTTCAGGCTGCTCAGCCTGAATTTATTTATTCTCAGCCAGGTTTACCTCATCTGCTGAGTTTGTTTTACCTGGTGTGGCTGCTGAACATTCATTCTACAGATTCTTGGAGTCACAGGTGATTGTTGAGTGAATCGGGTGGACCCCAAAGGTGGATGTGCAGCCCTGTGAAAGGGCTCAGCAAGTCCTCACACCAGAGTTGCTAGTCTCCTAAATGTCCCATATAGCTGTCCATTGATACTGGAGCGCTAACTGCTTGTATAAAGGAGAATGCACGTTTTAAAGTACATTAAATGTTAAATCACTTCAGGATTTGCTCTTCAATAGACCCAAAATTGTTGATTTTACAAAATTTATTTTGAAATTGAATGTCTGCAGATTTATGTAAATCTTTTATCTTCTATGACATTGAGGAAAACATTTGAACACTCCATACAGTTAAAAACTTCTTCCCCCCTCCCTTTTCTATTTTGAGAGAGCTCAGAGATATTCTATTTTTAGATTATAATATGATTGTCTCAGCTTTAAAAAACACATCTTTTACCAAGCCCTCAGTGTTTTGGTATGGAGCATTTGCAGACTTCTGACCAGCACATGTCACCTTCTCTGTCTGCAAGTCCACCACCTGGAGACTAGCAAAAAATAGCCTGCGCTGAAGGGGGGGGGAGGAGGAGGAGGAGGAGGTGGCGGAGGTGGCAGCGCCAAAGCTCCGTCTGCCACCCAGTGCCGCATAACCCTGCCTGTAATTAGCATTGGGATTCTATTTACAAATAGAGAGGAAAGAGCAGCATTCATTTGGTTTGGCAACTGGGGTGTTAACACAGATGAAAATACACTACGAGTCAGTGTTCCCAGAAGATGAAATGCTTCCCCTGTCAGTTCTCACATAATGTTAAATCTGCCCAGTCCAACAGCAGCGCTTTGATGTCTGCTTGTTTCTTTGACCAAGGTACGGGAATAACAGTATTCTTACTGGTGAGTTCTCTGATTTTCAAAGGAGTAGTCAGCTGCTCGGGTTATTTTCCATAGTATACAATTCTGCCAAATAAAATGCTTGATAATATATTTCTGAACTAATAAAATTGATTCACATGGATTGTGACCTAAGTAAGATTGGAAAAGGTTATTGGGAATGATGTTACTAAAAAAAATGGGTAAGTGCCTGTTTTGATGGGCATGTTTTGATTTATATCTCATTAACATGTTTATTTTCTAGCTATGAAATTAATTGGAACAATAATAGATATGTATGTGTGTGTATACATACATATCTATTTGTATATGAGAAAAATAAAATTCTACTTGTGTATTTTTAGTTTGAAGACACTGTTTATGGGGGGGAATGCTTATTCCCACTAAGGGGGTATAGAGATGTTTGCTGGAGAGTTTACCAGTAATTCATTCATGTGTAAATGCTGTAAAAAAGGCCAGAACCTTCAGCAGCTGCTTTACACAGAGCTTGGGCCCCTACACATTGGCCTGCAGTGCAGCAAGAGAAGTGAAAGTCACCGGATTGAGAGTGGGAGGGCCCTCAGGGCAGACACAGCGGTTTGAATCTTGACTTGGATTCCCTGGGGTTGAACCGTAAAACTATTGAACAGGCAGGTGTGGAAAGTGATCACCACCATCCAGCTCCTTTGAGGCCAGTGAAATGGCAAAAGAGCTATTTTTAGTCAGCAGCATCGGATCCTTCTTACTGACGTATTTGTAAGATTTCATTTGTTGTAGGCATGATTATTTGAATAATGTGGGAGGTAACTAAAAATTCTAAAGGCTCAAGTGAACATATTCTTTGCTTAGTTTTTCTCTCTCACCCACTTGTTGAAAGATGTGTTTGGATTGCTTGATAAAGATTTAATAGTATTAAGAGTGTCATGAAAACTATCCCCTAGATGTTTACATTACATACAATATTATAATGTGTACTATATCACATATAATATTATACTCATGGTAGCAGAATTTTATTAGCTGAATCACTAACTGTAAAACTTCTGACTTTTCTAGTTGTTTGGCAGTTGATGCAGCCGGTGGAAAGCTTAAAGCATCAGTTTATTCAGGGTACTAGCTGAAGGCTTGTGCTTTGATCAGGGCATCTTAGGGAACCTGGATTGTGGTCCAGTCTGTTTTTGGTTCCATGTCTAATAATGATCTGTCACCTACTTTGCCTTTGTCTTTTTACATTTCCGGCTATTCAAAGTCACCCTGGATCTCTTTATCTGTTGAAGAGAATTCTTCTTTCTAGCTTTTTTTCTTGACAGATGGAAAGGAGGAAGACAGCTATATACTTCCCCTTCTCCCTTCCTGGGAACATATTCTTCTAGTTTATGACTTGAACTTTTCACATATACTGATATCTCTTAGAAGATAAACTGATAAAATTAGAGAAGAAAGTACAATTATGATTCCCCTAAAGGTATTAGAAACCAACAGAGATATACCTAATCTACAATTGAAATCTCACATTGTTCAAAATGGGGTTTTCGTGAATGAAACTAGTTACCTTACTTCTAGACTTCTCTTCAGCTTTCTTAGCTTGGCATGGACTTGCCTCCGTTTGTCATGCTACTCCTTAGCTGTTCTCAGATTCCTTTAAAATTGTATTATTTGTTGAGTCCCCCACCATTTCCCCCACCCCAACAGCCCTTTCACATCCTATGATGCGCTTTCCTACCTAGAATATTCTCCTTACCTCCTCCCCAAATCTTGGACATTCTTTAACAACAAACTCGAATGGCCCTTCAGTGAAGGCTTCTTTGATTGTCTTCCCTTTCCTGGACTTCCTTTCCCCTCAAATTCATAATATCTTGTTTGTACTTGGCATTTATTTGTCATGTTGTATATATGCTATAGTCTTCTACTTGTCCTAAGGGCAGGGACGAGACTCTATCAGCACTTAGTAAAGGACCACACATAGGAAGAGTTGAACAAATGTTGGGTGAATTAAAATTATTGAGTAGAAAGCTGAATGAATATATGGAAGATACAAAAATTGGCAAAGTAGGCAATAAACTGCAGTATTTTGACTCATCCCTACTCCTTTGGTACTGTTCTTTGTCTTAATCCAGAACTCTGGCTGCATATCTGCTGCCCTGGTGTTGGGGCGGGGGGTAAGGAAAGGGTTCCATTGCCCTGTGTATGCCTCAGTGTCTGTCGGGACCATCATGTGACAGCTTAGAAGCACCCAGAAACTTCAGTCCCAAGGGCTGCTGCAATATCTTCTTTGAGAGGTAGTGGGGAAAATGGGTTTTGCTGGAGAACTTTGAAGGACAGCTAGTTTAAAATCCAATTTAAATAGCAAAGGATATTGTTAACATTCAATTTTATGTATCATTTGAGTCTATTACTCGGACAACTGCTCTTGTAACAGTATAAATGTCTTTTAGGGAGGCCATTCCACCCACCTGAGCACACCCTGGGCTGCTGCAGTGCCCAGTGCAGAATTGTAAGAAGTCATACTTGGAGTGGCTAGTTTACCCTCTTCTTAGTAAGGGTAGGCAGGCGCATCTTTGTGCCTCCAGAGGCACGCGTCTGCTGTAGGAGTTGCTGTAAGTGGTATTGCCGATTTTACTTTCCTGCCTTTCCATCACCCTCTTTGTTGTTCGGCCTTAAGTCTCAGATATATACAAAAATAAAATGGAGAAAGGATGGCAACGAAATTCAGTTTTGTGCAGCTAACATAGATCTTGCGTTCAGCAGTGGAGAAGAAATCTGTAGGAGTAGCCTTTTTGCTCCCTTTACTCGAATGATAGTTTAAATACCTGTATCCTTATTTTTACTTATTATTGACTGCTCTGTCATCTTCTTTCTACCCCCTCATGCTTTTTCCAAAAGAAGAAGAAGAATACCAGTTGCTTTTGGAAATTGCCTAGTTATTGCCTTGTATGTATCCTTTCATTGATTCCTATATTTTTGTCTTTTATTTAATTTATTGAATTTCCCCCACATTTCATGTCCTTAGAGACTCTTTGTCACTAATAACTGTGTAACTGACTTTAGTAAAGTCGTCTATGCTTTATTTTCTTCATTTGTAAAATAAAGTAGTTGACTTTATGAATGTTACGACCCTTCCAAGCGCCCACATCTGATTTCATTTTCTTTTCTCTCTGGCAGCATTGTAATTGGGTCCTTGAAGCCTGTCATGATGCATTATGCCCCACACTACTAGGACTGTACTGAATAGGGGCTCCACAAATATTTATTAAATGGGGATGATGATAACACTTGCTCCTCACTTTTGTTTGAATAAAATGGGATAAAATTTGGAAAGCTCTTTGAATATTTTAAAGTTCTATATAAATATTAGCTAAGCTAGCTAATAAAGCATTTCTGAAGCTTTTACTGCATGTGCTTGGACATGGTGCTAATAAGGTAAGGTCAGATGTAAGAGGGAGCTAGGAAGGGAGTGGGGGGAGGAGAACACAATTGGACATTCTCATAATTTGAAGGTTTCAAGCATAGACTCATCAGTGGCTAATTGAAAAGGCTTCAGAGTAGGTATTTGTATCTCCATGTGTCTATATATTTGTTTTTCGTGGTTAATCATTAGTTTTAATTTTGTATTGGCTGAAAGAATACCTATGTTCACATGTCTTAGAATTAGCTCTCCAGCTGGTACCTATGAGCATTTAGGTGGCAGTGGGTTGTGAGGCAGCTGCCTGGACACACTGGGACCTGGGACCAGGACTGGTGTCCTGGGCTCGTATTCTCTCCTATGCCAGTAAACTCTGGTGTTGAAATGGGTTGGGCCATAAAGGTTCTGCAGCATACTGAGGTTGATTACAATCTTGATTTCCTTAGTTGACATCTTGTTCCTAAAGACTCATTAATGTGGATGCCCAGATCTAGTCAGTTCCTAGAGAACCTTTGAGAAGCTCGAGATAGGGATCCAAAGGAGCTCAAATTTGAATCTGCCGAAAAGAACCAGAAGCTATTCTGCTTGGAGTTCCCTGGCATTGTGGAAGTTTCCACTATGATACGCAGTTGGACCATGTTGAGTGTACAGTGAAAAAAACGCTATCTCAGTGCCCAGAGATACAGTCTTTTGATGTTGACATAGCTTAGAATGGGGAAGGCTATATATAACATGGCTGTTAATAATAGTGCTGGCAGCATTTAAGGCAAACAGTCTGAGATTACCTGGACCATTAGCCAAGGGTGGGCACAGAAATCTTTCTGGATTAAAGGAACATCCTTCAGGATCATTCTTCAGTGTTTGTAGATAAGAAAAGTAATTGGCAGAACTGCAGGTCAAGGAACAATCCATAAATACTAGTTTTGTTTAAAACTTGCGACTAGTAGGGGTGGTGCAAACCTCAAGAAACTGACAAAAATACAAGATATGTGTGGTATATGTGTGAAGTTTATGCAGAAACTCTTGTAAAAATGACTGTTAATTTGACTTCCTGGATATTTCTCAGTGTTTCTAGGAGCAAATAGTTCCCGAAATGCTTTAAAAGTCATGACCTAATGTTAATAAAGTATGACTGCTTCTTATACACACACACACACACACACACACACACACACACACACACACACACACACACACACACACACACCATTTCCCAAATCCTGTCATTTACTACTTCTTTGAACTATAATTAGGTCTTTTCTCTTCCATATACTGTCCTCTACAATCAGCCACTTAGGTGTTTTATGTATAGATCAGGCAGGACTAGTCCTCTATATGTGTTGTCAGGTATAACCTTACCCTGGCATTCAGACCCCTCCACAGTAGCTTGGTATCCTCTGCTGTCTCTCATCTCATGTGTACCCTTCCTGTTCTGGTTTGTTTCTTTGCCCTTGCACACACCATACATTGTATGTACCTGGAAAAGTAAGAAAGCCCAGTTTAAATGCTGCCTTCTTCCTGAAGCTTTGCTTTTCCCTCAGTTGGTAAGCATTCTTTGCTCCTCTCTTGGACCTAACAGGCATCTTCTGTATGTGCCTGTATCAGGTGAACTCCCTGAGGACAGCTGCTTTTTGGGGGGAAGGGGGAGCCTAGCTTTCTTTATGTGCCCAGTTAGCATAGTTCCTGGCACATTGCACTTAATAAATGCTCTTGATTTGCTAACTGATGAGCTAATTGTTTCTCATTTTCAGATTAGGGGTACTGTATAGAGACAAAACTGTACTATCACCATCATCAAATATTCAAAGGCGTAATTCTTCTGTTTTCCTGGAACAAATGCTTTAGACTGGTGGTAGTTGCACTATATATACTTATATAGAATAGAAAAATTGGGTGTTTAAATATTTAGATACTCTAGTATGCTTCAAGGAAAGTATTGTATTAATACGGCTTAGTATCACAAGGTATCCTTTTTGGAAGGGACCTGAATGATCTCCAGCCTTTGCCTGCAAAAAAATCCCTTCAACAGCACACCAGACAGTGTGTCAGTCATCCAGCTTTTGCTTGAAGGCCTCCAAGGGCGGACAGCTCACCACTTCCTGAGGCAGCCTTGTCCTCATTGGGGAGAAAGCCAGTTGTTAGATTTTGCCTCTCCAGCTCATGCCCCGTGTTGCCGTTCTGTGCACTGGTTCTTAATAGAAAAGTCAATTTCTCTATCCCTTTTCCATGTTTTGGCCTCTCAGTTACTTAGACAGCACTGACCTCTCCTCTGCACATACCCATTTTCTAATCTTCAGGCCAAGCCGCAACAATCCACATATATATATATAGTACCTGTTATGTTCCAGGCACTGTGCTAAGTGTTTACAAATATTTCATTTGATTTCATAACAACTTTGCTGGTTGGGGTTCCCTTCCCCCCCCCCCCCCCAATTCAGGAAACTGAAGCAAACAGGTTCAGTGACTTGCCTGGGTGTACAGTTAGCAAGTATCTAAGATAGAATTTGAACTCAGGGCTTTCTGACTACAAGCACAGCATTATCCACTGTATCCAGCTGTCTAGATGCTCCATATTACAAACATTTCCTATTTGCAAATGTGAGAATAGGCTTTTGGACTGTTAATAACATCATTGTAACATTAATATCACAAAATACTATGTTAAAGTTGTTTCATTAGAGGCCATTCACATGAGTATTCCTTCTCTACATCTTATTTCCTTTGACATTATCCTCCCCTCCTCATATTTTAGTCTCTGATGAAGATAGTGGATCACTGCTTTTCCCCAAGATCTTTTCCCCTTCTTTCTCCTTCAGCAGATTGCCTCCACAATCATCTTCCTTCTGTTCTTCAGTTTCTTCCTATCAGTTGGTTTCTTCCTTGATGTCTACAAACATTCCTGTGCCTTCCCCTTACTTGAAAAAACCAACATATCTTGCTCGCCCCTACTCATCTCCTTAAGCCATCATCCTTTATTTCTCCTCCCTTTCTTAATCAAACTCTTAGAGAAAACTGCCTCTGCTGGTTCTGTAGTTTCATTTATCTCCTCACCTTTTGCAGTCTGGCTCCCCCCATCACCACTCATAATTGCTCTCCAGAGTTGCTAGGGATCTCTTTATGGTCAAATCCAAAAGTCTTTTTTTAATCCCTACCATTCTTGCCCTTTTGTACTTGACATTGCTGACCACCTTCTGCTTTTTGTTACATTGCTTTTTCTTGCCTCCTATACCTCTTTTTCACTTTGTTGGATCATCCATCCTACATAGAGCACACATTGCCTTGGTAAAGTGAGTAGTGTTCTGGTCTCCAGTAAGGAAATCTCAAGTAAGCTGTGTGACCTTGGGTTTCATTTTGTTTCCTCCGTTTTCTGAAACGAAAAATTGGAGAACCGGGCTCAACCTTTAAGGCCCTTTTTAGTTTGGAACTTACCAGTCCTTTGGTACCGAGGCTCTTCACACTTCCTTATTGGTGACATCAACTACTGTGAGGACTCCCATGTCTGTATAGTCAATCCTAGTCTCTTCCCAGCTCCATCCCCTAACCATCTGTTGGACTTTTACACCTGGGTTCCTTTATATATTGTAAAAGCAATGTATCCAAAACAGAATTGTCTTTCTTCTCTTATCCTTATCTTTTACCCTCAGATCTTTGCTTTTACCTGCCAGACTGCCCTCCTTCTATTGAATGCCACCCTCTTTGACAGTTTTGATGTCATCCTTCACTTCTCATTTTTACTCACTCCGCATGATCCAATCTGTTGCCCTAACCTGTTCTTACTAACACCGCAGTATCTGTGGTAGCTTCTCAACTCACACGGCCACAACTCTAAGCCCAGTCCTCATCACCTGTGGCCTGTATTTTCTCTCCAGTATAGCCCATCTTCCACCTACTGAATTATACTTTAAGATGGCATTAGTATTTTGGGATGTCTTGTCACATTTAGGGTTCGAGTTGAGCCTGTATTCATTAAAACTCCCCAAGGGGTGGCTAGGTGGCACAGTGAATAGAACACCAGCCCTGGAGTCAGGACCTGAGTTCAAAGCTGGCCCCAGACACTGTGACCTTGGGCAGGTCACTTAACCCTAACTGCTTTCTCCCCTCCAAAAAGAAAAAAAAAACTCTCCAAGTTTTTTTTCTTTTTTAAATTTTTTAAAAATTATTTTTAGTTTACAACATTCATTTCCATAGGATTTTGAGTTACAGATTGTTTCCTCATCTTTCCCCTACCCACCCCCCAAAACAGTGATCTCACTGAATACCCCCTCCCCCAATCTGTTCTCTCCCATATCCTGCCCCGTTCCCCCTCCAACTTTCCAGTAGGACAAGAAGGATCTCCAGACCCCAGTGCCTGTATATCTTATTTCCCAGTTGCATGTAAAATAATAATTTTTTTAAACATTTGATTTTAAAACTTTGAATTCCAGATTCTTTCTCTTTCTCTCTCCTCTCCCACCCTTACTGGAAAAATAAGCAGTTCATTATAGGTTGTACATGTGTAGTTTCGCAAAACATTTCTCTAGTGGATATATTGTGAAAGAATGACCATATTTCCCTCCATCCTATCCTGCTCCCCACTTGTTGTATTTTCTACTTTGACCCTGTAAGTTTTCAAAAGTATGTGGTTCTAACTACCCTCCCCACCAGTCTGCCCTCCCATCTATCATCCTCCCTCTTATCCCCTTCCCCTCTACTTTCCTATAAGGTAAGATAACCAATTTAGTGTGTATGTTGTTCCCTCCTTAAGCCAAATTCAATGAGAGTAAGGTTGACCCATTCCCTTTTGCCTTCCTGTTCTTCCCCTCCATTGTAACAGTATTCTCTGGCCTCTTTTATATGGGATAATTTACCCAATTCTGTCTCTCCCTATCTCCTCTCATTACATTTTTCTCTCACCTCTTAATTTTATTTTTTAAATATCATCCCTTCCTATTCAACTGATCCTGTGCCCTCTGTCTATGTAAACCTGTACACATATATACACACACTCACGTATGTATTTATATGCACACATACCATCCTATATAAACAAATACATGTATGTATACATATCTATACATTTATATTCCCATCAACTATCCTCATGCTGAGAAAAGTTTCATAAGTTACAATTATTGTTTTTCCATGTAGGAATATTAATAGTTCAACTTTAATAAGTTCTTTATGCTTTCTTTTCCCTGTTTGCCTTCTCATGCTTCTTGTATTTGAATGTCAAATTTTCTATTCAACTCTGGTTTTTTCTTTTTTTTTCATCAAGAATGCTTGAAAGTCCTCTATTTCATTGAGTGACCATATTTTCCCCTGAAACATCATACTCAGTTTTGCTGGGCAGGTGATTGTTGGTTTTAATCCTAGCTCCTTTGACCTCCTTTGATAAGCCTTAATGTAGAAGCTTAGATAGCCCTTCAGTCCCTTAGTGTAAAACCTGCTAGATCTTGTGTTATCCGGATTGTGTTTCTACAGTACTCAAATTGTTTCTTCCTGACAGTTTGTAATATTTTCTCCTTGATCTGGGAACTCTGGAACCTGGCTATAATATTCCTAGGAGTTTTCTTTTGGGGATCTTTTTCAAGAGGTGATCGGTGAATTCTTTCAGTTTCTATTTTGCCCTCTAGTTCTAAAATATCAGGTCACTTTTCCTTGAGAATTTCTTGAAGGATGATTTCTAGGTTCCTTTTTTGATTGTGGCTTTCAGGCAGTCCAATAATTTTTAAAATATCTCTCCTTGAACTATTTTCCAGGTCAGTGGTTTTTCTAGTGAGATATTTCACATTGCCTTCTATTTTTTTCATTTGTTTCAATCTGTTTAATAGTATCTTGATTTCTCACAAAGTCATTAGCTTCCATTTGCTCCACTCTAATTCTGAAGGAATTATTCTCTTCAGTGAGCTTTTGAAATTTCCTTTCCATCTGGCAAATTTGGCTTTTTAAGGCATTCTTCCCCTCATTGGCTTTTTTGGCCTCTTTTGCCATTTGAGTTTGTCTGTTTTTTAAGGTGTTATTTTCTTCAGTCAGGTTGTTGACTCTTTTCATGATTTTCTTGCATCATTCTCATTTCTCTTCCCAATTTTTCTTCCATTTCTCTTACTTGATTTTCAAAGTCCTTCTTGAGCTTCTCCATGGCCTGTAACCAGTTCAGATTTTTTTTGGAAGCTTTTGATGCGGGAGCTCTGACTTTGTTGTCCTCCTCCAGTTCCATGCTTTGATCCTTTTTGTCCCCAAAAAAGGAATCTAAGGTTTGATTGCTGTGTTTGCTTTGCTTCCTTTACTTGCTCATGTTGCCAGTCAGTCACTTGACTTTTGAGCACTTTGCCACAGTAGAGCTTTGCCGAGAGTAGAGCTTTGTCCCAAATTGTCGGGGTTTTTGCAGCTGCTGGAGCTGTTAGTTGGGTGCCCTCTCTGAAGCCCCCACAAACTCTGGCCCACTGGCCACACACCCCAGGACCTCCACCCAACACAGCAATCCAGATCCAGGCCGGTTAAAGCAAGAGTGATTACTCTCTGAATAGAGAGAGGGAACACCTAGAAAAGTTCAGCTGCAGGGTTGCTATCTGGCCCATCCTAGAGGGCTTAGGGCAGGGGGAAGTCTCAAGGCCTTTGGGTCTTCTCAACACTCTCCCAGTAATTTTACTGAGAACCTTATTTCATGTTTCACTAAAAAAAGTTGAGGCCATTAGTGGAAAGCTCGTTTTTCATCCTCATGTTGTCATTCAAAACCTTCTAACTGTTTCCTCCTTCATTCATGTCTCACATGAAGAAGTTGATATTTTCCTTAACAAGACAGATCTTTCCTTCCTCCTCTCTTTTCCAACAAACAGATTGTTCCCTCCTGTATCCTTACTTTCTCACGACTCTCCAGTCTGTCCTTGACTACTTGCTGCTTCCCTTCTACCTATAAATATGCCCATGTCTCTCCCATTCTTAAAAAACTGACTTGATTCATTTATTCCCCCCTAGCTTTTGCCCTGTATCTCTCCTCCCTTTCATAGCTCAAGTCCTTGAGACTCATCTGTAATATGTGCCTCACTCCTACTTCTGGTTCTCTCTCTCTCTCCCTCCTTCTCTCCCTCCCTTCTCTGCCGTCTGACTTCTAAACTCATCATTCAACTGAAACTGCTCCCTCCTCAATAAAGTCATTTTTCTCTTAAGTGCCAAATCTAATGGTCTTTTCTCAACTCTTATCCTTTTTGACCTTCTCTGTAGCCTTTAATGCCATCAATCACCTTCTTGGTATTCTCTTTCTCTTGAGGGTTTCTTGACACCATTATCTCCTGGTTCTTCTCCTGCCTAACTTCTCCTCAGGGTCCTTTGGTGGATCTTCATCCAACTTGTCCCCCTTAACCATTGGTGTTCCCCAGGGCTCGGTCCTGGGTCTTCTGCTTTCCTCCCTCTTCATATTTCACTTGGTGACTTCATCAGCTCTCATGGATTCAGTTCTCATCTTCATGCAGATGATTCTCAGTTTTGTTTGTCTAGCCCTAACTTCTCAGCTCCCCTCCAGATTCATAATTCAAATGCTTATTGAAATATTCATCTAGATTTCCTATTAGTATCTTCAATTCAACATATTTCAAACTGAACTCATTACCTTTCCCCCCCTTCCCACATTTTCATATTACTATTGAGAATAGCTTGCTGGTTAGTTTCCTTCCTTAAGTTTCTCCCTACTCCAATCCATCCTGCACTTAGCTGTCAAAAGTGGTCTTCCTAAAGCACCAGTGTGACCTTGTCATCCCTATTCAACTCAGGTTACCTTCTTACCTTCAGGATCAGATATAAAATCTAATCTTAACCTGTCTCTTTCCTTCATTTCTAGTTTTCTTAAACCTTAAAGCACCCACCAACCCCCGACCTCATTAATGTTCCTTTAACAAGGCATTCCATTGCTTTTTTCTGGCCACCTTCATGCTTGGAATGCTCTGCCCTTTGACATCTCTCACTTTCTTCAGGTCCCAGCCCAAATCCCACCTTCCTGATCCCCCACGATGTTTGTGCCTTGTCTCTAAGGCCAGTTCAGTTTATGCTGTATATCATTTGTTCATAGATGTTTGCCGGTTGGTCCCAGCTTAACGTTGTGAGATCCTTGAGAGGCAGGGCCGTTGCGGGGTGGGGTGCCTTCCTTTGTAGCCTCAGTGCTTAGCACAGTGCAGTGCCTGGCTCTTGGTGGGTGCTTAATAAAGGCTTGTTGACTGATGGTAGCAACAAAGACAAAGGTAAAATAGTCCCTACACTTGACAGGCTTATGTTCTATAAAGTGAGGCATATAAACTTGTTTCTCAAAACTGAATTGGAGATAAAATATTGCTGCAGATCAGAGTTTTGTATGGTGGCATCACATTAGAAATTTATTAAATTAGACATTCCAAAATGAAAACGTAGCAGCAGTGTTGTAAAAATCAGAGCTTGCCAGTCATGTCTTAAGGTTTTCAGTATTTATACATGCACACACACACACACACACACACACACACACACACACACACACACACACTTATACTAAACATATATTTAACAAAACAAACGTTAAAATTGCCAAGAGATTATCTCCTGTTGTCAGAAATATAGGAAGCAATGTTCATGTTGATTTTTATGGGACTCACTGGCACATTTCTTTTTTGTATGAATGCTTTATTTTAGAGAATTTGTGTAAATAACATCTAGTGAATAAGTATACTTAGCCTTTAGCATACTCTCTTCGTGGTAATACCTGATTCTTTGCCTTAGAATTTTCCTCATCATGAAAATAACTCTTTTGTTACTTGGGGGAAGAAAAAAAGCTATGACCTCATTTGAACTTAGCTCAGAAGTTGGCTTTTAGTTTTGGGTGTAACTTAACTACTAGTCCCTGAGCCCCTACTTTTGTGCATTTGCAGAATAGGAGGGAGCCCACCTGAAGGACTGGTGGTCTTGGGCTCTGGTGACTTTTTCTGGTTTCTGATTGAGCCAATAATTAGGAATTTATAACAGGTTCTTCAGTATAATTTCCATAGAATTTTTTTCCGGGTGCTTTAATTTGAATCTTTCCATTTAATCAGTCTTTTCCCTCACTTTCTAGACAGTCTCCTTGAGTTTTTCTTACAGACATTTTCTAAATTCATATAAATGTAGGAGAATGGAGTGAGATAGGCAGCTAGGTCGTAGATAGAGATAGAGCACTGGGTCTGGAGTCAGGAAGATCTGAGTTCAAAATAGACTCTGGATACTTACTAACTGTTTGACACTGGGCAAGTCACTTAACCCTTCTTTGCCTCAGTTCCTCATCTGTAAAATGAGCTGGAGAAAGAAATGGCAAACCACTCCAGTATCTTTGCCAAAAAAACCCCAGATAGGGTTGTCGAAGAGTTGGGCATGACTGAACAGCAGCAAGATTGTTTTTTAAAGTATAAAATGACCTCTTTTATTTCTGTGAATATAAAACACCAGTTAGTTCTTCTAAATGCAAAGGTGTGGTTTTTTTTTTTTAAGTTTGTGTAATTATTTATGTTTTTAGTTACAAACAGTATCATAAAATGATTTATTTGAAGAGAATGTTTTGGGTGGTGGGAGTTGACAATTTCTGCCTAAACTTAGAGAATCAGAATGTATTTGTAATTATTTCTTGATATTTGGATTGTGAGTAAATGTTTCCTTTTTAAAATTACTTTCTGTGACTGAGAGATGGATGGCTTGATTCAGGATAGAAACACTGACTTCTTATTTCTTTTTGGTTATACAGCAGATATAATTTCTACAGTAGAATTTAACCATTCTGGAGAATTGCTAGCAACAGGAGATAAAGGAGGTAGAGTCGTCATCTTCCAACAGGAGCAGGAGGTGAGTCCTTCAAGCTTGATCTTGAATCCCTGGGTTAGAGTTGTTACCAGTAGATCCCACTTAGATCTATTGGGAAGCTTAGACTGGCTGCCTGGTCATTTTTTTTGAAAAAGCAAATAATACCAAAAGAACAACAAAACATAAATTGAACCCTTTGATCCAAATGGCATTAGACCAAATAAAACATCTCAAGTGGATGGCTTAGCGTTTTTCTCCACAGTTGCTTTTTGGTTTATTTTGTTTTTAAAAACGTCTTAGGAAAAGTGACTAAAAGAATGATGTTCTTTGAACTCCGGTCCTTGAGGCCTCCCTTCATCGAAGTTGTCTCTTTTTTTCTTGGACCTGTGCAGAGTAGATGTGGGCCAGCCTCATCTGTGCTCTGCTTTAAGGGAGCTGCCAAATTAAATCAAAAGGCCTGTCTCCTTTAGTCTTTCCAAAGCATTTTAACTGCCCATTAACAGCCAATGTTTTAAGTGCCTGTTAAATGGTATTTGTGCTTGAAAAAACTGAGCATTTAAGTTGGATTCTTCTTATTCAATAATCCAGGCATCACGAAGAACAATTTTGCCAAATTTAGTAGGATTTTTCTCAAAGTAGAGCTTGCTATGAATTAGAACCTTCTCCAGTCTTGGTTTTACAGAGTGAACAGCCTTAAAACCATATTAAATGTTGTGACTGAAGGATGTGGCTAGAACGCACTTTGCTACCTACATCTGATTGACAAGATTTCCCACTGAAATGTGGAACTTGCCTTCTTGTTTTCCCCTTGGCTCAGTCCTTCCCTTTGCAAACCAGGAGTAAAACTTGACTAGTTTATTAAGCCATAGGCACAGCTTGAAGTTCCCTGGGTCCTCTCTACCTTCTGTCCAATTCTGATGCTTCACAGTTGGGTGGTCTAAGACTGAGTTGGACAGAATTAATTGTCTGAAATTTGCTAGTACTGATGCAGTTCAAATTCCAGGGTTGAGGTTTTAAAGGCTTGGGAAATTCCTTATGGAAATCAAGAACGTGGTAATAATACTACTACTTTGCACTTCTATAGCGCCTTTGACCTGAGGATCTCAAAGTGCTTTACAAACACTAATGAATTAATCCTCACAACACCCCAGTGAGGTAGGTAATTCCATGTTAAAAGAATGATTGATACCATCTGAAAGATACACAAACCCCCAGGATGTTTGTTTATGTTTTTCTTTTGAATTGGCTTTGGCAGAAGAAAATGAAAAGAACTTTTATTTGTGGGCAAGAATCTAAGGGTGGCTTTTTTCTTTTTTCCTCTTCTCTCTGGGCTTGGGGTTCCAGTTCCGAAAATCTTGAGCATGAATGTAATCACTGAAGTTTTACTCCTTATCCATTTTGTCACTTTTCTCTTAAAACAGTCTTGTATCCTTGAATAACACAGGCTTGAAAATTTAAAAGATTTTAAATTTAAATTTTAAATTTAAAAGATCTAGCCTTAAATGAAGGCCTTGTTTCTATAATGTTTCTCTTTAAAACATAAGTAGTTTATTATAGACTTAGTTAGAAGTCCTTCACTTTAAAATGAGGTCATTTTTACATTTGGGAGAGGTTGTAAGTAAGGTTTGTTAAAAATCTAATTCAAAGTGAAATAATGACTCTTTAAAGGAAAGAGGGGATAAATGTTTTGATCTTGATTAATTCTCTTCATATAGATAATTGTATAGTTGAGGCTATTAGTCCTCTTCCCCACCTCTAGTATCTACAAGTTTGCTATACTGAAACTCAAAGTTAAGAAGTAAAGTTGTTGGCATTTTTGTAAGGCCTTGGAATATTTAGGAAAATCTCAAAGCCAGAATATTTCATAGAAGTTGTTTCCTGTTTTTCTAAACCTCTTGCTACTAAAATATTCTAAAGAGATACTATTATAGGCACTCAGAAAAAGAAAGGATCCAACTGACCATTTTCTGGAACAAGTTCCATTGGTGGAGAAGATTATCTAGCTCACACTAGACTTAACAATTAATTGTGAATATACATTTAAACCAGTTTTTAAAGTGACAGATGAAAGACATTGGTCTAGACCTGGATTTCTGCCTTGGAACTTGTTCTCATTGTTCGTGATTACCACTTCGTGTATATTACAAGTCATGATTTTCCAGGGGAACTTCTGTGGACCCAGGATCATGTTGTCCTCTCCTGCCTGTGTGACCCCTTAACAAGGACCTTTGAGTGCTCAGGAGCTTAGCCTCCCCGGGGTTGGCTTTGAGGTGGTTCTCTGAATGCTGTGTTGTAGTCCAGTGAATAATGTTATACTATGCCAAATGACAAAAGGAATGAAAATCCCTTGCATCAAAGGTGGTCTTATTTGAAAATAGTAGAATCAAACCAGTTATCTGTTTGAGTTGTGTGGTAGAGCTCCTAGGACAGATGTGCAGTTTAAACAGATTATGCCCACAGCTTGTTTTTCTGGCCATTTAAGGCAAAAATGGCTGAACATCTCCAAATTACTGAATGAATAAAGTTTGTATTAAGTGTCCATATCAGTCCTTTCCACTCTGAAGGCTTTCCCCACCTCCTCTCTTCCTATTGCTTTGTGAAACGAAAATAAACCTTAGTACCAAAGTGGGTTTTGGCCAGATAATAGTTTCATTTTTGACTAAAGTGTGTGCCAAAATATGAATTGTATCACTTCTCAGATATAAAGCTAATGATCTATGAAGGATGGCTTTTTAATATTGCTTTCAGTTTTACATTTTTAATTCAAATTATCTAAATATTTTCCTAATGCTAACTCTTCTTTTGTTATGCAGTAGAAGCATTTTGCACTATTTACATAACTCGAGAAACATGCTGATTTTTTTGCGGAGGAATCCATGTATGATACACACTTTATGTATGTATATGTTCTGATTAGCTGAATAAAATAGTAATATCTGCATTTTTACAGCAAAAAAATATATCTTAGTATATTATCTTGCAGATTAATTGACTAATTATAATAACTTTTTACTGTTACTTCTTAAAAATTTAACCCTCTGCTTCAAACATCCATTACCTTACTCCAGCCCTTGAGTTAATATGGGAGGGGGTGGGTGAGTGAGGTGGGCTCATTCCCATTACTGAGTGCTCTTGTTTTCTTCAGAACCTATCTAGGTTTGGGGGCAGCTAGGTGGTGCAGTGAATAGAGCACGTGCCCTGCAGTCAGAAGGACCTGAGTTCAGATGAGGCCTCAGACACTTAACATTTACTAGTTGTGTGACCTTGGGCAAGTCACTTAACCCCAATTGCCCTGCTTTCCCCCCTCCAAAAAGCAAAAACAAAAAACTATCTACTTAAATTGATCTACTTTAAACAATAGATTTGAACCGTGGGTTTTCCACTTATTCCAAGAGAGCCTTGGAAGATCATCCATGAAAGCTGTTTGAAAAGTTCTTCCTGCAAGAGAATTCAAACCAGATGAGGAGATGATGTCTAAGGCCCCTTCCTCCTCTGCTATAATGACATTGACTGAGTGCACTCTTCTACTCTTCCACAAGAGGAAAAAAGCATTCCTTTGTGCCATCTGCCCCCCCAAATCAGACATTTGGAGTTGTTGGATTCCATTGTTTGTTAAATCTGTCTGGTCCAATGGAGATCCTGACCCCCTGAATCTCATTCATCCTTTTTCATGGTAGGGGGTTTGGGGGCTCCTTCAGTTCTGCCGAAACACCGCATTCAGAACTGGGGTCATTATTATCTGTCAGACTCTTATCTTTTTTACCTATTTTTCTTCCGCTGAAATGATTTGGAGGAAAACCTTCTGGCTACAGAGTCAGAGTCTCTTAAGTTTAAATCTAGTAGTCTCTGCTGACTGTTGATGACTTTGGGCAAGTCGTCTCATCTTTCATGCCCCCTTTAAAGTGAGGAGATTGGATTAGCTGATCTCAAAACTTCCATTCAATTGATTCAACCATTCTGGAGAGCAATCTGGAACTATGCCCAAAGGGCTATAAATCATTGCGTACCCTTTAACCAAGTAATACCACTTCTATGTATCCCAAAGAGATCATAGAAGTGGGAGGAAGACCCATATGTACCAAAATATTTATTGCAGCTCTCTTTGTGGTGGTAAAAAACTGGAAATTAAGGGGATGTCCGTCAATTGGGAAATGGCTAAACAAGTTGTGGTATATGAATATAATGGAATACTATTGTGCTCTAAGAAATGAGGAGCAGATGGACTTCATATTTCCCTGGAGAGGCTTATACCAACTGAGGCTAAGTGAGACGAGCAGAACCAGGATAATTTGTACACAATGACAGACACATCGTATGTGTGATGACTAACTTTGATAGACTGGACACTTACCAGTAACTCAAAGTTATAAGACAACTCTTAAAGCCTCAGTATGGAAGGAGGTGTCTACATTGAGAGAAAGATATAGAAAGAACAGAGTTTAAATGGAGACTAAAGCAAACTACATGCTCTCTTTATTTTCCATGTTTGGTTTTGTTTCCTCTTTCCCATTGTTCATTTCTTCGGTTACAACCCTTCTATACAACCAGACTAATGTCCAATGTGAAATATTTGCAGATCCTATACTTGATTGCGTGCTATTATGGGGTGGGTGGGGGGGGAGATTTGAAATTCAAGGGATTGTGGAAGCTGAATCTTGTAAACTAAAAGTAAGTAAACAAATCAATTAAATTTTTAAAAATTGTAGATTTTAGGATTATCTTTCCTCAAAAAAAAAAAGCTTCCATTCATTGTTTTTGTTCAGTTTCCAACTCTTTGTGACCCCATTTGGGTTTTTCTTGGAAGAGATACTGGAGTGTTTTGCTATTTCCTTCTCAGGTTCATTTTACAGATGAGGAAAGTGAGGCAATCAGGGTTACAAAGTTAGCTAAGTGTCTGAGATTTGAGCTCCAGAAGGTGAGTCTTCCTGACTTCAGGCCTAGCACTCTGTCTTCTTCATCAGCTACCTGCCCCAGATCCAAGTAGATCTCTCATGAGATGGTTGATGTTTTGTTTCTTCTGGAACAGGACTTAACTTCCTGAGTATGTGTCATGTTTTTTTCCTTGTGTTACCTGCAGTGTATCAGCATTCTCCACCTGACCTGAAGATTAAGCTTTATTTAGTATTACATATCTTGCTGTACAATAAAACCTAAATTCCAGAAAGCCTCAATTGGCCAAGACTGAATATGCTCATTTGTGGTTCTTTTCCCCGCCCCAAAATCACATGCAATTCTGGAATCAGTGATAGAATTTTAGACTTGGAAGGGACTGATGAGGTCATCTAGACCAGCTCCTTGATTTTAGAGGTAAGGGAATTACTCAAGATCATTCAGTTAATGACAGAGGAGGAAATAATTGCCATCCATTAAGTCCTGGGTCCAGTGTGCTTTTCACTTTAGTTCCCATTTAGGTAAACTTCCCACACATATAGTATTCTGTTACATATATTGATTATGTAACCCTTATTTTCATAAGCCTTGCAATAGAATATTTCATAATTGTATTTTATTGGCGCAGTTCCTGAGTATTCAGAATGATGACTCTTAAGTTCTGAATGACGTAGTCATCAAAGAATGGCCAAATACATTTAATAGTGGCAGCTGAGTTACACTGTATCTGGGCTCAATTGGACTAGATTGTCACAAAGGCTTTTTTCATCTCAACAATGCTATGAATATATAGTACAATTTTTTTTAAAGTTAATAGTAAGAAACTTTTTAAAATTCATGTTTGAGGGAAATGGATCCCATAACTCTGAAATCTTCTTAGTGTTAAATCCAGTGTTAGCAAACGTGGTCCTTGGAAGAGTATTAGTGACTTTTTATAGAAGAGGTGAATTCAAGTGTATCCTATTTGGTGCAAATCTGCCAGAGTGGTTTTGATCAGCATCTGCGCAGTGATTCTCATTTTTTGAACTCCTGTAGTGGGACATCAGGACCCCTGCCATACCAGTACTTGCTCTCTCAATTACTGATAAGCAGCAGAAGATAGACATGTGAGGGATGTGTGCATGAGAAAGACCACCTTAGTTAAGGTGTGAAGGACGGATTAGAGGAGGTTGCTACTCAGACTATTGCAATAGCTTCTTAGCTGATCTCTTTAAGGTAGCTGCCAGTGCCCAGGTCTGATAGGTTCCATATCTGTTCAGGGACTCCTCATAAAGGCTCCCTGTGAGCTGCAGGAATCAAATACAGATTCTTTGGGATTGAAGGCTGGCCCCAGCGTGGCTCTCACCAGCCCTTCCAGCTTGATTACTTTATTGCCCAGCTAGCCTGGATTTGCCAATGTTCCCTAATCTCCCTGAGAGCCAGAGAAGGTCCAGGAAGAAGTATTCATCAGGTACCTTCTCTGTATCTAGTGTCATCACCTTACTAAGTTGCACTGTGGGTAGTAGAGTTGGGCCTGGACTTTCCTGCGCCCATTTCCCATGTCAGAACATCCTGGAGCTATTTCCTCCTCATCTAGCTTACATAGTAAGCTCCTATAAGTGCTTTGTCTAGCTCTTCCAAATTGCTACCCATCTCTGCTCCCTCTCATGGCTAAACTCCTCAAGAAGTCTACTGACAGCAGGTGCCTCCACTTCTTCTCTCTCTTCTGAACTCTTAGTGTCATTTCCAACCTCAGCTTTCAACCAAAGCTGCTCCTTCCAGAGTTACCAGTGGACACCTTAACTGCCAGACCCAGTGGCCTTTTCTCAAGCCTTATTATGCTTCTTGGCCTCTCTTCTCCTTGATATTCTCTTCTCTTCAGGGTTTTCTATCACCACTCTCTCCTAGTTCTCCTACCTATCACACCACTCCTTGATATCCTTTGCTAAATCTGCCTCCTCTTTTCCCTCTATACTATTTCATTTGGCGATCTCATCAGCTTCCATGGATTTAGTTAACATTTTTCTGCTGATGGTTCTCAAATCTACTTATCCTGCCCTAACCTGTCTGCTGACCTCCTTCATGTATCCCATAGACATCTTAAACTCAACATGTAGAAAACTCTCATCCTTCTCTTCCCCCTACCTGGCCCAGCCCTCCTCTTTTCTTGGGGTAGTAACTTCCTCATTACTTTTGAGGGTACCACCATCTTACCAATCGTTTAGGGTCAAAACCTGGATGTCATCCTTGATTCCTCTCTCAACCTCCATATCCTCTAAACTGTTGATTTTGTCTTCATAACATTTCTGGCATTATACTCTTTTCTTTCTTCTGATACTGCCACCATCCTGGTTCAGGCCTGACTGTTGTAATGGCTTGATGATTTCCTACCACAAACTCTCCCCACTCCAGTCAATTCTGCATGCAGCTGTTCAAATGATCTTCTTAAAGTGTAAATCTGGCAATGGCAGAAATTCAGTAAACTCCAGTGAGTTCTTATTATCTTCAAGACCAAATATAAAATCCTTTGTCTGGCATTCAAAGCCCCTCATAACCTTTCCCTGCTCTCTTCTCCCCTTTCCTCCAAAAAATCTCTTTTGTTCAGTGACACTGGCCTTCTTCCTTTTCCTCTTAATGAGATTCTCTAACATCCTGATACTTTTACTAGCTCTTCCTTATGACTAGAATGCTTGTGACTTCCTGCTGAAATTCCACCTTCCATAGGAAGCCTTTCCTAATCGTCCTTTAATACTAATGCCTTCCCTTGGAGATTATTTCTGATTTATCCTGTCTTTAGCTTGTTTGTACCCAGTTGTCTTTATGTTGTCTTGCTCCTCCCCCTTTGGATTGTGAGCTCATCGAGGCTGGGGACTGTCTTACCTTTCTTGTTATCTCTAGTACTTAGCTGTGTCTGGCACACAGTATAATCAGTGTTTCATAACTGACTGTTTACTGGACACACCCTCCTCGCCTCTACCTAATCAAATCCCTCCATTTTCTTGTGAATTGAGCCCAAGTGGCAGGTCCTCCATGAGGACTTTGATGCTCTTGGTTGCAAGGGGCTCCTGATGCCCCTCAGTTATTTTCCATTTTCCTGAATATTAATGTTGAGGGGCGAGATGATGTTAGTGGAAAGAGCCTTGACTTAGTGGTCAGAACCTCTAGGTTTGAGTCCCAGCAGGGCCACTTAATGCCTTTGGGACCACATCACTGCTTCTGCAGCTCTCAGGCTCTTCTTCATTTATTAACTGGGTGGGTGCTGAAGGGCCCCTTCCAACTCTTAATTTGTGAACCTGTATTTTTGAACTCCCAGAGAGTGCCAGCTTCTTGAGAATAGGCCCAGTTTCATTTTTATCCTTGTGTTGCCATTCCCAATAAGTATTTAATAAATGTTTAAAGAATCAGTGAGGAAGAGTTGGAATCAGGAGAATCAGGGTTCAAATATCAGGTTTTACTTATAAGTTGTGTGATCTTGGGCAAATCACTTATTTGGTCGTCTGTTTCCTCATCGGTAAAATGGGAATGTTTGTATCTACCTCACATAGTTGAAATTACCTTTGCAGATTTTGGTTAAGCCTGTGCAGAACCTTTCATAATAGCTCTTTCTGCCTCTCTCTCCTCCTTGCATTTTCACTTGCCATTCTTCCTACTTAAAACACAAAATTGAATTATTTGAGGTGATTACCATAGTCCAGTCAGGGTGCTAATTGAGGGCATTTTGAACAGATGAAATAGTTTGTGAATCTAATATCAAGGGAGAGACCCAGAGGATTGTACAATCAGCTTCAAGACTATGCCCATGACTCAGTAATTTCCCCTGTTAGGTCTTATGGGGGGGAGGGGTCGGAGCAGGGGCGTTTATTACATTTATCTATAAAAAATTTTCTGAACATCATTACTTGTAATAGAAATTTAGAAGAAAGGAGGTGAGTGAGTAGTGCTTCTGTTGGGAGGCAAAGAAACAATAAATAAATATATAAAGCAGACAGAACCCACAAAGTGACAGAGAGAAACAAATCTCCTGCTGAAGGCAGCCCAGCAGGCAGATGATCCATCTCAGCATGCTGGGAGCTGAGTCTAGCCCCACATGAGCCAATGGGTTTAGCCCCAGGGCGGCCCTGACCAGCAGCATCTGGAGTGGACTTCTGGGGAATGGATCACTAGCAACTGTGGTAGTTTCCAGAAATATCAACCCATAAATGCCAGAGACAAAGTAAAAGGTCAGTATGGAACTCTGTTGGAACTGTGGTGGGGATGGAGCGTGGTCCGGCCTCTGCCCCCGCTGCCTCCATGTGGCTGCTTCAGAGCTCCTGGCCTGCAGATAGTAGGGAGACCAAGAGACCATTCAGAGGGTAATCACTCTTGGTTTAACCTGCCTGGATCTGGATTGCTGTCTTGGGTAGAGGTCCTGGGGTGTGTGGCCAGTGGGCCAGAGCTTGTGGGGGTTTCAGAGAGGGCACCCATCCAATAGCTCCAGCAGCTGTGAAAACCTCAGCAATTTGGGACAAAGCTCTCTTTAGAAGCAGAGTTCTACTGTGGCAAAGAGCTCAAAAGTCAAGTAATTGAGTGGCAACATGAGCAAGCAAAGGAAACAAAGCAAACACAGAAATCAAAACTTAGATTCCTTTTTTGGGGACAAAAAGGAATTGAAAGAATTCACTGATCGCCTCTTGAAAAAGATCCCAGAAAGAAAACTAGAAATGTAGCCAGGTTCCAGAGTTCCCAGATGAAGGAGAAAATATTACAAGCTGTCAGAAAGAAACAGTTTGAGTATTGTGGAAACACAATTAGGATAACACAATATCTGGCTACATTAAGGGATCGAAGAGCTTGGAATATGATATTTCGGAGGTCAAAGGAGCTAGGATTAAAACCAAGTATCACCTACCCAGCAAAACTGAGTATAATGTTTCAGGGAAAAATATGGTCATTCAATGAAATAGAGGACTTTGAAGCATTCTTGATGAAAAAACCAGAGCTGAATAGAAAATTTTACATTCAAATACAAGAAGCAAGAGAAGCATGAGAAGGTAAGTAGGGAAAAGAAATCATTAGAAACTTATCAAAGTTGAACCATTTACATGCCTACATGGAAAAATAATGATTGTAACTTACGAAACTTTTCTCAGTATGAGAATAGTTGAAGGGATTATAAGTGTGTGTGTGTGTGTCTCTATATAGGAGGGTATATGTGTATATGAATACATATGTGAGTGTGTGTATATATGTGTACAGGTATACATAGACAGAGGGCACAGGATCAGTTGAATAGGAAGGGATGATATTTTAAAAAGTGAAATTGAGAGGTGGGAGAGGAATATCGTAAGAGGAGATAGGGAGAGATAGAATAGGGTAAATTATCTCATATAAAAGAGGCAAGAGAAAACTGTTAGAGTGGAGAGGAAGGAAAGGAAGGCAAAAGAGTCAACCTTACTCTCATTGAATTTGGCTTAAGGAGGGAATAACACCCACTAAATTGGGTATCTTACCCTACAGGACAGTAGAGGGGATGATACAAGGGAGGGCAGATTGGGGGAGGGGATAGTTAGAACCACACACTTTTGAAAAGGGACAGGGACAGGTGGGGGGTGGGATAGGATAGAGGGAAATACAGTCAGTCTTTCACAATATGTCCACTATGGAAATGTTTTGTGTAACTACACGTGTACAACCTATATTGAATTGCTTATCTTCCCAGTAAGGTTGGGTGATGAGGGAAGAAGGGAAAGAACCTGGAATTCAAATGTTTAAAAAAAAATATTGTTATTTTGCATGCAGCTGGGAAGTAAGATATACAGGCACTGGCGTCTGGAGATCCATCTTGCCCTACCAGAAAGTCAGGGAGGGAAGGAGGGAGAATGTAGGAGAGAGCAGATTGGGGGAGGGGGTATTCAGTGGGATCACTGTTTTGGGTTGGTGGGTAGGGGAAAGATGGGGAGAAATTTTGTAACTCGAAAGTCTTGTGGAAATGAATGATGTAAACTAAAAATAAACATAAAATTTAATTTTAAAGTATATAAAGCAGAATTCTAGTAAAATAAGATTATTGTGTGTATACTTTGAGTCCTTTTTGTTTTTCATTATGTCGCAGTTATGACTTAGCTCACAGAAAGTGGGCATAGATTGCTCTGGGGATGTGGGAGTTAACCATTACATTAGAAATGAGCAGACGGTCACACTGGCTGCAGTCCACGGCATTCTGCGGCTCCCATGTTCTTCTCAGAAAGTTGCTGGTGTGTATTTCTCTTTTCAGCATGGGCCCTTTGGGGGGAAGGGGTGGCTAAAGACAGGTGGGGTGACTTTTGGAACCTTCTCAGGAGGAGATTATTTAAATCTGTGCGTTTATATATGAGTACAGACAGTTATTTGACAGTTGCTGCCCTTTCTATGAGGCTTTATTTGTCTGGCGGCCTTGGCTAATGAATTTTCCAGGCCATTGAAGTTCAGTCTACCAAATGCCAGACTCCCGTCTTAACCATTTCAGTGGTAGTAATTTATAAATATTTTATACTTTATGCCTCTTTCATAAGTGTAATTGAATCTTTTCTTGATGACTCGGTGTCATGATGAAGTTGGTTGTGTTCTGCTCTACTCCCAAAACAGGAGCATCTTCGTGAGCAACTCTAGAGCCTAACAGTTCTTCAAAACCTATTTTACTTGTCTCCTCTGATTCTGTTATGGTCAGAAAAATTAGTAACAGGGTGACTTGGTATGTTTAAGTAAACTAATTAAGAGAATATCTACATATCAGATTACCATTTGTCTGAGAAATTAGGACACTCTTCTGCTTAGGGCATTGTCTCTATGATTTGCATTCCTGGTGCTAAAACCCCTCTCTGTTATTTTTCTGGGAACTTCCTGCATTCCTCTTGTCTCACCTTATTGTTGCTGGACGCTTTTCTCCCTTAAACGACCCCAGGTGCTGCCCAGCTTCAGAGCTGTTTTTTTCTTCACGCTGTGTACACATTAGGATGAACTCTGGACTTACGGATTAATGCTCCTCTTTATTGGAAAATAGTTACATTTCCTGCATATATGCATGTACTTATTTTAAACTTTTCTGACTTTCTGAGCTAACCTAGGAGCCTCGCCGCTACTTGTAACGTTAAAACGTTCACATTTTGGAAACTCGGACTCTCCCAGAAACCGCAAGTGACCTGTGCTACACAGTTGGTATTTTCTTTTTTCTTTCCACATATTTTAGTATTTTATGTTTTCAATATGTGTAGTTTTAGAAATGTTTTCTCATCCATAGATTGCTTTATTCCTGATACTGCCTTCCCCAATTAGCTTAATTAGCTTGTTCGTTCTTTGTGGACAGGGACTGATTTTTGTTGTTTCTGTTATGCCATGGCACTTAGCATAATGACTGGTACAAAATAGACACGCAGTAAATAATTGACCTGTAAAACAATTCTAAATATGGTGATTTGATTCAAAAGGCCCTTTAGAACAGGCTGAGGAGCCCGAATTTTCATCCTCATTGTCACTTTGCCGTCGTCTTGGCAAAGGCAGAAGAGTTAAGTTTTCCTTTATGTGCAGCAGACATCAGTGTAGTAATAGTAATAGATTACCTTTTGGTAGCGCTTGGGATTTATTAAGGGTTTTACATACATTATCTCATTCGATCCTCACCACAACCTGTTTTATGGGTGAGTAAACAAGGTGGTTAGAGAGGTGAAGTGACTTGGTTCATGGTCACACACCTGATGAAGTAGGTAAGACAAGATTTGAGACCAGATCTTTGCTGGCTCCTTGTTCAGTGTTCTTTCCACTATACAGATCTGATGGTCTTTTCTCAGCCTTCATTCATCTCAGCCCTTCTGTTCTTTGAACAGCGTCCTTCAGTCTCTTCTTTCTGGGTTTTTGTTCCACTGCTCAGCCCTCCTAATTATCCATATCCTGTCTCCTAACAGAGAGTGTTTCCTTAAGACTCTCTCAGACCTCAGAATACCCCAAACTGAACCCATTGTCTTTACTTTCAAATACAGCCTCTTCCAAACTTGTCTGTTTTCTGTTGAAGGCACCACCCACATTTGTCCTTCCTTGTGAGTTTGTAACATTAGTGTTCTCTCAGCCTCCTTATTCTCTCTTAGTTTTAAGATTTTGGCTTTTCACTCCCCAGTTGATAAATGGTCAAAGGATATGAACAGGCAGTTTTCAGAAGATGAAATTAAAGATATCTATAAGCATATGAAAAAATGTTCCAAATCACTAGTGATTAGAGAAATGCAAACCAAAACAACTCTGAGGTACCGCATCTTACCAGCCAGACTTGCTAAGATGACAAAACAGCAAAATGATCAATGCTGGAGAGGATGTGGAAAAATTGGAACACGTAATGCATTGTTGGTGGAGCTGCGAACTGATCCAGCCATTCTGGAGAACAATCTGGAACTATGCCCAAAGGGCTATAAATAAGTGCATACCCTTTGACCTAGCAATGCCACTTCTAGGGTTATATCCCAAAGAGAGCAGAGAAGTGGGAAGAGGACTTGTATGTACAAAAATATATTTAGCAGCTCTTTTTGTGCTGGCAAAAAATTGGAAAACAAGGGGATGCCCATTGGTTGGGGAATGGCTTAATAAGTGGTGGTATATGAATGGAATACTACTGTGCTATAAGAAATGAGCAGACGGACTTCGTAATAACCGGGAGAGACTTATATAAACAGATGCTGAGTGAGAAGAGCAGAAGCAGGAAAAATTTGTCACAGTCACAGACAATGTACGTCTGATGGCTAACTTCAATAGACTGGGCTCCTCTCAGCAATACAAGGTTATAGGACAACTCCAAAAGACTCGGGACTGAAGGAGACATCCACATCCAGGGAAGGAGATGCAGAGTCTGAGTGCAGACTGAAACAAACTACTTGCTCTGTTTCTTTTTCTTGTTTTGTTTCCTCTTTCCCACTCATCATTCCATCAGTTACAGTCCTTCTTTACAACCTGACTAATGATTAATGGGAAGATATCCGTAGATCCTGTATCTGAGGGCATGCCGCCGTGGGGGGGGGGGGGGGGAGAAGGAGGGGGAGACAATCTGAACCTCAAGGGACTGTGGAACTGAATGTTGTAAACTAAAATAAACCAGAATTAAAAACAACAGAATGGGAGCCCACATTTTTCTGACTCCCAAGTGTAGCCCATTGTGCCACTAATTTCCTCTACCTTTATCTTCGCTCACACTTGGCTTGACTCTCTTTTCCCTGGCTGTTCAGTGAAGTACATAAACACAACCAAAAAGTTGATTTTGTTATGAATTTGTTTTCTTTGCAAGCCCGCTGGGAAGAAGGACGCGGTACGCTGTTTTGACTAGCGCCACCTAGTGGCGACTTGGCGTATTTTTGCAGAGCTTTGGGTCATCGCACATTCTTACCAAAGACAAACAGTATTTTGTGGCTGAAGAAAAGGGAAGTCGTCATTAACTTAGTTTTATTTGTAGTCTCTTTGATAAGATTTTAGCTAAATTATGTTGCCTTTTATTAATCTCTCCTTTATTAAAGATCTTAAAAGTCTTAAGACTGATTTTTAATTGACATGCTTAAAAATCTCACCGTTGGGCAGTTTTTAAAGCCAAACTCAGCTCTGCTAAAAATGACAGTGAGGCTTCACTTCACACACATCAGACAAGTAAACCTGCTGAAATATGGGGGGTATTTATTACTGGAAACTGAGAAGGCAGACACGGATTCACTTCTAGAGGAATTATGAATAGAAATAAATGGTGGTATGTCAGTGAATGACGTATATCAAGAGTGCAGATAAACATAGGAAGATTTCTTGTAAGTTGATTCAGAATGAAAAATGCAAAGCCACTGACTATAGAAGTCAGCATGGAGAGTCATCTGAGCTTTGGTTCAAAACCACAGACGTTGTTAGTACTGGACCTTCACAGCTGAAGAATATGGTCTGTGTTATGTCTCGCTCCCACCCCCCCACCCCCCTTTTTTAGACAGTTAAGAGATTTTTTTGTGTTCTTTTCTCCCTGCATTCTAATGTACATTTTAACAAGGGCTGTCTTAGGTGTTGGGAAGTCTTCGTTGTATCAAGACAAAGTATAACGGTTCTTAGTCTAAAGAATGTTCTCCACCAGGGCATATCACAACCTTAGTACACAGGTCCTTCCAAAGAGGGGAAATGATTTCATCAGGTCACATTGCTGGTGAGAATCAGAGCTCAAGTCTTCTCGACCGATCCTTTTGCTGTTATACCACGTGGGTTCTATGACATTTAAAAAACAAATTGATTTTATGATTTATTTTTTGTATTTCAGTACTTACATAATCAAACTATTTGTTAATGCTTCTTTTTGTATATATGTAATATTCAAAGCTAAAAGGAAAAAGACAGCATGGCTTAGTGGCAAGAGTGCTAGATTTCAGTTAGTCTCCCTCTTCAATATTTAGTAGCTGAGCAGTCCTAGGCAACCCCTTTCAAGACTCCAAGCTGATAGATAACTCACAGACCTGCTTAACAGGGTGGCTATGTGTGGCGGCTCAAGAGGAACTTTCTTCCCAGCCGTTTGTGCTTCATCTGTGTTCACTGCTGTCGAGATCTATTTCTCCATTTGCACGTTTATCAGAGGCTGACTTTGAATAACGTTGTGTGTGAGTATTTTCGTTTGAGCAATATTGTAACTGTCCATTGCGGTAACTAGTGAACTGCCTTTTTATGTTAGCTGAGTATGGGAAAAAATACCATTGATCTTGTTTGACTAGGCCAGAGATGGTAATGCACATACTGTATAGTGAGCAACCTGAATTAGCTCAGTCACCATTTAAGAAAGAGCCTGTGAATAATTTGAAACCCTCTTTTTCACTGCTGTTGTATTTCTTCGCCAATGCTAATCAAAATCAGATACATTTCTCAGCAGTTATGAGGAAGCCTTTTCAGTTGTGCAATGGTCTAAAGGCAGACATAAAAAAGTGAGCAAAAGAATAAGAGTCAACCACATATCAGATGGCTGGGGAGTTGATTGTGAAATCATCAGAAAATCCTGTCGTAATTTAGTCTTTTCTGGCTTGACTTCCTAATCTCATTTTTGCTGATCTAGGCAATGACGTATACAGTGTTCGAGGCCCCGCTCAGCTCGAATGTTCTGAAATTCCACAAAGTAGCCTTTTCTTTGATTCAGAAAAATTTTTTAAAAGCTAAATGACAAAGGGGCAAAATTCAAGTAATTATAAAGTATTTCCATGAGAATGAAAATTCTACATAGGTCGTTCAAAACCAAACTTTATCGTCCCAATGTTACGGTGGGTGAGCATGTTTTGAAACTGTATTGACAGTTTGTTGAAACTTGGTTAATGGTCTTCTACAAGTAAAAGAATACATTGAATTTACCTTGTTGCAAAAAAGATTATTTTAAAATCTCCTGAGTAGTCACCAGAATATCTTTCTTTACATTTTAGAACAAAACCCAGACGCATAGCAGAGGAGAATACAATGTTTACAGCACCTTCCAGAGCCATGAGCCTGAGTTTGACTACTTGAAAAGTTTAGAAATTGAAGAAAAGATCAACAAGATTAGGTGGTTGCCTCAGAAAAATGCTGCTCAGTTTTTATTATCTACCAATGGTAAGCACAACATTTCTTATAATAACTTTGGGAGGAACAAGATGGCATCTTGGTTAAATATTCACTGTGGGATTGGAACCCATGTTCATCTGTGTAGTGTAGAGGCTGGGGAAACCTTGGGCATTTGGTTTGGGCACATCCTTTTTAGAATAGCTTTTACTTGCACTCCATGATGGTTGCTTGTTTGTTTTTTTTTAATTCTTTCACTTCTTACTAAGTTGAGACAAAGCCTCAAGATAATTTTTCTTTAATATACTTGATTTTTAAATGATAGGAGTTTATCCATAAGTTATAGTCCTTGTCTTCAGGTTATGTCTCACTTTAATGTTTTGTACACTTAGTGCCCAGAATAATACCTTTCACATACTATGTTCTTAATAAATGATGGTTTGATGTAGTGGAAGAGTCATATATAGACAACCCTTGCTTCAATTGCCCAGTTTAAGAGTATTGATTTGTGTATAATCAATGAGCTGCTCACGTACTGGACAGAAAGGAATTCACTCTGGACCATGAAAGGACTGATACATTTCTGAATAGTCATATGTGAAAATTGTTCTTATGTGTGTAAAATAAAACCTTTTATTCAGAATGTTAAGGGAAAGTTGAGGAGGAGGACTATTTCCAAATTTCTATGTGACCTTCTTTCAAAAAATGTAAAAATCAGCAGTTAGCTATCACTGGGAAAATATATTCCAGGATGGCAGGGCATTCTGGTTTCATTATGATTAGGGGAAGATAGGATTAGGCCACGTTTCCCCATATTTCAACTCATTTACAGAAGGACATTGATAAGCCAGTGAGTATCTAGGGCAGGGCAGTCAGGAAGGTAAAGGAACTGGCAACCATGTATTCTGTGTGAGGATTAGGGGAAGCAACTGATGTTGCCTAGGCAGCTCAAGAAGAAGCTTATTAGTAGTGAACACAGTAACTCTGTTCCAGTATTTGGGGTGCCCTCTTGTCAGGAGCAGGATGTAGGAGCTATTAGGTGGATTTAGGGCTGTGTTCTTTTGAAATGTTCAAGTGAAAGCTCTCTGGATTATGCCCCTTTTGTAAGGGAGTACTAGCTAACGGAGTGGTCACCAGATTGAGAAATCAAAGAGACTTCAAACAGGCCAAACGACGGGCCGAATCAGATAAGATTCAGTTAGTAGAGAGAAGTATCCAGGCCTGGATTGTTGCTTTGGGCTGTTTTTTTTTTTTTAAACCTTTAGGAACACAAATAACCCATGGGGGAAGAAATGACTCGGTCATTCATGTGCTCTGAATCAGCAGCAGTGTCCTAGATGCTTAGGGGTACTTGGGCTGTAGGAAGAGAGAAGCATGGCACCCAGAATCAAGGGTGGAATAGGCCTTACAGTAGATTCTGCTCTGCTTAGACCACATCTGTGTTCACTTGTAGGGATACTAGCCAATTGTAATACATTCCGGGAAAGTGATCAGGGTGGCTGAGAAGTCTTAAAACCAAGTCAAATGGACATTTGTATATGGGAAGACTTGGTGAGGCACGTTGAGGATCCCCAAGCCCTCTTTTAATGCAGGGAGGAAGTGAGGCATGGAGGTGTGAGTGATTTATCCAGATGGTGGAGCCATTACTCCAGAGCACAGGCTGTTAAGCTATAACTGGCAGGCCAGATCCAGCCTGCTGCCTGATTTTTGTGGCTGACAAGCTGAGATGGCTTTTACATTTTTAAATAATTATATTGAAAGGCCCCATTTGAAGGTGCTGTTCTTTGTGTAAAATCATGGCATTGATATGGTGGTACTGTTGGTAGAGATAGGGAAGTGTGGAAAAGTAGATTCCTGAGTTAGAAATATACACGTGAATCTTGTGGTGGGAACATAGATTAGAACCTAGAAAGAACTGAATGGTCATTGAGACCAGGCCCTTCATTTTATAGGTCAAGAGACTGAAGTCCAGAGGGAATCTGTTAGTGACTTAAGGTCGCACAGGCAATAAGCAGGGTGATGGTGACAGTAACAGCATGAAACAGATAATGGGTGTGCATCTAGCTCTTCTTGTGCCCAGACACTGTGCCATGTGCTTCATAGTTATTGTCTCCTTTGATTCTCACAACAAGCCCATGAGGTAGGTGCTGAGGAAACTGAGGCAGGGCCCCACTGCTATTACTTTCTGAGGCTGGATTTGAACTTAGGCTCAGCACTCAGTGCACTGTGTGCTAGCTGTCTAGGTGGAGAGACAAAGCCATAGCAATTTGGAGAGCTTTATAGGGAAAAAAAAAATTGATTTTGAACAAGATGTTGAGTTAGGTCCATTTGGTCCATCTCCTAACGTGTTGAACGTTCTTAGTCATAGGTGTAGATTCTCTGCTCAGAATGAATCTCAGACAAATAAAGACATCGTACACATAGACGTAGCATTGACTCTGTAGATAAATGAGTCCACCATTTACATATTATATAGAAAGGGATGAGGTGAGTTAGGGATTGCACTCATTTCACACACCAGCAAGGTTATGCTTAATATTTTGCAAATGGAACTTCAGCAGTATGTGAACTAAGAATTCCCAAAAAAACAGGATGGTTTTTGAAATGGCCAAAGAGCTAGAGACCAAATTACCAACTTTGCTGCATTGTGGACAGAGCGAGGGAGTTCCAGAAAAACATCTTCTCCTTCATTGATTACACTAAAGCCTTTGACTGTATGGATCACAACAAAATGTGGCAAGGCCTCAAGGAGATGGGAGGACCAGATCATCTTACTTGCGTCCCAAGGCACTTGTGTGCTGTCCAAGAGGCAACAGTTAGAACCGAATATGGAAAAACTGTTTGATTTAAGATTGGAAAAGGATTATGATAAGGCTGTGTGTTGTCATCTTACTTATTTAATTTATATGCAGAATAATACATCATGCAAAATGCCAGGCTAGATGAATCAAAAGCCAAAATGGAGGTTGCTGGGAGAAGTATCAGCAATCTCAGATATGCAGATGTTACCACTCTGATGGTAGAAAGTGAAGGAGAGTTAAGACTCTTGATGAGAATGAAAGAGGAGGGTAGAAAAGCTGACTTGAAGCTTAACATTAAAAAAAAAAACAACACTAAGATCTTGGCATCTGGATCCAGCATTTCCTAGCAAATGGAGGGAGAAGAAATGGAAGCAGCGTCCAATTTTATATTCTTGGGCTCAGAGATCACTGCAGACAGCAGCAGCAGCCATGAAATTATAAGATGCTTCTTGGAAGGAAAGCTATGGCAAATCTAGAGAGCATACTAGAGCAGAGACAGAGATCCTTATAGTCAGAGTTATGGACTTCCCCGTAGCAATATATGCCTGTGAAAGTTGGACTATAAGGAAAGCTGAGTGCCCCAGAATTGGTGCTTTTGAATTGTGGTACTGGTGAAGACTTTGGAGAGTCCCGTGAATAGGAAGGAGATCAACTTGGTCAGTAGTTAAAGAAATTAATTAACACTATTCATTGGAAGGTCAAATACTAAAGCTGAAGCTTAAATTCTTTGGCTCCGTAGTGAGAAGATGGGACTCGTTGGAAAAGACCCTGATATTGGGAAAGGGGATGGCAGAGGATAAGTGGGATGGAGAGTGCCATGGGGACAGTGCACATAAACTAGAACAGGCTTCAAGAGATAGCATGTGCTGTGGTCCACGGTGTCACGAGGAGCTGGACACAAGCGGATGACTTAAGGAAAACAGCAGAAGGGATTTTTTAGGAAGAACTGAAAAGTTGTGTTGGTATTGACCAGGGATGGCTCCTTGCGGGAAATGAACCATGATTTCCGGTTCATTTGGGGTGATGTGAACCCAAATAGAAGGTTTTGAAGCAGAGGTCAAACACGAAGATGCCAATATGATTGGAAAATATTTAAGAAAATAAATGTACAGCTGAACATTGGTAATATTATATGTGGTTTTCTAAGTAGTCATGTGACTGCAGGCATTTTTATATGGCCTTCATTTGTATCTGTGTTCAAGACAACTGTATTGGAGGCTTCTCTTGTTTCCTGGTAATTCTTACTCCCACTGTTTCACTGTCCATATGCCCAGATTTTTAGGCTTTTGTCATTCTCTTTACACTTTTCTGGCAGAAGATGTCAAGACCTAATGAGAGTTTTTTCCTTATATATTTAGAGTAATCAGATGCTATCTCTAAAATTTTTTCTTTTTTCTTCTCTCCTCCATTAATTTTTGTGCAATAGTTGCTAACAGACTGATAGAATGCCAACTCCAGGGGGGGACCCTGAAATGCACTAGTCATAGAACCAGGGTAAAAACCCAGCAGAGCTGCCTGGTACTGTGACTGACATGCTTCTGCAGACTCTTCATTCCCTTTAAGAATTAGGGGCCTAGACTCTGAGCTGCTAAGGAGGCGAGGCAGTTTCGAATCTTCTTTGACCTTCATAATGTGGGGGAAAATAACCCATTTCCAAGGATCATGATGATTGAATTTTAATAAGATTAAGTGAAAGGCAGCAATGAAGAATCATCAAAGCTGTATATTGTGAGCAAGGCAAGGACACAGTTTTTATTTATTATTTTCAAAAACCATTTTCCTTATTTAAAAATGCCTCAGGAATATAGTGAAATTTATTTTTAATAGTTTGTTTTTTCCAATTACATATAAAAACTTTTAAGCATTCTTTTTTTTAATGTTGAGTTCCAAATTCTGTCCTTCCTATTGAGAAGGCAAGTGGTTTTATATAGGTTTGACATGTGCAGTCACAAAACATTTCCATATTAGTCATGTTGTGCAAGAAAAGATGAAAAAAACCCATGAAAAAAAATAAAGCAAAAACTAGTATGCTTTGATCTGCATTCCGACTCACCCTATCCGTTCTTTCTTTGGGGGTGGACAACATTTTTCATCATAGGTAGGAATATTGTGAAGTTTAAAAAAACTGCAGAAAGCCTTCTCCTCTGGCACATTGGGTATGTCCTGTGAAGCATTTATAGAAAGATGAAGGGCTGTCGAAGTATCATGAAACTTAAAATTCTGTTGACTTTTTGTCCTTCTGTTGCCAATTGTATTGCAGTAGAACAGATAAAGGACAGGCTTGAAGTGACTGGCCTAAGGTAAGCAGCAGAGTTGTCCCAAGGATTGTTGGGGATGCTGCCCAACTGGTTCTGCTTCTTGATTCCCAAGAAAGGGAGGCCGGGGAGATGTCTAGCTGTTACCCGTTGGTTTAGGGTATAGGGTATCAGTGACTTGGGATTGGGAGGTGGGAGTGAGAATGTATATACTTCTATGTATTCAAGTTAAATGTGTTTCAAATTATTCACCTGGTTAATAATTTAAAATTTGTTTTAAGTAGCCCATGTGGTTTTGAAATGACAAGGGAGTGCTGATAGGCAGGGCATCAGATACTGCGTCACAAGATATTTATTTTCAAGTGTCTTCAGTTCTTGCTTGGTCATAAAATTGGTTTTATGAAGAAAGTAATTTTTTTGTTTTATTCCCAGATAAAACAATAAAGTTATGGAAAATCTCTGAAAGGGACAAAAGACCAGAGGGATATAATTTAAAGGAAGAAGATGGTCGCTACAGGGACCCTACCACGGTCACCACACTGCGGGTGAGAAGCTTTTAGATGGTGTGCTGTAGAGCTTGGCTGTCAGCCAGATGGTGATTCTCAAGATGGGGGTGTTCCACAGCTCCAGAGTCTGGGGGGATATTCCAGATCTCTCATAATTAGAGAAATACAAGTAACAACCACTCTTGGTTCTACCTCATCCACATCAGGTTCACCAGTGACAGATGTTGGAGGGCGCATATGGAAACAGGCATATTAATGTGGTGTTGGTGGGAGCTGTGAATTGGGCCAGCTATTATGGAAAGCAATGTAGGACTCTACCCCCAACAGTCACTAAAATGTGCATGCCATTTGACCCAGTGACACCACTACTATGCGTATATCCTAAAGAGGAAAAGAGCCCATATGCCCGCAGTTATTTGTAGCACCTTATTTTGTGGTGGCACAGAATGGGAAACTGGGGGGGTGCTTGTTAGTTGGGGAAATGGCTAAACAAATTATTGTATATGAATGTCGTAGATTACTATGGTGTCCTAAGAAATGTTGAAGGGATAGGAGCTCAGAGCAGCCTGGGAACAGTGCCTAACAATGATGGTAAAGGACCACTTAATGAAACATGCAGCCTACCTCTTGATAGAAAGGGTGGACTTGAGGCAGAGTGTGGAAATTAATTTTGCTTACCTCTGTGTCTTAGAGGCACTTTGTTTCTCCTCTCCTCCCCGCCTCCCCCATTTAGAGGTAGGGCGGTAGGGCAGTAGGGCTTTGGGGCATCTTGTTAGATAAATAGGATTTTGTGTTTTGTGCCTGTTAGACTAAGAACTGGAGAGACTATTTTCTCCCTGTGACTGAAGTTACATTTTTGACACAGCGGTCAAATCCAAATAAATTCAGAGAAACCCACAGAAATACATTCTCTAATTAAGCCAAACAAGAGAAGATTGGATTCCACTTTTGTAATTTATTGTTCCTTAAAAGGAATAATAGGCAAGGGTGTGGCCTTAAACAGGTTACTGCCAGCTGGATCCCAGGGTATCTGAACTGAGTGCTGGGCTTTTTAGAATTGTGATCTTCCTTTGTGTGATTGGAGTTGTATATGTTACTGTTTGGACTCTGCTTTCTTTGGTTGGAATTTATTTGAGTTTTCCTAAATGTCTTTGAATGTTTCACTTTTGTCCCCACGTTTCTGCGTCACTTTTGGGACATTCCTGAATTGTTGGGCACAGGGTTTTTAAACTACAGCTAGCACTGCAATGAATATTTGTGTATTTGGGAGGGAGTGTAGGAGGCATAGGCTGTCATCAACCTCCTTGTAGAAGAAACATAATGCCCAAGTACTTGTCATTGTCACTGATCTGTTTTCCCTTGTAATATCTCTGTTGTGTGCAGTTTAAGAATTTTTACTTTAGCCACACCATTAATTTGTGTGTGTGATGTGCTATTTTATATTTAAGTAATTTGAGCATTTGGGTTGTGTCATAGGATATGAGATTAGTCTGGACCCACTTTTTACTCAGTTGCTGTATAATTTTTTTCCAGCACTTTGTTTTGAATAAAAAGGTCCACAGTATTTTGCCTTCCTGGTTTACCAAGGCTTAGACTACTGTACAGGCTTGCTTTGATGTTTTATTTCTCTAATCTCTTGGTGTTCAGTCATTTCAGTTTTGGCTGATTCTTCATGACCCTATTTGAGGTTTTCTTGGCAATGATCCTGGAGTGATTTGCCATTTCCTTCTTCAGTTCATTTATAGATGAGGGAAACTGAGGCAGACAGTTAAGTGACCTGCCTAGGGTCACACAGCTATTAAGTATCTGTGGCCAGACTCGAATTTGTGAGTCTTCCTGACTCCAGGCTAGGTGCTCTGTCCCCTATACCACCTAGTTGCCCTATCTAATCTCTGCTGGTGATTAGTTTTTTTCTTTTCTTTTCTTTTTTTATCTCTTACCAAAGCTGTAAATGATTATTGCTTTGTAATAGAATTGGGGGTGTGACATTGCCCCCTTATTTCCTTCTAAAAATTGTTTCCCTTGACATTTTAAACTTTTTCTTCCTCCATATGAATTTAATTATTATTTCTTCTTAATTCTATGAAGTATTTCCTTGTTAATTTGATTGGTACAGTATTAAATCTATAAGTTAATTTGGATAAAGTTATCCTTTTTTACTGTACACATGGCTGTATATCAGTTTCTTTTGTTTAGAGGCACTGGGTTATAATCCCAGATCTTTACCTCTTAGCTGACGTGGGGGATTTTGACAAACCCTTCCTTACATCCTTCAAAGCTGTTAACACCTCCTCTCTAATGAAAGATTGGGGGGACTGTGGGATCTCTCAAATTTTCTGTGAGCACAGTGACCTTATGGGACTCTCATGTGTTTGTTTCTCCATTTAACTTATTTGTTAGGGTATGGATCTGTCATGCCACAGATTTAAAACTGACTATTGAAATGTTTTTTCCTATAAAAATGCTAATGTTTTCCATTTATCTAATTGACAGGTGCCAGTGTTTAGGCCCATGGATCTGATGGTTGAGGCGAGTCCAAGGAGAATATTTGCCAATGCTCATACATATCACATCAACTCTATCTCTATCAATAGTGATTATGAAACATATTTATCTGCAGATGATTTGCGGATTAATCTTTGGCACCTTGAAATTACGGACAGAAGTTTTAGTATCCATTTCAGTTTGGGTTCTGATGGGAAATCATGTAGTAATAGAAGATTTATTTCTTTTTTCTAATTCTCTTGAATATTGTTATAATCACCATTTTCTTACCGGCTGCTACGTATTACAAAGACTACAAAAGTATGTGACTTACACAAAGAAAAGGAGGTTTTAAGTGGTCTCTCTTTTTTTGGAGGGGATTACTTTTAGAACTTTTTGTTTTAAAAAACTGGGTTTTTTTCTTCCGCTAATTTTGGCTTTTTATATGCTGCCTCCCTAGGATTTGAAAGTTGTGTTGATAAGAAGGCAGAAACAGCCGGTTTTTAACTATATTAGAAATAAAATGGCTAAGAAAAGTGCTTCAATGAAACAGTACTTATTGTTAAGTTGAAATTCTTTAATAAAATGCTAACCAGATATTGTAGATATCAAGCCTGCCAACATGGAAGAGCTGACTGAGGTGATCACGGCAGCCGAGTTCCATCCCAACAGCTGTAACACCTTTGTTTACAGCAGCAGTAAAGGGACAATTCGACTGTGTGACATGAGGGCATCTGCCCTCTGTGACCGGCATTCGAAACGTGAGTCAGATGAGCTGGAAGACCGCAGTAAGGGGAATGACCAACTCATTGATGGGTCCCACAGGATGGGACTGACGTCCGGTGTATTGGACCAGAGTCTTGTTTCTTTTCTCTTGGCTTGATCCACATGGGTCATAGTCATTGTGCATTGTTCTTTGAGCATTCCTCTCCAAACTGGGCATCACTTGATACTGACCTTCCTGTGTTTCTCTGAGTTCTCCACTCCTTATCTCGGTGCCCCACGGCATGTGGTAGATATTTCATACATGCTTACTGACTTGACTTGAATTCTTCCTAGAGGTGTCGTGTTTTCAGTCCTTCCTTAATCCTTGGGCATCTATTTTGTTTCTAGCTTTTTGTTGTGATTAATAATACTCGTGAAAATTTGTTATTGTTGGCAGCCTCCTTGACATGTAGTTTCACTAGTGGAATCTCTGGGTCAGTGGATGTGAAGAAGTTAGCAACTTTTATTACATCACAAAAAATGATTCTCCCGGATGGTTAAACCAAATCACAACCCAATATTTTGCCAGTCTTTTTAGTATTTGACCCATTGTCCAGAATCTTTTTTAGCTTGGTAGTGTGAGGTTATTTTAATATGCATTTCTTTGATGACTGCTAGCCTAGAACAGTTTTTCAAGTGGTTATCGATAATCCATATTTCATCATCTGAAAATACAAAGGACATGACACTTGGTTTTGTAATTAACAGCATTCAACTACTGCAAGAAATTAAGCTTTAAGCTTGATAAGCTAAATTTTCTTCCATCTCTACTGGGGTATCATTTCCTTTGATAGGAAGAGCATCAAGATGCCAAAGGTCCTCTTGCCTGCTGCACTAGGAGATAATGTTGCTAAGTGAACCTGACATTAGGGACAGAGCATTGTACCACAAGTTAGCACCTTGGGCTCTAGTAGCAGCTCTGGGTGGCCCTAGTCTAACCACGTAGGTCTCTGGGCTTCTGCCCTTTTTTTGAATATGAAAAAAGTTGGACTATGTGATCTCTAACGTCTTTATAAGTGATTACCGCTTGAATGTGACACAATATTACATTTCCTGTAAAATGGCACTAATTTATTCATGTGATACTAAGAAAGCAGAGAGCCAGCATATTGATGAAATTCAGGGAATCACTTGGAGAGCTGGAAGAGACTCCAGAGGCCATCTGGCTTCTTCCAGGGTCACATAAAACTCTGCCCTAAATTTTCAAACCAACCAGGGTAGGCAACTTAAATCTTCTGGGGAGGAGGCTTCATGAAGATGGGCAGGTTTGAATCTTTATACTTAAGACACGCTCTTCTTTTTTATATATATATTGATAGCACTTGTTGCAATGTTTTCTCCATCTTAATTTTCTGTATCTTACCCTTTTCTGTTTGTTTTGGTTTTTAAGTGTTTGAGGAACCCGAAGATCCCAGTAACAGGTCTTTTTTCTCTGAAATCATATCCTCCATTTCTGATGTAAAATTCAGCCACAGTGGTCGATACATGATGACTAGAGATTACCTGTCAGTAAAAATCTGGGACTTAAACATGGAAAACAGACCTGTGGAAACCTACCAGGTATTTACAGTTTTTTAAAATCTTTGCACATACATATGTGCCTCCGTGTGGGTACACTTTCGTGTCTGTAGAGTTTTATACTGAGTATTCTGAAATTATGGTAATGGTGTCACGTATCCTTGCTTGACGAGGCAGCTGTGGCTGAGTTTGCATTGAATTTTCATGTACTTCCGTAGAAGCCTGCTATCTTTGGTGGTTGACTTTTTATTATCGTTATGTGCTAGGTCATGCAGTCAGGTATTAGTTGCCCCTTTTACCTAATGTAAGTGATGGTAGGCCTGAGATGAGGGTGTAAATGCTCGGCTTTGAGCCAATAAACATTTATCACATTCCTACTGTGTGCTAGGCAGTGTGCTAATTAATGAAGAGAAAGACAGTCTCTGCTCTCCGGTAGTTTTCAACACACAAAAGGAGGCAGAAAAGTGGTTGAGTACCAGAGGTACCCTGAGCTGGCCATCTCTTCCCATGCAGCTGAAACCAAACAGTGCAGCAGATACAGAGTGGTATGAGCTGAGCGACCACTCTCTGCCCTCTATAAAGTTAGGCATTAGAAGGAGTTTGGTACTCTGCCCTGAAGCCCTCCAGTCAAAGGGGAGAGGATCTTTTGGGAGGTATGGAAGTCTTAGATGGAGTTAGCAGGATGGTGGTAAGATTAGAGCAGTGAGTTTATCCTGAGGGGCATCTCAGTGGAGCAGCAGATGCAGAGTGGAGCTCCCAGTGGGTGTGAGGAAAGGGAGAGTGACAGGTAGGGTGTCCTGGGAGAGGTGTCCCGGGAGGCTGTGAGGAAGCAGGAACAGGGCCCCACCCCTATCACTGTGATAAATAGCAACGCAGCCGGAGTTTGGCAGGCTCATGTTTGACCCTCTGGCTTTTAGCTCCAAAGGAAAAGATTTTGTGTCCAATGTTATTTTTTAAAAGGGTACTCACCGCATTTCATAGATTCTCCTCTTTTTTAACTTGGCTGCTGCCATTTACGTAGAAGCTCTAGGAGAAGCCCTCTGTAACTTCATGGGTCCAGAGGAGTTATCGGACAAAGATCTCCGTCAGCTTTGGTCGAGCCCCTAAGGTAGAGAAGACTGCTTGAGCAGTGCGCAGTTCATGAATGATACCCTGCTTTTGGGCTGGGCGTCATGGGTACCAGTGTCTGAGATTTCTTTTGTGTACCCAAGGAAAGTCTTAATTGTTTATGTTGACAAAATTAATTATGAATTGTCTTATTCTGTGCTATGGAAACATAAGCCAAATGACGTAACTCAGGCCCCCCCCCATTAGTAATCTTGTCTGTTGATGAGGTTAGTGCGCTTTGCTGGCTAAGTGAGGCGTAGGCATATATAGCGTAGTCTGAATCATCCCGTAGCAGCGCGGCTCCCAGGTAATCTGCATTTAGGAATTGCAGGTGTGCGATTCATTCTGTTGTCACGTGGTGAGTTTCTTTATAGCTAATATGTTTATTTCAGAGGGAGATGTACAGCAAAGTGTAATGAACCCTTAGAATAAGTTTGTTTTTAAATTAGGTCAAGTTTCTTTAACGTTTTTTGTGTAATTGATCCTGTTTTTAAATGTGTGTGATAAAGAAAACAAAGGAAACCAATTAGATGAAAACGCAGCTGTCACTTTATTAACAAAATCAGGTTCCCCCCCCCATGAGTACAAGGGGGGAGCCAGGGGGGAGCGATGGCGGTGCTGTCGCTACCACAGCGCAGCGTTCTGCGGCCCTGGGGCGTCACAGGTCGATGGGATATTTTCTCTTCCTCCAGTGATGATAAACTATTTGGGGGGGAGCTGTGGTTCATAAATGTAATGCTGGGATACCGTCCTAGTAAAGCTTCTGTATCTTCCTGCTTTAGGCATAAACTTCAGTGACTTTTCTCAGCTTCTTCAAGTAAGCTGTACACTATCAATTCATATAACTGTTTTGCTCTTCCTCTGTCACTCCCTTCCAGGTGCATGAATACCTCAGAAGTAAACTTTGCTCGCTATATGAAAATGACTGCATTTTTGACAAATTTGAGTGTTGTTGGAATGGATCAGACAGGTAATTTGGCTTTAATTTAAATGGTCCATAAAACTATGACCATTACTTGGGGAAAGGGAAGGGAATGATCCAGGTCAGAGAAGAGGAATCCCATTTAGTTTGTAGAAGACACTCACCATATGTGTTAAAGTTTCATTATCTGTAACATTAGGAAGGACTCATTTGTTTAATTTACATCAACAGGGGGCTCCTATATTCAGTGAACTCTGAAATGTTACAGCCTGGATGATGACTACCCAAGGGCCTTTACATGGATGGCCATTGTTTAAAAACCCTTTCCTTACCCATTCTAACATCCCACCAAGCGTCTCATTTATGCCCTTCAGCATAAAATAGTAGAATGAAACATATTGGGTATGAAAGTTTGGAATTAAATTTTTTTGAAAAACAGCAGCCCTCCCTGGCATGCCACATCATCAAATATGTGGATTAAATTATGAGCACTTTGAACTGGAACAGAATTGTACCTTTATTTCAGTAATTATCTATTTCTTTTGACTTGTTTTAGTAGAGGAAGAGCTTATTTTGAGACCATTCCAAGTTCCTGTAGTCAATTTGTAATCGTAGCTGTGATGTGGGCCTTGAAGGGTTGGTAGGCACCTAATTAGAAACAGTGCTGTGTAAGCCTGCTAGGCGTGCAGGACTTGGGGGTGGTATGGGGTGGTGTGTGCAGTAAGTTATCCTCCCAGCTCTAGAGCCTGATAACACTGAAGTGAAGTGACCTCCCCAGAATTCTCTTTTCTGACCTGTGACTGTGAAAAGGTCATGTCTCTCTTTTATCTCTTGTTTCCTAATAGGCTTCAATGCTCAGTCAGCATTAAGTAGAAGGGCACTTCATTAACTCAGTCCAAGGAGGACAAAGATGGCATCAGTGCCTTCTAGCTAGCTACAAGAGGACTGTAAGAATCTTTAGTATTAAAAAAAGAAAAGAAAAAGGGAGGGGGCTTGGGGAACAGCTAGGTGGCGCAGTCAGGAGGATCTGGTATCAAATCCAGCCTCAGACTCTTGACACTTAATAGCTGTATGACCCTGGGCAGGTTACTTAACCCAGATTGCCTCTTGGGCACCCCCCAGTCTTTAGCACTTTTGCTCTTGGGAGGCTTCTTTGACTAAAAGTTCTAATTAAAATAGTTTAATAAGATTTATAAGATTGTAGGATTTTGCTGCTCCCTGCCCCATACTTACGACTGACACTTAGGTTACCGTAGGATTATTTTCTGGCTAGTTCCCATAGCAGCTCTGGGAGGTCAAAGTACTGGAGGAATTATTCTTATCTTCCAGGACAGGGTACTGAGGCTTTTTCCAAGACTACCCAGCTAATGGGAAGAGACGGTGGGGAAGTAGCCACTCCTGCTCCCTCTGCTTCCTCAGTCTTCATGAACTGGCTTTTCCCAGGATGGCCGCTCTTACTTGTTTTTATCATCTAAGAGTTTTCCATTCTTGCTGTTCATTCTCTTTCGAAAGAAAAGAGTTGCTGAAAAACATTTTGATCAAATTACTCTCTACTCCTGTTTATAGGATCTTTGTTTTCTCTCTCTCTCTCTCTCTCTCTCTCTCTCTCTCTCTCTCTCTCTCTCTCTCTCTCTCTCTTTCTCTCTCTCTTTTCCTCTCCCCTTTCCATCGTTGAGTTGTTAATTCTGGATAGGGAAAGAAGTATTTCCCACACCTGCTTTACAATGAACTTTTCACAATTTTTATTGAGAACTACATATTCAGCATGGAAAACAGTGGCTGGAATCTGTCCTCTTCTTTCCAGTGATGTGACCAACACCCTTTTAACAATTAAGCAAAATATCCACACATTGGGCTATCTGAAAGTGTATGTTTTACTCTTTGTCTTTAGTTCATCATGTCTCTAGAAGAGGTGGAAGGTGTGCTCCAGTGTAGATTCTCTGGAACTGTGCGCCTGCTCATGGCAATGTACACAATTCTTAAGTCCTTAAAAACTTTCTTCACAGTATGGTGGTTGTATAAATTGTTCTCTTGGTTCTGTTCATTTCATCCTGCATCACTTCATACAAGTCTTCCCAGGTTTCTCCAAATTCATCCTCATCATCTCTTATGATGCAACAGTATGATATAATCATTTCTTAAGATTCCATTCATGTATAGTAATTTGTTCAGCCATTATCCCATTCATGGCTACCCCCTTCCTTTCTCTTTGATCTCTTCAGGATTATCCCTAGAAGTGGGTTCTCTAGGTCAAAGGATATGCATAGTTGTGTGGTTGGGGGCGCAGTTCCAAACAGCTTTCCAGAGTAATCGAGCCACAGCCCAGCACCCCGCGTTGTGCACAGGCGCACCTGCCCTCCCTCCGTCCTTCCACGGCTTCATAGCTTGGCTACAGCTTACTGTTTTTAGACGTATATTTCTCATTACTCATCCCATAGTTCAGACAAAACGGCCGCCTTACTCTTCTTTGCCTTAAACATCCCGCCGTGTCAGTGGGTGTCTAAGTGTCTCCCGTGTTCCCAGCACTGTGCTAAGGGCTGGCAGTTCAAAGAAAGGCAAAAAATAAAAAACGAAATAATCACGAAATCACCACACCTGGTTGGTATTTGTTTTAGATGTGCTTAGGGGTCCGTGCTCTTTTCTCAAGGAAAATATAAGCTCCTTGGGTCAAGGTGACTCTGTTTTTGTCTTTCTACATCAGACACGGGGCTTGGCACATAGTTGGTACTTAAAAGAGGCTCCTTGACGGATTTCATATGGGATAACTGAATGTTTCTGAGAAACACTCCTATTGTCACAAGCGAAAGTGGCCATTTTGAATAATCCAGCTACAGTACAGAGAGTTGTCCTCTTAATTGAGTGACTAATTCAGCCCTCTGTCCAAGGAGAAACTTAGTAAAGACTGTATGATGATGATGAAGAATGATTGTTTCCCCAGTGTTCTAAAGTGCACCCTTGTGGCTTGGAGGTGACTTTGGGGTCTTGAAGGTCATGCATGCTACATGAGAATGATGGAAGATTCTAGGAAATTTTTCGTTCGTCAGTGGACTCAGTAGCACATGTTAGAGAGAGAGTGTGTGTGCTTGTGCGTGTGTGTTCTCTCTCTCTCAGGTTCCAGAGACCATCTTAATCAAATTTGGGTCATCACCAAGTTGGCCACCTATTGCTGATGATTTGGGGTGGGCCGGTTATTACATACAGCGGCAGTATGGAAATCATCTAGATTGTAAGTGTTAGACTGCAGTTTGGATTCTGATCTAGAGGGAAATGAATTTATTCCTCTTTACCCCCCTCCTCCCCATTTCCTGCTAGAAAATCATTTTTATTTTAAATAACCGACTTTTTCTTTTTGGTTTTCTAGTGTCGTCATGACGGGATCTTACAATAATTTCTTCAGAATGTTTGACAGAAATACAAAACGAGATATCACCCTGGAAGCATCCCGGGAAAACAATAAGCCACGCACTGTTTTGAAGCCACGCAAAGTCTGTGCAAGTGGCAAACGAAAGAAAGATGAAATCAGTGTCGACAGCCTAGACTTCAACAAGAAAATCCTTCACACGGCCTGGCACCCCAAGGAAAACATCATTGCTGTGGCTACGACAAACAACCTGTATATATTCCAAGACAAAGTGAATTAGAGCTGGCGTTCCCGGCAGGAGTCCACTCCTCGCATAGTTGAGATAGTTGAATCTAGCATTTGTACCTGTAAAAGAGAGAGAGAGAGAGAGGTCCATTGTGGCACCCCTTTCCAGTGTTTAAACATGTGCCATGTGACAACACATTTTTATAGCTACATGGAGAAAGCTCCGTTGATGAGTCACTGTGCTGTTCTCCATGTCTGCTAGCCATTTAGGTAAGGGTAGGGCACTTTTAATTTAATGACTACTTGCACCATCTTGCCTAATGGACTAGATTGGACTGTGTCCACATTGGTTTACTCCACTTTTTATGCCTTCCATTGTGATGACGTCAAACACGGTGAAAGCCTTCAGTCATGCTATGGGATTTAATTGTGTAACCTCATTACTGTATCGTCTGTGGCCCTTTTTTATTAAATGCAGCTCATTCTTACTGTGGCTTGTAGCATTCCTCCTACTCTGGCCTCCTGGACTCCTCCCCATCAACTCTCTCACCCGCTTTCCCTCCACCCAGCCCTGGTGGTGGTGTATTCAGAAAGAAAGAAAAAGAAATAAAGCACATGAAATGGGTCAGTTTGGGGTCAATGGTGAAGGGGGTTTGTGTTGCGAACAAATGTTTCAATGGCAGTCGGACTGTAATCACTCCTTGCCGTGTCTGGCACCAAAAACGAAATAAGAGAGAGAGAAAAAAACAAAAAACTACTGAATAAAAGTGACAAAGAACGGAGAATCTGGTTTTTTTCTTTGTAATCTACCTCTTCATACCAATATTTTCTGTGTTACAGTAGATGCATTGAGATAAAAGCGGTCGTTTTCCTGAATGTTTTTCCCTCTTTCGTGGTAATTACTTTAACCAGTGTTCTTTACGCATGGAAGGAGGAGTTACCAGTCCCTTAGAAAAATGCTTTGAAGAAACTGATCCTTCTCATTTCACAAACCTTAAAATGCTAATAGATTTTTGCCGTAGAGAGAAAAGATAACGGGCACATGTCTAGCCCTTTATCTCTTCTCATAGTCCTGCTGTTGTATCGGGGAATCAGATTTATGGAACTTCAGTCCATTTTATGGGGCTTTTGACATCGCATAATCTCATCCTGCTTTTATTTAATGCCTTGCTAACAAATAGAAAGTCACTGACAGTGTTCACCTTTAAAAATATTGTTAAATTTTCCTTGTTGTTCAACCATATAATGTAGCATAAAAAATATCAAGTGATTTTTATATAGATAAGAAAATTTACACTGCATCAGATATACCTGGCATTTTCTCTTGTATTTTATTGCTATCACTAATGAATGAAGATGTAGTTTACCATGAATGTTTCTCAAGTTTTCCTTTGGCTTTCCAAAGCTGTTGCAATTAGAGACAGACTTTAAAAGGTAAAAATTATCAGGAAGTGCTTCACAAAGTCATGGAACCCCATGAAATAAATATTGGTGGTTGTCACTAGATGACAGATTTTCATAAGCAAATAATTTATCCAAAGATGAACAGTGCCGCCTTTTGCTTTTTGTTATTAGTGTGTAGAACGTGGTGTCTCCAGTCTGCCAGAAGCTTTAATTAAGAAAAATGGACTTTATATTTTAACTACATAATTTTTGGGGGGGTGGCATTTAAATTTAAGCTTGGTATATTTTGGTTGAGAGGAATGTAACTCTTGACCTTGACTTGTAGAGAGAATTGTAAGTGCTTCTATATGTATCCATAACTCATCATTTTATTTTTTTAATCTTTCAGTTATGGAGATTTGATTATAAACAGTTGCCTATTTAACATTCCACCTTAATTTAATTCCCCTACACTTTTATTAAAATATAATGTCTTGTAAATTTTACATGCCTGATTGTGAGCACGCACAGATACTTTTATGTAACATTTAATGCTCCTGTATCTTTGAACTTAAGAATTCTGCATTTGTATTTTTAAAAACTGAATTTCTTTCTAATAATTAGAAATCTTAAGATGGTGGGGGCACTTTTGACTAATGTAATTGAATATCTTAGGTACATTAGTAACTCCAATAGGTTATTTACTCCTCAGACTTGAATTGGAAGCTGGGGTCTGCCCCATCATGTTACAGGCATTAATCAGGGACATTTTAAGCTCAAGCTGAATGGGCAGCTTTCCAGATTTTTATGCAAGGCTGATGGTTTCCTTAATCTCGGGTGCATGTCTTAAGACAAGCCCACTCAATAGCTCTTTGGAATTTTCTTTTGATTGGTCACTAGCTGTGGTGATACTCTGTCATGACCCTATGGGTTAGAGATTCTTGGATTCACTAAACCACCTCTAATCATATTTCTCCATCAGGGACTGCTATTGACTAATCATTGTAACAGTATTCTCACAAACTCATTTTTTATTTCATTGGTGTTACAAATTATAAGCCCAGCCATTCATTTTATATGGTCATGATTAATATTTTTATTAATAAAAGTGATACATAGAATCAACAGTCTTGTCAAGTTGCTTTGTATCTCCCATTCTCTTAACCACTAATTGATTCTACTACCTTCTATCCCCACCTTAAAAACTATTTGGGAGTTGGGGTGGGAAAACTTGACTTGCATTTACATCTTCTGATACTTCCTTGGCTTGGCAGAAAGAAGGGATATTTTCCATATTCACATAAATATAATGCATACACATATATATCCATGCATACATATAATTTGCTGGCTTCTGAACAGAGAACCAACCTGTTGATAGTACTTCTTACACCGGTTTTCTGGTAAGCTTTTCAAAGTTAATGCAACAAATCTTCCTTGGAATCCAAAGAGCATTCTGTATGTGTTTTCCACCTCCATGTAAGAACAGACTGTGCCTCTCTGTGTGCAGGTGTGTGTCTTGGTAGAAGGGGGTTTTTTGATTTGCTTTTTAATAATAAACTCAGTGATAACATTGTAGGCACGCTTGCCTTATAGCCCTAAACGTGGAAAGTAGGGCCAGGGGAATCCAATCCGAATTTAGTGGTGTTTACATTTAATCAGATAGCTAAGTGACCCGGACCTGTCAACATGAAGCGACAAATTGGTTTAAAAAAAATTAGAGAAGGCACCTAGAACCTACTAGCATTACTGCTTTATGAATTCTAGCTAGTTAATTAAAAAAAAAAAGATTGCAAAAGATCTCAGGTCATGTGTTAAATATTCAGTAATTAAGAGTAATGATTCACTCTAAGACCCTACTAATAAGGGAGTTTTAAAGTGAGATTATGTGCAACTTTTCCAGAAATATCTTGCGTGTGCTGCCCACTGAAAAATAATCATACATAGGTGCATGCTGTTTGAAATAATTTAACCAAATTTCAATCTCTGCAATTTTCCATAGTGGCTTGTATAACCCTGTGTCTTTATTCTCTGCCTACTTTTGTATTCGTGAGGTGGCCAGATGTGTCAAGGGGGAAGACTTGAGAGGCCAGTATTATTGGAACATGACAGTCTGGTGAATGGCCATATTTGAAGACTGTTTACAAATGTGAGCCAGCTTGTAACCTGAGTAAAATGGACGTTTCCTAAAGGTTCATTACTATTGGGCTGTGACCCTGCGTTAGTGGTGGAGCAGAATTTAAACTACCTTTGTGTCCTACTGTTAACTGCCTGGAAATATGTTGAAAGCTGTCCAATCTATCTTGAAGGGATTTCCCTGTACCCCATTTTCATAAACAGCGGTATGACTTGGCTGGAAGTAACAGGGTGGGGAGTGTGTTCATTGCTTTCTTCCTAAGTCTGCTTTGAAAATTTGTCAAGTTGAGCGTTTGATAACCGAAAGAAGGGATGATCTGATATGGTGGAAAGAATCCTGGATTTGGAGTCGGGCCTCATTAGAATCTTGGCCTTCCACTTCTTGTGTGACCGTAACAGGCTCAGTCACCCTCCTGGGGTCTGTTCTGTTACGTGAGGAAGGCCCTTCCTTCCAGCTGTAAATACTGGAGCTAGCAAGGGAAGCTGAATGACTGGGCCAACTGTAAACAGGTCAACGAACAACAGGGCTAAGTTGTGTTTTCTAGTTTATTTTTCTGTTGCACTTTGGGTGTTTCCTAATGTCATTTGAGTAGTTCATTTTTAAACCCTGAGCTACTACCTGCATACACGTACAGAATTATTTATTCTTGGAGGATTCCCCCACTAGGGGGCAGTGAAGCATTTTCTTGGACCTAAAATCACCACTGGAAGATACTGAAAATTACGCAATAGGAGAAAAAGACGACTACATATTTCTGTTTAGAAAGCATTTCTTTATTGTGTATCCGTCAGTGCCAATTGAAGTTAAATGTCATGCTCCCTTTTTTGCCATTTATAATGTATTCTTTGCTCATAGGTGGCTAGTAAAGCACCATCTGCAATGTTTGGGGAGCCCCCAGTGGAATAGAGCTTCACAGCCTGTAGTGGCTACCATGGAGAGCGTCTGGCTGATAGGATATCCCAGATGGAATCCAGAAGAGGGCTTCCAGCTGGCCCTTTCCTAAACCCAACCTGTAAGTACCACTGCTTCCCTCTTATGCAAGGTAGCCCCGGATCTCAGTCTGTGTCTATGTCTATTCCGCTTTGAGGGGACTCAGAGGGTCAGGGATTTAAGAGTTGGAACGGACCTTCGAGGTCATCAGGTTGAACTCCCTTTATCGGGTATAGCAACACTACCTCTCAATGGTGGGAATCCATTTGGTGTTCAGATTCTGAGATTATGGGCTCACAGATCTTGAGCTCAAAAGAAGCCTCAAAGTCGCTCAGCTAGTGTCTGGCATGATTTGAACTCAGTTCTTCCCCACTCAAGTCCACTGTGCTAGCTCAATATTCCAAACATGATACTTGGGAAGTGGAACATAGTCACCCGTGAGTGCCCACCAAACTTTAGAATAAATCTGTTTATTAAATTACTAAAGCAAAGAGCAGATTATGAATATAGTACAAGACAACTTTAATGGGGGAGGGGGCATAGACCAGGCTATATCCTGGGAGTGTCCAGTTGTTTTTGCAGTCATGTCTGATACTTCGTGAGCCCATTTGGGATTTTCTTGGCAAGTATACTGCAGTGGCTTGACATTTTCTTCTCCAGCTCATTTTACAGATGAGGCAAACAGGGTTAAGCCACTTGTCTAGCGTCAAACAGCTATTGTCTGAGGTCAGATTTGAACTCAGGTCCTCTTGACTCCAGGCATTTACCCACTGTGACAGCTAACTGCCCCAGATGCTAGGGTGAGGGATATCATAGTACAGGAACCTGGACACCTAAAAGAAACCCTTAGACCAGAGATTGTACATTTAAGAAAGAGAAGTAATAATAACAATAACTAATATTTATATGTTTTAAGGTTTGCACAGTCTTTTACAAAGACTCATACCAACCCTGAGAAGCCATCTGGTACTATTGTTTCCATTTGCTAGGTGAGGAAGCTGAGGCAGACAGGTCAAGTGACTTGCTCAAGGTCAAACAGCCAGCAAGTATCTGAGGTTTAATTTTAACTCGGCTCTTCTGATTCCAGGTCTAGTGCTCTATCTATTGTGCCACTCACTGCCAAATATGGGATAAAGCCCCTACACCATGGCAGAAAGAGGAATTGAGTCTAGGGCTGACTTGGCTTCTATGGTGTCCGTGATTAATTGGCATTTTTACCACCCACCTGGCCAGTGAGTGACCTGTTGTACTTGAAGGTCATCCTTCTGTTTTTCTCTTCCCTCCTCAGAGGAATAAGGACTGGGCCTGTGAACTCATTGGTATAAGAAGCTTCTGGATGAGGAAACTCTCTCTCCTAATGCAGATTGGGTTGGCTTCTTCTGCATTGGAATAGTCTTAGAGAGTTGGCTGGAACACTAGGTGTTCTAATTGTCCTGCTGACTTGGCTCAGCCACACAGCTAAGGATGAGTCAGGGTAGAATTTGAGCCCACAGCTTCTGGCCTTCGAGGTCTGCACTCTCACCTCACTGCCAGCCAGATGCTTCCCGTTCTTCAGTGGTTTGTATCTGGAATTCTCCTCCTGGAACCATCCTGTCCAAAGCTCTGATTCTCTTCATTATGCATAGCCTGGGGCAGCTCTACTGCCAACCAAACCAAAAGTTTCCTCTTATGGAAAGCCCACTCCCTGCAGCTTTTGGCTTTGCAATTCTCCCTAGTGCCAGCCCTGTAGTACCTCAGCCTTGCACCCAGCACCTAGCACAGGGCCTTAATTTACGTGTAACTGAGCGCAGATTCCAATACATTTCCGTAACAATGGGGAGTTTTGTAGGACGCCTTCTATCAGAGAGCCTAAGGACCTATATTTTATAGATAAAAATGATCTGAGGATTTACAAATCAACTAATGCTTCCCAGGCTAGTAAAATCTTAGGCAAGGTTTGAGTGTCACCCAAGTTGGCCTTTAAAATACTATGGGACCTGTGGAAAGAGGGAACCCCATTAACAGTGTTGAAAGTATTTTGAGAAAGAGTCGGCTTGAGGGAAGACCATTTGCAAAATTATACTTACTTTAATGATTTCAGACAATAAACAGTCACCCAGAGCAGATTTTCTCCATGTACCCCGCGATGTTTCCTGGAGGTAATTCACTTCACACCCTCCTGTCCAGCTGATGTGGTTATCCATAAAGACGATTAGGGTTGCTCTGAAGACCCCAAAATACCAACACTCCGAGTCCTGCCAAAAGAATTTCACTCAGGTCTTCTCTCAGCCAAAGAAAAGTTCGCCATATGAGGTAGACTCTTAAGGAGCCTAGGTATCTGTGACGCGAGCAGCCAGAGCAAGTTTGACACAGAATTAAGTCTTTCTTGAGAAGCTCTCACAGAGCAAGTCTGTGCTAAGTCGTTCTATGGCGCTCTCACACCACATGGAGGGGAAGATGGGGTCTTATGTACAGAAGAATCTAGGGGTGGTCCAGAGGAGGAGTGTGGGGAGGGTCTTCAGGAGGAGTCAGATGAGGTCAGACTCCAGTAATGAGTGATTAAGGGTGGGAAGTTGCTGGAGGCTACCTGGAGACCACAGACAATGGTGGGCCAGGCCAGTTCAAGGGTGGGAACCAGAGCATCAAGGGTGGGAAACTGTTAAAACAAAGGAGGGCTAAAGACTTGGGCAGAGCCACAACTTAAGGCCCATGACCTCAGGCAAATAAATGCCTTCAGTGGGAAGATTCAAGGACAGCTGAAGGGGGTTCCAGAGCCTGCACCTCATCACATCCACCTCCTTCAAGCCTCCTGGATTCTTCCTCCACCCCAACTGAAATACATGATCCAATTTGGTTATTTTTTCCCCGTCAGCCGAGGCCCTCGTTGTATAAGTTTTAGACTGAAGTGCACCACTCTACTCTGTCTATTATCTTGAGTGGGGTGAGCTCCTTTAGAGCAGGAACTGGCTTTTGCCTTTTTCTGTATCCCCAGTCTGGCACTTATTTATTGTCTCCCTCTTTAACCTGTGAACTCCTCGAGGGTAGATCCTCATTTTGTTTTTGAATCTGTATGTCCAGAGCTTGGGAAGTAGTGATGACTTCATAAAACTTGTTTCATTCATTCATTCATGGATACTAGTATAACACTTGGTCTATGTCCATCTGTTAAACTTTGTTCTCACTATATGACCAACCTGCTATCTTTTTAAATGAATGCTTAAAAAAAAAAATCCCTGTCACTTCCCAAGGACAATCCCACTCCACCTCAAATATAACCCTCCTTTATAAAAGCAAAAACTGATCAATACATTGTCCTTGTCTGACCCCGTGGCCCTCATTCGGTACCCACGGTCAGACTCCAGTAAAGAGTTTGGGGAGGGTCTTCAGGAGGAATCAATGAGGTCAGACTCCAGTAATGAGTGAATAAGGGTGGGAAGATGCTGGAGGCTACCTGGAGACTACTGACAATGGTGGGCTAGGCCAGTTCTAGGGTGTAGCAGTTGATTTGGATGTAGATATTTTGGGAAGATCAAGGGTGGGAAGTAGCTGGACAAAGGAAGGAGGGCTAGGCTAGTAACCGAGATTTGGGTCTGGCTATAATGAAAGGCTTATGGCCTCAGGCAAATGCCCCATCAAATGGGAAGATTCAGTTGAGTTCAAGGGGGTTCCCAGAGCTTGTACCTCATCACTATATGCTAGGCCTTGTGCTAAGTACTAGAAATACAATTAGTAAAAGGAAAGACAGGCTCTCACCTGCAGGAGCTTCTAATGTAGAAGGGAAGAGAACACACGAAGGAGGGGTTGGGAAGCTCAGGGGATCCCTGGTGAGCTGAGTGGCCAGTCTGCTCTCTGTAAAGGAAGGCTCTGGAGGAGTTTGTGTACCACCCTCCAGGCCTCCAGTTCAGAGGAGAGGAGTCAGTCAGGGCTTGAGTTTGCACCTGAGTTTAGAAGTGATGTGCTTGACCTGGGAGGGGCATCTTGTTCTTTAGAGGAGAAACTTGGCAGAGGAACAGATGTAAAGCAGAGAAAGCAAAAATGAGACAGCCCCTGCCCTCAAGGAGTTTACATTCCATCCAGGGAGATAACCGCTAGAGACTTAAGCAAATATAAAACCTATTCCAAATAAATTCCAGATAGCTAGAGGGGGCGCTCCAGCGGCCAAGTGCGTCAGAAAACAAACATTTATTGTGCATCTATTGTGTGCCAGGAGCCCTGTTAAGTCTTAGAGATACAAAGAAAGGCAAAACACAATCCCTGCTCTCAAGGGGCACACAGGCTAAGGGAGGAGTGGGCATGTAAAGAACTCGGTGCAAAGAGGAAAGGAAGTAGTGAAGGCAATCAGGAAAGGCTTCTTCTGGAAGGCCGTTAGTCAATAAACACTTATTAAGTGCTCTGCTGAGGTGGGAGAGGGGCAGGCGGGCGGCACAGGGGCGAGACTGCTGGGCCTTCAGATCCATCTTCCTGAATTCAAGTCTGGTTTCAGACGCTTACCAAGTGTGTGACCCTGGCAGGTCCCTTAACCCTGTTTGCATCTTTTCTCCTCTGTGAAAAGAGCTGGAGAAGGAAACGCAAACCACTCCAGTGTCTTTGCCAAGAAAACGTCAATGGGGTCACGAAGAGTTGGACAGAACTAAATAACAATTAGAGCTGAGTTTTGAAGGAAACAAGGGATCCTAAAACGTGCTGTAAGGAGGAGAGGAGTCCAGCCTTGGGCAATGGCCAAGGCAAAGCAATGGAGCCAGATGGAGTATCGTGGAGGAGGAAGAGGAAGAAGGCCAGGCTGGCTGTCAGAGGGTGGGAAGGAGAGTAAATGGGTAACAAGATGCAAAACAGGAGTTGGGGCCTGGTTGCCTCGTTTTCAAGGTTAAATGGAGTTTATGTATTTGATTCTAAAGACACTAGAGGCCCTTTGGAGTTTATATAGTAAGAGAATAATGTGGTTAGATGAATGCTTTAGAAAGATCGCTTAAGAATTTTTTGAGATGGAAAATATCCTTCACCCTTAATTTAGTGAAATTTAATTTAGCATCTGAAGACTACCCCTCCTCTGAGCCAAGGGATCTGAGGAAGATGACATCAGATGCTGACAGCTTTCCCAAGAGTCTGGACCTGGCCTTTTATCGGGACTGTGTCTTTCCTGGAGAGCCCATCTTGGGAAGAGGAGCCATTTCATGAGAAGTTTTCAGAGTAAAAAGAAAAAAACGAGAACTGTATGGGATGAGTGAAAACTTCTCAATTTGGGGTTGTTTACTTTCCCTTCCTCCCTGCTTTTCCATTGCTGCTGTCAATCACTTTTATCTTCCTTTGTCTGTTTTCCCGCCTTGGTGGGACCCTCCCCCCTCTTCTCTTGCTGTCCCATTTGGGGAAGAATTTGGTGAAGTCTGCCTCTTCACTAATGAGAGAGGAGACAGCCCGGAAGGGGGCTTGACTACATTAGATTATAAATTCTTGCACTGTCTTTTGTAATGGGCCTCTTCTCCATGATGAGTCATGGGGAAGACCACCCTGTTCTCCCGGGGAAGAGAATAAACTCCTGTTTTTATCCTAAGAGATCTCTATGTTTATTTTTGCACTAAATTAAGGATGAAGGGTATTTTTCATCCCAAACAAGAATGGATTGGAGATGAGAGTTTTGAGACAAGGAAGCCATCCAAGAATCTGTCCAAATGAAAGGTGAGAAGGACGTGCACTGGGGTAGTGGCCCTGTCAGAAGAGAAAAGGACGGATGTCAGGTAATATTCTTATGGGGACACTTAAGTATTATCCACCTTCAGGGTAGATCATTGCCCAAGGCATATGCTGATAGATTAAATCCCATTCTGTTGTGTGTAGTGGTCCAGGTGATAAACATTCCATTTGCTTTTTCCTGCATTGGTTGTAGCTAAATCAGGCTCTTTTGAATGGCCATGTGTCTCATTTTGGATGCTCACGTTCTAGGCAGGCAGCACTTCTATCTGTCTTCCACTAGCAGGCACAGTGAACAGTAGCAAACATTTGCTAAGTCCCTACTGTATGCTGGATGCTGTCACTTAAACCTGTTTGCCTCTAAAATGAAAATCTCTTTTCTCCAGGAACTTATATTCTAATGGGAGTTAAAAACAACATATCCATAGGACCAGAGCAGTTTCTTTTGACTGGAAGGTAGATCTCATGTGAAAAAAGAATGTGCCCTGAAACTGTAAAGGCAGCATGGAGCCAGATGAGGCTTCTAGTGCTGAGGGAGAAGATGACAGATACCAACTGTAGAAGCCCAAGAAATTTGTTTTTTATCCTAGAAGCAAAAGCTTTTTGAACAGGGAAGTGACATGGCAAAAACTATGCTTTAGAAATAGTGATTCCCGGGGAGCTGTGTAGAAGAGAAATTGGAGAGGGGAGAGACGGAGTGCAGAGGAGACTAATTAGGAAGCTTTTGCAATAGGTGAGGAAGGTGGTGGTCTTGTGAGTGCAGAGGAGGGAACAGGCACAAGATCTGTGGTGGAGGAAGGATATTGGTTGGAAATATACGGTGAGTGAGGATGGAATGTTGAGGATAACCCTAAGGTTGTGAACCTGAGAGAATGGAAGTAATGGGGTTGCCCTCAGTATTAACAGGGAAGTTCATAAGAGGAGAAAATTTGGGGAGAAGATGATGAGTTCTGGTTTGGATGGCACCAAGTTTGGCATGTTCACAGGCCATCCAGTTGGAAATGTCTGATAGGCAGTTGGTGACATGGACAGCAGTTGAGAAGAGAGACTGGGTGTTAACTGTCTAGAAATGATAGTTGAACCCATGGGAACTGATGAGATCACCAGGAGAGTACAGAAAGTGAGGAGGACCTTGGGGAGCACCCAGACAGGGGGCTGGACATCATGGGTGATCTAGCCAAGGAGATGGAGAGGGAGTGGTCAGACAGGGAGGAAGGGGAGGGCTATGAAAGTCCAGGTAGAAAGGTAGAGTCTGATGAAGGGCAGCTTGGCAGAGTTTTCAGTGTCAGACTAGGAACTGATTCATAAAACTGGTTTTGAGTCTAGCACCTAATGTTTGTTAGCTGTGTGGTTATAGTCCAGTCCCAACTCAAATCCCTCCTTCTACAACAGTGGTTCTCAACCTTCCTAATGCCGCGACCCTTTAATACTCTTATGTGGGTGTATCTGCATGTGGGCAGACCCACTTGGAGACGGATAGAGGAGTGGTGTCTCAGTTCCTAAGACCATCGGAAATATGTGTTTTCCGATGTGTCTTAGGCGACCCCTGTGACCCCTCTGAAAGAGTTGTTCGACCCCCAAAGTTGTTGCGACCCACAAGTTGAGAACTGCTGTTCTACAGGAAACCATCCCTCACCCCTCTTCATTCCAGTGTTCTCCTTCACTTAATTATTTCTTATTCGTCCCGTCTGTCCTTACCTGAGGGTGCTCTGTCCAGGGGATGGTACATTTCAATGGCCAAAAGCTGCCTTTTTTTCTTTGAGTTTACTGGCTAGATTTCTTGCAGAAAGACCTAGCCTTAAACCCAATTCACTCTGGAGCTCCTAGATTGGACAGTAGGTCCCTGCCCTCCTAGCACAGAGTGAATATAACTACTAAATAGTAACTGTTTCTCTTTTGGCCAAGAAGCTTGAAGGTCTTCCCCTCCCAGTTTGTTTTTTTTTCTTTTTTGATTAGAGACCACCAAACACAGAAAAGAACGATAGCATGTAGGTTGCTTCAGTCTCCATTTAAATTCTGTTCTTTCTAGATCTTTCTCTGAATGTAGACGTCTCCTTCCATCCTGAGACTTGTAGGGTTGTCTTATAAATGTGCGTTGCTGAGAAGAGGCCTGTTCCCTGAATGGGCATTACTTTCACTTTTTGAAAAGACCTTTATCTACCAGGGCCAGGTCTCCCATTGCATCCTGGTTCATCTCCAGTCTTCCTGATGAATATCTGGTCACTGGACCCAGATGGCTCTGGAGGAGAAAGTGAGGCTGAGGACCTTGCACAGCCTCTCTCACTCAGATCCAAGTCAACTGCAAGTCCTGGCATCATCTCCCTGGTGCCATGGTCCTCTTGGAGAAGGAAGGACAAACACAACACACAATAGTTTGTCCTGTATGTAGCTTGCTTTGTATAGATTTGCTTGCATGTTGTGTCCTCAACTTGGTTGCAAGCTTCTTGAGGGCAGGGGCTTTCCTCTACCTGTTTTGTATCCCCAGCACTTAACACAGTGTGGGGCTCATAGTAGGGGCTTAATAAATGTTGATTAATTGATTGCAGTAACTTAACTTACCTCATCTGTTAAATGAGGTTGTTAATAATAATAATAATGGAGAAATGCACAGGGTTATGGGGGGGAGTAGAAATGAGATAGTGTGTGTAGTAGGTTCTGCAAACTTCAACGTCTGACATAAAAGTCAGCTATCATTATAAAGAATTCTCTTTTATCTGGGTTTTGTGCAAGTCGGCCTCTGTTCAGTTTTTATTTTGGATTCAACAAACACCTATTAAACACCTACTCTACGTCCTAGGCTACACACACACACACACACACACACACACACACACACACTAAAATATATAAAAATACATAAAAAATACACCCCCCCCAAATCTTCACAAAACAATGACAACAATCCAGTACCTGCCCTAAATATATCTTGCTAGGGGAATATAATACATAGACACGAGGGAACAACAAAAAGTACAATACAACTTCATGTGGGAAAGCAGTAGTGAGCAAGAGAAGGGGATCCCCTAAGTCTTTCTGTAGAAGGGGGCACCAGAGCTGCGGGGTGAAGGAAGCTAGGAATTGTGAAGCTGGAGGTAGAGAAGGACGTGCATTTCCAGACATGGGCTACCATCTCTTCAAAAGCACTGAAATAGGAGACAGAAGGTTGGTGGCAATAGAGAGAGATGGAAGCATGGATGAGGCCAGTTGTACTGGAACGTGACAGGTGAGAATATCTTTTGGGTGCATGTATATCTCGTTTGATGTGGGTGTTCAAAGGTTGGTTGGAAAAAGTTAGTGGCTATCTATCAAGAGGATTTTGGTGATCTTAATACCTCTATGGGAGAGACGTTCTTGGAGGGAAGCCTTTGAGGCTGTGTTGTACTCTACCAGACCAAACATATCTACAACAAGTAAGGAGCACAGGAGGATCTCTGGCAGCCGAGTGCATCTGAGGACGTTATCTGGTATAAAGAACTCTCTATCGTGCATCCTCTTCTCATTCCTACCAGGGCTGGCCCTAGTGCTTGCAGAGAACATTCTCATAAAGATTATATGGAGACAAAATCAGTATACAGGTCTGCAGTTACTGCTGTGTTCATAGTTACTTTTGGGGACACCATTTATGCTTTCTTCCATTCTTTTGGAATACGCACCTCTCGCTCTGAAATTCTTCAAAGATTGATCCCCGAGGGCCTTTAAAAATATTCTCATCAGCACATTTTCTTTCACATAATGCCAGGTCCTACCCCTTTCCTTAACTCTGAATGCTGCTTTCCCTTCCTCATCTAGGAGTCCTTATGTGCTGGTACTGTTGTCATCCATGAGAAAAAAATCCCATAGAAACCCTGGTAGCCCTATGCCACTTGTTCTTTTTCCGATTTGATTTTCTTGGGATGGACTGATTTAGAGATACATCTTACTCAATATTCTGCTGGTTTATTTTCCCACATGCTGCCTTTTGTGAGATTTCCATCATCCTCCTCTATAATTTTTACAAATTTATTTGTATTCTGAGTTAATGTGGCTACCTTGTCTCTTTGCTTGGCATGGAGATCAAGAGATGAGCAGAACTCCAGATCCCAGCAGTCTGTTCAAGTCTAAGTTATTCTTCTTCTCTCCAGAGATATCTGTAATTGTTTTCACCACCTTATCAGAGACTTTTGGAACTTCTACCTTAACAGGGACACAAAGCATGTAACATCTAGAGATGTGACATTCCTCCCCAGTGTTGGGAATTTTTCAGTCCCTTACAAAATCCGCTGCACAGATCTGCCATCTTAATTTTACAACACAGGTCCTGATATAAAGTCCATAACGGCAACAAAAGGTAATCACCCCTAAGCCTCAGAGTACCATGAACAGCAAATAAACATCAGAAATACATGTAACAAAGAATGAGAATCAGAGGATTCACCCACAAATTGGGGAATGGCTGAACAAGTTATGGTGTATAAATATGTTGTAGAATTATTGAGCTGCAAGAAATAAAGAAGAGAATGGTTTTAGAGAAACTTGGTAAGACTGAGATGCAAATGGGAGTGAACAGAACCAGGAGAACGTTTATCCATAATAGCAATATGGTAAAGAAAAATAATTCTGAAAGAATTAGAAACTCTTCTCAGTATGATGACTGACCACAACTCGAGAGGCCTAATAGTGAAGCATGCCATCCACCTCCTAGAGACAGGTGAAGGAGACTACAGAATGAGACATATGGGGGAGGGGGGGCACATGTCCCAATGCAGAAATGTGTTTTATTTGGCTACACATGTTTGTAACAGGTTTTGTTTTTCTCTCATTCTCTGTGGAGGTTAGGATGAAAAGGGGGAGAAAGTGGATTTTTGCTTATTAAGAAATAATTTTTAAAAATCAATGCAATAAATAGAGTAGGAAGCAAAGCATTGCTTGATAGGCTGTTTCTGTAAATTCTGTAACATGTAAGAATATATTACAAGCACATTTCACAGTGGTTCATGGCTGTCCACAATATCAAAGCAAATAAGCTTAGCAAGAGTGAAGAGCAATTGGAGTGTGTTGAGATTTTGCCAGAATTTTACCAGAGATTAAAGGCTTAGGAGAAAATGCCCCCAGAAAGAAATGAGAAAGCAGTGAACCAAACTGAGAAGCATGTCAGGATGCACCTGTATAAATATCTGTTTTGTCTGGAAACTACTGATGAAGAGAAGAATCTTACAGTTCAAAAGAGGATAAAGACTTGTACTGGTGAGTACTGGAGATGCTTTGTGTCCCTGTTAAGGTAGAAATTCCAAAAGTCTCTGATAAGGTGGTGAAAACAAATGCAGATATCACTGAGATAGATTTTAAGCATGGCTGTCCCCCAAGAAAGCTGGTCTAAATCACCAATTTTAGAAAGTACATCTTCAGTGATATTAAGATCGTGAAGAGTAAGCCATCATGTGCTGATGAGTTCTCACCCACCCTAAGTTGTTTTGAAGGGCAAACTGGCCCATCCCTCTCTGCTCACCCCATGCTTTCAGCCCAACAGTCGTTATACCACCTGCTTCTATAATCCAACCCAGCTCACGAATGGGGAGGATGGTCGCTGTATTACCAACTGGTGCTGTGTTGTAGCTTTCATTAAGAAACTAGATGTTCATTATACCACCTCATTCATACCCATCAGATTGGCTAACATGACAGAAAAGGAAAATGATAGATGCTGCAGGGGATATGGAAAAATAGGGACACTAGTGCACTGTTGGTACAGTTGTGAATGGGTCTAACCATCCTGAAGAACAATTTGGAAGCCCAAAGGGTGGGCTATGCATACCTTTTAACTCAGCAATACTGCTGCTAGGTCCGTACCCCAACACAATCAAAGAAAGAAGGAAAGAACATATTTGTGCAAAAATATTAATAGCAGTTCTTTATGTGGTGGCGCAGGCTTGGAGATTAAGAGAATGCCCGTCATTTGGGGAATGGCTGAACAAGTTGTGGTATGTGATTGTGATGGAATACTTTTACATGCATATAACAATCATGAGGGGATGGTTTCAAAAAAAACCTGGGGAGACTTATCTAAACTGATACAAAGTGAAATGAGTAGAACCAGGAGAACATTGTACATAGCAACAGCAGTATTGTATCAGGATGAATTGAGGGTTATCTCAGAGCGAAGGGACTAACATTAAAGGGAATCAGAAAAGGCATCCTGTAGAAAGTGAGAATTTGGCTGGGACTCGAAAGAAGCCAGGAGGCAGAGCCTTCCAGGCATGGGAAGAGCTGACAAAAATTTCAGAATCAAGAGATGCAGAGTCTTGTCAGAAAAATAGCAAGGAGGCCAGGGTCACTGGATCCCAGTGTGTCTAGAATAACGTATAAGAAGACTGGAAAACTAGGGGGAGACCAGGTTATGAAGGCTTTAAAAAGGCTTCATTTTTTCCTGGAAGTAATAGAGACTTCCTGGAAGATGGACTGGAATGGGAAGAGACTTGAACAGGGAGACCAGAGATAGCATATATTTAAATTGGTAAAATCCAACTGGACAGATTAGTCTTCTCTTTATTTTCTGCTGCCAAAGGAATTTGGTCACAGGCACTGTGCAGATTCAACAGAGAAAACCATTGGTTACCGAAAGGAAAATCTAGGTCGTCTTGAGCTCTCAGCATGATGGATTGGGGTTACTTGAATGTATCCCAAATATGGATAGTTTTTGTCACTTAGTCCTCAAAGAAAATCCCTCTTGTATTTGGACTTTGTGCAGGTCAGCCTCCATTGTACTGGATTCAACAAACATTTCTTTAAAAATACCTACTATATCTCCTTGGCACTGAATATACAAAAACAAACAAATAAAAACAACATGAAGCTCTACAGATATTGTCTTCAGATTGCTCTTATAAAATGACTGGAACATGATGGCTACTGGGCTGCACCGTCTGGTTCAGCTGTGCGACTCTGGGGAGCCATTCTCTATAAACAAATCCCTTCTGCCCTTCTGTGTACTGCTTGGTGGTATACCAGTGTCCCATCCTTTGGTCCAGTACATTTCCAAAGAGACTGTTGCTGTCCACGGTACTCCTCTTGGAGGCTTTCTTCAGTTTTAATCTCTGCATCTCCATAGATGCTGAGATTTTGCATTGTGTCTTGACCCCGTATTTTGTTACTTGGTCTTGAATCATTTCCAGTGGGTATCTTTCTGGGTGTCCTGGGCCCATTTTCCATGCTCTTTACTGTATCCATTGAGGGAGGTCTGCATAAAGTCTGGGCTATCCACCTATGCTCTTATGAATTCGTTGTATTTTAGGCCCACGTATATTCATTCCAATGTAACCCATCTTTGTATCAGGCTTTACTGTCCCTAGTTTTTCTAATCTTTATAATATGTCCACATGGAGAAGAAAGTCAGATGATTTTTCATTTCTTTGTTAAAATGTAAATTCAACTAATGTTGAATATGCTCCCTGCCCCACCCCCAGTATTGTTCAAATTTTGTAGACAAGTTTTCCATCAGGGTTTCTGGCCATCTGGCCCCCCAAAAGTCCCAGAACTTCCCTGCAGAGGCTTTTCATTAGCCATTCACTTCATCATGTCAGAGATTGTTCACATAGTGTTAATGACACTTGTGTAATTCAGGTTTCCCAAGCTTGTTCCCAAGGGGGACATGGGTCTTCCAAGAAACTTTCTAATTTGGACTAGTGGCATTCCTCTGCCATGAAATATCTATTTCTATGCTGGCAAAGCTTTTCTGGCTGAGTCTGTGGACATCTTTCTCACATTCGGGTGAGGGTTTGTTAACAAGTAAAATTTCACAGAGGCTTGTTTTCTGGGCAAGATAACAGTTTACTAACAGTGATGCAGATAGCTATTAATAAACTCAGTCACTCTGGACACCTCACCAAAGCCAGGGACCTTAAAGGGATGGGGAAAACCCACTTTATTGAGACACAGGAAAGGAGGTGTTCTGGGTGGTTGGGGAATATCACAATTGGTTGCAGCTGGGGAAAGGTGGGTTGGCTTTTAGATTTGGAAGATCATGCCCCTCTCTGACAATTAAGGGATGTTAATTACTTTATGGTGGTTCATCCCTATCCTGTAGTCTTTGCTAGGGGCAGACTTGCTGCTGTCTCCTTGGAAGAGAAAAAAAAAAACCCTCCCTTAGCTACTCCAAAACAGGAAAAGACAGACCATTTCTTTTGGGGATGGTAATTTTTGTGAGACTAAAATGGATATGCGTTAAATATCCTAGGGGATACTATCATGAGAGGAGAGATAATAACCTTTCTCCTAAACTAAACTCACTTTGAACTAGCTCAACTGAAGCCAGGTGGATGCAGACCCAATTACAAAATTAATAAAAACAGCATAAAATCATGTGTGAGATGAAAGAGTTCAGAGTCTGAATCTAAGGTCAGAAAAGGTCTTTATTCTTTCTCATGAGAAAGAACTCTCCCCCTGCCACCCAACATGGCATCTGCAGGGAGAGAGTGACAGATAGAAGACAGTCCATGGTTATATAATCTTCCAATGCAGAAACCTAACCCCCCCCAACTGGCCTTCACTCTTATTGGTAGGGGCGCTGTCCCACAACCTAAGTGTGGGAATTTCTCTGAGACAAAGGACCTGGAAACATGTGGGTGTCCAATGAAAGCAGTCTTAACCTTATTTGGCATATCTTCTGCTGAGTTGGCTTTGGGGGAGGGTCTGCATTGCTCTAAGCCCCAGATTGCTTGAAAGTCAGGTGACCTAACCCTAGGCCTAGTGAATACTGAAGCCATTCTAGATTTGATTTTTCAGAATGGGGAAACTTCACTATAAATTATCCCTCAGAAAACCCTACTTTTTTTTATACCTTTTGAAGTTTCCCCAATTTTCTTAATTCTAATTACCCTAGCAGCCCTCGTCGCATTGACAACATACAAGGGGGCAATCCCCTTTATGAGTACAGATACAGAGATTCAAAAGAAAACAATAACAATTGTCTTTTCAAAGTCCAAAAGTCTCTTTTCACACTGCTGTCTGGATGTGAGGAAGTCTTCTGGTCACGTAGGGCCATCCGTCTTCAGCCCTGCTTCCCTGCTTCTCTTCCTTCTGCCTTCTTTCATTCATTTACCTACAAAAGGAACCTTGGAACAATGTAAATGACAACTCCAGAACCCTTATCATTCTTACAAAATTAAAATTGGAGTCTTAGTCAATTGTCATGATCAAATATTAGAACCAGTTTCTTATATTTTGCATTAATCCATTATTAAATCCTCCACCAGGAGGATGGGATTTCACTAAGGGATTTACATTAAGCTCACAATTAAAACAATTAAAAATGTTTCCAAGTAGTCCAGAAATTATCCTCTTTTTTAACACTAATTATAACAAAGTTGAGACAAATGTGATACTAACTGAATAACGGAATAATATTCCCACAAACCTTGACCTACTTGTCATATTATTACAAAGAACTAAAGGACCCTGACTCATACAGGAATACCTATACTAAACCCTAAGCCTAGCAGCTTTATCTTATAGTAACTTAAGATGTTCCAGAATCAAATAGATTTGTTGTTGTCTTATTTCAAAACTTTTGATTATTGAAACTTGCCACCCAGAACAGGGACAAAATTATAATGAGGGAACCATATTTCCCAAACTTCAGAATGCCAATTCCAGGCACAATGTAACCAAGCTTAAAGTCTGCCAGGTGCTTGTGAGTAGACCCCAGTCAGAAGAATCTTACCTCAGTTCATGTTGAACAGTTGTTCCTCTGACCTTCATACCTGTATCTTACAGGATCTGGCACCAGTGGCTTGGGTAGCTTGGGCAGCCTCCTTTACCAGCTCCTAGCTGGAGTTGAACTCAAAGAAACAGTCAGTTAACAGTCCCATCAAATCTTAAATAACAAGTGCCAACAATCAGCTTAAGATGCGATTATAATCTCACATTGGTTAAGGAACATCTTTGAAGTGAGCCTCAAATAACCTACATTCATTCCTATATTTATTCTTGTTCATAAAGAAAATCAAATCTCCCATTGGGGTTATAAATTATTGCTCATTAGAGCATATACTTCATAGAACACATACTGCATCTACTTCCAAACTTCTCTACCTTCTTATAATTATGCTTAATCTGAGCTCATACTAAAATTTCTCTTCTCTCAACTAAAGATGTCTCTGGTTTAATCTCAACAACTAATTGTATTAATACCCAATTGCCCTTTCATCACTTTGAAATACACTGGGACCCCATTTCACTCATATACACAGATATACCTTCTCTACAGCAACTTTATAATCCCAACCTCAGTCCATGGGATAATGATTCAAAGTTGCACTTGTACGCTTATTTCCTCTCCTTCTCAAATTCGATAGACCTATTAATTACAAAATCAAGTTGCAGATCTTTCTGTCTTCCTAGACACTTTCTCAAACTCTTTCTCAACTTACTTAAGACCCTTTAAAACCAGTACCACCATCCAGAGACAGTAGGGCTTGTATAAACCCACATTTGTCCCCAAACCTTCTTATCTGCCTTCCATATCCCCAATCAAACCTTTATTTATCCTTCCAAAATCTCTCACAGCCATCATTCAGATTATTCTGCACTCCTTTACATTTTTACCAATAAAACAAGATAGCTCATAAGTTATTATCCTTTTACTAATATAAGTGTTCTGCCTAGACGAAGCAAAGAGGTTAATGGCTAAACCTCACAAACTGATAGATCTGACATACAGAATTATCTGATCTTGTTATTCCCTCAGAAGTTTCCACTCTGAGTCTAGTGCTTTAGGAGGATCAGATGCTATTGAGGATCCAACTCTATCCATGTAAATATAAGTAACAACACGTTGCAGATAGAAGTTTCCTATCCTTGAGTTCAATAGTTATACAAATGAATTTACTTATAGGAGAGACTGACTCCTACTCCAGTTAGCATAAAAGACTTGGGAGGATCCATAAGTAATTAATCCCAAAACAGTGCATATCAATAAGTTGCTTATAATAAAACACGTTTGCACCACAGAAAACAGGTATTATTTCCACAATAGTAACAAACTTTGAATGAATTTGACTTTTCCATTAATACAAAAGTATTCCATAATTTACCTCCCTTTAAGAAATTTGCACTGAAACTCTTTTCCTCACATAGAATACATTTCTGATCTAGTTTCAGTAATTAATAGAATAACAGCTAGGTTCCTCAATCAGTTGTACCAATACTCAATTATTCTAACGTCATTTTGAAACATTTTAAAGACCCTATTCCATACAGACAAATACCTACTGACAGGCAGATGACTAGGTCAAATACTCATTTACCAAGTTCTTTAATATATAAAAGGAATATGATCTGAGGCTGAATAGCCCAGATCCTAAACACACACTTTATTATAGTAGCTCAGATGTATCCCAGCCTTAGTTTATGTGATAATGATTCAACATTGTATTTGCACCTTTGCTCCACAAACTTCTTTTCCTTGGTCTAATTATTCCAATATTATTCAGAAAAAAATGTTCTCCCAAGTTTGTTTATTCTTACTTAATTTTACTCAGTCTGGAAGAGTGAGCTACTTCAGGAATCTAAACTTTTTACTTATACATTCAATTATAAATGTTAACTTTTGCTTATACCATACAATAACCACAAAGTGAGATTAAAACAGCAAGGTGTCTTCTGCAAAACATAAAACAAGACACAGTATATCACAAAGGTTTGCCAGAACTCATGTGCATAATTAATTCCTGTTCTATATTCTGAATCAGTACCAAAATCCAATTAGTAGAAATCAATTATACCATCTTTAAAAGGCCAGTTTCAAAACTGACAAATCAGTGGGGCTTCTTCAGAGTCTGAAGAAGTAACTGCTGTCCCTCACCCCCTCCTTCCTGGTGGAGAGTGGAGAAATTTCCTTACTTAATCTGATAAGGACTCTTTAGGCAATGAGCCTGAAACTAAAAAAATTCACAGTAAGTTTGAATATTACAAAATAACCAGTAATCTTACAAAGTCTTTGTATAATTACTAACTTTCCCTTTACAAATTTTAAATTTCTTATTGCCCCTTTCCTGGGATTGATGAGGTTTCTAGGGGCCACCTAACCCCTCCTTCCTCCCATACACATTAACAGCCAACAGTCTTGGTCTTAAAAGTACTAAAGTGCAGGTTTCCTGACCTCAGCTTTCTTATCTTGTGTCCCGCATCTTATAACAAAAGATCTTGTAAAACATTTCTTAGTAAGAATATTTCCCCTTTTTCAAAAACAATTTAAGACAATTTCTAAATTTTCTGATCATAAAAATCTTTCCCACATAATTGACAAAACTTAGGAGCTTTCACTGGTCTTTTCTTCACATACTTACCAATAATTACTTCTCACAAATATATTTCTTAACTGAAACTTCCTTTTAAATATAGAAAAACTTGAAGGTTTATGATTTTTTAAGTTACAATACCTCAAAATATCATAACACAACTGTTTACCAGTAACACAATTATTATGTTCTTACATTTAAACTTTTGAATTCA
>CM053581.1:13888265-13922274 GCA_028627135.1 Pseudochirops cupreus | reverse complement strand
ATTAAAAAAATCACTGCATATACAGTATACATATACATGCATGTACAGTAGCTTTTCTGTTTGCCAGTTTTCTAGATGGTAATTGGCAGTTTCCTCAATGTACCTCAGGACAGAACTAATCTGAATATTTCTTAAAGGGGAAAGTATCATACTTGTTCATATCTTTATCGTATCTATTGTTTATTTTTAAGCACAGTTCCACTGAAGTACAAGAATTTTTGTTTGTCTTTGCCCACATGGACAACTCAAGAAACCAAAAACTCATTGAGGTGAGCCAGTGTCGTGGCATGAATGTTTGGACAAAATAGACCTAGCCCCGTAGCTCTGGGAGAGACTGAGAGAAAGAAGCCTTGATTTGCCACTTACACTTAAAGGACCTCAGGAAAGTTGTTTAACTTTATGTTTTTGCTTTCTTGTATAAAATTAGGGGTTTCAGTCTCACCTTTATTTTGAGCTCTGAATCTGAGTTTCTCTGATCTCTCATTTCCTAGGTGAGGAAACTGGGGCCTAGGGGACAGAATGATATCAAGTGTAGACTTAGAAGGCTGTTCAGAGACCACAGGCTTGAAAAACTGAACAGGTGGTTGGTTGGTTGTTTTCCCAAAGCTTGGTCTTTCCCCCTTCTTGTAACTGGACACCTCAGATTTCACATTTACGACTTTCTAGGAAATGTCAGAAATCAGGAAATCATGAATTGTGCCAGTAGATTCCCAGAAACTCTTTCTAGTCAAGTGACAGTCCTTCCCCAAGGTCTTGCTTTGTCTGACCCAGCCTCAGAGATTAGGAGAGCCCTCCCTGTTTTCTGCGTTTTCCCAGTTTGTTCTTGCACAGTATGGTGTACTTTGGTGGGGGTACTGGGAAAGAGATGACGCACAGTCCCTGCCTGCTAGGAGCTCAGTGACTAAGAGGAATTAAAAGTGCTATGAAATCACATTAGGTGGAAAGCTGAGGCGGTCATGGAAGTTCTAGAGCAGTTCTCAACCTTGGGTTATGTTCAGTGTGTAGTAATGAAAATACATCCTGCATATCAGATATTTACATTACGATTCATAACAGTAGCAAAATTACAGTTATGAAGTAGGAATGAAAATAATTTTATGGTTGGGGGTCAGCACAACATGAGAAACTGTATTAAAGGGTTGCGGCATGAGGAAGGTTGAGAACCACTGTTCTAGAAGAAACCATGGAGGGCTGAAGGACTCTGTTGTGGATTCATAGAAATAGTATTGAACTTAGAGGCCATATAACCCAGGCCATACAATCACACCTGACTGCCATTTACCTCCCATATGTGATCCTGAGAACTTTGTTGTCCTTATTTGTATAATGGGAATCAAAATATTTGCCTCTTTTTTTGTTTTAAACACCTCACAAGGTTATTAACAAGTGCTAGAATATTTAAAAATCTGTTGCTGGAGATCTCCCTTCCCCAGGGGTGTGTGTGGGAAGTAGTGCCTAGAAGCTTCTGAGGTTTGCCTGGTGATGATGGGCTTACCTGTTTCCCAGACAGACAGTTCTTAATGGTTGTGGTACCTTACCCTGGGCAGTGGTTCCACCTTGATCTGCTATTTCTCAATTACATGTAAACCAATTTTTAATGCTCATTTTTTAAAAATTTGAGTTCTAAATTCTTTCTGTTTCTCTCCCTTCCCTGGAGAAGGCAAGCAATTTGATATAACTTATATATGTCCAGTCATGCAAAACATTACCATATTAACCATGTTGCCATTAAAAAAAAAAAAGACTAAAACCTCAAGAATAATAAAGTTTGAAAAGTAGGTTTCAGTCTGCATTCAGACACCATTACTTTCTTTGGAGGTGGATAGGATTTTTCATCATAAGACCTTTGTATTGCTGAGAATAGCCAAGTCATTCACAATTGATCATCATACAGTATTGTTGTTACTGTGTACAATGTTCTCCTGGTTCTGCTCACTTCACTTTGCATCCATTCGTGTAAGTTTTTCTGAAATTATTCTGCTCTTCATTTCTTATACACAATAGTACTCCATCACAGTCATGTCCCACAGATTGTTCAGCTATCCCCCAATTGATGAGCATCCCTTCAGTTTCCAGTTGATAGCATGAAAAGAGCTGCTGTAAATACTCGTCCATATAGGTCCTTTTCCTTTTTTTTGGTTTCTTTGTGGTACAGTCCTAGTAGTGGTATTGCTGTGACCTGGGTTTTCTTATGGGAGAATTGCATCTGTCTAGGACCTTCGTCCCTTGGTATGGAGGGAATAGGATTGAGAAAAGATACACATACCTTACTGCCCTAATGATGGTGGCAGGTGGAATAACTTCCATTAAAACTAGTCCTGACTGAGTCTGGAGACCTGTGTGTAGGGCGACTGAACTGAAGAGTTCCCTGGCTTCAGAAACCTCCTGGGATGACCAGATATTTTTCTTTAGCAAAGTCCCTCCCCATCTTCCTATTGGCCCCACCCCCTGCAGCGCTATCGCTTCCCAGGCCTTTCAGAGGATGGGTTAGGCTGGAGCAGAAGCTGAGTTTGTGTATGAAAACAGCCTTAGAAGAACCCAGGAAAAGGGGAGAACCTATGGGACAGGAGAAGTGAGACAAGATCACAAGGTATGTTCTGTATAGAAAGAGGGGAGAGAGAGGAAAGAGAGAAAGAAGCCAGTTTGTTGGAGATCCAGAGTTTGGCGTGTTTCTGGGCTATTTGGGAGACTTCTTAGAGTAGAGAGCCCCTGTCTGAGCCAGAAGACCGTTAGGCCCAGTGCTCCTTGACCTCTTCGGCTGCATTTCCATTTCTCCAAAAACTGGGTGGACTTGGCTCAAGGTTAGACTTGATCTCACAGTTCTCTTTTATCTCAGAAACGACTATATCCCCACGCTCAACAAGTTGAGGCTTTTTGAGTTTAAGTAGCTATTGAGAATTTTTTGTTCTAAATTGATTTTGTAAAAGTCTGATGATAGTGGCAAACATTTGAGAAATGTTGTTGGTTATATATGTCGTGCATGTATGGAGTTAACAGCTGAAGCCCACTAGGAATTACAAAGTGACTAGGATATTTAAAAGTTGATATTATAAACCAGAAAGACAAGAAGGTACCCGATCTGATTTCTCTTTATTTAAATAGTGAAGATAATTTCTCAAAATAAAAGTGTTTTTAGTTCCAATTTCCTCTAAACTGAGTGATTGATTCTATGAATTACTGTCATAATCAATATGTCGAGTTTTTCCCTGCTCTTTTTCTTGAGTGTTTTTGTGTCTGTTTTGGGTTAGCCAGGATTGTTATCAGGATTCAGCATATTCACATCTGTGTGCTATGCATGGCACATTTCTGTTTTACTGTGGTTCTAGCTGAAGTTATCTGGCTCGCTCCACAGGTTCTTGGGTGGAGCTCCAGATGAACGGCAACGGCACTGATGGGAACGGAAATGGGAAAAACGGGGGTCTGGAACATGTGCCCTCCTCATCCTCCATTCACAACGGAGACATGGAGAAGATCCTCCTGGATGCCCAGCACGAGTCCGGCCAGAGCAGCTCCAGAGGCAGCTCTCACTGTGACAGGTAAAAGAGCTGTTTAACTGCTTCTGGCCAAGGCTGAAGTTGAGCTTATGCAAAGACCAGGCTTCAGTTCAGATGCAGAGTGTGGCCGGGGGTGTCTCCTGAGCCCCTGTGGGTGCAGATGCACACCCGAGAGCTACCTTTTTCTGGTCCTTAGGGGACCACTGACTAGCAGGTCATTGCACCCATCTGCTTATTGGACTAGGTAGCTAACTGCCTGGTCCTTTCTGGCTTAGGATTTTTTTTTTTTAAGCGTGGGGAGGATGTTGGCTGGTTGGGTTGTTTGTGTTTTTAGTCTTGGCTGATAAAAAGTTCGTTGAAATTCTTGCTTGGCCCAGGCCAGAGAGTTGTTTGGGGTCTACCAGGATGGTTCACTAAAGGAGGCAGGAGATAGTTTTGTTCTAAGCATCCCCTTGTGTAGATGTGTCCTTGGGTCTTAATTGAAGAACTTTCTGACTGGACCTAGGAGGAGTCAGTGCTAGGTTTTGGTTTGTTTTTCTTAAAACAAACTCATAAACCGTGAGTGACCTCCTCTTGCCTCTGCCTTGGGCAGTTCCTTGTTTATCCAAATTGGCTTTAACGTCCATCAGCTGTGGCTCCCAGAATGAAGTTTTATGATAAGGAACTATCTCAAATACTTCTTAAGGAGCTTCTCTGCTCAGGTACTGGACAACAGACCTTTGCTGCACATTGAGCTGTGTGACTCCTGGGTGGCTCCGGATCCCGAGGAGCAGAGTATATAATGTCATTTTTCACAAGCTGCTCTCAGTGAGTAAAGGAAGAAGTTTAAAAGACTCCTTTACTTTCCAGTTAGAGAGTTTTCTTCTGTAGAGCCCTCTGGTTTACTCTCTAGGTTCTGGATGTGGCCACCTATGAGTTAGCTCTGGGAGGTGCCACTATGTACCTCCTGCCCCTCCCATTTGAAATAAGCACTGAGGATGGCCCCATGCCCTTTTTGGAGGTTCCCTGATTATCTGGGCACTCAGATTTCCCAACCATGTAGTCATCCTTGACCAGTAATTCCCCCACGCCCCACTACATCCCACATCTAGTGATTTCCATGGTCTTGTCAATTTTCCCTCTGTGGCATCTTGCATCTCTTCCCTTCTGTTTCCATAGCCAGTCCCCTTCTCTCATCTGCTCTGTAGTGGTAGTTGCTTTGCTGCTAGCCTGTCCAATTCATCTACCATGTAGCTGCCATGAGAACTTTCTGAAAACCTTATAGCCTGCACTACCGTCCTATTCAAGAAGCTTCAGCAGCTCCCAGTTACTCTGAACTGCTTCCCAGTCTGCCTCCAGGCTGTCTCAGCAGATGTTGGATACTTGGCTTTTCAGCCATCCTGGTCCACTGCTGTTTCCTGAATTTGGTTTTCCATCTCCTGACTTAGGCTTTTGTGTACCATATCCTCCCCCCACCTCTTAAAAATCCTTCCCTGACGCTAGAGAGCAGTTTTCTTCCCCCCTCCGAGTAGCGGGCTTTTGCTAGCCATGTGACTGGCAGCCGGCCAAGGGAGCATCCCTTTCTGCAGGGCAGGGATCTTTGGGCTCCTTCAGCCTTTGTTTTCCAGGCACCCCACGTAGTCCCTTTCCCTAGTCAGGGATGTAATAAATAGGGGATGATTGAATAGATTGTGAAATAGAGGTTGGTCACTTCTACAGCTCTGAGCTGAAACTTTGATCCACCTTGACCTCAGCATTTTTAAAAGAGCTCACAAATTACTGAAACTTTTTTTTTTGGATCACCTTATCACCCAGCAAGCCAAATCTGATTTTCTTCCTGCTACCAGAAAGAATTGGCCTATAGTGGTTGATCAGCTTTTCTGTGACAATGATATTTTAAATCTTCACTGATAAGAAACCGTCATACTCATTTTCATTTGGAATCAGCCTAGTAATGGGTTCCTGACCCACCTTTGCTTTCTTTTCCGTCTGATACCGCGCAGTTGTAAAATGGACAGAGTGCTGTTCCTGGCATAGGGAAGAGCTGAGTCAAATGCAACCTCAGACACTTGGTAGCTGGGGAACCTTGGGCAAGTCCCTTAAGCTGTTTGCCTCAGCTTCCTCATCTTAAAATGGGGCTGATAGCGTCTACCTCCTTAGCTGTTATTCTGATTATTGTTACTGCTAATTTCACTACTCGGGGAATCACAGTCCTTGACTATGAATAGCCTCCTGGCATTGCTTCTTCTGTAGTGTCAGTGGGAGACATGGTGAGGAACAGAGGCCAGGGCTGGTGGTTCACTAGTACTCTTCTTACCTCTTTGATCCTCCGTGGGGCAGTGAAAGGCCTCTGAAAGCTGTGTCACAACACCTCCAAACCTTGGGAGGTGTGTGGCCACAGCAAGTCCCTGATCCTGCTTAGTCTCAGTGGCTTCTTCTCTAAAAAGGCAGTACTAATAATACTTAGTGTTCTTTTTTTAGGGTTTATCTTGAGGATACAATCAGGTAGCATATGTAAAGCACTTTGCAGCCCCTTTCAGCACTATGTCGGTGTCTGCTAGTGTTCTTATAACCTGACCTTTGACTGTGGGATGAGGTGCTCAACTGGGAGCCAGTCAACTTTCTGAAGTAGATTACCAGCAGTTTGTAAGTTAGAAGCGCATTGACACTCTTAAATGGGTAGTTGGGAGGTATATTACATACTTTGGAAGATCTTGTATTTTCATAGAAATAGACAGAACAACAACAGAAAAGAAAGAGAACAGAAGCTCTGGCGTGCTAGCTGGAAAGGATTCTAGGGCATTCTTGGTGAGGAAGTGTGTGCCTTGTGCCAGGGCCAGCCCAGTGAGGCTCTGGAGGCTCTGAGCCTGCTCGGCTTAGGGGTGCTGAGTCCTCAGGCCGTCAGCTTTGCATCTTTTGTTTTAGAATGGGGAATACTTGATGGAAGAATCAGCAATTCCTGGGTTGGAGTTAACCTCTTTGAGGTTTCTTTCTGAAAAAGAGATAACAGTCCTAGTGTTTACCTGCTTCCACAGAGTACTTTGCAAAACTTGAAAGTGCTATGTAAATAGTCACTTGTTATTATTTAAGTCATTGTGGGGTTGAGATTAGCATCAGTAGAAGGAACATCTATCTTAAGGCAAAGAATTTTTGACACAGTTGTGTTCATCTAGAGACAATTCCAGATCTTAGGATCGGGTACTTTCTTCAGGAACTGGGAGTTGAATGACACGGCCTTCCCTGGAGAGAGGCACCGACAGCTCGCCACTCATTCCTGCTAAGGCAGCCAGCACTTGCCGAGAGCGCGGCCCCGGAAACAGCTGTCGCTGCGCGGAGGGCTGGGCACGGACGGAGCTTGCCATCTGTTGTCCCCAGGAGCTTGGGCACCTTCGGCCTCTGCGCCCTGTCGGCTCGGAGCGGGGTTTCAGTGGGATGCCACGTACTTTGTTTAAAAGACAAAAAATGTAGTACAGTATGAGAGCCACGCTGTTTTTTGAAAGGAAACTGCCTTTATTGGGGGAAATCCAGAAAGGCCTTGGTGCTTTAGGTGAAATTTTATTTCCTCTAAGTTATTTGTATTAAAAAATGGTTCTCCCCAACTAATTATTTTTATCCCCTTTAGCTTCCTGACAACATTGTGAGATTTGGAGGGGGCGGGTGTGGATTGGGGCGGTGTTCCTCAGTTCCCTGTTGAAGTCTCCTTTGGCAACAACATAGGCTGTAGTTTTGGCTCATTCACTTTCTCTTCAGCAGAATGAAATCTAATGGTTCACCCTTTTTCCCCTCAGCCCTTCCCCACAAGAAGATGGTCAGATAATGTTTGATGTGGACATGCACACCAGCAGGGACCATAGCTCTCAGGTACCTTTTCTCATTCAAAGTGAGATATCTAGCAAAATGAAAACTCCTTTTTCATAAAATAAATACATTTTGCTTAACAGATAAGAGTAAAATTTTGGTTGAAATAAACGAGTCATTTGGTTTCTGATTTTTGAGCTTGGTGAGGTTGGGAATGTTCATTTGTACCTATGTATAAAGATTGAAAATTCTCATACCTACTATTTCCCACAATGACATTCCTAGGAGAGAAGCACAGATTATTTTCCTAGTCTCGTGAGAGGCAGAAAGGTAGAATGGCCCAGTGAATAGAGAGCTGGCCACAGATTTGGGAAGGCCTGGGTTTTAAAGTAAGGTGAGCTCCAGCTCCTCCTAGGTGCTCTCTTCTTTTTCTGCCATTTCCTGAAAAGTAAAACGTGCCAGGCTCTCACCCCAGATCTCCCCACACCAGGTTCCCTGGAGCATGTCAGGATTGAGGCCTAGTGCAGGATGACAGGAAGAGAGTCCTTTCTCGGAGTACCCACAGTCTGTGCTCTGAGACACTGGGAATTACAGTAGGATGGAGCCTTTGCTCAGCAACAACATTGAGGCTAAATGAATTCTGTTTTGGTTTTTAATGAGGAAAGAAGATTTCTCTCAATTGTGTTTTGAAGCAGACAGTTTGGAAACAATCTATCAGTCCTAATTGACAAGTGGAACATAGACAAATTACTAGGTCACTGTCGCCTATCCCCAGTCTCTTTAATGAATGCCATAAAGGGGAGGTCCACAAGGGACCCTGCTTCCACACTGGCCAGGCAGGCTGAGGATTGTTGACCTTGCACCAAACATAAGCCACCTTGTTGCTCCAAGGAACGATCGTGTTTGACCAATCTTCTGGAATTCTGTGAGTGTGGGGGGAGTGAGCATAATTTATGTCAGTGTCTCAGTCTTTGGACAAGTTGCTAAACTGGGCCAACGAAAAATAAAATGTAGTCCCATCATTAGCAGTAGGGTGAGAAGAGATACTTGTTTTCTAAAGGGCACAGAATTAGCTTAGAAACTGAGCAGTTGAGAGAGATGAACAGATCTTTCTCTGGAAAGAGCCCCAGGTCTGGAAGCTGAATTCTGGATTTGACTCCCAGCCTGATGAGTATTCCTACTATGTGACCTTGGACAAGTCCCTGATTTTCACTGGGCTTCAGTCCCTCATCTAGAAAATGAGGAGGCTCCTGTTAGATCTCACTCAAGGACCCTTAAATCTTAGGATGATTCTTCTGTCCCAGGTCTCCCTGTTGGAGCTAGAGGGGACATTCAGTGAAATGCTTCTCCAGTGTCTTATTAAAGCCACAGGAAGAGCTTGGAGGGCTCTTTCTATCCAAAGAAGGTCCAGGAAAGGGGCTGTTTGTGGCAGTGTTAGATAATAAAGGGGAAGGAGGAAAAGAGTTCAGACTCTTATCGCCTCTTAGCTGTCAGTTTTGATCTAAGCATCTAGGGGCTAGTATCTATTCATCCCTAAAGCTGTGTGCTGCTGGAGCTAAGAAGACCCCCGAGATGTTAGTGCCCCTTCTTTTTGACACGATGGCTTGTGACCCCACACCTACAGGAGCCTGGGGGACATGTGTGTGCACATAGAAACACTGGAATGGGGGTCTTCCGTTGGAAGATATTCAGCATTGATTTATATAAGCTTGTGAAAGTTTAACGTGGAACATCAGAGCTTTGGGGCACTTCTTAAATCCCAGTTGGTAAGTTCAGGAAAAATAAAAAGTGAGCTTGTTACTTCTCCAAGAAGTGATGCAGACTACAGCACCCAAGGTGGCTGGAGGTTTCAGGTGAATTTGTGGTTTAAGTCCATATACCAGTGATTAAGGGAACTTTATGCACATGTGTTTTCCCATTTTTAAGTGGAGACAAGCAAGGATGGCTGTGTCCTTTCGAGGAAGGGCAGGAGGCCTGGGCTGGGCATACCCTCAGGGCTGAGCCATTTTGTGTTCTTTAACCTTATTTCAAGAGTCCTGAAAGAGAGCAGTGGAAGACAGACTTCAGCTTTTGTGGATTTGGGGCCTTTGCTTCTTCCCCACCTCCGTGACCTTCTGAAGTCTTTCTCAGAATGTGTTTCAGTGGGTAGAATACATAGGATTACAAAGAGAACCAAGTATATTGAAATACTATTACCAAAATATTTTTTAAAAATATTATGGATCCCAGGTTAAGTGCTCTTGTTTAAAAGGAAACTTAATTTTTACATGTAGAATAAAACCATTTGGTTGCAGGATTCCAATTTGAAGATATTTCCTTATTAGTGGACATTTTAAACAACTTTTGAAAACACTTTTGCAAAGAGATAAAAGAGCAAAGCAGTGAACTGAATAGTATTAATGCAGTTATGTGTTGAAATCAGGCAGTTAGCCTTTTAATTATAAATTCCTTACTTGCTCTTGTTACCAGCAATCCTATGGATAAGGCTGCTCTGCTTTGGACCCGGGCTAAAGTGAAGACATGAGACCAGGTGTCAGAAATTCTTTTCAGCTCTAAAATCTGTTTTGGGTGTGCCAGCTTCCTCATTCTACTGACCACTAAGAACCTTACTTGGAACCTGATTCAAATCAGTTGTCTCTTAAAAACCTCAACAAAAAGATGGGCTCCCTTTGGATGCCTGGCAGCAGATTGCATGGCAGCCTCTCCAGAGCCTGCTTTGGGCTTGATTGTGATTTTTAAAAACATAATTTCTCTACAGCCATGCTTAATAAGCTAGATTGAATAAAGTCAGAAGGAAAATGAACTATTTCACATCACTTTTGGTTGAGCCACATTGGTTTTTAGGGTAGTTTCAAATAGCTCTTCAGACCACTTTGAGCAGTGACAGTTTAAAAATAGCACCTTGTAACTTTTACTGCTGATTTTTGCTTTCCTGTGCTGTTTATCTTGGCTAGCATTACATTCTTTAACTACTTTATTGAGGTCAATGAAACCGACTTGAATTCTTAGGAAGACGTTAAATATTTATCAGGCCTTGACTTGTGTAACACTTGTAGAACAGCAGTCAGTATTCATCAGCATCTGTGCAGTTGAGTCTCTTGGATGGTCCTCATGGTAACACACTAAAATAACCTGGGGCCTTCCTGCTTTCTGGCCCTGGAGGTAGCCACCCTTAATATTCAAGGTGGCTTGACTTGATTTTTCTTGTATTAAAATATGAAAATTCTCCTTCCCAGTCTGAAGAAGAAGCTACAGAAGGAGAAAAAGAAGTGGAGGCTTTGCAGAAAAGTGTGGACTGGGTATCGGACTGGTCCAGCCGGCCTGAGAACATCCCCCCCAAGTGAGTGAGCCGGCGCGGATCGCTGCCCTCCGTTCTCTGTCCTCGGACCCGACCATTTCCTGGGGCTCCTCTCCTCCTCTCCTCAGGGCTTTCTCCGCACTGATTTCCTGACCCATTTCTCCCTCTCTGTCTCTCACTAGGGAATTCCACTTCCGGCACCCTAAACGGTCCGTTTCTTTAAGTATGAGGAAAAGTGGAGCCATGAAGAAAGGGGGCATTTTCTCTGCAGAATTTCTTAAAGTGTTCATTCCATCGCTGTTCATCTCTCATGTTTTGGCTTTGGGACTAGGGTAAGTATGTAGGAATGTTTGGTGTTTACATTATTCAGTTTATCCCTTTCATTTAATCCCGTAATCCAGTGCTCAGCACAGTGCCTGCACATAGTAGGCCCATAGTAATCAATGTTTATTGATTGTAATGCAGAGAAAGTGTTTGCAAAAAGCTTCTGGTGTCTTGTGTTTTATAGCAGAGAATTCCCAGGGAGTTATTAGAGGGCTTAGTTTAGGGGTGGGGACCTGTGGGCCTCAAGGCCACATGTAGCCTTCCAGGTCCTTGGATACAGCCTTTTGACCCAGTCCAGGTTTTATAGAATAAATCCTTTTATTAAGGGATCGGTTCTGTGAAGTTTGGATTCAGTCAGAGGGCTGTACTTGAGGCCCAGAAGACCACATGTGGCCTTGATACTGCAGGTGCCCACCCCTGGCTTAGTTTTGTAGTACGCGTCAGCCGCCAGGTGAAACGCTGTCAACAACTTAGACTGAATGCTGGTCTTTATCTTAGATTATTTTCAAATTCAATGTCAACAAAATTTAAGAAACCTAATATCAAGATGGCTTGAAAATTGAGGTGCTTGTATAGATCTCGACTTCCAGAAATGGCAGAACACACACTTGTCTTTGAGAATGCCTGGTCTGGAGCTGAAAGGGCCAGAGGCTTTCCTTTCTGCTGTATGCAGTCATCAGAGGGAAAAGTGAGATTTCCCCTAAACTTCCTTTGTGAGCCCCTTCACATTCTAGGCATGTTGTGTCAATGGGCTATGCCTCTAACAACGCCTTCATGCGTAAACAGAATATCAGTTTCATCTCGGACTAAATGATTGGCAGGAGTATTTGAAAGATACTAGAAGTGACCAAGTCTTGCATGTCACCTAAAAAATGGCCTGCTTCCTTTGAGGTGCTGCCATGAGAGGCATAGTGGCTCTGGAGCTGGCTTCAAGTCCTGCCTCTGGCACTTCCTGGCTGTGTGACCTTGGGCAATTCCCTTAACTTCTCCTTGCCCCAATAATTCTGAGAGGACGAGCTGCAGAGAAGTTACTGGTCTGGCCTAGAGTGGTGGAGAATTTCCTCTGTAGCAGTGAAATCCTTGGTCTGGGCCCTGCCCCTCTCTCTTCCTTAAGGGTAGAGTGCTGGGCCTGGGGTCAGGAAGACCTGAGTTCAAATCCAGCCATAGACACTTACTCACCTTGTGACTGTAGTAAGGTCACTTAACTTGGTTTGCCTCAGTTTCCTCATCTGTAAATTGAGCTGGAGAAGGAAATGGCAAACCATTTTAGTAACTTTGCCAAGAAAACTGCAGATAAGGTCACAAAGAGTCAGACATGACTGAAAAAACAAGTGAAGAACAGCGGCAAGATCAGATCTAAGCACTTCCAATTTAATGTCCTTGAGTTGGCTAAAAATGAAGACGGCTTGAGCCGCCTTGCTCCTGGGGTGGGGGAGTGGGAGAAAGCAGGGGGCCTGCGGGCTTGGCTTTGGTAACCTCCTCTGCTCTACTTGGGGTGCCTCGTCTGCTTGTGCCCCACGTTCTGTCCAGTCCTTCGTCGGGCAGAGGAATGTGAGGCCCAGAGTCAGGGCATGGGGAGGTCGCGTAGTGAATGGCCAAGCACAGATCAGGCTCTGGCTAAGCAGCCAGTCCTTGGATCCTTACTAGGTGTGTGTGGAGGGGTAGGGGGGTCCTAAGGAGGTGTTTTAGGCCCATCTCTGTAGCCTCTGAAGTGAGATAGTGTTTGTGAAGCACTGCTTAACTGGTGCCTGGCACCCGGGAGATGCCCAGTGAATGCTTATCCTTTTTGTGCAGAAAGCTCCTTTGTCAGAAGTTCTTCATCTGTGTAGTCCAGCGGAGGTAACTGTCCAGCAGGTGTGATATAATGCCCTGTGGTTTTATTTTTTTTCAGCATCTATATTGGAAAACGACTGAGTTCCCCGTCTGCCAGCACCTACTGAGGCAGAGGAGAGCCCCGGACGTGCGCGTGCCCTGTGAAGTGCTGTCCCTGTCACATTAGTGTAGCATGCCCCAGTCCTTGGCCCCCTTTTTACGTGTCCACGGTCCAGCGCCTCTTGGGATTCAGTGTTGTATCTGAACTCTTGGGAGGCGTTTTCATGACCTCATTCCCTTTTTGGCCTGTAAGACCCTCAGAGTTTTCCTCACAGAGTTTACCGTTGTCTAGAAATTTGCAAAGTCTTCTTTTCAACACAGATGCCACCAGCAAGTCATTTTTTTTCCATAGCCCTGTTTGTTGCCTCCTTTCTAATCCCACCTGAGTTAGAGCGATAGCATCCCCATGGAAGTATTGACTGCTTTAGGGTGACCATCACTCTTTTAAAACAGAAAGCCGGTTAACAAGTATCCTATCAAACCTTGATTTTTCAAGACAATGACAAGCTCTCGTAAGCTCACAATTTATAGTTATAACAAAAACAAGAAAAAGAAATACAAAAAAAGTAGTCTGTGGCAATAAAACATGTATTTCAAACCAGCTTTGGGGCCATTTTCTCTCCAAGCCTCCCTGGTTTTGACTGGCACATTGGGGTTGGCAGGAGGCCAGCTGCACAAACAATGATGGAGACTAAGCAGGGCGAGCCCTGAGGTGCGGCGAGGCAACTGGAGTGTTCTCAGAACGTTGGCTTTTCTGATGCGGATCCCTTCCCTCTGATAGAGAAAGAAGGTCTCAGGCCTAGATGAGAGAAGAGACGGCGTTTGGGCCTTTGGGTGTTGGGAGTTTTTCCTGCTATGTGTGAAGTGGTTTTCATTTTTCATCTCTTTCCTTAAAGGATTGTTTTCCTTTTTTTCCCCCATAAAGAGAAGTTACTGGATGAGTTCTAGTGTGTTTGGTGCATTTACAGGCTTCTTGTTGTTGGAAATTTTATTTCTTCTGGAGCCCTTCAAAGACACCCTTGAGCCTCCAGAGCCATTCCAAGCACTTGGGCAGCTCTGTGGAGCACCAGGGGGTGGGGAGCAGTTGACCAAGTCCTGAAAAGATTCCCCTTTGATGTTCTTCCAGAGCTCCCACTTGTTATTGTTTACTGTTCAGTCTTCCCCAGGGCAATGCCAGGGACCCCCAAGGCATCCTGCTCTAGGTTCCTGAACTCTTCATTGGGGAACACAGCCTCTCCTTCAGTGACCCTTTCCTTCTTCAAAATGTGAAGCTTTAGTACCAAATTGTTAGGAAGCATCAGGATTCCCAGTGTCCTCAAGTAGACTTTATCAGATTTCAGAACATGTAGCATGACTCTGAAGGATACTACTCGATGTTTGATATATAAATAATTACTGTTTCTGATAGAGATATTAATATTGGCTATTTAGAGAGCCATCGTTACTTTGAAAACTAGCGATTTGCTCATTTAATTAGTGCATTAGGTGGCTGGGAGTAAAATACGAAGACAGCCGGTTTGGCTGACCTGCAGAGGTTGTTCCATCAAGCTTTTTTCTGCATCACGTTTTCTAAAGTAGATGTGTCATGGCTGAGAGGACCGGACAGCCCAAACACAGAATTTTAACTCTTAACTGACTTGTTTGTGTTAGTAACGTTGGCCACGGCGAGGAGGTCAGAGCCGGCCGAGTATGCTCACATTTGTTTTCTCCTGCCATTTGAGAAAACATTGTGAGGTATGAACTGGGGCCCAAATAAAAGCAACAATTAATTCTTCTTAGATGTCTTTGTTATTTCTCCATCTGAATTGTGAATGTGGTAACCCTTGATTTGCCTTCTATAACCTATTTATTTCAATTATATATCTTGGATTTCATTTGGAGGTGATTGAGAAGTCTGGTGAGGCTGTTCGCTGAGATGGCATTGAACAGGTGGTTTAAAACTTATATCAGTGGAAAAGACTAGTTTACTCATAAAGGAGTAATTAATGACACCTTGTTTTGTATTAAAATTGGCACAATTCAAGGGTGGGGGAGGAGATTTCTGTTTAAAATGGGGCACAACTTTTTAAAAGAAATGCATCACCCCTTTACAGGTTAAATAGTTGGTTTTTATCTGTAGTGTGTTTAAAACTTGATTATCTTTGCCGCTTTTTGACCAGTGAAAATAAATCCATTTCTGTCCTGTTATTTCTCAAGTAGCTGTGAAATCAACTGTTCTTGGAATCTTACTGAGATAAAAATGGCTAGAGCTTGTTATCATAAGATGATACAAGGCAGTCTTTATCTATAACCCTGCTATAGAGGTTTGGGGTGGAAGTCTTGGTCTCCCAAACTTTGAGTGAACAAAAACAAATCAATGTGTAATCTGAAAAGGATTTCAACTATTAACAGTTGAAGTTTTGTGAAGATAAATGTTGTTTTAAAAGCTTTATACCTGTTTACAGTTTTGGAAATAAATTCAGGCTTCATTTTTCTTATGTTTAATGAAAACTGGCTTAAAATATTTGTAAATAGGATCAAGAGCAAAAATGCATAGTCACACAGTGAAATGGAGCAAGTTAGCTTGCTGTAGCAGAGCATTGACTGTAAATGGAAGACCACCATTCAGATTCTTTCAACAAATTGAACCATTTGATGAAATGATTGGAATTTACTGAGCCAAAGTGATTCTGCATTCTTCATCGACTTAGTGAATAGCACTTTGTAACATTATATACAGTTTACAATATGTGTATAAGCTGTAGTCATAAACATTTTGTGCCATTAAAGCTCTCACAAAACTGGGTTTTTCTATTAGTAAATCATTTCATGCCCTGCTTTTTTTTGCCTGAGATATAAAAGAATGGAAGTGCTTGGTATGTCTGCTTTTAGTCTTTGATCCCTTATAACCAAAGACTGGACACAGGCAGGGAAAGCTCAGTGGATTTCAGTGCTGGGCTAGAGAGCTAACCTTGAAGTAAGGAAGCACTGAAAGCAACCTGGCTAAACTCCTGACTCCAGGGCGGGTGCTCTATTCACTGGGCCACCTAGCCGCCCCCAGCCTGGCTAAACTGATTGGACCTAAGTCTCCTAGATTAAGTTGCCAAGAAGTGCTAGTCTGAACTGAAGAGAGAAGACATTTCTGAGACCAGTGAATATCCCAGGACCAGTCTTTGTCTCTTACCCAGCTTGTGGGCATGCCCTCCACTGGTGCAGATTCCTTACCTCCATAGAATCTCCATGGGAAGGCCCTTCTCCAATGCCTTCTGGCCCTTAGCTGCCCAAGAAATCTTTGCAGCATCTTGAGTTAGTCTCCGTAGCCTTTGCTTGAAGGCCTTCAGTGACAGGGAACTCAACTACCCCCTAAGGCCATCTCTACATGTTAGGTATGTTAAGGTGGCCTGTGTGAGTGGCTGCAGCTCATAGCTCTTCATCACTTAGTGGCCATTTTCCTGCTAGTCAGCCTTGCTGCAATAAACTTAGACTCCTCTTAGGATGGCAGATGCAAAGCTTTTGGGTTTAGGTAAGATCTCTCAGCTTTTGCAGCCTTTGAGAACTCCAGGCCACCATGAGGCATCCTGTTATGATCATCTGTCACTCTGTCCAAAAGTATTGTGGTTCACACCTAGCAGTACAGCGGAAAGAAGGACTTGGGCTATGGAGTTGGCACCTTAGTTTAAAAGGTAGGGGTGGCATCTTCCAGTTTGGGCCTACGACCCACATAGTGCTTTGAAATTCTTCTGCCGTGTTCACAAATTGCAACCAAAGGTGTAAGTTAAATTGCCCATAGGCTACAAAAAATGAGTTGTGTCATTGAAAAGCTGACCTTCGGTGAATGGGTGGGTTTAAACCTTGGCATCTAGTAAATATACTCTTGAGGGTTCTATAGTTAACTGATACTCATCAAAAGATACACCCCTCTTTTAAAATGTAGTTGTTTGGGGGTATTATGCGCTCTGAAATTGTTCAGACAATAACTTTAGCAAATTAGTTTGTAATAAGGTTGCTTTTCAGGTATTAAGTGTTCATATTGAGGTACTGAAGGCAGCTATGTTGTTCAGTAGATAGAGCATGGGACCTGGAGTCAGGAAGACTTCCTGCATTCAAATCTGGCCTCAGATACTTACTGGCTGTGTGACTTTGGGCAAGTCACTTCACCCTGTTTGTCTCAGTTTCCTCATCTGTAAAATGACCTGGAGAATGAAATGGCAAACTACTCCAGTATCTTTGGCCAAGAAAACCCCAAGTGGGGCTCACTACAAGTTGGACGTGACTTAAAGACTTAACAAATTGAAGGGCCCAGTATAAGTATGCTCCTAACTAATGAATTCCAGTGCTTTTGGACCAGCCTTTCTGTAAATAAGGCTAAAGTCAAGTGAATAACAAGCCTTATATTAAGCATTTATTAATGTGCCAAGGTACATTACATTAGTAAGACCAGGAAATACAGAGGGGTTAAAATCCTTCAATGCCTTTAAATAACCTACATTCTAATGGACAGACAGTATGGAAACAGCTAAAACACATTCAGCTTATGTATGGGGTAAATGAGAGGGAAGACTCCAACACTGAGGAGAGCTTTGGGTCCCCACAGCCAGCATGAGCGAGTGAAGATCCAGTCAAGGAAGCAGAAGGGACCTTTCTAAAAAAGGAGGAATAGAAGATGGCTGCTAGCAGGAAGGGTGGATCAAGGCGAAAACTTTGAAGGATGGAGACATGGATGTATTGGTAGGCGGTAGGGAAGGAAGTGTGGATGATAGCCTGGGACAGAACTGAATAATGGGTGATGATGGGGATGAAGAAAAAGGAAAGGTAATAAGGGAGAGAGGGAAACATGATTGAGAAGGGAATAGATCAGTAGAGACATGAGTTGAGAATCAACCTTTGCAGGACTTTTAGCAATTGATAGGCCTTAGCTTTGAATTGAGATCTCTGCATCCTAGCCATATCCCTTTATCTGTTAAATCTGATCAAGTTCTTCAGTCTCTATGGAGAGGACATCTGATGAAGGGTGGAAAGCTTTCAGCTTGGAGGCAGGAGATAAGAGTTCAACTGGGAGATGATTGACAGAGCACCGAGCTAAATCTAATAAGATGTAATTCAATAGATATAAAGGTAAAGCCTTCCACTTAGGTACACAAAAATCTATTTCACAAGTGTAAGACTGCAACAGCGTGATTTGACGATATTCTGAAAAAGATGTGAATGTTTTAGTGAATTGCAACCTCAGTATGAGACAGCATTCTGGTATAGCAACCAGCAGAGCAGTCTTGGCTTGTGTTAAGAGAGACAGCTTCCAGGAATACCCCGGCAAGAGTCCTGATGTACTCTGCCTTCTCAGGTCTTATTTGGAGTATGGTCCCATGGTTTAAGAAGATTCCTGATAAACTGGAGGGTGCCCGTAGGAAAACAAGATGGTGAAGGGCGCATGTCATGAGCATTGGGGGCAGGACCTGCAAGTAAACCTGCTGAGTGGGGGTGGGGGGAGGTGGGGAGGGCCATTATAGATGTTCAGATATGTGAAGAGTTGTCCTTTAGAGGGGGGGTCTTCTTCTTGACTCCAGGAGACAGAACCAGAAGCAATGGGAAAGTGTAAAGAGGCCTTTGTGGATTTGGCATCAGGAAAAGCTTTCTAACAATTTAAATTGTCCAAAAGTAGAACGACCTACCTTAAGGGGTAGTAGGTTTCCCTTGTGTGAGATGAAAGAGTTCGGAGTCTGAATCTGAGGTCAGAAAAGGTTTTTATTCTTTCTAATGAGAAAGGACTCTGCCCCTGTTGCTCACATGACGTCTGCTAGAGAGAGAGCGACAGGTAGAAGCCAGCCACCCCTAATGCAGAAACCCAACCCCCCCAACTGGCCTTCACTCTTATTGGTAGGGGGGCTGACCCACAACCTAAGCGTGGGAATCTCTCTGAGACAAAGGACCCGGAAACGTGGGTGTCCAATGAAAGGCCAAGGAAACAGTCTTTTCTTCATTTGGCATATCTTGTGCTGAGGTGGCACTGGGGAGCGTCTCCATTGCTCTAAGTCCCAGATTCCTGGAAGGTCAGGTGACCTCTAAACGTAGGCCTAGTGAACACTGAAGCCATTCTAGATTTGATTTTTCAGAATGGGGAAACTTCATTATAAATTATTCCTCACACCTCCTTGGAGGTCTTCAAGCAAACTGACCACTTGTAAATTGGAGTGGGGATTCCTTTCCATGTATTAATTGTACTACAAAATGGATACTGAAATCCAAATCCAGATTTTGTGATAATCCCACCTTTTACTAGTGTTATACTAACTGTGGATCCCATGTCTAACCTTTGTAAGCCTCAGTTTCCTCATCAGTAAGATGTGGATAAGGTGGTTTATCTGAATCAAATGGGAATCATTTATATAAAATATTAAGAAATTTTTGAAAACTTTAGAGCCTCAAAGGAATGTCTGGTGATTTGCATTTGAGTTTTAACATGGAAAACATCTCCGCTGGGCAACTTCTCCTATGATGGTGGAATTAGGATCTGACACAAGAGATGTGAAAGGGGAACTATCTCAATTAAAGCCATTCATGCCGTGCATATTTGTCCTGGAAACTGCCCAAAGGAATGTAAATTTTGTTGGCTGAAACCTACCTAGATATCTTGGGGTTTAGAGGCTAGATTTCTTTCTTAAAGCCCAGGCCTTAAATCCATTTACTGTGGTTCTCATTGATTGGCCAACAATAGATCCCAGCCGAAGCCTCACTTTGAGGTAATTGTTTTGGCCTCAGATGCGCTGAGTATATGTAAATAATTGTTTATGTTTTGGCCAGAAACCCTGAGGGTCTTCTCCTAGTTAGTTTGTTTTAACTAGGTAAAAGAAACTATTCTCAGCCTCATTTCTTACCTAATCTTAGTCATTGAATGGGTGTTATCTCAGTCAAAAAGACCCATTAAAGACCTTAGCTTAAAAAGGCCAAGGTCTCCCACTGCATCCTTGGCCATCTCCAGTTCTCCTGATCCATATCTGGCCTCTGTACCAAGATGGCTTCAGAGGAGAAAGTGAGGCTGGTGATTTTGCACAGCCCTGCCTCACTTAAATCCAACTCATTTGCCAAGTCATGACATCACTTCCCTAATGTCATGGTTTTCTTTGAGAACGGGGGGCAAACAACAATTCATCCTGGAGCTTGCTTTTAATCAGTTTTCTGAGTAGAGTTTAGGACTGTGGGTTCAACTCTATCAAGAAGTGAGGTTGCTTCTGAGAAAAGGGTGTAGATTCTGCCAGATAGATCAGGCATCCAGACTGGGTGAATTCACATCTTGAAATGTCTCTTCATGTCAAAAAGGCAAACAAAGCCTTTTAACTGAAATACCAGACTTATGCAAAAAAAGAGAAATCTTAAATTTCTGCTTGGATATTTGTGGAGTTGGGAGCTCTCACCACTTCCTTAGTGCCCCTTCCTGATGGAGAAAGGGCTTTGGGTTCTCCAAAGCTCTTAACAGGTCCTGAGGCTAGACAGACTGTGGGTGTTGCCCCAGAGACAGACAACATGTCTGTCCCGCATCGCACCCGATGAAGTAGCCATCATAGTACAATCATGGTACAAAACGAAACAGCCCTGCCGTTTATTAATGAGTGGAGGAAGTACCCAGGCCACTGAGATAAAATAGGAATGGAAGTATTAGCCTGTATAGGCAGCTGGTGATGATGTGGATAGCACATTGGGCCTGGAGTTAGGAAGACCCAAGTTCCACTTCAGCTTCAAGAACCTGCTAGCTGTGTGACCCTGGGCAAGTCACTTCGCCCCTGTTGGCTTCAGTTTCCCCAATTGTAAAGTGGGGATAATATCCCCTACCTCCCAAGGTTGTTGTGAGGATTGAAAGAGATGTTTGTAGGGTACTTAGTGCAATGCCTGGCACGTAGTAGACCCTTCCTTCCTGTAAGCTTTAGTGTCAGTGTTAATGTCATAGAATTCTAGAGCTGAATCGACTCAGCATCCCTCATGAGAAATCTGCTCCAGAGAGACTGCCTCAAGATCCTGCTTCAAGTTGATAGTAGACCCAGAGCTGGAATTCAGACCTAGCTCCTAAAATACTTGTTCTTTCTGACTCCCGGGAGGCTCTGTGTTGGTAGCATGACTGCATGAATCCAGCACTTGGCACCGGTAGCATGACTGTATGAATACAGCACTTAGCACTGTGCCTCAGGCGTAGGAGGTCCTTCATAAATGTTTAAGGGCTGACGACCAACTGAGTGACTGACTGACTGAATTCATGTGTTGAATTTGCTGCTCCCAGCTCTGAAACTTTGAGCTTTGGGTTCTCAGGCTAGTGGTCAGCTAACTAGTGAGAAAGGCTGTCCTGTGGATGGAGGATTTAATTTGTTCTACGTAGCTCAGAAAGCTAAATACATCCAGGCTTCAGTTCCATCCCACTGTTAGGTGCCAAGGAAGCGCTGAAACCATCCTTGCCCCATGAAGTGACCATTCTAAAGGTGGGATACAACAGGAACACTCAGAAATACACAATAGGAAATGTAATTTATAAGGATGGGGATCGGCTCTAGTGAGTATATCCGGAGGCCTCCTGGAGGAAATGGCAGCTGAGCTGAGCTTTGAAGGAAGCTAGAGATTCTTCTAATTGGAGTAAGGAGAGACGCATTCCAGGTGCTTGTACAAAGACTTGGAGGAGGCAGGTGGAATGTCACAATAGGAATGGCTAGCAGACCAGTTAGACTGGATGGAGAATCTGTGCCAGGCAGAGGAGTTTTTATTTCTTTTTCCCCAAGGCAATGGGAAGTCATTTTTGAGTGGGAGATGTCACATAAATCTTTGTTTTATAAATATCATTTAGCATTGTGGTGGATGTATTGGAGAGCAGGAAGAAACATCAGAAGACTTGCAGTAACCCAGGCCAGAAGTGTGGAAGGCCTGAGCTAGGGTGTAAGCTGCGAGGAGAAAAGGGGATGGGGACCACACTGAGGAGGGAGAACAGGGTTTGGGTTGTCGGGTATAGGGAAGGATGGAATTATGGAAGCTGATGACCTGATAAAGGAATTTCAGAGTTCATGAACCTGAAAGTGGTGCCTTTGCAGATGATGGCAAGGTCAAGGGTATGACCCTCTCTGTGTGTCACTGGAGTGAAGTGGGAGCTAGGAATGGAATTGGCTGAGGACCTGGAGAGTAAGGATACTTGAGGAAACATCACTAAGAATGTTGAAGTTCTCCAGTGTAAGGGTAAGAGTTGGGGTACGGAGAAAATCTGTGGACCAGATATCAAATATTGAGCTCAGCAAGGAAGGAAGGAGGGTGTCCTCGGGATCAAGAGCTAATTTGTGGACATCAGAAGGGCAGAGGGATAGTGGAAGTGCCTTTGGGAGCTGGGAGCACTCTGACTTCCCCACCGTGACTGTGGCATCAGGACCACAAGTGAAACAGTGGGAATGAAATCAGTATTTGGAAGGTATTGAGAGATGCAGGGTCAACAGCAGGAAATTAGATCTCAGGGAACAGATGGAGCTGGAGAAGATGCAAACAGGTCTAACAGGGAGTAGGCACTCCATAGAGCACAATGCACAGAGACATTGCCCCAACCTTACTAGGCTGCCTTTAAGGCTCCAAGCTGGGCGTCGCTAGGTGGTGCAGTGAATAGAGCACCACCACCACCACCACCCCCTCCCCCCCCCCCCCAGTCAGGAGGACCTGAGCTCAGATCTGGCCTCAGACACTTAACACTTACTAGCCCTGTGACCTTGGGCAAGTCACTTAACCCCAACTGCCCTACCCTCCCCCCTCCAAAAAAGAAAAACGCCTGGGGTCTCCAGTCATAGAGAGAAGGGGGCTCCTCCGGAAGAGTCAGTTTCTCCCCCTGATTCTCAGGCCCAGCCATTGCTACGCAAGTGATAATGTGATGTTAAGGCTTTCTTCTCAGGGTTGTGGTCAAGATCAAAGGAGACAGTCACTGTGAAGTGCTTAGCGCAGGGCCTGGCACATGGCACATAATAGGCCCTTAAATGCTTATTTACTTCCTGCCTCTGATATCAGTAGTATGTATAGTAGGTGCATTAGAGAAACACACACAGTTCTGAGTGAAGCCTGCAAGGAAAATCGTTATCTCCACAATATTTATCCATCAAATTACTGGGTGAGAGGGTAAAATGTAAGCACTGTGAGGGCAGGGTTTCAGGCAGCAGGAAGGCACAAAATGCTTCCTGCGTGCCAGCAGCTGCCCCTACAGAAAGGTGAGCAAACGGCTGTGACCAGCTGGAACAAGGAAACCCCTTCTTTATAAATAGCTTGTCTGGGAAGGACGACTGGAATCGGAAGCCTACACTCCCTTTTTTTAAGCCATTTTTAATGGTCGCTTTAATTCCCACCTTGCCTTCCTTTCTGACTCGTCGATCCCTTTTCCGTCCCCTCCCCAGACAGCCATCTCTCATAACAAAGAGGAAAAAGAGGAAAAAAAAAAACATTTGGAGAATATCAACCAAGTGTGGCCAAGGCCGATGCCCGCAGTAGTCAGCATTCGTCACTCCGCCAACAAGGAGGGGAGATGCGTTTTCTTGCTGTTCGAGACGTGTTTTCTTAGCTCTTTGAAGGTCAAACTGGGTCATTAGGCATAAAAATGAAATAATATTCAGTTTACTATCTTTTTAAGAATTCTTTAAGATTGCAAAGCACTTTTATCTAGATAAACTCATTGGAACCTCACAACAACCCTGGCAGGTAGATGCTATTAATTTTACAAATGGGGAAACCAAGGCACAGCGCTTAGGTGACTTGCCTGGAGTCACTCAGCTCAGTGTCTGAGACAGGATTTAAACTCAGATCTTCCTGACTCGAGTCCCGTGCTCCAGCCATCTTACCACCAAGCTTCTGTTTGAATATTATAGCTTTCAAAACCCATTGGGTTACCCTTTGCTTCCTAAATTCTGAGCGTGGGGCCTACAGGATCAAGGTAGCTTTTAAAGAGCATGAGTTGGAGCAGGGTCCTTGGCCAACCCATGGACTGTATTCCTAAAGTTAATACTCTGCAGAGAAATGGCGCCATACAGTGTTGGTTTAGGTTTCCAGGCTAGCCCAGGTAACCCCATTCATGATGAACCTAAAGTGTCAGCCATCATGACTGAACCAGAGCATTGTGTAATTATGTGTGAGACATCCTCAGCCCCAACGTGGCAGTACTGGAGGAGAGGGTGCTGGGAAGAACAAGAAGCTAGAGATTACAGGGGCCTCAAAGACCTCTAGTCCAAACTGAACCCTCCCAAATTCCCTCCAAACTAGACCAGATGAATGACCAGCCAGCCTCTTCCCCAAGCTCTCCAGGGAGAAGGACCCGTTACCTCAGAGCCAGCCCATTCATTCCACTTAGAGACAGCTCCAATTGTTAGCCTCTTACCTTCCTTCTGGTAACTTGTTGGCTCTTGGTTCTGGCTGTTGGGCCAGGAAGGAATAAATCTAGACCTCCTTCACAAAGCAGTGCTTCAGACATCCAATTAAGGTCAGTCAGCATCAGCAAACTATGTGCCAGGTGATGAGGATACGTGTACATATCCATGTAGCATGGGGCCCCAAAGCCTTGTTGGCATGGGACTCATTGGTAGAAACCGGTGCTCTCTTCAGGCACTCCAGGCTTCTGCTTCCTGCTTAGAGAGAAGGTGGGATGCCAGCCTTACTGCAGGATGCTGACGGGAGAATGGGGCTGGGAAGAAGCCAACACCAGAGGGTCTAGCAGTCTCCATCTTAGCACTACCGCCAGCTACATTAGAGACTTGGGGAAATTTGCCCTTGGGGGGGATCTGAGACCTGAATGACCTCACTCCCCCTTGCATCATCTCTAATGTATATGTTCTCCATTTTCTCTTTTGCTATCAACTTGGATAAAGAATACTTGGCTATTTCTTATGTCTCTTCATTGTGGAACTGGAATTTGGTGGGAAAGGGGTCAGCCCTTGGATATAAGGCTTTTTCCACCTTTTCCCAGGCGATCAGTCTGAAAACCACATTGCCTGGACAAATGACATTTAAGGGAGCAGACTGGTAGAGTGGAGCAGCCAAGCTTCTGGCCTCAGTCTCCTGCTTCCCATCGTGGCAGGAATTAGTCTCCCTTGAAGAAGTGGGGAGAGGGGGGGGAGAAGAAACTCAAGATGTCTAGTCTGTCCCTTTGAGTCACAGGATATCCCCTGCTACATGGGGGGAAACACTCCTCACTACATACAAAAGGCCCCCTTGTGTATGTGCATGTGTGTGTTGGGAGTGGGATGGCGTGGGGGGGGGCTGTGTCAGCCAAGAAAGGCCTCATGTGGAAATGGTAGTGTTTGAAGAGAGTCTTGAAGGAAAGCAGGAGTCACATGGGGAGGGACTGCATTCTAGGCCTGGGTGGGGGGCAGCCAGGCAAAAACATTAGAATTAGAAAATAAGTTCCTATGTGAAATACTGTTAATACCCTTATTCAGGAAAACTGAGGCTTGGGGGGTTCAGTGTTCACCCACATTCTCGCTGGTAGTGGCAGAGGCAGGATTCGAACCCACATTCCCTCCACTGCTGAGAGCGGCTCTAGGTACCAGCTGGCTGGGGATGGGGGCAGGGGTTGGAGGGATGGGGAGGAGCAGGGGCGTGGGGCTCCTGTGGCTGCCCTCTATAAAGGTCAAATATAAGTGTACAGCCTGTGGCAGACGCTTAATTCATGTTTGTGGAATGAATAAGTGGAGTTTGCGTAAGCCAGGGACTGCCGGTCCTTTGGTGTGATTGCGAAGGAAAGAAAGCTGGGGGTGGGGCTGTTTGGTTTCTCAGCTGAGGAAACAGAGCCATGGCATCCAGTCTCAGTTGGGTCTCTGCCTTCAGACGGGTGTCCCAGGCTTATGAGGATGGTGACATCCTTGAGTTGGATTTGGTGAAACCCAGGCAAACTCAGCTTGTCCTGGGCTGAGTCCTCGTTTGGGATGGGCGGTGTGGTTCACTGGATAGAACCCTGGGTGAGAGTCGGAGGACCCAGGTTTAAATTCCTGCTTGGAAGCTTACTCTTTGTGGGGGACTTTGGGCCAATCTTTGTGCCTCTGTGACATGGAGGAAGGGGGAGACTAGATGGCCTCAGGCTTCTTCCAGCTCTTAATTTATGATCTGTTGTCATTAGAGCTCTAAAGCTGGGAGATATCTTAAGAGATCCTGCCTTCCAACGCCCTCCCCCCCCCCCCCCATTTGGCATATTAGGAAGCTGAGGCCCAGGGAGTTTAGCGACTTTCAGAGGGGGGATTTGAACCCAAAGCCTCAGACTCTAGCGCCAGGACCCTTCCCATTGAACCATAACTTCTTCCTCGGTTGTAATTCTGTCAAGTCTAAGGCAGGAGCCACTAGGTCCGTTTGAGCATCTGATGGCCCAGAGGATGGAGACAGAGGCAGCCCCCTTCCGAGGGGCCTCAGGACTGTCTGCTTCTGATCTGCTGCCAACCAGTCTGGTTGCAGTCTCAGAGGGCCGTAAGCTGGGGAGCCGGGGGCCTGAATTCTTGATAGGAGGATTGAGGGCAAGGAGCTTGGGCCAGCACCCACGGGTCCGGACCTTTGAGCCTGCTCTGCCTCCGGGGCCAGATGGAGGCTGGGACTGACGATGTGTGGAAACCAGGCTTCTTGGGTGAACGTCAGGGGAGGGTTGCATCAGCTGTTCGGGCTGCCCGGGTTGCCGAACGAGTTCTCCCGGTCTGGTCCTAGGTCTCTGGTTTGGGAAAGAAAGAGGTTCTCGAACAGCTTTGGTGCTGCCGCTCACGCTCTGTGAGCCTGTGGGCATTCCAGACTAATTCTGCAAGCCTCAATGAGGTGCCTGGCATGGGTACTTCAGAGCGACCGGACCCGGCCACACAGCGAGCATCGAAGGCAGGCCTCAGGTCGGCTCTAGCCACCCCACCCGACATCTAGTCTCGAGTCTAATACCCGAATTATTAAAGATGAAGCCACTGAACCCCAGGGAGAAGTGATTTACCTAAGGTCACTCAAGCAGTTAAGTACTAAGGGGCAGAGAGCAGCGATCTGAACCCAGACCTCTCTCCAAGGCCAGCTCTGTACTCGCTTCCGTCCCTTTCCTGTGGCCTGGGGCTGGCTTGGCGGGGGTGGGGGGTGTGGGGGGTAGGAGTGGGGTGGGGCTTTCCAGCCAGAAGCCCTCTGTCAGTAGAGTGCTGGTAACCCTCCCAATAACGCCTGGGACCTGGAGCTGGCAGGGGACGCCCTGCCTTCTGGCCCCTCCCCCGCCCTGCTGGCGCGATGCCTCCGGCCACCCACCCTTCCGCAGTCTCGATCTCTCCACGTGGGGCTTACGGTCCCCACGTACACACACGTACCCACAGTGAGAGCCGGATCTCCGGCTACAGGTTCCCTGGAGTGGAAAAGGGAGGCTCAGGGCTATGAACGAAGCTGATTGGCTGGGAGGGCAGTGGTATGAGCTGGGGTCCCGCCCCACAGGAGGCCCTGCTTTGGAAGGGGAGGGAGGTAAGCTGGAGTCTGGTGCTGAGCTATGGAAACCAGCTACTCTATCCCCAGTCGGAGGGAAATGGGGTGTGGGTCTTGGCGGTACAAGAGAGGCGGAAGGTTCAGCTGCAGGAGAGAAGAGCACTTCTAACTAACCCTAACCCTAAGGCTAAACACGCACGATCCCTCTGCGGGTCCTGGTGGGTTTGGGATGGACCAGTGCGTGGGGGAAAGAACCAACCCAGGCGGCTGGCAGAGTGTGAATGAGTGTGTGCATGCTCGCACGAACGCAGAGGTGGATGGGTGGGATGAGTACCATGACTGGGATAAGCGGGATGAGCGGGTAGGTAGATGGAGGGATGGACGGATGGACGGTTGGACGGGTGGGTGAATAAACGGATGAATGGATGGACAGACGAACGAACGAACGAACGAACGGAAGGATGGGTGGGTGGATTAGTTGGTGAGTGTGTAGGTGGGTGAATGGAGAGAGCAGGACGGACTAATGGATAGATGCGTGGGTGGGTAGATGGATGAATGGACGGAAGGGTGGATGGATGAATGGGTGGAAGGATGGATGGATGGATGAATGGAGGGACAGACGGAAGGAAGGATGGGTGGACGGATGAATGAGTGGGTGGACGGAGGCGGGTTACATGAATGGATGAACCAGCGAGCTTTCCTTAAGTGTTTATTATGCGCCAGGCAGTGTTTCTAAGCGCTGAGGATAGAAAGCGAAAAGCGAGACATTGGCTCGGCTCTCCGAGCTCGTTCTAATACGGGACACCACCCAGGGAGGGGGTGTGGCGGCCAGGGGAGGGGGTGTGAGTTTGGGCAGTTCCAAGGCGGTGAGTGGAGGAGGCCCTGGGCAGACCACTGACAAGCCCTATCAAAATCCCGGGTGGAGTAGAAGTAGAGGGGGGAGGTTGTGAGGAGGGGCGATGGATGCCAGGCGGAGGACCGACTCCAAAAACCAATCCAGGTGAACGCGTGGGCCTGTCTTGGGATCCCAGAGGTAGGGAGGTTTTGACAATCAGTTCAGCCTGGTTCCAGGGAAGAGATTCCAACCCCTTCACCCCCACCCCCCACCCCCCACCCCCATGCCGGGCGCGCGCGGTCTCTAGATGGAGTACGGCCAGGGAATAAGGCCAGCTCGGGAAGGGATCTGGGAGTTACAGCCCGGTCCGTCCATCCATCAGTCAACATTTATTAAGCGCTTCTATTCGTGCCAGACGCCGATCTAGACGCCGGGGTTACAAAGAAAGGCAAACAGTTCCTGGTCTCAAGGAGCTCTCCTTACGGGGGAGAAAACACGCTAACGTCTGTTCAAGGAGAGCAGGCAGGCTAAACTGGAGTCGGTGAAGGAAAGGGAAGGCGCTGGCAGTGAGGGCAGGCAGGAAGGGCTTCCCGCAGAACGTGGGGTTGGGGCTATTATGAAGGTAGAAATGACAAGACTTGGCAGTAGATTGGACTCCTCCCCTCCTCTTCCCTCCTCTTCTCCCTTCCTTTCTCCTCCTTTCCCTTCCAACCACAGGTAGAAAGAGTGAAGAATTAGGGAGGATGCCTTGGCTGGGAGCCTGGGTGACTGGGAGGCTGTTGGATTCCTCAACACAATGCAAGTTAGAAAGAAGGGAGTTCTGGGGAGGAAAATAGGAATTCAGTTTTGACTTGTTGAGTTGAAGATGTCTACAAGGCATCCAGTTCAGGATGTCCAATGAGGAGGTGGAGATGCAAGGCTGGAGGGTAGCCAAAGTAGCTGCAGTATGATCTGAGATCACTGGGGACACCAGGAAAGGCCTCCCTGGAGAAGGGAAGGGTTTGGGCTGAATCTTGAAGAAAGTCAGGGCTTCTCAAAGACAGCTGGGGCTGGGGCTGGGGTGGGAGAGGGGGGAAGGCAGGTCATGCATTCCAGGCATGGGGCAGCCAGTGCAAAGGCATGAAGACTGGAGATGAAGCATCACGTTAAGAGAAGCAAGAAGTCTGGAGAGTGCATGGGAAGGGAAGAATGTGGGAGAAGGGTGGGAGAAGGTTGCAAGGATGGGAAGGGGATAAGGGGGAGGTGTTTTAAATGCCAAACAATGGAATTTGATCCTAAAAATGTTAAGGAGCTTCTAGAGTTTGTTGACTAGGGGTGACATGGTTCCATCTCTTTGGATGGGCTGGAGCAGGAGAGCCTTGTGGCAGGCAGACTTACCAGCAGCTACTGCAATAGTCCAGGTATGAGTGAAGGGGGCCTGCACCAGGGTGGGTCCCCGACAGAGTAAATGCTGAGAAGAAGACACAATAAAGAAATACAGGGAGAAAAAACGAATGACAAGATTTAGAAACTGACTTGGAGTTGGGGAGGTGATTGAGAGTGCAGAGCTAACACTGTCACCCAGGCTGCTAAACAGAGAACAGAACTGGGACCAAAGGAAAACAAAGAATTAGGGGCACAATGGAAGGACATTTTTTGATGACTTTTTCTAAGGTGCCTGTTTTTATTGCCACAAACTCCTTCAGTGGCCAGGAAGTAATCCTTCAGTACCAGGCCTCCAAGGAGCTCTGTAGAGCCTGTCGAGAATCAATGCCAAACAGATAGAATGGCTTGGAGCAGGATTCTTAGGTACTTCTGATGAGGTACAGGCTCTGGGGACCCCCTTGAACTCTGGCCTTTCATTATAGCTCTGCCCAAATCTCTGTTACTAGCCTAGCCCTCCTTTGTCCAGCTACTTTCCAGCCTAGATCCTCCCAAAATATCTATACACCCTTAAACTAGCCTATCCCTCCATTGTCTGTCATCTCCAAGTAGCCTCCAGCTACCTCCCACCCTTAATCTCCCTCATCACTGGAGTCTGACCTCTTTTGACTCCTCCTGAAGACCCTCCTCTAGACCACCCCTAGATTCTTCCCACAACCTTTCTGTATAGAAGACCCCATCTTTCCTCCATGGAAAGAAGAAAGGCCTGAGAATCATCTAGCACAGACTCACTCTGTGTCAGATTATTCTGGCCCGTTTGTCCAGTACAAGTGTCAGATACCAAGGCTCCTTAAGAGGCTACCCAATATGGCAAATCTCTAATAAACTTTGCTTTACTTTGAAAGAAAGCTAGAGTCGAATTCTTTTGGCAGGACCTGGCGTGTTGGTATTTTGGGGTCTTGAGCACCCTAACCCTATACCTCATCATTTTATGCTGGCCTCATCACTTCTGCATTGTGGGGAATGTTATATGTGAGCCCTGGATCTGGGACCAGGGGCAGCTCCTTGTCCAGAACCCCAGGCTGTGACATTAGAAAACAGTACAATAATTTCTATAGGAAGACCCCCAAAATGACTAAATGGAAGGCATTGGAGAAATCACAGAATTAGAGAGTCAACAGAGACGGGCGCAGCCATCAAGCCCAACCGATACCAGAACTGCCCCTATGGACAGTGGATTTTCAAACTTGTGCCTGAGAACCTCCAACGAGGGGGGATCTGTTGCTTCACTTTTGAATAATTATTAGGTAGTAAATCCCACTATCAAGCCTAAATTGGCTTCTTGGCTACTTTCACCTGTTGTGGCTGGTTATACTCCTCTGTGGCTAAGCAGAAAAAAGCCAACCTTGAAAATAGCTCTCATGTCTCTCTTAAGTCTTTCCTCCAGGATAAATATTTCTAGTTCCTTCAATGGAATATCATAATGATGAGCTGCAGGCTCTAGAAACCCCCTTGAGCTCTGATTGAATCTTCCCACTTGATTAGCATTTGTGTGAGGCCAAAGGCTTTTCTTTGTGGTTCTGCCCAGACTTCTGTTACTAGCCTAGCCCTCCATTGTTCATCTACTTCCCACCCTTTGTATTAGCAAGCACCCTAGCATACCCAGGATGGCTGCTAGCACAGGTTCTTAGTTCTGCTTTTCTAAAGGAAAGCAACTCAAAATGGGTCAACAGTTTCACTTTAATCAATCAAACATATATCATTTACTTAGTTCAGGGGGAAAAGTCAGCACCCTGAACTTCAGAGAATGCAAACAGAAGTTACAAACAGAAAAACAGATCAGCAGACGGCTTCCAGCGTCTGACCATTACATCAGTTACCTATTCAGTTACCAGAGAGGGAAGCACCAACATCTGGGTTTTTCTTCACTGGGGGGCTCAACGGCTTCCCAGAGTCTGGTCTAGTCAAATCACACAACTCTTCTCAAAGTGAGCCCCAAACCAAAACCTCACATGAGGGCGTGTATATATAGCCTTCTCCTGTCTTGGAGAATGTCACAGCCCTCTAGACCCACTGCCCAGTCACAAAGCTACAAGGCGTGGGCATTCCCGAAAAACAACTCTGGTGCCACAGGCTCCATGTGACCACATTCAGCCTATTAAGGGGCAGAGTATACTTTCAAATTACAGAAGGTTCTCAGTGTCACATAGCCACTTTAGCAAAGGGCCTAGGGACAGGGAAGATCTTCAGATTCTCATAACACCCTTGAGCCTATCAAAATATTAATCCATTCTTGAACTGGCCTAGCCCACCATTGTCTGTTGGCTTCAGGTAGCCTCCAGCCTACCCATAATTACTCATTTATCTCATTAACTCCTGAAGACCCTCCCCAAACTCCTCCTCTGGACTACCCCTAGATTCCTCCCACAACTTTTCTGTATATAACACCCCTTCTTGCTCCCATGTGTGTAAGAGTGCTATAGAAAGACCTAGCGCAGACTTGCTCTGGCCTGCTTGCCCAATGCAAGCATCACAGATACGTAGGCTCCTTAAGAGTCTACCCAATATGGCGGAACTTTTAATGAATTTTTAATAAACTTTTCTTTCCTTTGGCTGAGAGAAGACTTGAGTCAAATTCATTCAACAGGACCTGGCATGCTGGTATTTTGGGGTCTTGAGCACCCCTAACCCTGACCCTCTACATTTTATGGGTAACCTTGTCAATACACCATGAGCCTAATGGCTTTTCGTATCCCAGTTGCCCACTTCTGGACACTCTCCAGCTAATCCATGTCCTTCTTAAACCGTGATGCCCAAGTGAGGTCTGACAGGAGCAGAACACTGTGGGATTACCACCTATTAGTCCTGGAAGTTATGTCCCTGTGAATGTAGCCCAAGACTTCATTAGCTTTTCTGACCACCACATCCTATTGGTGTGGTTTGGTTTGCTGGGAACTCTGAAATGTCAGGGTAAATGGCAGCATCTGCCTGGAATGAATTTATACACTCAGACCTTCCAGTCAGTGGCAAAGTTTATTGTAATGCCCATAGTGAGGGCAAGATGATTTAATGGGAGTGAGACTGATACTTATATTCAAAAGGGACCATGAAAGGATCTGAATGGGATTAGGGAGCAGTAAGTAATCCCGGGTGAGCCAGGTGCCACAGTGAAAGGAATGTCCCCTAAACTAATCAGGTGATCTAGGCGGGTTGGGTGGGCAGGTTGCCTCGGGCGGAGGCCAGAGATCTGGGTTCCTAAAATCTGTAGGAAAATCCAGGGACTGGGTTGCTTTCAAAGACGTGATCTTTTTCTTTTAGGGGTTCATATCCCATCACCGTGGCTCACTTATATGAAACTTGTAGTCCACTGTTATCCTTAGATCCTTTTCAGAACAATAAATGTCAATCCGTACTTCCCCCATTGTGTACCCTAGTACAAGATTTTCCGTTTGTTCCTATCGGATTGCCTCTGGCGATTCAGCCCAGTTCTCTCATTTGTCAAGATCCCTTTGTATTCTGCCTCTGGATCCTTCTGCCCATGACGTGCACCGCCCCCCCCCCCCCATCAGATGAGCTTCATCCTCACCCTGCTGCAGCCCCCACAGAAAGCCAATGACTGCATAGATAAGTACCCAGAGGACCTAGAAGGGAGGTGACTATAGTCCCTGGTAGGAAGAGTGGGTGGGGAGAAGAGTTAAACAAGGTTGTATATATATGATGGGTGGGGGTTAGGCTATGATAAGCTTTAAAAGCTAAATGGTGGCAGTGGGGAGGAGTTATGTTTCATCCTGGGGCCATAGGAAGCCTGGGGAGTTGGTTAAGAAGGGGAGTCACGGGGTCAGACCTGTGCTAAATGATAATCACTTTGGTAACAGTGTGTAGGGTAGACAGAACTGGGAGAGACTTGAGGGAGGCAAACTAATTGCGAAGGTGGTAGCTGTCTGTGAGTGGGAAGAAGAGCTTGGAACGGAGACATGTTGAGAAGATAACACGGGCAAAATTTGGCCAGTTTAGGTGTTAGCCTTAGCTGCCTCATCTGTAAAATGGGGATAATGGGGAAAATCTACCTCCTGGGGTTGCTGTGAAGATCAAACGAGATAACGAGTAAAAAAGTGCTTTGCAAACCTTATGATGATGTGTACATGTTTGCTGTTTGGTGTTATTGTTGTTTGTGGAGTGAATGAAAGTGGGGAGTCCAGTATAATGCTGAGATCATGAACCTTGACGTCTGGAAGCGTTGTGTTTCACAGAAAGAGGGGAGAACCATCTCCAGGCCTTTGTGCTGGCCAACCCCTCAGCTGAAGGTCATACAGCATCTTCTGAATGAAGCCTTTCCTGATTCCCCCCAGCTGCTAGGGCTCTCCCCTTCAGGATACCTGTAGTTACCTACTTCGTATAAATTTGTGTTCATTCACTTTGTATTTATACTGTACATACCGCGCTGGCTGGGTAACTCAACTCTCCCTCTCCATCTCCTTCTCCTTCTCCTTCTCCTCTCCAAAGGAAGGTAAATTCTGATGACCAGAAGCTGGCCACTTATCTTGGGGTTTACTGGCTAGATTTCTTTTTTTCTTTCTTTCTTTTTCTTTCTTTCTTTCTTTCTTTCTTTCTTTCTTTCTTTCTTTCTTTCTTTCTTTCTTTCTTTCTTTCTTTATTTCTTTCTTA
>CM053581.1:13839483-13887765 GCA_028627135.1 Pseudochirops cupreus | reverse complement strand
TTTTTTCTTTCTTTCTTTCTTTTTTCTTTCTTTCTTTCTTTCTTTCTTTCTTTCTTTCTTCCTTTCTCTCTCTGTCTCTGTCTCTCTCTCTTTCTCCTTTCTCTCTCTCCTTTCTCTTTCTCTTTTCTTTCCTTCCTTCCTTCCTTCCTTCCTTCCTTTCTTTCTTTCTTTCTTTCTTTCTTTCTTTCTTTCTTTCTTTCTTTCTCAAAACCTTAAACCCCCTTCACTCTGAAGCCATGGACTGGATCACAATACATCCCTGCCTAAGCTCACTCTAAATGAGTACCTGAGAGGGCCGGGGTCTCCCATTGCATCCTGGTTCATCTCCAGTCTTCCTGATGAATATCTGGTCGCTGGACCCAGATGGCTCTGGAGGAAAAAGTGAGGCTGGGGACCTTGCACAGCCTCCCTCACTCAAATCCAAGTCAACTACAAGTCACATCATCATTTCCCTGATGCCATGGTCCTCTTCAAGAACGAAGGACAAACACAACGCAAGTTTATATGTACTTTTCTCCTCTGTTAGAAGCTAAGCTCATTGTGAATAGGGATTGCTTAATTCTTTATATCTGAATACCCAGTGCTCACACATAATTAGTACATAATAAATACCTGACTGGTTATTTGATATATCTTTTCCCCATATTTGACAATTGCATCCTTACCAGTTAAATAAATTCATAGACAAGTAAATCTATTTCTACACCTATATCTATGTCTATATTTGCATTTGTCACCATCAATTCCTCTCTCTCTCTCCCTCCTTCCCTCCCTTCCTCTCTCTTCTTCTTTCTCTCTCTCCCCCCTCTTTCCCTCCTCTCTCTCTCTCCCTTCCTCTCTCCCTCCTTCTCTCTCTCCTCTCTTTCTCTTTCTCTCTCTCCTCTCTGTCTCTGTCTCTCTGTCTCTCTATCTGTCTCTCTCTCTCCTCCCATCCTCCAGCTACCTTTTTTGTGTTAGGTTAACTGTTTCCTTCATTTCAATGCCCAAGTTTCAGATGCCTCCTCAACCTCCTAGAATATCTTTATCCAAGTCACTGATAAAAATCTTGAACAGCACAGGGTCAAGTCCCTGGGGCCTCCACTGGAGATCTTCAGTGTTGACAGTGGACAGTTAACCCCCAGCCTTTGAGTCTGGCCATCTGACCAGTCCTATATCCATCTGATTATATTACTGTGTAATCCATATTCTCAGTCCCTGACACAAGGAGAGCATGAGATACTTTACCAGAGATTTTTGCTAAAATTAAGGTAATGTGTCCACTAGTAAAAAAAAAATGAAGTTAAGTAGAGTTAATGAACATTAAGTACCTACTGTGTGCCAGACACTGTGCTGAATGCTAGAGATACATAGAAAGGCAAAGATGGTCCTTGTTCTCAAGGAGCTCACAGTCTGATGGGGGAGACAACATTTTTTTTACTATGTACAAACAAGCTATAGACAGGATAATTTGAGAGTAGTCTCAGGGGGAAGGAGCCAAGATGAAAGAGGATGGAAAAAGACTTCTTTCAGAGGTGGTATTTTACCTGACATGTGAAGGAGGCAGAGATGAGGTGAGGAGAGATGTTCAGGCTGTGGTGGCCAACTACTGAAAGTGCTCTGAGTTTGGGTGATAGAGTGTCTTGTGGGAGAAAAACAAGGGAGCCAGAGATATAGTACTCTGTGTGTGTGTGTGTGTGTGTGTGTGTGCACGTGCGCGTGTGTATATGTGTGTGTGATGAGAGGACTGGAAAGATAGGAAGGGGACAAAGAGGATCTTATATTTGATCCTGGACGTGTTAGAAAGCCACTAGAATGGATTGAAAGGGAGATTGTCATGGCCACACTTGTGTTTTAAGAACAATTTGACAGCTGAGTTGAGGACTAGAATGGGGGAAAGACTTGAAGTAGACCAGTAGACCAAAAGTCTATTGCAATAGTCCAGGGCATGGGGTGAGGAGGGTCTGTCCTAAGGTGGTGGCAGAGGACAGAGGGAGGTGTATACAAGAGATGTTATGAAAGTGTGTTCTTGTTTAGTCATTTCAGTCATGTTCATCTGGTCATGACCCTGTTCAGGATTTTCTTGCAAAGATACTGGAGTCATTTGCCATTTCCTTCTCCAATTCATTTGACAGATAAAGAACTAAGGCAAACAGGGTTAAGTGACTTGCCCAGGGTCACACAGCTAGTTAAGTGTCTGAGGCCAGGTTTGAACTCAGGAAGATGAGTTTTCCAGACTAGCTGCCCTATGAAAGTATATGCTACAAGATCTGTCAACAAAAGAGATGAGGAGTCTTTGAAGAATGGCACCTGAGTTTTGAGGCTGGGTGCCTGGGTGGATTGGTGATCCCCTCCACAGTAATAGGGAATCAGGAAGAGGGAAGGATTTGGGGGTGATGATAATGAGTTCGTTTTTGGGCATGTCTATGAGACATCCAGTTTGAGATGTCTAAGACTGGAGCTTAGAGAAAAGTTAGGACTGAACACACACATCTAAGAGTCAAGTGAAGGTTGTTTGAGGGTGAGAGAGACATGGGAATATTATTTGCAGGTAGTAAGGAAGCAACCAGAAGGCATGGGGATACCGAGGGTAAGTGATGGTGTGGGAATGACAGAGGAAGCAATTGATTAAAGGAGGAATGGAATCCCTTGTGCCCGTAGAAGGGTTTGCCTAAGCCAGGAGGAAGGCCACCTCTTCACTGAGGTGGTGGCAAAGACTACACATCTCTCATCCCTTCCAGGCTGATTTCCATTGAAGCATATTTGTCCATGAGATCCTTTTCTCTGAGTCTCCTAAAATCTGCTTTCCCCAAACCTAGGATGGATGTCAGCTTATGCTCAGTTTTCCTCTTGATGTCAAAGATGATGTCAAAGGTCACTCAAGTCAACCAAATGCAAAACTCCATCTCAGTCTGAGAACCCTTGATGAAATGAACCTGCTGCTGAGACTTAGTAGAGAGGTGGGGAACCATGACTCGGAATGGTGCATGTATTTGTTACTGGTTTTTTGTTTTTAGTTACAAAGGAGGGCTCAATGTATTAGGAAGTGATTGTGTTTTAAAAGATGAAAGTCAAAATAAAACTTAAATTTACAGAATTTCTGTGGTTTGATTAAAAGTGCCAGTTCTACCAGGACTCCCTAGCCCCTGCTATTTTAATTTTTTAAAATTTTATTTGTTTTATTTTGAATGTATTGAATAAAACAAGCATTTCTGTAACAGCATAATTTTATAAAGATTATTGTACATGGAACTGCAAATCTATTGCATGCAACTTGCTATTCCTTTTAAACATATAGTAAAATTACCATTTAAATTTATTTTTTCCTTTTCTCCCTTCTGCACTCCCTGCCTAGAGACGGCCACCATCAGACACAAATGTGTGTATACATACACATGTACACACATACCTACATAAAAGCATTCTATTCTGTTCAGTTCTTTCACTAACTCTGCTATCTTTTTAACTTTACAAAGTAATCAAAATCTTGAACTGACACCTATATAGCCTATAGTGAATTGCTTGTCTTTCCAGTGGCGGTGGGTGACAAGGGAGGAAGGGAAAGAATCTGGAATTTAAAGTTCTAAAATCAAATGTTTAAATATATATATAATTATTGTTATTTACGTGTAACTGGGAAATAAGATACACAGGCACTGGGGTAGGGAGATCCATCTTGCCCTACCGGAAAGTCAGAGGGGCAAGGGGGAGGACATGGGAGAGAGCAGATTGGGGGAGGAGGTATACAGTGGGATCGCTGTTTTAGGGTGGTGGGTAGGGGAAAGACAGGGAGAAAATTTGTAACTCAAAATCTTGTGGAAATGAATGATGTACACTAAAAATAAACAGAAGTTAATCAGAAAAAAAATCTTGAACTGGGTAATCTTTTGTGATCTTTTATAGTTATGCATTCCTAAGGTAGGTGAAGTCAGCATTTTGTGTCCCTTATTCTTTGAAACTGATGCACATTTGGCTACATGTACATTGGAGTATAGGGGTGGCTAGGTGGCTAAAGTTGGTAGAGTGCTGGTCCTGGAGTCAGGACGACTCATCTTCCTGAGTTCGAATCCAGCCTCACACACTTACTAGCTGCGTGACCCTGGACAAGTCAGTTAACTCTTATTTGCCACAGTTTCTTCATCTGTAAAATGAGCTGGAAAAGGAAATGGCAAACCTGTCTAGTATCTCTGCCAAGAAAACCCCAAATGGGGTCATGGAAACTTGGACACAACTAAACAATAGCAGCAATGGAACTTTGGACTACACGCCCAGAGCTTTCTTCTTGAAGTTCACAAATTCTAAGATAGCATGGTTAATTTCTTTTCCCCTTCCCCCTATGAAGGTCATTTCCACACCAGTAAAAAATTCTTCCCTGTTTGGTGAGAGGCATAGAAAATGTCTCTTGTTGATTCCTTCACCTTTTGAACAAGAAAAGTATCATCAATACATTAAATTTTTAAAAAAATGCACAAGCAAAACCAATACAGCCAAAATTAGAAGGGAAGTGGAAAGCTGGGAAACAATTTTTATAGCCAATGTCTCTGATAGGGGTCTTATTACTCAGATATATAGAGAATGGAGTCAAATTTATAAGAACACAAGTTATTCTCCAGTTGATAAATGGTCAAAGGTTACATATGAACAGGCAGTTTTCAGATGAAGAAATTAAAGCTATCTATAGTCATATGAAAAAATGCTCTAAATCATCATTAATTAGAGAAATGCAAATTAAAACAGCCTGTTTTAAAACACTTAGACTGGCTAACACAACAAAACAGGAAATGATAAATGTTGGAGATGTGGGAAGGTTGGAACACTGATGGATTATTGGTGGAGTTGTGAACTGATGCAACCATTCTGGAGAGTAATTTCGAACTTTGCCCAAAGGGTTATAAAACTGCAATACCACTACTAGGGTTGTATCCCAAAGAGGTCATAAAAAAAAGGGAAAAGGACCCACATGTATAAAATATATTTATCGTAGCTCTTTTTGTAGTGGCAAAGTATTGGAAATTGAGGGCATGCCCATCACTTGGGGAATGACTGAACAAGCTGTGGTATACGAATGTAATGGAATACTATTGTTCCATAAGAAATGATGAACAGATAGATTTTAGAAAAACCTGAAAAGATTTACATGAAGTGATGCTGAGTGAAGTGAGCAGAACCAGGAGAACATTGTATACAGTAACAGCAACATTGTGTGATGACTTAGCTCTTCTGAACAATGCAGGGATCTAAGACAATTCCCAAAGACTAATGATGGAAAATGCTATCCATATCCAAAGAAAGAACTATGGAGTCCGAATGTAGATTGAAACAGACTATTTTCTTTCTCTTTTTTTCTTTCTCATGATTTTTCCCTTTTGTTCTGATTCTCTTTTCACAACATGACTACTGTGGATATGTTTAATATGATTGTATATGTAGAGTCTTTATCAGATTGCTTGATATCTTGGGGAGGGAGAAATTTAGAACTCACAGTCTTATAACAATAAATGTTGAAAACTAAAAATAAATAATTGTTTTAAAAAAGAAAAATACCATCAAGACAGGTCAAGAAATTGTCAGTTATTCTCTTTTGGCAAGTGAGAGAATATGACTTCTACCCTGCATCAGTCTGAGCAATCACCTGACTGAGGAGCCTTCTGTCCACCTTCACCTGGTCACAACCTCTTCCTGGAGTTTCCCCAAGTGCTTGGGTAAAGTGTATTACAATGTCCACAGTTGGAGATGACTAAATCAAGGCAAAGGGGGATGTTTGCTTCACACTTTGGAAGGGATCCAAAAAGAGACATTTCTAAACAGTTGTGGCCTCATTAGGTTTTCTGGGTGCAGCTTGCAAGGACCCAAAAAAGGAAGCTCAGTTTAACCCTGGCATTTAGTTTAAAAGAAAATTTAACTGAATTTAATTCTGTCTCTCTGTCGCTCTCTCTCTGTCTCTCTCTCACTCACTATCTCTGTCTCTGTCTCTCTCTGTCTCTATCTCTCTGTCTCTGTCTCTTTGTCTCTGTCTCTTTTTGTCTCTTTGTTTCTCTCTGTCTCTATCTCTGTCTGTCTCTGTCTATCTCTTTGTCTCTCTGTCTCTCTCTCTGTCTGTCTCTCTCTCTGTCTGTCTCTTTCTCTCTCTCTTTCTCTCTCTCTCCTTATCCTGAGGTACTCAATGGCAAAGTGGTTAGAGTGCTAGACCTAGAGTCAGGAAGATCTAAATTCAATTTGACCTCAGAGACAACCTCTTTCCCTCAGTTTTTTCATCTGCAAAATGGGGATAATAACAGCACCTACCTCTCAGGGTTGCTGTGAATATCAAATGAGATAATATTTGTAAAAAAAAAAAAGCACTTAGCACAGTGCCTTGTACATAGTAGGTGTTATGTTAATTCTTATTTCCTTCCCTTCCACCATTGAGAAAGCAAGAAAAACAAATTTCATAAGGAAACTTAAAAGGAAAACAATTTATAAAAATACATATATGTATATGTATGTGTGTGTTTGTTGTTGGTGCTGGGTTACCTCAGTCCTTGTCTAACCTTCTACTCTCTGTGACCTCGTTTGTGGTTCTCTTGGCAAAGGTCCTAGAGAGTTTGCCACTTCCTTCTCTGCTCATGTTACAGATGAATAACCAAGGCAAACAGGGCTAAGTGACTTGTGTAGGGTCACACAGCCGGTAAGTGTCTGAGGTCACATTTGAACTCAGGTCCTCCTAACCCAAGAGCCAGCACTCTATCTACTGTGCCACCTAGCTACACCCTATATCTATATCTGTATCTATATCTATAAAACGCACACACACATAGACAAGCAAAACAAATTGCCTGCATTGGCCATTTCCAAAATCAACAAACAAACTGACAAAAACACAAGTCTCAGTCTGTCCTCTGAGCCCATCTGTTCTCTCTCTGGGGGTGGGCAGCATGTTGCACCCTGAGTCTTCTAGAATTTGTTTGGTTATTGTCTCGATCAGAGTTTCTAAGGTTTTCAAAGATGTTTATCTTTACAGTATTGTTATCATTATGTAAATTGTTCTCCTGGTTCTGCTTACTTCACTTCGTATCAGATCATATAAGCCTTCCTAGGTTTCTCCGAAACTGTCCTCTTCATCATTTCATACAGCACAATCATATTCCATTTCCCGATTGATGGGCATCCCCTCAGGTTCCAATCTTTCACCACTTCAAAAAGAGATAAAGTATTACAGATGGGTGCTTGACTTCTTGTTTTGGTCTCTTTTGAGTGTAGACCTAGTAGCAGTATCTGGGTCAAAGGGTACACACAGTTTAATCACTTTTTTGGCATAGTCCCAAATTACTCTCCAGAATTGCTTCACAATCCCATCCTCTTCCTCCTCCTCCTCCTCCTCTCTCTCTCTCTCTGTCTCTGTCTCTCTCTCCCTCCTGGTATTCTCTCTCCTTACTACCCCCCTCATTTCCTTTGTCTCTTCCTCCCTCCCATGCCCTAACGTACCTGTTTTCCCAAGGTCCTTCCAGAATTTGTTATTTTCATTTTTTGTTCTCTCAGCCCATCCGATGAGGGTGTGGTGGGTATATTATGGTTGCTTTAATTTGCATTTCTCTATTGTTATTTAGCATATTTTTTTCATATGGCTATTGATAGCTTGGATTTCTTTCTCTGAGTGATACAGTTTGAAATACTGGGTTATTTATTAGGCCACTGAGTAGAGAAGATTGTACTGAGACTTTTTCAGATGATGCTAAAAAATTGTCCTCATGAAAACAAGAAGGTTGGATAAGATGAATAAATGAGTGAATGAAAAAAGCACTTACTGTCCTTCCAGGCACAGTGCTTTATATACAAATGCAGAAAGCAAGAGAGTCCCTATCCTCAAAAAATGTCCATTCTAATAGGGGAAGACTGTACTTCTAGGGAAGAATTAACCAGAGAAGGATGTTTTGGATGGGGACATCACAGGGATGATGAGTAGAGCCACAGGGTGATTTATTGACTCATCCTATTCAGGAATGATAACATTGTTTTGATTATAATTCCAAGAGCTTGAGGTAGAAAGCAGGGAGGGGCTGGACAGGCATGTGATGACCTGGCATGAAGATGGTCAGGTAACAATGGTATGGGACTAGGTATGGAGAACTTTCATCTATCAGGAGTCTGGTTCCTTTGGAGAGGAGCCAGAGGCTGGATTAAGGAGGCAAAGATGGAGACATAGATGACCTCTGCAATCCCATTTAGTCTCAAATCCCATGGTCTTCCTCCTACTTATTATAAACCTAAAATGAGATCATAGTTGTTTTATTAGGTAAGCCAAGCATGAGCAAGAAGACTTGAGTAAATTCTTTCCTTTTCTGTCCCCTGAACAAAGTTTGAATTCTCTTCCTTTGTTGCCCTACTATATTCCAAGATAAACTATCTTCCAGCCTCAATCTATAACCCTCACAGCTCTTCTCAAGAGTCCTCAACTCAATCCAGAGTTTTCACAGGCATATAGATTTCCCTACTCATGTGCCTCCCTGTTAGGTTTCTGTAAGTGTGTACCCACTGTGTGTACTGGTGAGAGAATGTGACCCAGGTTTATGGGTGGACACTTGAAGCTTGATTTTTTTTGCTTTTACCTTCTATTAAGTAAATGTCATTCTTGTTTCTGCCATCTTGTTTAGTAAATGTTTCATGTTAAAGAGTTGATGGTATCAGTGTGACTGATTTGTGTAGAAGGGAAGCACATTGGTAGGGGCTTTAGGAATCCTGAGTTATTTACCCTTGAGGAAGGAAGAACCCACCAGTAAGAAGATAGAACAAAATGACTCAGAAATGGATGCTCCCAGGACAGGGACATGAGTTAGAGAGGTTCCATGAAAGAGTCCAGCCACACTCTCACTTCACCCCTGTTTTCCTGGTATGAGTCTAAGAAATTTTATAATAAATATCCTTAAAAATCATCTGTATCCTTATGTCAGGAGGGATTTTACATTATCAACCAACTGTGTGTCCTTGGGTAAACCATTTCTTCTGTTTGAACTTTGGTATTTCCTTTTGTAAAACAGCAGAGTTGAACCAAAGGCTCTCCTGATGTTCCTTTTCATTTCTGATGTTCTTTGATCCTGAGTTTTGAGCTCATTTCAGCCCAGCCTATCAGTAGAAAAAGCCTATGATCTCCATATTTTAACTTAAAGGCACCTAGGAAGGCAGCTCTAACCTAAATATTTTCCCTTTTTTGGCCTTGAAATACTCACCTAATTTTTAACAATGCTTGGAATTCTGTCCATTACCAATCGCCTGGAAGTTTTCTGTGTGGACATCCCTTAGCAGGGGTTCTTAGCCTAGCATCTGTGAAATTAGCCTTTAAAACTATTTTGATAACTATATTTGAATATAATTGGTTTCTTTTGTAAGCCTGTGTATTTCATCCTATACATTTACAAATGTTCTGGGAAAGGGTCCATAGGTTTCATGAGACTACCCAAGGGGGCCAGGACACACAAAGAATTAAGAATCCCTGCCTTAAAGGAAATTCAGCTCTCATTGAGTTGGAGAGGGATTGTTTCCCCTCACTTGGAAATGGGCCTTCTCAAGCCTTTGAGATGCCCCTGCAGTGGCGGCACCCAACTCCACCATAGAGCAGACTGGCTCTGACCATCTGTTCTTACCTCCTTCCTTCCAATGTTGACCTCTTGGGAGAAAGGAGATTTACAAGGACCATAGACAGAACTGGAAGGGACATAACAGATAAGCTGGTCCAGCTCTCTGTTTCACAGAGAAGAAGCTGAGACCCAGAAGGGCTAAGTGACCTTCTTGTCCTGAAAGTCAATCAGCCCAAACCGCTGGCTCCTTAGGTCCTAGCTTCATTGTATACCTGCCTCACCAAGCCATTCTCAGAGATACAAATGGCCTTTGAAATTGTGTTAGGATGTGACCCAGGCCTTAGAGGTTTCCATCTGGCCTGCATGAATTGGTTTGATTACATTCTTCGTGGGAGATGGTCTGCGATGTTAGAGAAACAGCTGATGACAAAGAGGATAAAAGAATAAAGAGCTGGAAGGAGAGTCCTCTAGTCCACCTCCCTCCTCATTTTACAGGAGAGGAAACGGGTCCAGAGTGGGCAAAGTCACAGATTCTGTGGAGCAAAGCTGGGCGTTGAAGCCAGGTCCTCAGACTCCAAATCCAGCCCTTTTACCGATACCCTGCTTCCCAAAAGGCCAGTAGCTTCAAGGACCTGCCACCATCCTCTGATCATGTCTACTGTTTGTTGTTTCTACTTCCTTCTTGAAGGGGATTGTGACATCAGGGAGGTGGTGCCATGACAATGAGGCATAGCATCAGCCTGGACAAATCAGCCCACCTTGCTGAGGTCCAATAGCAAAAGAGCTGGCTGGCCCACAGCTGGAACTCACAGGTTTCCTCCCTGGCTTCCAATCATGGGTCTAACAGTAGCTGTACACATGTGGGAAATCTCTTTAGTTTTCCTGACTGTGATCACACCTGCTAGGAACATGTACAAGTCCTTGCAAGGAAGGTCCTTCCTCCTCCAATGCCTTGTGGTAGCAGGATAACAGCCTTGGACACCCAGAGGTTTTGCTAGCTTACTGTTAGCACTGCCAATGGTGGTATAGATTCTGCTGGACCTACTTAGTGGGATTCCCTTTGTCCAGTGACTAGCCTCACCAAGTTCAGAGGAACTCATCTCTAAGCTGCCCAGCAAAGGATGTAGCTTTTGTCCACATGAAGACCGTTGGCTAAGTCATGAAGGAGATGTGACATGTTTTGGTACAGGTGTGCCCACATCGGTGAAATCTCAGATCCTCGGAAAACCAAAATAAGCAACTAATTATCACTGACATATACAAATGTGCTATAGGAGCCTCGCTGACCCCTCCTGCCCCCACTTTTCCACACCCCCACCAATCATCTTGTATTGATTTCACATATACTTGTGTGTGTGTTTCCTCCTTTAGAATGTAACCTTCTTGAAGACAGGGACCATCTCATTCATGTGGTTGTACTCCCAGTTCCCAGCATGAAGTAAATGCTTAATAAGTACTTGTTGACTGATTGGTTTACATGGAGAGTTTTAAGGTTTAAGAAAGATTCTACCTATAGTATCTTATCTCAGCCTCCTAACGACCCTGTAAAAGACAACATGGAGGAAGGAATACAGATCCAGGAAGTTCAAGTCCCATGTGGGACACATACTGACTGTGTGACCATGGACAAGCCCCTTGACCTCTCAGGGCCACAGGCAGCTTCCTAAGGCTGGATGCTACAGAACAGTTACTGATCTGTGTTGCGAGGGAGACTCTTTCACCCCAGGTTCTCTGTGCCACTGAAGCCAAAGGTTCAGGCCAACAAAACAAAACAAATGACCCCATAAGGGAAATATTGCAGGTGTAATTTTTGTCTTGTTCCAGATGACAGGACCCCAGGATGTCCGAGTTGGAAGGGCTCTCAGGGACCATCAAACCCCAATCATCCCTGAACAAGAAAGCCTTTTCCAGCACACCTACCAAGTGGTCATCCCACCTTAGCCTGAAGACCTCTAGTGAAGCAGGGGGACAAACTCCCCCTCAAGGCCGCCCATCGTACTTCGGAATAACACCAACTGGTGGGGGAGTTTTTCTTTATATCAAGCAGATAGGAGGGAATCGGGGTTCAGACAAGTTAAGGCTGTTAAGTTAAGAAGTGCTGACATCATCATGACGTGGAGACTAAGTGTTGGGGCCAGACTCAGGATTATGAGCCAGAAGGGACCTTGAAGGTCATCTAGTCCAGCCTTTTCATTTTACAGATGAGAAAATCGAGGCCCAGGAAAGTTAGGCGACTTTATCAAGTTCACCCGGGTTGGGAAAGGGCTGTATTCAAAACGAGTCTTTCTCCAGTGCCCTGAACACACCAACTACTCAATGACCCTGTTTTCATCCTTCATTTTGTGAAGAGGGTCTGCGGCATCATGGGTTGTTGTCTTGAGTCTTGAATGAACTGGGTTTAAGTGACAGAGAGCTGCCCAGTCGTCAGCCTCACTCTCTCCCCGGGCTCGCCAGAAGTCCTTACCTCCCTGCTGAGTTCAAAGCCCATTGGTTCCCCTGGCCCTGGTCTAGTCTGTCTGCCAGTGTTTTCCTGAGTGTGGCTCCTGAGCAGGTTAAGTGTCTTGGAGCCACAAGTGAGAGTTAGCTCATACTCACTGGCTATCTACTGAGTAAATGTTTTCCTGTCAAGTTGGGGTAATTAATAATAATAACGATAAAACGATAATAATGTCTGACTCCTATCCCTCGGCAGATTGTTGTATGGACTCGAGAAAGTTAAATATGGATCTTTGAGGAATACAAAATGGGTGTGTTCTCAACGAGCTCTCTCCTCCCCTGAAAGCTCCCCTGAGGTTTCATCCTGGAGCAGAGGTGGCCCTGCATTCTCTATGGCTTTCACAGTGCAGCACAAGGTGGTATAATAACTAGGGTGCTGGGTCTGGAATCAGGAGGACTGGAGTTCAAAGCCAGCCTCAGAGGCTTCCTAGCTGTGTGACCCTGAACAAGTCACTTAACTGCTGCCTGCCTCCGTTTTTTCATCCATAAAATGGATGTCTCCCAGGGTTGTTATAAGGATAGCAGAATTTCAGAATTGGAAGGGACCCATGGGGACATCTCGTCCACTTTGCAGTTGGGGATACCAAGACAGAATTGAAATAGACCTTGCCTTCCAAAGAATGTACTTTCTAACTCAAGATGGGGGATGGGAAGGACACAATATATAACCAGAAAAGAAAATGCAAATTTTATATAGAATAAGGGAGAGGAGCTGTTCCTCTGATTCAGCTGGAGTCAAGAACTCCAGCCGAGGAAAGTCCTTGAGTCAGTGGAGGATGGTGCTCTCTTGTAACTTAGAGTCTTTGGGTTGCTTGGGAAACTGAGGCATTGAAGGGCTGGCCCAGGCTCACAGAGGCAGTTGGTATCGGGGTAACACTTCTGATGGTCTCTCTCTATCCCGGGCTGCCTCTCATACAAAGTAGAGACCAACCAACAAGACTGGGTGGGGAGTGCTTCGTGGAAATAACATTGAGAAGACATCTGACTTGAGACGCTGGCCCCTACACTTAGAAGCTCCTTTATAGTGGCCTCTCTGAGCCTCATCTGTGAAATGGGAACAGTCCTAGAATTATCCACTTCAAAACACTGAAGAAATATGAACTGTTATTTATTTTAAAATTATTATTACATTTAATACATACATAACTTTTTTTTAACAAATTTTTTTTTTTGGAGAGGGAAAGACAAGGCAATTGGGGTTAAGTCACTTGCCCAAGGTCACACAGCTAGTTAAGTGTCAAGTGTCTGAGGCCGAAATTGGACTCCAGAGCTGATGCTCTATTCACTGTGCCACCTAGCTACCCCAATACATGCATAACTTAGTGAAGTAGGATAAGTATTTTGCTTATTCCCCTTTTATAGATGGGGAAACTGAGGCCCCAAGAAGCTGTGACTTGCCCAGAGTCACAAAACTAGGTGGTAGCAGAGCTTGGATGGGAACCCGGGTCTCTCTTTGCATTGTGCCTTGTTTCCAAGGCTCTGGAGCTCTCCTCTCCCCCCATATGGCCACATGTGCCAGCCCTGGGCTGCCAGGCTCCAGCTGGCTCACTTGAACAGTCAATACCATGACATTACTCATCTCTTCTAATTACTCAGCTACTCCATCTTTGTCTACGAACAATTTTTCAAATTGGAATGGACGTTCGTAGCCTGAGAGGGAGGAGGGAATTTCTGGCTCCCTTCCTTTACCTTTGGCTCCAAATGGCCTCCGTTCTTTTTTCTCCTCCTAAGCAATTTCACAAACATGTTTCCTTAGCCTCTAACCAAAGCCTACATCAGGAGTGTGGGATGGGGTAGAAAGAAGGATCCTTACCTGCCCTACCTCTCCCCCTTGCCTCTATGAAGTGACCCTGTAACCTCTTTCTTGCCTCCTCAGAAGCCTCTGCAGTGGGTCTAACACTGGGAAAAAGGTCTACCCTGGTCATGGGCTCCAAGCCAGCTGCCCAAAGGAGAGGTGGGGAGAGGAGCTTGGCCAACAGCTGGTTTCCTAGGGGAGGAAATCTGGAGTAAGGGCAGAGGGAGGGAAAGCTTCACACATGGCTGTTCCAAGCTGCTTGTCTGGCCTCTGTTCTGACTCCTGCTTCCCTAAGGCCCAGTACCTGAAAGAAACATCAATCCAGACGCATGGATTCCAGGAGAGTCACTGCAGCTCCCTTTGGAGCCACAACTAGGTTGGAGCGATTGGGAATTTTTCCGAGGGCACTGAAATTTATAGAGAGCAAACATATAAAATAGTGATTTTTTAAAATGGTGCAGTGGTTTAATTTGTTATGTTTATATTTTGATAGTACTCTTACTTCTTCAGCTGCTCAAAAATTAATTGATCAGAATAATTAAATTATTCCAGTAAAAAGCATTGAGAAAACTCTCTTCTTCTCTGTTCCCTCCCCTCTCCCCCTTCCCCTATTGCTTCCTTCCCCGGCCCCACCCTTCTCTCACAGGCAATGATCTCCTCAGCAGCAGCATTGCAACATACCATCCCTTTGTCTCTGCTTTGAGCACCCCCGCCCCCACCACTCCCTGCCGCTGTTATCTTAAACTCTCTTAGCTCCAGAATTCTGGACATGGGGTCTCCAGGTCCTGACTGGTGAACATCTCATGTATGGACCATTGTATCTCCAGCCATGCGTTCCTTCACTCTTCCCCCTCCCCCCAATATTCTCACCATTCTATGGGTGGCCTCCATCTCTCTACGCAGTCCTCTCCCCCCAATTTCTAGATCTAGCGCCATGATTGAATAAGTACTGTCCCTGCTACTGGAAAGCTTCCTCTCCAGGGCTGTCTACTAGTAAGATCACAGGTAGAAACATTATTTCATATCATGAGCTATGGAGTTGATTTTGAAGGCAATGAGTTGGTACAGTAGATAGAGTACTCTGGCCTTGGGATCAAGAAGACCTGAGTTCAAATGTGACCTCAAACCCTTATATTTGGGATGAAAAATATCCTTCATCCTTAATTCAGTAAAAAAATAAACACAGAGATCTCGTAGGAGAAGAACAGGGGTTTATTCTCTTCCCCAGGAGGAGAGGGTGGTCTTCCCCATGACTCATCACGGAGAAGAGGCAAGTTACAAAAGACAGGGCAAGAATTTATAACTTAACTTAGTCAAGCCCCCTTCCTGTCTCCTCTCTCATTGGTGGAGAGGCAGACTTCAACAAATTCTTCCCCAAATGGGACAGCAAGAGAAGAGGAGGGAAGGGTCCCACCAAGGCAGGAAAACAGACAAAGGAAGATAAAAGTGATTGACAGAAGCAATGGAGGGGAGCGGGGAGGAAAAGTTAACAGCCCCAAAATGAGAAGTTTTCACTCATCCCATACACTTACTAGCTGTGTGATCCTGGCCAAGTCACTTAACTCTGCGCGCTTCAGTTTCCTTATCTGTAAATGGGAATAATAGCACTTGACTCTCAGGATTACTGTGAGGATCACATGAGGTAACAATTATGAAATGCACAGTAACGGGCACATAGTAGAGATACTATGCCAATGATGATTCCTCTTCCTTCCCTTGAAGGCTTCTTGCCCTGGATGCCAACACTGGTAGTCATGGTTCCATCTCTACCTTGCCATCCTTCATCCCCACAAGGCTTCTGATGTCATTATGATTTGAAGGGAAGTGCAAAAGTTTTCCTATCCATCAAAGAATGCAAGCTGTACAGGGTGGAATACTGAACTTGGAGTCAGGAAGTCATGAGTTCGAATTTAGCCTTGGATACTGGTTGTGCAACCTGGGGTAGGTCGCTGAGCTTTGGAAGCCTCCATTCCTTCATCTGGAAAAAGGCAATCATGATGCCTTTTGGATAATAGATGGAGACTGGCAGGGACTTTGGAGGTCCTCTAGTCTTGGGAGCAGAGATGAGAGATAAAAGGGAACTGGGGATGTTGATCTTCCTCCCCCTCTTGACTCTCTCATTGTACAGATGAGGAAGTAGAGGTCTGGATTGGTGGATGACTTGCCCAGATATCAGAGGGAGGATTTGAACCTGGGTCCTATGAGTCAAGAATGACTTTTACTGGTTTTGTAGAAGCCAGCTTACAGAGATTCCCGAGGAATGATCTAAATAGCTGACAGAGAGAGACAAAGGGCTTTTCGTACATTAGAAGGACAGATCCTTCTGTTTTTGACTCTGTGCCCTCAGGCTTGGTAGGGGCAGGTTGTAGGTGCTAAATAAATACTGATGAATGAACACTTTTGGTCTTCCTGACTGCACTTCGAGGTAGGTGGCACAGCATTGTTATCTCCATTTGACAAGGGAGTAGACTGAGGCATGGAGAGAAACTAAGGGTCTTGCCTAGAGTCTCAGGGTTAGTAAATGTCTGGGGGTAGCAATTGAACCCTTGTGCTCTAGATGCCTAAAGCTGCTGTGTGGTGCAGTGGATAGAGGTCCAGGCCTGGAGTCTGGGGGACCTGAGTTCACATGTGGCCTGGGACACTTACTGCCTGGGTGACCCTGGGCAAGTCCCTTAATCCTGTTTGCCTCAGTTTCCTCCTCTGTAAAATGAGATGGAGAAGGAAATGGCAAAGGACTACAGTATCTGCCAAGAAAACAGAGAGTTGTACATGACTGAAAAACAATCAAACAATTGTTTCTGATTCCAAGTCCTCCATTCTATTATCCACTTTGCCTATTTGCTTCACTCATTCATTCATTCATTCATCCATTCATTCATCCATCCATCCATCCATCCATCCATCCATCCATCCATCCATCCATTCATTCACTATTCTTCATTTAACAAATATCCAATGGATGGCCCTGTTTTGAGTCATTGTTTTGGCTTATGACTTTGTCACTCGTTAAAATGTACTTACCATGGGTATTGTGTGGGGAGGTTGCCACACACGAAGCCTTATTTTGGGAGGCAGCACGGAATACTAGAACGAGTACTAGATTTTAGACTCAAAAGGCCTGGATTCAAGTCATCTCAGAAAGAAGTCTGAGCTGTGTGACCTTGGGTAAGTCACTTAATTTTTTTGAGCATTGATGTGTCCATCTGTAAAATGATAATGATATTGAGAGACCCGTTGCTTTACAGAACTATTGTAAGGGATAATTATAGGTGACATGTATAGAGGGTTTGAAGGGTGGCAAAGCACTTTATCAATATTATCTTATTTGATACTCACAATAATCTTGGGAGGTAGGTACTATTATTATTCCCATTTTATAGATAAGTAAACTGAGGCAAATAGATATTTCTAAAATCACATAGCTAGTAAGTGTTTGAGGCAGGATTTTAATTCAGTTATTTTTTGCTAACTCCAGGTCCAGTGCTCTATCCACTCTTTTTTGGTCAAGAAGACCCAGGTTTGAATCCTGTCTCAGATTCTTATTAGTCATGTGACCCTGGGCCAGTCTCTTAACCTCTCTCAGCCTCAGTTTCCTTATATTGTAAAGGGGATGATAACAATGCCACCCACTTTTCAGGGTTATAAAAATAAAATATAATGCTTTATTTAAAATGCTTCACAAACCTTAGAGATACAAATGTGAGTGGTTATTCTATAAATGTGAATTATAATGGGTCATTAAACCTCAGTGCCTTTACCAAGAATAGGGAAAAGGGAATCAGAGAGAAAGCATGATATTACTGGGGCTCTGAAGGAGGAAGAGGAGAAGATCATAGGTCTTGAAATACAAAGGAGCTCAGAGGTCATCTGGTCCAGCCTCCTTATTGTCCCTCTACTTTGGATCCGCACAGACAATGATTGGTTAAAACTCGTGGGGGTCTGGCATCCCTTCTCAGATATTCTGGTTCTTTATGCCCTTTACCCCGGCACCCTGGTGGTGGTGGGGAAGTCCTTAGGTTTGGATCATGTTTAGGGTCTTCCCAAAGGGAGGACTAAAAATATACTTAATATACAATATGAATCAGGTATGGGACAGCTACTTAGTTCATAAATACGAAAGGAGCCCTTAACATAAATAAGATCCACACATGCTCACTGACAGAAAACTTAATAAGCACGATTTAGTTCCCTAGTTCCTGTTGCCCTCTCCTTGCAAGTCGATACTTAAAACATCAAGATATGATACAATTGTGGCATTGCTGAGTCCAAGCAATTCTCTTTGGATCCTGGTGAGGCAGACCAGAGGATGACTTCCTCCCCTTGCGGATGGCATTCCTTTCAATGTGGAAGCTGCACCTGCTACCAGTCAGCTCCAACTAATGGACGTAGGATTTTCAGATCTCTGGAATTTACAAGGTTACTTGCAAGCCTGAACGTGTTCATGTTGAGATTGCTCTTAGGTCACTTCTCAGGGAAGTAATAGAGCAGAACAGACATTAAGAAACCCAGGCTCAAGCTTGCCTAGATGAACTCCACCTTGCTCTAGATGCCACATGGGAGCACTCATCATGCTTCTATTAGAGGAAGTCTAGAGCAGTGGTTCTCAACTTTTTGGGTCTCAGAACCCCTTTTACAGTCTTAAAAGTTATTGAACACTCCACACCTCCCTCAAGGGCTCTTGTTTATGTGGTTATATTTGTTGGCATTTATCATATTAGAAATTAAAATTTCTTAATATTATAAAAAAGTTTTGATGTAATGTATACTCTGGAAGAGTTTTAGAGACCCTCAAAAGTCCCTAAATCATACTTTGAGACCCACTGGTCTAATGAAAGAAAGCTACTTGCCACATGAGAGAGTTGAAGATAGAGGAGTCTAATGCTGCCTCCTTTCTTCCTTTTAAACATATGTAACCCCATGCCCCTTCCCACCCATCCCCATCCCTGGTCTAAGGGGCCAATAAAGGGATTCTCCTTCCAAAACACCCAAAGTCCTTCAGTGCTGAACGAGTTTAGGAGGTTAACCAAAAGCAGACAAAGTATTGCTACCTATGCTCTGGTCAATCCTCCTCATTACATCCAGATTAGGGAGGCCCAAGGAGGTTAAGAAGAGGAGGAGAACTAGACAGAGGGAAGAAGGCATCAAGTTCATTCAGCCTTCGCTGACTGGGGATGTCATGTGCTAGTTCTATTTTTGACACTCACCAGGAAATGTCCCTGCCCAATTACTGGAGTGGTGACACTGTCATTATTACTATTGGGTCATATACATTTTGCATTTTAATTGTGGTAAAGGTGTGGTTTGGGGAACACATCTCCAAGAGGAAGGGAAAACATGAATTTGGGTAAATGACTCATGGCCCTGAGGTTAGGAAATCATCCAGGGCCAGTTGGTCCAAAGTAGGTCTGCCAAAGTAATTCTGACCATGAGCAGAGAGCCACAAGAGGCCCGGGATTCAGCAAAGATTTTGAGTAATGGGTGGAAGACTCAAAGAGGCAAATGTGAAGAAAAGCCTTCCTAACAAGTAGAGGTGCCACAAAGTAGAATGAGCTGCCTTGGGAAGCACCAGTTTTCCCCTCACTAGAGGGCAGCCTTGGGGATAAAGCCTTTGGCACAATGGAGATGCCTTCATGGTCTCTGAGATCCCTCCTAACTCTGATTGTGGGAGTCTTCCAGATTGGGATGAAGAATCATATGGTAAGGATCATGTAGTTCTAGGTTTAGGGGCTCTTGTAGGCTCAGGTTCCAGGAAAGAAAACCCAAATGATAAAGGTAAAAAAGTGATCTGAACCATCAGTGGTGGCAATAGCTGAGAATATAAGACAAGTAGAATCCGACAGACCTACTAGAATTGAAGAACTGGACAAAGTCCAGCTTCCCAAGAAGTGTGGAGACCCCATCCCCTACCTCCAGATGAAGGAAGATGTGGCTGCAGGTTGAAAGCAGAAGAGGAAAGTATGAGAAATGAATATTTCTCTCATACTTAATAACTAATTATTATACTATGACCAAAGGTTTTCCGTTTTTCTTCTTCCTCATCCAGAAATCAACCAGTGTGGGAAATCTTAGGCAGGGATTTATCCAGGCCAAGATCTACTCAGACAGCAAAAAAAATTCTGAGCTTGGGCTAATGACTATATTTCTGTTCTTTGTGTTCACTCAGACAAGTCCTGGGAAAATGTTGATTCCCCCTATTATCAAAACCTGTGACTGATGTCTTGATTGATGTCTCTTTGACCAAAATTTAATGACCTGGGTCACATACCCTAAGACCTTCATTTTAATATACCCCATACCTGTTTTTCTGCTAACCAATCTGATTTGATTGTCATTTTTCAGGAATGCCTCCTCTTTCAAAGGGCGTGTAAACCCACCACCATCAGAGGTCTTTGGTCTAAGAGAGACCATTATCCTTTTACTAATAACCTGCTGCCCTCATTAATAAAATGATTAAATTACCCAGAAGCTATGTCTCAAACTTTTTAATCATCACAGGAGCTAGCTTTGGGGCCCACAGAGAGAAGAGGAAGAGACCTACAGTGGAACCAAATCCTTTGGTCATTTCTGGACTTCTTTTTATTTGATCTACCACCCAAGTGCCCTTTGGTTGTCCAATCTGATAATTCAGTATTATATGCAGAGTTCAGAGGAGCCATAGACAGACATTTTTGGTATAGTCCATCTTTCCTTTGCCTTTTAAAATTCTCTTTGATTATGAACTTAACAACCATCAAACACAAACATTCCAATATATAAAAAGAAGAAGGATTGTACATGAACTTGTGAGCAATACAGAGTTTATTTTTATAAATGCCTATTAATTTTAACAGGATAGTAGCAAAACCACTGTGTTCCACTCTGAACTTCTGAGTTTTCTTCATTGTGTTTTTAATGTTTTATTGATGATCTTTTATTTCTTGGTCCCCCACCCCCATCCCTTTTTCCCCCTCTTCAGAACTTCAGAAACATAAAATGTCCACATGGTGGATGGAGCAGGAGTTTAAGGCTGGGTGAGAGCAATAGTGAACACACTGGATGACAGGATCCTGAAAGAAGGTCCCAGGGCTATGAGGGATGCCAGCTCTGCCCCACCTCCACCCCATCCCCCTTGTTCCTGGGTGTAGTGTCCTTTTGGCTGAGTTCTGGGCCTTCCCTGCTGTTTCCTGCAGGCTGGACTGGACCCTAGGGAAAACTATTCAGAAGCCCGAATGACCCAGGACTGTTCCTTTTCCCTCTTGTCCTAGGCTGCCTTTGGACACATGCCAGGCTCTGCAGTCAGAAAACAGTGGCCGGAAGTTTCTGGCTTCCAGCTCCTGCTGGCTACACTGTGGGTTGGAGGAATGTGGAGCATCTCCTGGCCGAGAAAGACAACAATCCCATTCCCACTGCCTTCTCTGCCCTCCAGGGTTCTCCCAGTCTCAAAGTCTCTCCCAGCCATCCCACTACTACAGAAACACGGGCAAAACTTTTATGCTCAGTTCACAGAATCATGGGTCATAGATCAGGGACTTGAAGCTAGAAGGGGCCTCAGAGTCCAACCCTCTCATTTTACAATGAGGAAACTGAGGCCCAGAGACAGGAGAACTGATTTGACCAAGGTCATATTGTAAGGGCAGAGCTGGGATTTGAACTCCAATCCTCTGGCTCTGATTCCAGGGTTCTCTCTGGTTTCCTCACACCTTGATTTTCTCCATTCCTCTTCCCACTATTGGTCAGGGCTTCTTCTGGTCCTACCTAGTGTCTGGCTGGCCAGTGTTCGCCACTGCCTCCCTTTCCCATGCTTGCCATCCTTGAGTGTTGTCCTTTCTCCAAACTTGGAGTCCCCTCACTGCCACACACAATGAGTTACCATCTCTTGTTTATTCTGTCTTCACATCTTTTGGGTCTTTCCCCTTCTCTCTGATCATTTGGCCACAACCTCATCATGCGTCTAAGCCTGGCCCACTGCTATGGTCTCCTAACAGCTTTCCTTGCGTCTAGTCTCTCCCCTCTCTAATCCATCCTCTTCATTGCTGCCAAAGGGATTTTCTGAAAGTACGGGTTTGGTCTTGTCACCCTCTACTCATCTGGTGGCCCCAGTTAACCCAGGGTTAGACAGAAACTCTGGCTTGGTATTTTAAACCTTTCACAACCTGGCTCAACACTTTTATAATTGCCCCTATGCCTTGCTTGGTTAAGAATACACCTCCCCAGAGCTGTGAGAGGCATGTCATTGGTTTTATTGTATATATAATATTACTATATTCTATAGTAACATAATATGACTATATTCTACAAAATAGAACATTAATATATTCTATAAAAATATAACATTTTCTTCTATAATATCCTAAATTATATCCATATTGATTGTGTTGTGGAATATGGTGTAAGATGTTGGTCTAAACCTGGCTTCTGTCAAATGGCTTCCCAGTTTTCTATCAAATAGGGAAGGAGCTTCCATGGTAGCATGGAAGATATCATGTATGTATGTAGGTATTGACAGGATAGATACAAGGTGATTGGGAGAGGGGTGGGATGGAGGGAGCCAGCAGCTGAGGGGATCAGCTCATGAAGGAGGTGGCTTGAGCTGTCTTGGTCTTTGGGGGAAGGCAGGGCAATTGGGGTCAAGTGACTTGCCCAAGGTCACACAGCTAGTAAGTGTCAAGTGTCTGAGGCTGGATTTGAATTCAGGTCCTTCTGACTCCAGGGCTGGTGCTCTATTCACTGTGCTACCTACCTGCCCCAAGTTGAGTCTTGAAAGAAATCAAGGATTAGAAATCTTTATGAGAGCGGTCTATGTATATGATAAGGGTTTCCTTGATGAGATGAGCATAAACAAAGAGGCAGATTTTTTTAATAGTGGACAATATCTTCAGTTATCCAGTTGAGTGAGCTTTTGAATCCCTAGTGCTTAGCACAAAGCTTGGTACAAGATTGGTACTTTAAATGCTTATTGCCCAACTATAGAGAATAAAAGATGTTACTGTGTTTATCTTGTACTTAACAAAATAATTCCACCACATTTGACTCCAGAGAGCAAAATGGAATATTCCATGCGTTGCTCTATCTCCCAGGCACTTTAAGGTAATAATCAGACGCGTCAACGTCCTTTCTTCTCCATCCTCTCCCCCCCCCCCCCCCATTAGCTGGAGGAAGGGCCTTGAAAACTTTGGAGGTCTGAAAGAATTCACATCTTTCTAAGATTATAGAATTTAAAAAAATTATGATTAGGAAAGACTCTCTAGGAGGGAAATATAACTCAGCAGTGTAAGCATAAAAATAGTAATAAAATCTATTTCAGAAAGAAACACATGTAACTAAAAATAAAAACCCAAGCTCATCCACTAGTCTCTGCCAGGAGAGCAGAGGATTTTGTACCACAATCCCCCGATGATCAATAGCAAGTAAGGCAAAAGGAGAAAGGCATACGCTTCTCAGGGGTATCTGTCACTGCCGGGCTCTGTCCAGCACAGAATCCAAATCACAGATGCGCTCCCTGAGGTTGGCAAGGGCCTCCAGATGCTCCTGTCCGTGAATGACGTGGTGCTGACTGCAGTGTGCTCCAAACACCGCGGTGAGCCAGCTGCTTCAGCTATAGAACCTTGTGGCCCACCCACCAGTGTAGGTAGAAAGAGCCAAGGGAAGGCAAATGGCGCCGTGATGATCATGTGGAGGCGCTTCAGCAGCCCAGGGAGCAGTCATGCTAGCCACAAACTGGGGAAGGACAGGGACAGGAGCCTAGAGTGGAATTGGGGGAGAGGTGGGCTGGCTCACATTGAGATTGAATGTGTAGGCTTTTGATGATCCCCAACTATTCCCTTCTTCAAAAGCCATTTTTTAAAATGATAATATACTTCAAGCGATTCTATATGACTATCAGTCAAGAAAGACCACAACTTCATTAGAATAAAACTTACAGTTGACCCAAAAGACAATGGAAAGGCATATGGGGTCAGAGGACTAGATCTGGAGGGGACCTCAGAGCCCATCTTCCTTTTTTACAGATGAGGTGCCATGGGCCATGAAAGGCTATGACCCCCTGCACTGGACTGTCCACAGAAGCACCAGTGTCCACTGCAACTCTCTGCTCACCCTAGAGGGAAATACTGAAACTGACTCATCGCCATTGGGTGGCAACTGAAAGTCACCTGGTCACACTCCTGCCCCCCATCCCCTCAGTAGAGCCTTGGGATGGGGTTGTCTGGAAAGAAGGACAGTGGAAAGACATAGAGGCTTAATGACTATCTCAGACTCACACAGCTAGGAAGTCTCTCGAGATGGGCTAAGGTCAATGACATATCAATGATTTCAAGCTGCCTCATGCTCTGGGCAAAATCAAGTCAACCACATTTTTTTCAGTTGTTTCAGCCATGTCTGACTTTTCTTGGCCCCATTTGGGGTTTTCTTGGCAATGATGCAGGAGTGATTTGCCATTTCCTTCTCCAGCTCATTTTACAGGTGAGAAAACTGAGACTAACAGGGTTAAACAACTTGGCACACTAAGAGTCTGAGGTCAAATTTGACCTCAGGTCTTCCTGGCTCCAGGACCAATGCTCTATCTACTGCAGCACCATCTAGCTCCGTTTATTAAGTGCTTATTATGGGCCAGGCACCGTGCTAGGCACTAAGATCATAAATACAAACAGAAAGGAAAACAGCCCCTGCCCTCAAGGAGCTTATATTCTAATGGGGAGAAATAGCACACTGTGTCAAAAGAAGCTGAAAAGGAGGAGGTGGGGGGAGGTGCACCTGTAGGGGCGAGGGAGAGAAAGTCCACAGGAGGTACAAGCGGAGAGCCAAGAGAATGGCTGACCTGGGCATTTCCCTTAAAACGGAGGTCCTGGGAGGAATTGGCCAATCAGAGGAAGGTGCCACAGAGTCAAAGTGAGAAGTCCTGGGGCAGAGTGAGCTTCCCGGATGAAGAGGTCTCCATGGCATGGTAGAGAAAGTCTAGAGAGTTAGCCAGGAGGCCAGAGAGGAACGACCATTCTAGGAAGTCATTCAGCCCTGACTTAGTGCAGTCAAATATAACCCTGAATTCCGCCGGCACGCTGTTAAAATGGCCCTCTCAAACTCCTTCAGCCTTCTAGGAAAGCCAATCCCCTGTCATCCACCACTGGGGTCCCTGGCTCTGGCAGTCAATCACTCTTCTCTTCCTTTTGATAAACCAATAGTCAATCACTAAGCAATTATTCAATGCCTTCCCTATGCCAGGAGCTGTCCTAAAGGCTGCCAATACAAAGGTAAAGATGGAACAGGATGCTCAAAAAACTTAGGAGACATTGGGCAGAATCATAATGTACCTAAAAAATGGAATTCAAAATGTCTGCATAGGCAGTGTTTCTAATGACTCCTGGAACATGTCTAGGGGCACCTCCCAGATAATCTAATCACTCAAGCTTTTGACTGGCATATCACCCTGGACTCTCTCGCCACCCCATATCCAATCTGTTGCCAAGGTCTGTCAGTTTTAGCTTTGTAAATTCTCTCCCATGAGACCCCCTTCCTCTTCTGACATTGCCACTACCCTGGCACAGGCCCTTGTCATCCCATTAGACCACTGCAAAAGCCTGCTCTTTGGTCTCCCTATCTCAAGGTCCAACCTACACTCAGCTATCAAATTAATCCTCCTAGAATTCAGATCTGGGCATGTCACTCCCCTTCTCTGCCAACCAAAGTTGATCTTCTAGGATCAACTATAAAATCCTCCGTCATTCAAAGTCCTTCATAACTTGGCTCCTCCTACCTTTCTAGTCTTCTTACATCTGGCACATAGTGGGCACTTAATACATCTTTATTGATTGACTGAGCCAGTGACAATGGCTTCCTTGAATCATAATGAGAATTATAGCTAGTATTTATATAGTGACAGGCACTGTGCTAAAACACTTTGTGAACATCTCATTTGGTCCTCACAACAACCCTTGTGTGTGTGTGTGTGTGTGTGTGTGTGTGTGCTATTATTATCCTCATTTCTCAGGTGAGTAAACTGAGGCAAAGAGATTAAGTGATTTGCCTAGTGTCACAGTGAGTATCTGAGGGCAGATCTGAACTCAGGTCTTACTGACTCCAGGGCCAGCACTCTCTCAACTTTACCACCTGGCAGCCTTTAAAAACTCAACCATTTATCTAATCAATAAGTCAGCTCAGAGCAGAAAGTTCTCCAAAGTCAGGGTGGGGGCTCAAAAGTAGAAATGAGAAATTCCCTGTCCTAGTCATTTTGATTCATAATCTCCAGGGTGAAAGACAGAGGGAAGCTAGGAAGACTAGAATTCAAGTCTCACTTCTGACACCTACTGGCTGTGGGACCCTGGACAAGTCACTTCATCTCTCATTTATTTAGGCAACTTTCTCAGGTTGGACGATATTGACCTACATTGGCAGAAGGAGTCTCTTCAGCCAGGAGTTCTCTTCCTCGATGAAATTACAATCCAGTCCCCATCCTTACCCTTATTCTAGATCCTCCTCCTATATCTATGTTGAAACCAGGATGAGAGCTGTGGTGCCATGGGCTGTGTCAATAGTCCATGAGTCCCTTGATGGCAGGGACTGTCTTTGACCTTTCTTTGTATCCTCAATGCTTAGCAAGGTGCCTAGCACTGAGCTGTTGTTCGGTTGTTTCAGTCATGTCCAACTCTTTGAGACCCCTTTTGGGGTTTTCTTGGCATGATACTGGAGTGGTTTGCCCATTCCTTCTCGAGCTCATTTTATAGATAAAGTGACTGAGACAAACAGGGTGAAGTGACTCACTCAGGGTCACACAGCTAGTAGGTGTCTGAGGCCAGATTTCAACTCGAGAAGATGAGTCTCCACTTTTCTCTATCCACTGCACCACCTAGCTGCCCACTGGCACTGAGTAGGCACTTGATCTCTTTAGCTTGTGAACTGACTGAGTTCCAATCCATGGGTGGTGGGAATAGTCAGGAAGAATCTGTAGGCTGAGTGCCCTCTGGTGGTCCTGAGGTCTTTGGGAAAGCCAGCACCTGTGCACTAAACACCTTCTCATGAATCCATTTGGCTGCGTCCTAAGTAAAGTGCCCTTGGTGACCATATTATAGATGAGGCTGATTGAGTGGTAGCCTGCCACTCAATGAGCCCCATGTGGCTTGTTATTGTTTTTATGGCAGCACCAACTAGCCCACTCCAGTGGATGTGGTCAAAGTAATTTTGGGGAAAGGGGGACTAGTACCTTTGGAGATGAGGATGGAGTTCTGGTAGGAGGTGACACCAGAACTGAGCTTTGAAGGAAACTAGGGATTACATGAGAGGAAAGTGAGGAGAGAGTGCGTTTTGGACAAGGGGGTCAGGCTAGGCAAAAGCACAGAGAAGGAGATTGTATGCTGTGTGTATGAAACAGCAAGCAGGCTCCTTGGGCATGAAGGAGAGGAATGGATAACAAGCTGGGAAGGTGTCCTGGAGCCCAACAGGGAAGGGCTTTCAAAGCCAAACAGAAGGATTTGGATTTTACTGTGGTGGCGAATGGCAGCCACTCAGAGCTCATGGAGGAGGCTTGGTTAGTGCGATCAGACAGTAGATATCTCAGTTTGATAGCTGTGTGGAGGATGGATCAAGAGCAGAGAGGCTTGACAGAGGGACCAATAGGAAGCTCTGGAACTCCAGGGAGACTTTGGGAACATTGTGTGTGCATGTATATATGTACATGTATACATGTAGATGGGCATGCATGGGCACACACACATGTATATATGAATACACATGTATGCACATACCACACAGCGCATGCATTACACATGTATATCATACACATGTGCATATTCCACATGCATGTATGTGCATGAGGGTGTATATCTTCCTCTTTCTTCATGGAAGATCCTCAAACAGAGGCTAGGTGATCCTTGGTCAGTCTATTAGAGTAGGGCTTCCTTGTAAGGTATACGTTCTAATAGACAGACATCATAGGGTTATTGAGGTCGTTGATTTAGAGCTGGAAGGGCCCTTAATGGTCATTTGCTCCAATCCTTTTATTGTATAAATGAGGAGCTGAGGGAACAAGGGAATAAGCATTTATTTAGTGCCTACTGTGTGCAAAGCATGGGGTGAAGCATTTTTTAGAAGTACTATCACATTCGAGCTTCATGACAATCCTGCTGAGTTAAATACTATCATTATATCCATTTTACTGCTGAGGTAAATTGAGGCAAACAGAGGCTAAGTGACTTTCCTGGGGTCAGGGAGCCACAAAGTGAGGCAGGATTAGAATTCAAGTATTAGTGGAGTTAGTAAGACCTGAGTTGAAATCTGACCTCAGACATTTACTAGCTGTGTGTCCTTGGGCAAGTCACTTAACATTATTTGCCTCAGTTTCTTCATCTATCAAAGGAGCTAGAGAAGGACATGGCCAACCCCTCCAGTGTCTCTGCCAAGAAAACCCCTCAGAGGGGTCACGAAGAGTCAAACATGACTGAAAGGACTGAACAGCCATCACGAACTCCAGGCTCAGCATGCTATCCATTGAGTCGCCAGCTGCCTCTGAGAGGTCACTGGTTCACAGATTGGAGTCGGACGGTACCTTAGGGGCCATTGAATCCAAATTCTGCATTTTCCACATGAGGAAACTGGGGCTCTGGTGGGTCACTGGGGCACAGAACCAGGTTTAGATCTGGAAGGCACATGACAGGCCGTTGGTTCAAATGCATCATTGAATGCTGAGGAGGCTGAGGGTCAGAGAGGGCCAGCAGGGTGAATGATTTGGCCAGGGTCCCACAAGCTGTAGATGGAGGAGCTGGTTGTAAGCAGCCACTGAGATCTCTCCCAACCTCCAGATTCAGAGGCAGTGTGGTGCTGTGGAAAGCACAGTGAATTTCTGTGACTTTGTGTCTTGACCTCCCTGGGTTCAGTTTTCTGTTCTGTGAAATGAGAGCGTTGGACAATATGATTTTTAAAGTTCCTTCTGGCTATAAATCGCTTCCTGGGTAGTAATTTGCCAAACACCTCACATTTATTTATCCATTTGAAACTCCCAACAAGCCCAGGCAACTACCATCACTCCCAGTTCACAGACCCTGAAACTCAGTCCCACAGAGTCTAGATTGGCAGGCATACTAGCTCAAGGTCACACGACTGGTGACTGGAGGAGAGAGGCTAAGCAGCCCTGGAATTCTGCCTCTGAGTCTTCTGACATCACAGCAGCCTCTGCATTCCAGCCTGAAGGTCAAGTCCTGCCCTGAGGAATCCTGGGAGGAAGCCCCTAGCCCTTAGCCTCAGCCTCGAGCCCAGCTGCTCCCTAGGAAGGACGGGGTGTTGTCGTGGACATTCTTGTCTTCCTTGTCACTTCCCTGCTTGGTGGATCACCTGCCCCAAGGGGCACAACCACAATGATGTGGATAAATGTTCTGGATGTGGGTGCAGAGGCTGGAAAGGCAAGGCAATGAGGAAGGGGCATTATTGTCTGGGTGCTAAGGAGAAGCTCTTTTGCTTTTAGCATCTTACATCTGGAGCTGCAAGGGCTCAGAGGCCACTCAGTCCAACCTCTCATTTTACAGATGAGGAAACTGAGGCCCGTGAAACTGACAGTATTATGGAATCATAGAGTCAGAGCTGGAAGAGACTTCAGATGTCGTCTGGCTCAGCCTTTTCATTTTACAGATGAGGAAACAGGCCCCATAAAGGGAAGGTCACATAGGCTGTGGTGTCCTATAGTATCTGAACTCAGACCTCTGCACTCCAAAAACCCTAATTCTTCCCAATACACCTCTTCTTTTGCTAATGTAAGATCTGGACTAACTGGCTGGCTCCGGAGTCAGTAAAGCCAGAGGAGATATGAGAAACTTTAGCTCTTCCACTTGATACCCATGTAAACAGGTATAGGGGCAACTAGATGGTGCAGTGGACAGAGTGCTGGGCCAGGAGTCAAGAAGAGCCGAATTCAAATCTAACCTCAGACACTTACTGAGTGACCCTGGGCAGGTCACTTTTCTCTGCTTCAGTTCTTCATCTATAAAATGAGCTGGACAAGGAAATGGCAAACCATTCCAGTATCTTTGCCAAAAAACCCCCAAATGGGGTCATGAAGAGTCAGACATGACTGAAACAAGGGAACAACAAAAAAACTTGGGTAAGTCCTTAATTTCCTTGGGTCTCAATTGTTCAATCTGTTAAATGGTGGTATTGGGCTAAATGACCTCTAGGGCCCTTTCCAGCTTTGAATCTATGCTCTTGTGGTCCTGGACAGAGTTCTGCTGTGAGAACTCTTCCGGTTCTTACAATCACTCCCAAAGTTTTACCTCTAAATTTGCAGCCCAAGTGTGTATTTCCATGGGAAAACCGTCCAGAGGGAAGAGCATTCTAGTTCCCTGGTGGCTTCAAGGATATGAGAAGTCCTGGGCCATTCCCACAAACCCCTTCCTTCCTTCAGCCAATGGCAATACTGTAACAAAACAGATGGCTTGTTGAAAAGTGAAAAAGAGAATCTGTCAAAATTGGCAGGTTGGTATTGTGTAGATAACTCAACTGGGTTAAGGGCTGAGATCAACAAGTGGGTGTTTTCACCAGCTAAGTTGAGTCCCACCAATTTGTATGAACACACTCAGCCTAGGAGACAGTGCTTTCTGCCAAGGCCAGATGTCCCCAGGGGTTGCAGGAGGACCCACAGCCAACAGCTCTGGTGGCATCCTGCTTTGCTGAATCACTACCAACTCAAGTTGAGCCAATGAGCATTTATCAGACATTGACTATTTGCCAGGCCCTTTGTTAAGTTCTGGAGATACAGAGAAAAGGACAAAGCAATCTCTGCCCCAGGGATCTGTGCTAGATTCACTATCTGTGCCAATGACTTGGTTAAAGGAAGAGATGATGTCTATCCCATTGATAGCATCATAGAATCAGTGCTGGAAGGGACTTCAGAGGTCATCTAATCTGGCCTGTCATTTCATTAATAAGATGCTCATCTGACACCAGAGTTCAGGGGTCATACAAGGGGTATCGACCAAGAAAGGCCAGATTGTGGTGTAAGATGGTGGGTGACTTTGACCCAGAGTGGGTAGAGGGGCTAGGACACAGGGTTATCGATGGAGGTCTGGAAAGGACCTTAGAGAACATCTGATCCAAATCTTTCATCTTACAGACAGGACACTGAGACTCAGAGAGGTGAAGCCCCTTGTCCATAGCCACAAAGCTAGTGACTGTGGGATTTGAAGAGAATGAGATGGATAGATAATGTCACGGAAACAAAAAATATGACTTGGCCACACTTCAGGAGATAGTGGAGGATAGAAGGGCCTGTGGTCCATGGGGTCAGGAAGAGTCAGACAGGACTGAAGGGCTGAACCCCCACCCCCACCCTCAACCCCACCCCTACCCCCTCTGATTCCAGAGCTAATGCTCTTTCCAATTTTGCCTGAGGATAAACCCTAAATAAGAGTCTTGTAATTCCCTTATTGTTCTGATTTTTCTGTCCTGTTAGGCCTCTAACATACCCCTTGAGGGCAGAGATGTGTCCTGCTTGGATAAGAGTGGAAAGAAAATTGGCTCAGGAGTCCAAGAGCCTGGGTTTGAGTCCCCCCCTTTCTCACCATTTGGGTGACCACAGGCAAGTGTTGGAGAAATGCCTCGTGTTTAGAGTCAGATTCATCAGAATTGCCCTTGATTTATTTACAAGAACTCTTCAGGGACAGTTTCTCAGGCCACGAACTAGAACTGAAAAATGGACAATACTTTATATACAACACTAATAATTCAGGGTCATTATTTTGTGTTCGACACCTGCATGTGGAATGTGAAGGGAAACAAATTTGCCAGTTATCTCAAGGACCCCGGGCAGAACAACGTGTAACACCTTATTTCAAGGTCTTCAGCTGTGTGACCTTAGCTGTTGCAACCTCTAAACAAACAGCCTTAGTTTTTGTTGGTACAGGTCCTTGTACCAAGAGGTTCCTCCCAGGGGAGCACAGCCTGTTGAGGACAGCTTTAGTTTCTGAGGTCTGAAGTCTACTCAGTTTGCTGACACACATGTCACCACTTTCAGAAATTTCAATTTCTTCACCTGAAAAATGTAGCAGTAAATGAAATAATGTATATGTAATGGAGCTCCATTCTCAGAGCATGGGCAAAGAGCCCTGTCTACTGCTGACCTACGTGGAAGGCGGCCGGGAGCCTGTCTCCAGAAAGCCATGACAATGTGAGATGGGAAGAGTCTGTCCCTCAATCTGGTGTATGTGCAGCCATTCTGTAATGGTTCTGGTTGGTTAATCTTGTGGTTAGCCAAGAGATGGGTTGTTGACTGGTTTTTTAGATGGAACTGGAGTCCTTTCAAAAGACCTGAGGCTCTTTGTCTTCCTTGTGGCTAAACTCGAATGAGGAAGCAAGGAGGCACTCTCTTGGACCCCCTAACCCCAGGAGGGGGGGTCTCAGGCCTCTGTCTCACTGGGGCTGCTACCGTGTGGGCCTTGAGTTCAAGGCCTCCCATTGCTTCTGTCTCTGCTGTGTCCACCCTCCTAGCTTTGGGGTGGAGTATTGGAGACAGCCACAACCTTGTCATCTTTGGAAGGTGGGAGGAGCAGGTGTCAGAGCCCCAGGCAGTAGAGTCTGGGAGGGATCCAGCATGCCTGAAGTAAAAGATATCCTGAAGAGCCGCCTGTCTGAGCAGCCGGTGGTGGCAGAGGTTTGGAAGGGAGCATTTATTAAATATCTACTGTGTTCTGGAGGTGGAGACTTACCTTCAGCACCATTGGAAGGGAACATTTATTAAATACCTACTGTGCTCTGGAGGTGGAGACTTACCTTCAGCACCATTGGAAGGGAGCATTTATTAAATACCTACTGTGTTCTGGAGGTAGAGACTTACCTTCAGCACCATTGGAAGGGAGCATTTATTAAATACCTACTGTGTTCTGGAGGTGGAGACTTACCTTCGGCACCACCAGTCCATCTTCCTCTCAGCTGCCAAAGTAATTTTCTAAAGGGCAGGACCGGTCGTGTCATGCTCTTACTCAATGGGCTTCAGGGTCTTCCTGTTATGTCCAGGATCAAATGGAAACTCTGCCATTCAGTTGTTAAAAGGCTTGAGAACTCTGATTGAGGCAACAGCCAGGACTCTGGAAGACTGATGACGACACATGTCACCTGTTTCCTGAAGAGAAGTGAGGGACTCAAGGAGCGGAAAGAGACACAGACTGGGGGATATGGCTGCGGGAAGAGTTTGTCTTGCTTAGTCATGGGTGCTTTTTGTGCAGGTTTTGTCTTCCTTTCATTCTTTCTTTTATCCTTCCTTCCTCCTTTTCCCTCCTCTCTGCCTCCTTCCCCTTTTTTCCTCTCTCTTTTTTTTGGGAAGAGGGAGGGTGTCGCATGACTAGTAAATGTCTGAGGCTGGATTTGAACTCAGGTCTTCCTGACTCCAGGGCTGGTGCTCTAGCTACTACATCACTTAGCTGCCTCCCTCCTTCCCTCCCTCCCTTCCTTCCTTCCTTCCTTTCCTACTATGGGTGGTGGTAAGGAGTGACTGACAATACAGTTGTCTTCTTCCCCTTCACCCCCTAAAAAAGGAAAAGAGGTTCATTAAAACATTTTTTCCAAGTGCTCAGAAGAGAACAGAAGGAAGGCCAGAAGGAATCACAGACAAGCAGGACAGCTTTTAAAGTTACATGTTGAATTTATTATATGCTTAAAAGGAAAAGCGAGTTGTAAGTAATAGAGATTTGAGATTTCATGTACGAAACTTCCAAATTATAAAACCTTCTGTTTGGCATTCAAAACCCTTTCCAACCTGGCTCCACCCACCTTGTCTAGTCTGATCACACATTCTTCCCTTCACGCACACTACTGTCCTCTAAATCGACCCCTTTTTTTCTGTTCCTCACACATGAGGCTCCATCTCCCATCTGGGTGCCTTAGCATTAGCGGTTCCCTGTGTCTGCGAAGCCCTCCGCCATCGCCACTACCTCTTAGAATCCAGCTTCCTAGAAGAGGCCCCTTCCTAATCCTCCCCTCCCCTCCCCCTTTGTTACTGATTTCCAGCCTCCCACATACTCAGTGAGTTAACTGTCATTTATTAAATGCCTACTATGTGTCAGGCTCAATGCTCAGCCCTGGAGATACAAAGAAAGGCTTAAAAGCCCCCAAACAAAAATCTAGTTTCTGCTTTTGAGGAGCTCCTTGTCTAACGAGGGAGACAGTATGGAGGTCACCATGTTGGTGGTGGTTGTCTTTGCTCTTAAAGAGGAACCAAATGAGGTCACTATGTTGGTGTCAGTTTTCAGTGTGTCCAGCTGTGGCTAACGAGTCCAGCTCAGAATGTTCTGCCACAGGCCTGGCACAAATAGGCCATGTGAATATTTGGGGTAGATTCTCTCAACTTGTGTATCTCGCATTTCCTTTGAGCTGTTTCAATTCTGTTTTGCTCATGATGTGGGCATGCCATGCTGGGCGGTCCTGTGCCAGTGTTTCCCATGTCACACAATCAATTCTGAAGTTCTTAAGAGAGACCTTGGGAGTGTCCTTATATCTATCACTTCTGATCACCATGTGAATGCTTGTCCTGGGAGAGTTCTTGGTAAAACAGTCTTTTAGGCAATGTTTAACATTGAACAACGTGGCCAGCCTATTGGAGCTGTGCTGTCTGAGGTAGAGCTTGAATGCATGGCAGTTCATCTAGAGAAAGGACCTCAGCGTCTGGTACCTTATTCTGCCAGGTGAGTTTCAGAATCTTCCTAAGGCAATTCAAATGGAAGCAATTCAGTTGCCTGGCATAGCACTGGTAGACTGTCTAGGTTTCACAGGTATACAACAATGAGGTCAGTACAATGGCTCTGACCTTCAGTTTAGTAGTCAGTCTAAAACCTCTTCTCTCCCACACTTTCCTTCGGAGCCTCCCAAACACTGAGCCAGCTCTGGCAATGCATGCATCAACCTCATTATCAATGTGCACATTCTTAGAAAGTACCCTACCAAGGTAAGTGAACTTAGCCACAGTGTTTAAAACTTCTTTATTTGCTGTAACTGATGGTGCCACATATGGATAGCTTCATGGTGACTGGTGGAGCACCTGTGTTTTCTTGGTGTTAATTGTTTGGCCAAAATTAGCACAAGCAGCAGAGAATTCATCCATACTTTGTTGCATCTCAGCTTCAGAGGCTTCACCAAGTACACAATCATCTGCAAACAAACAAACAAAAAAAATCATGCACCAACTCTCCCTCTACTTTATTCTTGGCTTATAGTCTTTTCAAGTTAGATAATTTACCATCAGTGTAATAACTGACCTTGATGCCGTGTTCATTCTCATTGAAGGTGTCTGACAACATGGCTGAAAACATCAGGCTAGAAAGCACAGGAGCAAACACACAGCCTTGTTTCCCTCCATTGGTGACTGGGAGAGTGTGAGAGCATCATCCATTATCCAGAAATTGGGCAAGCGTGCCATTATGAAATTGATACACAGGACTGACGAACTTCTCCCAGTAACCAAATTTTGACATAATTTTCCATAAACCCTCACGACTGACAGTATCAAAGACCTTGGTCAGATTGATGAACATTGTGTACAGGCCTCTGTTCTGCTCCTGGCATTTCTCCTAGAGTTGTCAGGCAGCAAACACCATATTGACCGTCCCTCAGACCTTTCTGAAGCCACATTGACTCTCAGATAGATGACCATCTTTCAGGTGAAGGATCAGCCTATTAAGGAGGACTCTGGCAAGAATCTTGCTAGCAATGACTGAGAGACCCCCTTGTGACTGTCACAAGGCAATCTATTTCCTGTACCTTTATAGAGACAGATAATGGAGGCATTCTTGAACTCCTAGGGGGATAACTTCCTCTTGCCACATAATTCAGAAAATTTCAGTCAGTTTATGTATGAGCAATGGACACCTCCCCCCCCCCCCTCACCTTGTAAATCTCAGCTGGAATAGAATCAGCATCAGGTGCTTTGCCACAGAGAGGAGTCTAATGGCATTCAAAACCTCTTCAAATGAAAATATAGATAGAGAGGGATTGACTTCAACCTGAGGCAAATGGTCGGTGTGGAAGCTCCCTCCCCAATGCACTTCCATAACTCTTTTGTAAATTTGTAATCTTAGAGAGTTGCTTGGGGATCACTGAAGGAATAAATGATGTGCCTGGGGTCACATAATATGCGTAAGAGACTAGACAAACTTAGGTCTTCCTACCAAGGCAGCGTCTGGGGGCTTCTTCCTCCCTCCCCCCCTTCCCCTTACTCCCCTCTCTCCCTCCATTCCTCCTTCTCTCTCCCTTCCCCTTCCCCTTCCCTCTCCAACTCTCCCTCCCTTATCTCTATCTGCACACACATACATTGTAGGTATGCATACACACATACACACATATTCTCTGTCATTTGTAAGAATTAAACAATCTATACTCTTGAAAAGCTTCCATTCTTGTTCTTGTCCCTATTCTTGGTCTTGGCCTTACCAGCTAAGTCACTTCATCTCCCTGGGCCCCAGTTTCCTTAGTTATAACATAAAGGGTCTGACTGATGTGGCCTTGGTGGTGTCATCCAGCTCGAAAAACAGTCCTATGCTTGTGGCATCATGTGCATCTTTCCTTTTTACTCACTCTGTTTCTTTCTCTTGTCCTTCCCCTACCAATTCAGGAGTTCCCTTGGCAACCAAGTTCATGGTCCCTCACTGCGCCTTACCCCTTTCTCTCTCTCTTCAGTGTTGTCTTACTGCCATTGAAAAAGATCTCTTGCTGAAGTCAGCTTTCCGCAGCTTTCACCACCTGCCTCAGATCTCTGGTGGCACCAATTAGCTCTTTCTCAAAGAGATCAAATGCTCCTCCCTCCCAATATTTGAAATTTATCTGGACAAAGCAAAGTGATTTAAAAACATGCATACAGTAGTTTCTTCATAAGTGCCAAGACAATCACATGATTCCAGATATCGGGCCGGGCTACTCCGTGGAGATATAGAAACTACGTTTCCTCATGTGTTGATGACCAAAGGATTCTTATTGACCATTAACCAATTTGGTGTCTTGGACCCCTGGGGCAATGTCTGTCACAGTCTTCAGGCCCCTCCTCAGAACGATCTGCCAGCGCATAACGTACAATATATAGGGTTGCAAAAAAAAAAAAAAAGCAAAGGTTAGTGGTGATAAAGATATGATCAATTTTCTCACCGTATTCATGGGACCTCTGATACCCATGTACAGCCCATGTACAGATCAACACCTTCCAACCCAGCCCTCTCATCTTATAGAGAGGGAAGCCAAGGTCATAGAGTTTGAGTGACATGCTTGAGGTTATGCCACCATCATCACTAATAATCGTTGCCCTCTATGCAATGTTTTAAGTCTGGACAAGTGCTTTATAGATATTGTCTCTCACATACATACATACATACACACATCTATACCTATACAACATGCACAACCATGGGATTCAAGCCCTCCAAATATCATTGTCCCCGTTTTACAGTGGGGGAAACTGAGGCTCACTGAGGTAAGATGACTTATTAGGGTCACAGCTAGTAAGTCCCAGAAGCAGGAGTTACTCCAGGCTCACCCGTTTCAAGCACAGCATTTTTGCCATGAGGCAACATTGTCTCTCAGTGAGATAATGGACAGTTAGAACCCAGAGTGGAAAACCTTAAGGAATCAATGTTTCTCTCAGCTGTAAATTGGGGATCATGATCCCTGAAGGGCCTCTCAGACAGGTGGTCTTTCCTGGCTTAGAGCCCTGTACTCTGCATACTGTACCCTGGGTCTGTCACGGGGTTAGGCAGGAGCAGCAAAGCGAAGCCGGTGGGAAACAGAACCACTTTGGTTCTGTGATCTGAGGGGCTCTAGCAGAGCTTTAGCTCCACATTATGCCCCACTCTGGTCTCCCGCAGGAACAGAGATTCTACTGTTGGAAATTCAGTCCTTCGGATCTTTGATTAAAAATCAAATAGAGCTGTAAAGGAAAAGAAGCACGACGGACGAGTCTACACGAGTCCAATGCCCTGGGTTCAAATGTCAAACCTGCTCCTTACCAGCAGCTGGATTTAGGGAAAATTACTGAATATCCGAGACTCAGTTTCTTCATTCATAAAATGGGGGTAGCAAGTAAGGCTGGAAAGGTGCTCTGCTCCTCGTGAGACTGGGCCAGGACGTTTGACAGACGGCTCTGCCCATGATGCTGCCTCCCCACCCACAAAATAATAGCCAGAAAAAGGCAAGAAATTCAGTCTATCAACGGGTAAGCACGCATTAAACACTCACTGTATGCAGGCCCTGTGACCTGTGCTGAGGATGGCCCTCTCTACCACTGGGGAGGGCCCCACACTTAGGGGCCACCCTCAGCTCTGCGCTCTCTCCCTGCCTCCCAACCCAACTGGTGCTCAGGCCTTTCTGCCTCTCTGCCTTCTCTCCTCTGGGCTCCTTCTTCTCTGATTCTGCCACCACCCAAGTGCCGCTGTCACTTTGTTCCTGGACTCTTGCAGTAATCTCCTGGGCAGCCTCCCTGCCCAGATTCATGGTTCACTCAGCCACCCAATTGGTCTTCCTAAAATGTAGGTCTGGCCATCTCTTCCTATGACCTTATCCTCTGCTTGGCTTTTAAGGCCTGTTATAACCTGGCCCCCTTCTGCCTTTGCCAGTCTTCTTGCACCTTATTCCTTCTCACACACCCTAGTGAAGCCGGCCTCCCGGCTGGCAGCACCACTAGCCCCCTGGCTAATGATACCACCGGCCGCCCAGCTGGTGACACCACTGGCCCCTGACCAGCGATGCTGGCCTCCTGGTGGTCCCAACTCTGAGTACTTTTCCTGGTGGTTTCCCACGCTGGCACTCTCTCCTCCTCATCTCTGTCTCCGGGCTTCCCCAGCTTTATTCCAAGCTAGCTGAAGCCCCAGCGTTTCCCTGCCTTCTTACCTTGGTGCTCCCCTCTGAGATTCTCTCTAGTTTATCCTGTGCATTTGCTAACTCTGCACGATGTCTTCCCCACTGCATTGTGAGCTCATTGAGAACAAGGATGCTTTGATTCTCACCTTTCCACAGTGCTGGGTAGCTCAAAGGTGCTCAATAAGTGCGCAATGACTGACTGATAGAATCCCCAAAGACCCAGAGGCAACACTTAAGACCCACAGAAAGGGGAAGGTCTCAGATAAGACAATGCAATCATTGTACTTCCCTCAGAAGGTAAAGGCAACTTTGTGGCTCTGCTGAAGGGCTGTTGTTTACTTGCATTTCCAGAGTGCATTGCTCAGACACCTCACAAGGTCCCTCCCCTTGCTGGCAGGGGTTGGACTTTTAAAGGGCAGCAGCTGATTCTTCCTCTACACTGAGGAGAGTTTAGGAGAAACACCTTCCAGTGAGCTCTGGGCCTCAGGACTCTCAACTCACAACTATCACTGTATCTGAACATGTTTCTCAGGATCACTGGCTGATGGTGAGACTCAATGTCAGAAGAAAGTGGTCGGGAATTCTGACTCATCTAGACAGACACATGTTCCTGGTTGACTTGCCTCCCAGTTCCCCAGCCATATCTTTCATAGGGTCTCCAACTTCCCTGACCCCACAGAAGAACTTCTGACCTGGGGCCTCAATGTCCAATTTGGTGACTGTTCTTATTTCAGTAAAGCCCCAGCTGCCATTATTCACTTGTTCTCTATTCTCTATCCATCTTCTCTATAGCCTCACCAACTACCACCTTGCCAGTGCTGAGGTCCCTTTTCCTTCCCCATTCCAGTTCTAGAACCATGAGCCATGATGAAATCAACTCTGAAAATGTTCCTGGATGGAGTGTGCCAATCAATTCTCTCTGTGGCACACTTACCATCCCTGTAACTTTCTGGATCAAAGCACTCTTCTTTGGGCACCACTCCCCAGTGAGCGTAATTGCCTCTATTAGAAGGTAATCCCCCTGAGGGAAGGGATAGTGTTTGCTTTTGAATTTTTATATCTCACTCTTAGCACGACGTAAGTTCTTTTTCATTCATTCAAGAGGCAAGAGGGTAAAAATGAAGTTTTTTGAGTATTAGAGTGGCTTGGTCAGACTTGTGCACCAGGAATATTAATCTGGCAGTTCTGTAGAGGATGCATCAGAGGACACCAGTTTGGAGGCTGCAATAGTCCAGCCAATAAATCATGGTGATCTGAACTTTGTTGGTGGCCTTGAGAGTTGAGAGGAGGGCAGCGATGTGAAATATAATGTAGAAGTAGAAGGGCCAAGACTTAGAAGCCCATTGTGAATTCATTGTGATGAGGATTTCTTTTACATGCTTAGTAGGAAGGATAAGGTTACAGAGTGACCTCCTGATATAAGGAATTCCCTGCTGAGAAAATTCCCTCCACCAATGCAGGTTGCAACTTCTCTGCAATTTAGAGTCATAGAGATTTGCTTAGAGCAATGCAGGGTGAAGAGACTTGCCCAGAGTCACAGAGCTAATATGTCAGAGTTGAGACTTGAACCCAAATCTTCCCAAATCTGAGGCTAGCTCTCTATTTTGAAGCTGGTGGGATAAGAGGGATGGATAACAAGGAAGAGATGAAGATACCAGGGTGAATGGAAGAATGGGAATGCTCTTGGAAGTTAATGGGAAATAAGGAAGAACAGAGAGTTTAGGGAGGAAGACAGTGGTTTCAACTTTGGATATGCCTAGTTTGGGATGCCTATGGGATGTCCCAGTGGAGATACTGGCCAGGCACTCAAGAGAGGGAGGCCAAATATATTATATATTTGGGAGTCGTAACAATCAGTCCCTCAAGAAGCATTTATTAAACACTTACTCTATGCCAGGATCAATACTAAGTACTGGGAATACAAATTCAAAGAATGAAGCAATTCTTATTCCCAAGGAATAGGAATTTTTTCTTTTTTTTTTTTTCTTTTTGGAGGGGAGAGGGTAGGACAATTAGGGTTAAGTGACTTGCGCAAGGTCACCGGGCTAGTAAGTGTTAAGTGTCTGAGGTTGGATTTGAACTCAGGTCCTCCTGACTTCAGGGCCAGTGCTCTACCTAGCACCCCATGGAGCCTGTACTCTAATCTTTACAACTGTATGGAGATTTAAATTCTCTGTAGTCATTCTAGCCCTATTTCAGGTAGCTAGGTCGCATAGTGTACAGAATGCAGGACCTGGAGTCAGGAAGACCTGAATTCAAATCTAGCCATGTGATCCTGGAAATGCCACTAAACTTCTTTTTTTGCCTTATTTTCCTCATCTGTAAAATGGGTATAATAATAGCACCTTTCTTCTTCCCGAGGTTGTTGTGAGGACAAAACGAGATAATATTTGTAAAGTGTGTTGCAAATCCTGAAGTGTTATGTAAACGCTGTTATTATTTCTGGAGCCGTGGTTGCTGTTACATCACAGTGTCCTTTTCTCCAGCATGTTCTTCCTTGCATTCTTTCTTGATAGCAATCTGCATGGTATTGGAGACATCTTTGTGCTTACTCATTTTTTCAATATCTCCTTGTTGATTTTTAAATCCTGCCTTAGATCCTTCCTAGCTGTGAGATCTTAGGCAAGTAGGCTTACCTTCTCTGGATCTCCTTTTTGCCACCTGCTAGCTGGGGACAAAAACAATACTGACCTCATGGGATTATAGAGGGGTCAAATGGAGTTGTCTGTCTCTCTATTGTCTGTATATCCTATCTGTCTATGTTTATTGTCTGTATATTCTATCCATCCATCCATCCATCCATCTATCTATCTATCTATCCATCTATCTGTCTGTCTGTCTGCCTGTCTGTCTATCTATCTATTGTTTGCATAGTCTTTTTCTCATCTTTATATTCTATCCATCTGTCCATTCATCAGTCCATCTCTCCCCACACACATACACCCCCCCCCACACATATATTGCTTAGTAAGTCTTAAAGTACAATATAAATGTTAACTATTATTAATTATCATTACAATTTTTCAAGACTTTCTTCCTGAAAATTTCTTTATTTCTCTTCTTCCCTTGTCTTGTTCCTTTACTTTTTCTAGCACATCCCTGACTGTTCTGAGCTGATAGAAAGGAGCCCTGCTTAGACTCCGCCACTCACCCACCTTGGTGGAGGTCCCTCATTCTCCTTTGGGATGGCTCCAATTGTGAGGAAGCTTTGGCGTCCAGCTTAGAGCTGCTTTTCTGTGATATTCACTCACTGCTCCTGGTTCTACCTCTGCGACCAAGCAGAACCAGGCTAACTTCCTCTTCTACTTGCCAGCCCTCTCAACACTTGAAAACAGAGAACCGTGGAACTGAACAAAATTCCTCCCAGCCTTTTCATTCCCTTTCTCCCCACCACCATCTACTGACTGCTAAGAACAGCCTACATCTTGAGCCCCTGCTTCCATTTTCCACTAAGCACTGGATGCCATCTCTGTTTCTGCCAGGAGTAAAGAATGCATTCAGTCTGCCCCAGGAAAAACCCTGGTGGAACCCTTGACACGTCCTGTGCAGACAAGCATTTGACAGCTGGTTACCCTGGCAACTAGTTCATCTTTGAAATCATTTCTTGGCCTGTCAGACCCTCTCCTGCCTTTCTAGAGCAGAGAACTGTCCAGCATTGAAAAGAAATTGGACAATGGAGGGAGACTAGATGCACAAAGCCTGCAGGCAGATTAGATTCAGCTGGAAGAGAGAGGGAGGCTGATTTCTTGGAGGGCCGGGCTCCCTTGCAGGCAAGGCTCACCAAAGGGTTAAGAAGATGCTAACTTTCTGAAGTCTGAAAATGAGATGACAGCGGCATCAACAAGCACTATTTATGGCATTGCACAACTTGCTAATTTGGGGAAAGAACGACTTTGCACATCCAGGCTAGACTTGCCGGCATTTCTTCCTTCAGACTCAGCCTTCTTGTGGTAGGCCAGGCTTCTAGAAGCTGGAGTTGTGGGCTGGCCCAGCAGGGGCTTTGAGGCAGTGACCTGGGATGAAAACACCAAGGACTGTGGGGATGAGTGAGGTCAGCCCCCTCATTTTACAGAAGAAAAGGAGCAGAGAGCATGCCTGGCCTGCCTGCTGTCACATAGTGAGTAAGAAAGGAGCCAGGGATTTAAACTTGGATCCTCCGATCCAAATCCCAAAGTCCTTTCTAATGTGTTATGCTTTAATAATGCTACAGGAACTGGAAGCGGTGGGTTTCCTAGAGAAGTTCCACTCCACGAACTCCATGAAGAGAGGCAGAGGTTGCTAGTGTCTAAGAGATCAGCCTGGAATGTCTTCCCTCCTCACCTTTGCCTCTTAGCATCACTGGCTTCCTTGAAGACTCACCTTCGCCACCCTCCATCTTCTCTGAAGGCACCTAATTTCTCTGTGTTGTGTCTCCCAATTAGAATAGAATATCCTTGAGGGCAGGGACTTCCCCCTTCATTTTCTTTTCCTTTTCTCTCCAATGCTTAGCATAGTGTCTGGCCCACAGTAACAAGAAGCTAACCAAACACTTGTTGATTGATTCATTGGCATTTGGTTGGGGCTTCAAAAATGGGTAAGATCTCAAGAGGTATAGGGAAGAACATGAGAAAGTCATACAGGTAGGAATGTTTGTACCATGAGAGAGCCAATTTTCTAGAGTCTAAGAGTAGTTTGGGGGCAATTGTATGGTCATTGATATAAAATGATAAGGCATCTCATAGGTGAAGGCAGCTGGGTGGCACAGTAGATAGAGTGCTGAGTCTGGAGTCAAGTTCAAGTCTGACCTCATATCTTCCTAGATGTATGACCCTGAGCAAGTCACTTAACCCTGTCTTCCTCAGTTTCCTCATCTGTAAAATGAGCTGGAGAAGGAAATGGCAAGCTCCTTCAGTATCTCTGCCAAGAAAACTCCAAATGGGGTCACAGAGAATCAGACAGTCCTGGAAAATGGCTTAACAGCAGCAGCCCCTGAGTGGCTGGGTGATTGGCTCACACAACCAGAAGTTCAGAGGTAAGACTTGAACGTAAGTCTTCCTGCCTGTGAGGCCATCTCACTATCCATTAAGCCACACTAGGGATTATTAGTATCCCCATTTTATAGAAGAGAAAGTTGAGGTTCAGAGAAAAGTCAAGAGACTTGCCTAGGTTCATACAAGTAGTAAGTAGGATTTGATGCCCATGTCCAAGTTGAAGGAGCTGTTGGGGGATTTTGAGCAAAAGTATGACATGACCAGATCTTTGCATAAGGAAGATTAGTGCAAAAATAGAGGAGCACGAGGGGAGAACACTGTGACGGGGAGGCCAAGGAGGAGCTATTTCAGTTTTCCGGGATTTCAGTGAAGGAGGCCTGTGCAGACACCAGCCTCACTCTCTCCTCTGCAGCCCTCTGAGTCCAGTGGCCAGATACAGATCAGGACAACTGGAGATGGCCAAGGATGCAGTGGGAGAGCTTGGCGTTTTTAACTTAATGCCTTTCTGACTTCTCACTTTGAGGCAACACCTGTTCAGTGATCAAGGCTAGGTAAGAAATGAGGCAGAGAATGGCTTCTTTTACCTAGTCAAAACAAAGTGGGAGGGGAAGACCCTTAGGGTTTCTGGCCAAAGGAGAAACAATTACTATGTACCTTCACTCTGAGCCATCAGAGCCCAAACACTAACCATTAAGTGGTGCTTGGTATCATTTTCTTGATGTCATGGTCAAAGGACAAACCCCTGTTTGGTGTCTGGTGACCTGGGTCTGAACGGGAGAGGCGACAATGAAAACAGAGAGGAAGAAACTCCACTCCTGTGCTTAGGACAAGTTAAGTGTCAAGATCTGCTTATTGAGTTAAATCTGACTCAGAGAAATTGGTCTAAACCCCTCCATTGTCATAATGGATTCTATGGATACATGTTGAGTGTCTTCTATATGAAAATCCCTTATCAGAAATAAAAATGATCAAGACAAAGTCTGTCCTCAGGAGGCTTCTATTCTAGTAGTCTAGATCTATGATAAGGAGACAAGTAATACAAGACAATGTGTAGTGCCCACAATGAGAGAAGCCTAAAAGCTGTGGGAGTATAGAGGCAGAAGCCATTGCTTCAACCTGGTAACAGGAGAGAAGCGGAGGTCCTTGTTTACAGCTTGGACTAGGTAGCTTCTGAGAGACTGTGGTTCTTCAAGTGTCTACAGCTGTTGTGTAGAAGAGGGATTTGACTTTTTCTGCTTTGACCCAGAAGACAGAACCAGAAATGAAGGGTTTAAGATTCAGGGAGGCAGAGTTGGGCTGGTTGAGAAGCTCCCTTATGGTTATACCTGCCTGAAAGTAGAATGGGCTGCCTTGAGAGGTCATGGTTCCCCACCACTGGAAGTCTTCATGCAAAGGGTGCCTTTTGGCAATATTGTAGAAGGGAATCTTAGTCAAGTAGGGTTTTGAATGGGAAAGGTGAAACTTCTCAGCACATAAATTTTCTTGTGGGAGCAAGCTGGAGTTTTGGCTTCCCCCTTCCCCCTTCTTTCTCCCTTCTTCACTACTGCCACATCACCATTAGGCCCTTTAGGGGTTTTTGACCTCCACCTTTGCTTGTGACCTTTTCCCCCTCCCTTGCTTTAGCGTTTGCCAAATAAGGACTTGAACATTTGAATTGTTCAGATTGTTCAGGACCCTTCCCCCTTTCCCTTGCTATCAATCAGCATTAAGCTCTTAGCCCTCTCTTCTTCACTTTGGCATTTGCCAAATAGGATAGGTACATTGGAATTGGCTATTCCCTGTTTCCTTGTTCTTTGTAAGCTGGCCTACCAGCCACTGAGAGATAGTGGTGGCGTTCTTTGTTCCTTATCATTGGAAGAGAATTCCTGCTCAGATTGTGAGCCTGCCTCCCAGCCAGTGGGAGAAGGGATAGCTGTGGGAGTGGGCTTGATTGCATTAGGGTATAAATTCTTGTTCCATCTTCTGTAACATGCCTCATTTTGTTGGTTCATCCTGGTGGAAGGGATGCCCTCTTCTCACAAGAACTGAATAAACTTCCTGTTCCTTCCTCAAGATACCTCTGACTTTTAATTTTTCTGGGTAGAGGATTTTTAGGGTTCCTGTACCCCACACAATTTGAATTAGTGAACTTCTGTAGTCCCTTTCATCCTTCCAAATTCCATGTATCATACTGTCTGTCAGTTCATTTTCTTTCTCTGCAAACTCCTTAATGTCCAGGCATAGCTTTGAATTCCTTCCCCAATTTCATAACCTTGCTTTGGACATACCCTAGCTTGCCAGTGTCCTGCCTCAGATATGACACCAGAACTGAGCACAGTATAGTACCCTAGATATCCTCTGACCAGCAGACAAACTGAGGCCTGGGAAAGACTTTAGAAAGGGCAAGGTCATCCCATGCATCCTGGACCATTGCCAATTATCTTGACTTTTGTGTTGTCACTGGGCTTTGATGATTCTGGAAGAGAGAATCAGGCTGGTAACTTTGGACAGCTCGATCTCTCTTAAATCCAATTCATGTGCAAGTCAAGTTATTACTCTGTGATATCATTGGTCCTCTTCTAGAACAAAGCACAAAGAGCAACAACAATAATGAGATTATTATCACCTTTCTCATTGTGGATGCTAAGCTGGATGTTTAAAGACGGGTGGAATTTTGAGAGGCAGAAATGTGAGGATAATGAATAGGAGGGTGTGGAGCCTGAGAAGATTCAGAAATGCAGGATATGCTTGGAGAATGTCTAGGAATCCAGTTTGACTGAAGAATAGAGCACATGAAAGGGAGTTTTAAGAAATAAGTTGGAAATAGTAATTTGAGGTAAAATCTTAACAAATTCTGAATGCCAGGCAAAGTTGGACTTTATCCATTAGGCAATGAGGAGCCATTGAATGTTGTGGTGAAGGGGAGTCACAGGACTTTTGCATCATTAAAAATCCATCTAGCAGCAATGAGGGGGCTATAGAGAGAAGACTTCAAAGGCTACACTAAACAGACTTATTCAAATGCAGTAATGCAACTATGATTGCATTCTTTAATTGTAGAAGTTGGTGATTCATGTTTATAGATATACATGCTGTGTGCCAGGGGCTAGCCTGGAACTCCTTTGGAGGTTGGGCAATGACCTGGGAGCCCTGGAGGTTTGGGCACTTTTTGCTTTCTTGGGTATGTGGCCTAGGAATGGACTTATTATCTTATCCCACATTTAGTCTGGCTAAACCCAGAAATCTATCTCCAGGGTGGTCACAGGGAAATGATCATTTTGGCTGCAGCAATTCTCAAGGTCTGTCCAGTAAGTCTTGGTCTGGGATGGTGGAAGAAGCATTGGCCAAGGTGATGAAGTCATAGAGCCCTGAAGAACTGGTCATTGTGGAAAGGGCTGGGACATTCTACATTTTACAACATTCCAGCCTGGCCTGATGAGAATTTGCAACATGGAGATGATTTCTTCCCATTTTTTTTAAACATGGAATGTATGTATGTATGTATTTGTGTGTGTGTGTGTGTGTGTGTTCATGAGTGAGTGAGAGACAGACACACAGATAGTATCCATTCTACAGGTGGAAAAACTGACGCAAAATTATTACTTTATTTATAGACTGAGTGGAGTAATAGAAAGTGATAGACTTAATATTGGTAAGAGTGCTGGGTTCATGTACTGCCTCTGACATACTGCCTCAGTTTCTTTATCTGTAGAATAGGAAGAATAATGTCTGTAGTACCTACCACCTAGGTTTATTCTGAGGCTGATATGAGACAATGGATATAAAGGCTTTGCAGTCTTTAAAGGGTTATTAAAATGTCAGCTTTTCAGAACTAGGACAAGAGGAAGCATGATGACCATAGAAACAGAAGCAATAAGTAGTCACTGGGACAGAGAGAGAGACAGAGAAAGAGACACAGAGACACACACACACACACACACACACACACACACACACACACACAAGACAGAGACAGGGAGAGAGAGAGAGAGGGAGGGAGGGAGGGAGGGAGGGAGGGAGAGAGAACTCTAAAGAACTTTAATGATCCATTTTATTCCCTGAGAACTGATGAGGATAAACACTTTCTTCTTCACTACAGAGGTGGAGATTGGGAGTAGAATTGGGATCAAAGGAGACTGACTACTCTGTCAGTTTTGTTGGAATGTTTTTGTTGTTACAAGGACTAGTTCAGTGAGAAGGGCGGTGAATAAGAGATAACTGTAGTGTAAAGAAAAAGGAAAACAAAGGTATTTAACTTCTCCTCCCAAAAAAATCTGCTTCTATTACTCACAATTAACAGGGTTAAAATTGGTAAAGAGCTGAGGCAATGATTAAGATAATTTTAAAAAAGAAAATCCTCCTACTCTTTCCTCCCTCCCTCTTCTTTCTCTTTCAACACTCTTTGTATCTCTTTTTTCTTCTATATTCTTTTCCTTTCCGTCCTTCCTTTCTCCCCCTTCTTTGCTCCCTCCCTCCTTCCTTTCCTCTCTCCCTTCCTTCCTTCCTTCCTTCCTCCCTCCCTCCCTTCCTTCGTTCCTTCCTTCCTTCCTTCCTCTCTTCCTCTCTCCTCTCTCCCTCCCTCCTTCCTTCCTTTCTTCCTCCCTCCCTCCCTTCCTTCCTCCCTTCCTTCCTTCTTTCCTCCCTTCCTCTCTTCCTCTCTCCTCCCTCCCTCCCTCCTTCCTTCCTTCCTCCCTCCCTCCCTTCCTCTCTTCCTCTCTCCTCCCTCCCTCCCTCC
>CM053581.1:13794711-13838983 GCA_028627135.1 Pseudochirops cupreus | reverse complement strand
CTTTAAATTCTAGATTCTTTCTCTTCCTCCCTCTCTGCCCACCCCTACTGGAAGGACAAGCAATCAAATACAGGCTGAACATGTGTAATTATGCAGACCCTCTCCACAGTGGGCATATTGTGAGAGTCTGATTACATGTCCCTTCTTCCTATCCTGCACCCCCATCCACTCTCTACCCTGTCCCTGTCCCTGTCCCTCTACAAAAGTGTGAACTTTCATCAACCCTCCCCCCCACCCTGCCCTCCCCTCCATCACCCCATCTCTCATCCCCCTTCCCCCTACTCTTCTATGTGGCAAAATGCCCAGTTTAGAGCTTAAACACTCACAAGTCTTAACAAACAAGTGTTGACAGGTGAGCAAGTCACATATTGTTGGGAAGTCCAGCATGCATTGGCATGGAATACGTGTACGTAATGACTTGTTTACAGTATGATACTATGTGGTTTCATGATGCAGTATTGTGGCATCAAAATTTCAATGCAATCAAAATCCTCATAAGTTTACAATAAATGGTTAAATTTCAAATGTGTCATGAAAAATATATATATTTTTTGAAATGATGAAAATTAAAAAAAAAAACATTAAGGGATTAAAGAAAGTAGATTTCCAGGGGTGTGAGTAATTTTTTAAAAAAAGATGGCAATAGGTCAAATAAGCTTGGGAACCTCTGATCTAATCCAACTTGTGCCTGAAAAAAGATTCTTTCTGTGACATACCCAAGTCATCCAGCCTTTGCTGGAAGCCCTTACTGAAGGGGAACCCACCACATTTCAAGAGAGCTTCTTCTTCCTTCAGATGACTCTAGCTGTAGGGGAATTTTCCTGATACAAAACTGAAATTGGCTCCTAACTTTCACTCATGAATCCTGGTTCTGCTCTTTTGGTCCAACCAGAACAAGTTTGATTCCTCATCTATATGACACCTTTATCAATCACATCCTCCATGCCCTTCTCTTCTCTAGGCTAACCATTCCCACTTCCTCCCACTAATCTGCATATGACATGAACTCAAGCTCCTTTCCCATCCTGGTTAACCTTTTCTAGACACTCTTCAGTTCCCTCCAGTTTGCCCATGGCCTATCCCAAATGGTGATGTCCTTTGTTGTTCAGTCATTTTAGTTGTGTCTGACTGTCCATGGCCCCATTTGGGGCTTTCTTGGCAAAGATACTGGAGTGCTTTGCCATTTCCTTCTCCAGCTCATTTTACAGATGAGAAAAATGAGGCAAACAGGGTTAAGAGACTTGCCCAGGATCATACAACTAGTAAGTGTCTGAATCCAAATTTGAACTCAGGTCTTCCTGATTCCAGGCTCTTTTAACTGAATACAATTCTTTGAATTTGGTTTGACCAGAGCAGAAGAGAGTGACTATCACCTCTTTATATAGCCCAGAGTCCCATTACTTTTCTTGGATGCCAGATCCCACTTTTGTTCATCTAGCCCATCCTCTTGCTTCACATGGCAATCTTTGCAGTATCTTTAAAATATGGTAATCCAGCCTTTTCTTATATATTTCTAGTGGTAGAGAATTCATTACATTAGAACCCCAAGTCACTTTGTAACTATAAAGTACTGTTGTTATTGTTACTTAGCCAAGCATTTCTGAACAGCTCCAATTGTTAGGAATTTTTTTTTTATAGAACTAAAAGCTGCCTCCATGTCACTTAAGTAAATAATCCCGAGTTCTACCTACTCCCTTTCCTCTATACCAGGCTTTCAAATTTGAAGTCATTTCCTCAACCCTTTTTCATGTGACATGATCTCAAGGTCACCATCCTTGCTGCCTTCCCCTCTATGCTCTCTGGCTCTCTAATCTTTTTGATGATGTTGCACTTCAGATACAATCTGTCCAGGGTAGAGGGAAGCACAAATAATCACTGGTCTCATTCTAGACTCCATATGTCTATTAGTGCCATCTCAGATTTTTTTCTGCAGTCACACCACATATTATTAGACACCAAAACAACTTGTTAATATGTCAAGAATCTGTGGTTTTGCTAATGTGGGATGTCCTATTGATACAGATAGTAACTGGTATATAACTCAATAGATAAATTTTAAAGAATTGTTTCAGGCATGGGGAAGTCAAGTGATTTGCAAAAGGTTATATAGTGAGTAGGTTTCAGAGGCAGGATTTTAACTCAAGTCTTCCTGACTTCAGGTCCAACACTCTATCCACCATACTGATTATGGTATAACTTGGAAGGCAATTAGGTGGCACGATGGATAGAGCACTGGGCCTGGAGTAAGGAAGACCTAGTTCAAATCCAGTCTCAGACATCTACTAGCTGTGTGATCCTGGGCAAGTCACTTAACCCTGGGTGTCTCAGTTTTCTCTGTAAAATTATCTGGAGAAAGAAATGGTAAATCATTCTAGTATCATTGCCAAGAAAACCTCAAATGAAGTTACAAAGAGTTGGCCATGACTGGTATGAATGAACAACAACATATGATATGACACGACAAAATAGTACGATGTAATACAACATGATACAATACAATGTAATGTAATATGGTAAATTATTACATGATACAACATCATAAAATATCATCTGATATAGGATATGATGTTACGTAATATACTATAATATAACAATAATTTAGATCTTCTAAAATATATAGAGAATAGAGTCAAATTTATAAGCATACATGTCATTCCCCAATTGATTAATGATTAAAGGATATGAACAAGAGTTTTCAGACAAAGAAATGAAAGTTATCTATAGTCATATGAAAAAATTCTCTAAATCACCATTTATCAGAGAAATACAAATTAAAACAACCCTGGGGTACCACCTCACACCTATTAGATTGGTTAATATGACAGAAAAAGAAAATAACAAATGTTGGAGGGGATGTGGGAAAACTGGGACACTAATCCACTGTTAGTGGAGTTGTGAACTCCAACCACTCTGGAGAACAACTTGTATCTATGCCCCCAAAAGTATAAAACTGTACTTACCCTTTGACCCAGCAACAACACTACTATGTCTGTGCTGCAGAGAGATCAAAGGAAAAGGACCTATATGTACAGAAATATTTATAGCGGTTCTTTTTGTGATAGCAAAGAATTGGAAACTGAGGGGCTACACTTCAATAGGTGAGTGACTGAATAAGTTGTGGTATATGATTGTGATGGAATACTATTGTGCTATGAGAAATGATGAGCAAGAAGCCTTTAGAAAAATCTGAACTTACATGAACTGATGTAAAGTGAAGTGAGCAGAACCAGGAGAACATTATACACAGTAACGGCCATATTGTAGGATGATTAATCGCAAATGACAACTATTTTCAGCAATAGTTATTCAAAAACAATTCCAAGGACTTATAGTGAAAAATGTTATCCACCTCCAGAGAAAGAACTGATGGAATCTGAATGCAGATGGAAGCATACTGTTTTTAAACTTAATTTATCTTTATTTTTTGGTCTGTTTTTTTCCCCCACTACAACATGACTAATATGGAAATATATTTTGCATGACTGCACGTGTATAATTCATATCAAATTACTTTCCTTCTCATTTGAGGGAGAAGGGAGGGAAAGAGAGAAAATTTGAAGCTCAAAATTTAAAAAAGAATGTTAAAACTACTTTTATATGTAATTGGAAAAAGTCTAATATTTGAAACTTTAAAAACAGTAATTTGAGTGACTAAAACCATATACTTTTGCATTATTCATGATTATAAAGGAAGTAAGTCTTGAAATGAAATTTGGAAAATAAAATCACTGGGTAAAACAAGTTAAGATGATTCCTGCATTGATTTACTTTGGTGGGGGTATTAGCCTGTCTTTGCAAATGCACATATAGGTGTTTCTTTGTACATGAAATGCCAGTTAGTAGCATCATACTCATCCTTCTCAGTCATTTAAATATGGCTAATGGGTCATTTGGGACTTACAGGAAGTGGGGAAAGAAAACCTATCAATCCATTTTCGAGGCAAGGATTTGGTAAATCGAAACATGGATGACTGCCAATGCATCTCAGCTGCTGTCTTATAGTGTCCATTGAAGTGCATCCATCATTCTTCCCTGGCTACGCAAATGGCCACGAGTCCTAGGGAGTGTGTTGTAAATGCTGAATGCTGACCTGTTACAGGAACAGCCACAGCAGCAGCCCAGCGTCTCCCTTAGTCAAGATCAGTGGTGCTGAAGGGACAGCGCCTCAAGACCAGAAAAGCAAATTCTAGCTTCTAATCTCTGCTGCCGATCATATGTATGGCCTTTGGCAAGTCACAAGACCTGTCTAGGTCTCAATTTCTCGACATGTGAAATGGGGTGAGGGGCAGAGAGTGCTCAGATATCACCAAAGGGATGTCTTCGGGATACAATGAGAAAATGACTATGAAATTGCTATGAGTTTTTAGGAAAAAAAATTACTATTTCTACTATTACCAATGAGCAGAAGGAAGAGGATAATGGTGGTGATAATAATAGGGTCATAGAATCAAAGATTCAGAGATTAAAAAGTCCTCAGTGGTGATCTGATTATTGACGATGAGAAAGTTGAGGTCCTGGGAATTCATACTGTCATGGCATTATATAGTTAAGACACTCATTTGTAAATTGCCTTAGACTTTGCAAACAACAACAAAAAATTTCTTTCCACTACATGTTTTGTTTCTGTCATTAGAATGTAATACCCTTGAAGGCAGACTGTGTCTTAGGTTTTGTCTTGGTATCCCAAGTGTTCAGCATTGTACTTGACACATAACAAGCTATTCCAGTCCCATCATTTAGTCAGTTGACAATAATTTATTGTGTTACTAAGTTGTAGGCATTGTGATAAGGGGTGGTGATACAAAGAAAGGTAAAAATGGGGTAGATAATATGTAAAAAAACTATGAACAAATAAGATACAGCCAGGATCAATTGGATCTAATCTCAGAGGGGAGGCACTGGTCTGATGCAGTGTTATCACTCAAAGCCTGAGGATTCAGATAATCAATGCCTTTAATAAAAACATATTCAATGACCTCCCGGTAAAAGCAATACATAACATGGATAAAGAAGTTTACCAGAAAGTAAAAGCAGCTAAAAGTCTCTGTCAAAGAAATAAAAAACAGTCATAAAGGAAGTTCCCAGGGGCATCAGATATTCTCCACTAAAATCCTAAAACTGTCTATATCCTTCTTGCCCAAAGTTGGGTCTTAGAGCAATACACCTGGGGGCAAAATTAACTCAAACTTCTCTAGATCTGCTCCACCAACAGAGCTGACTGGTGGTGTGAATATTTTGGCATCAGTTCAAGCCATCCCAGTTCCACCAACATCCTGGTCTATGATAGAAGCACTTAATAATTTATTTTCATTCATTCATCCTCACAGCAATTCAGAGTTGTAGATACTAGAGGAGTGTAGTGTAGAAAGGGTACTAGAGACATTTATTTGGTTTCACATCTTGTTTCTAGCCTTTGACAGTTCTGTTACATGGGACAAGTAATTTTTATTTCTCTCAGATTTAGTTTCCTGATCTGTAAGAAGTGGATACAACACAATACTACAATGCCTTTAGTATCTCACTAGGTTGTGATGGGGGTTAAATGAGGTCATGTGTAAGTAATTTTAAACTTTGAAGTACTATATAATTAAAACATTAATTACAACAACAACAACAACATTACTACAGGTAATATCACCATATTGGATATGAGAAAACTGAGGATATAAGAAAACTTATAGATTAAGTACTTGAGGGAGCCTCTCCTCACTCTGAGTCTCATGCTCTTCCCACTAAAAGGTGGTGTTTACCATCATTATTAACAGAGAGAAAAGTCCTTTCATATCACCTTTCCTAGCAATGGTCTATGCCAGTGGTTCCCAAACTTTTTGATCTCAGGTCCCCTTTACCCTCTTAAAAATGATTGAGGATCCATAAGAGCTTTTTGGGTTGTATTTTTGGCCACATAAAAGCTTTTGGGTTGTATCTATATTTCTCATATTATAAATTGAAACTGACAAAATTTTAAAATATTTATTAATTAATCTAACACAACAACAATGAGTCCATTATAAGTTAAAATTAATATATTTTTATGAACAATAACTTTTATAAAACAAAAATGAGAAGAGTGGCTTTTTTTTTTGCTTTTTGGAGGGCAATTGGGGTTAAGTGACTTGCCCAAGGTCACATGGCTAATTTTTGTGTTAAGTGTCTGAGGTAAAATTTGAACTCAGGTCCTCCTGACTCCAGGGCCAGTGCTCTGTTCACTGCGACACCTAGCCGCCCCTAAGAGTGGAATTTTTTAAAACATATTTTTGCAAATCTCTTTAATATCAGTCTCAATTCAAGATAGCTAGATTGTCATGCCTACTTATGTATCCAGTCCATTGTTATATATTCTTTTTGGTTGAAGAATATACCAGCTTCACATAGATTTATAGTTGGGAAGGAGAGGAGTATTTTAGTAGGCAAATGACACTTTAGTATTATTATCAAAATACTTTTGACCTTGTCTTGGAGACCTCCGGGTGTCTGAATACCCCACTTTGAGAACCAGCAGCCTATAATAGCAGTACCATCCAAAGTGTTATCTTTATAGAATATTACAACAAATGAGATACCTTGTACAAAAGGGTTGGTGTGTGATAGACTCAATTTAGGAGTAGGAAAACAGTGTCTCTAATATAAACCAGCCTTCCTTCAGTACCTCACAAACTCCATGATTTCCTCAGTATGGGTGCTCCTTCACCCATGTGGATTGGAATATAATTCCAACTGGTCTCCATGAATTACTGTGGCCAAAATGATTCCATTACCTAGGGTTCATCTTTCTGTTGATATTTTTCTTAGAAATCCATGTCTGTTGCTAGGCCAGTCATCAAAGCCCTTCTAGGTTGGTCATAATAACAACTGATATGTACTTTGCGATGTGCTAGATACATTATCTCACTCCATACATACAAAAATGCAGTGGGGTGGATACTTGAGCAATTATTACTCCCCCTTTACAGATGTGGAAATCAAGACTCAAAAAAGTTAGAGAACTTGTCCATGATTATACAAAAAATGGTAAGACGAAGACAGCATTGGTTTTGGAGATGGAAGATCAGGGTTTGAATCCCTTCTTGGAAATTTACTGTGTGTCCTCTGGCAATTCACTTAATGTTATTGGATTTGTTTCCTTATTTCTAAAACGAAGGATCATAGAGGGAGAACTTGAGACTTCAAAGGTCATCCAGTTCATTCTCTGCATCTTAGAGAGGAAGGTTGGATTAGACTGCCTCTGAAGCTTTCTAAATACATGATCCTAAGTGTGTAAGGCAGAAATTGTGCCCAGGTCATCTTGCCTCTGGTCCAATTCACCATTTGCTATCCCATATACCTCTTAGATTTAGAATTATGGGATTTGAAACCAATAGGGCCACTAGACATTATCCACCCAACTAATTTTCTAGATAAGGAAACTGAGGCTTAGGGATCTCATACAGATCTACACAGCTAGTAAATGGCAGGGCTATAAGTCAACTCAGTCTCATAGAGCTACAACTACAGAATATTGGAGTTGGGACTTCAGAGGTCATGTAATCCAGCCTATACCTGACTCTTGCTTCCAAAGCCAGTGTTATTTCTTTTATTCCATACTGCTTCCCTAATCCTACTGGTACAGTCTTTGAAAATCCAGTGTCACCTTCACTCTACAGTGAGGCTCTGGAGGTAGCAAAAGGCTTTTTTCCTACTGTTAATAAAATAAATGGATCAGCATTTCCCTGCCATGGTGCTATGTAAAGGTTTCTGTCTCTCTTCCTCTTTCCCTTTCCTTCCTTTCCACACTCATACACTTTTTTCTTTCTTAATTTCCTTTCCTTTTTCAGTTTGAGACTACAGCCCCCCTCTCCCACTCCCCAGCACCCATAAGGGCTGGTAACACTGGCAAATCCCTGCCTCCTAATTCAAACCCATTCAGTAGACTGATAGATCCCCATTACAGATGGGGGATGAAGTGCCTAGTCCCATTCAGCCTTCCAGCAGGTCAAGATTTCAGGTAGGGCTGCATTGCCACATTTAGAAGCTCATTTAATTTCCACCTTCAATCACCCCAGTTACTGGGCATGCCCAGTTGTCTTGCCTCAGTCACATTTGAATTTCTGCATGCAGACTGCATCCTTCCAGGCTGGAGCAGCTGCAGAAAAGGAAAGGAGAGTGGCAACAGGGGCTGGAGCAGTGCCTGGGGAGGAGAAAGGGGTGGTCACAATGAAGTTATGGGAGGATCACCATGAGAATGGAGCTTCATAGGCACTGGTCAGATTTTGTGTGGTCAACTTTTCAATGGGTGTCCATTGTTGGAACACAACACACATAGACACACATACACACAGACACACACACACATAGACACACACCACAAAAGCAGATACTCAGGCAGGCAGTGCTAGGCAACCTTAGAGAGCCACAACGAATGACAAGAATTGAGTATGTGTGTGTTTAAAGGGAGATGGAGGGACCAGGATGCTGAAGGAACTCAGCTTTGCCCCCTATTTACTGTCAGTCAAACTGCTCAATTAGCCTTTAGCTCTGAACACTACAAGGTGTAGAGAGGGAGCCCATGAAGGAGCCCTGCTTCACTGTGATACTCTTCTCGGGCTCCTCCCTAAGGCTTTCAGTTTCAGTCCCATCATGATAACTTCCTTCACTCTTTCCAACTTTTGTTTCTCTCCCTTTGTACCTTGCTTTCCTTTCCCTCCCTTCCTAGCATCTCTCACACCCAAAGACCAGGAACATTCCCATCCCACCCCCATCAGGAGGCAGAGATCATGGATCATAAGAAGATATTTAGAGTCAGAAGGGATCTTAGAGGTCATTTACTTTACCATTCTCATTTATTGAAGGGAAACCGAGGCACTATTGAAATGAAGGGATTTGTTCCACTCTAGAGCTGGGATTGTGCTGAAGATCAGATTTAGACCTAAAAGGGGCCTTGGGGGGGGGGGGGCGGCATTGAATCCAAGTCCTTCCATTTTACAGATGAGGGAACTAAGCCCAGAGACTTGCTTAGGGTCACACAGCTAGTAAGTTTTTGGGGCAGAATTGGAGCTCAGGCCTTCCTGATGCCAAATCCAACACTAATTTCACATGCTATGCTGGGAGAAGCTGTGGGTAGCAGGTCTGAGAAGAAGAGGAAGGGTATCACCATGGTCAAAACATGCCTTAAAGATGGCTTACACTTCTTTTAAAAATGAATTATAATGGGACAAGGCAAAGATTCAATGAAAATCTCAGAACTGCTCCCCCCCCCCATCTTCATTAGGCCACCAGTCTAGACTGCAGGTCCTCTGCCCTCCCTCCTACACCTTTCCATCACAGCGAGCTTTATGAGGGGTGATGGGTGTGGGTGGAATTTGTATAAAGGGTGCCCTAGAGATAAAGTTTGCAGTTGTACCCCCTAGCAGAGTTTGAGAATAGTATACACTCCATGTCCTGTCCACTGGAGACTTCAAGCCTTTGTTGAAAAATATGGCTGGATTCAATTTGCCTCAATTCACATTAAATACATATTATGCACAAAGCACTCTTATAGGCACTGGGGAGTCAAAGACAAAACAGTTCTTGCTCTCAAGAGACTCAACATACCCACAAGGGAGTTAATATAAACTAAGCTGAGGAGAGAAATGCCAAGTTAGGGCATTCATAAGGCACTGGGGAGCCAATGCCTAAACCCAACCTTGATGAAGAGAAGGATTCTGAGAGACAAGAGATAAGGAAGAGAAAGCCTTGGGCACAGGAGGTGACTGGTAAGATTAATGAAGTAAGTACTTACCGAGCACATGGAATAGGGTTTTCTGGAATGAAAAAATGTTCCTCTTCCCTCTTGGTGCCTTCTGCATACTTTGCTCTAGCAGCAGCCTGGTGGCATTGTTTATCCCTAAACCTGAGGTGGTAACAGGGTAGATAAATGATAAGGTAATGGAGGTACCCCAAGCTTACAGCAGAGTCCTCAAATTTGATAAGAGTACCAAATACGTGGTTTGGGGCGTCACTTATAATCCAGCCATCTCTTTGCCTGAGACACCTTGGGTTAGGTGCAAACGTGATTCTGTGATGCTGGGTTTAAATCCAGACCCAGTCAGACCGTGTGATTTTGGACAAGTCTCTTCCTTTCACTCGGTCCTTAATCTCCTCATCTGCAGGTTTCGGGTTAAGGGAGGTTCAGTACTGAGAGTCAGTGATTCTAGAAGCAGAACAATGGGGGCTGGGGCAGTGTGTGGGAAGCTAACAGGTGTCCTTGGTGGGAAGAGACTGGGGCCTGGGTCCTCCAGTCTCAGCTGAAGAGACCCTGGGATGGTAGTTGGGTGGGGTAGCAGGCTAGATAGGAGGGCTGAGAATCGAGTTTCGGGGCTCCTCCCTCTTCTTTCCGATACTTAGTCTTTTCTCTCACTTGTACGAGCTTCTCCCCTCCCCTTCCCCTTCCCCCTCCCCCTCCCCCTTCCCGGGTTCGTTGCCTACGACCCCTTCTGATCCATTTGCCAACGGACCACTGGCCGCATCACTTCCGGATCTATGCTCAGTCTTCAGCCGCTGGATAGCCCCCACCTCCCAACCAGCCCAGACCCGCCCCTCGCCCCATCCTCTCTTTCTCTCCCTCCTCGGGCTGCTGGGAATCGGTCACATCCTCCTTCCTCCACCCCTTTGCCCCCTCCCCATTGCAGCGGCAGAATCCAATCTTCTGGATAGAACTTCACTGCCCACCCCCTACTCTTAAGGCCAGCTCCATTCCCCCGAGCGTGGGAGAGGAAAGGAAGGAGATAGGGTAGAGAGAAGGCAAGGGTCGGGGCAGGGTAGTGGGAATCCTTCCTTTCGATAACACCTTGCATTCTGGAAAAGGCAGCAGCCGGCTGCCAGCCAGTGGATTTTCCTGTAGGGGAGACAGAGGGAAGGAGGAGGGAGGGAAAGAGAGAGGAAGAGAGAAAAGAGAAGAAAGGAGGGAAGGGAGGGAGGGATAGGGAGAGAGAAGGGAGAAAAGGAGGGGAGGGAGAGAGCGAAAGGAAGGGAGGGAGGGGAGGGAGAGAGAGAGAGAGAGAGAGAGAGAGAGAGAAGAAAAGAAGAGGAGGGAGGCAGGGAGGAAGAGAGAGAGAGAGAGCGAGAGCCACACACCCAGCGAGCCCAAGCTAGAGCAGAGACACACAGTTAGCCGAGGCAAAGCGAGCGAGCGGTGCCCGGAGCTCCCGGCGGCGGCGGCGGAGCCATGGCCGAAAGGAAAGGCTCGTCAGGGAAGCAGGGGGAGGATGAGGAGGTCCCAGCCTTTTTTAAAAACCTGGGCTCGGGCAGTCCCAAACCCCGGCAGAAATTCTGCGGCATGTTCTGCCCAGTGGAAGGCTCGTCGGAGAACAAGACCATCGACTTCGACTCGCTGTCGGTGGGCCGGGGCTCGGGTCAGGTGGTGGCCCAGCAGCGGGATGTAGCCCACCTGGGCTCAGACGGCCCTTACTCTCGGCACGGCCCCGGCCGCCAGCCATCTGTTGAATCGTCCGGGAGGAAGGTGGAAATCCGGAGGGCCACAGGCAAGGAAGCCCTGCAGAACCTCAATGACCAGGTGGGTTTAGGGGAGGTGGGCTGCGGAGAGGGGCGGGGGGGGGGACATAGAGACCACCCTTCCCACTGGAGGAGAGGCCGCCCACCCAGCAGCCGTCGGAGGGGGCCTATGCTGCCCTTCCGGGAATCTGGCTCCCCCCCCCCCCACGCCCACGCCCACATCCACACACACCTACGGGCAGCCCGGCTTCTCTGCATGCAGAAGAGAGGACAGGTCGTGCGCCAGAGATGCTGTATGTCCTCAGCGATGCCCCACCTTAGGGAAGGAATTTAAAAAAAAAAAAGATGCCAGGGCTGGAGGGAGGTGGGAGTGGGGACACTGGCAGATGGAAACCTGCATCAGCATCCTTTGGAATGACTACAATCCGATCCCACTTTTGGCCATAGCTGTGGATGGCGGTTGTAGCAGAATGCCCCACCCTTTTTTTTTTTGGATGCAGATCCTGAAAATGCAGCTGGAGTAGCATGGTATAGGAGATCTGGCTGCTTCCACACCACGCGGTTTCCTCTGGGTTACCATGTCAGCTCAGAGGGAGGGCGGGCGAGCAATCAGATTCTCCCACCAGGCAGCCCAGAGCCTTGACCCCTCTGCCTGGCTCCCCACCCCCACCCCCTTCCATCTGTCCGTATCTCCAGCTGCCCCACCCAGAGTCCTCTAGCTGCTCTCACTCTAGGACCATGGCCAGCTACCCAATGGCCATTTTTTTGGACTGGGAGACTTTCAAGGACCGCTCCCCCCACCCCCAACTCCTTTTTGCAACCTTTTAAGATCCCAGAAAAATGTGGATTCAGCCAAGGAAATGGAGCAGCTTTTAGTTAACCTAGGTGGTGAATAAAGTTCTGCTGAATATCTCACCGAAAGCTGTCCCAGGATCGTGTTCCAGAGCCCCGTTGGGAGGAGTGCTGGGGAGGGGGTGAGAAAGGAGTCCAGAGATTAAGAAACTATTTTGTCAAAGAGTATTCGCCAGTAGGGTAGAGACCATGAGTCAGAAATCTCTATGTTCTGGGTTTGATGGGGGAAGTGAAGAGGGCTGACTTGTGGAGACCCCCATTCAAAAGCTCCTTTGCCAAGACTGTACCTGACCAATGTGGTTAATGCTAATTCTCAATGATGAACCTTTCACAAGTAGCTCACCTAGAGTTCTCTCCTCTGTAGGATGCTCACCTTTCTGGAGGCTGCCCCTGTCTCCTCCCCAGGTATTGCACATGGGTAAATAGCATCACCACCTGTCAGTGTCTTTTAAATTGGATGTATCTTTGATGCGGTGGAAAGTCATTCACCTAACTAGGGTCTGTTGAGTCCCTCAGCCATGTGCCCCATGCTGTGCATTGTGTAGGGGATACAATTGTAGGAAATAAAGCTTGAGGGGAAGTTCTTGTCCTCAGAGTGTTCTCAGTCCAGCCTTGAACACTGTAGGGAACCATGATTCAGCTGAATTCCATAAGAATTGATTAAGCACTTACAATGTGTGGGGCACTGTGCTAGATGCTGGTGATGAAAAGCCAAGTACAATTCTGGATGGTAAATGCAGTGGGAGGATGAATCCATCTTCTTGATGTAATATTTGGAGAGGTAACCTGGTGAGATAGACAGTTGGCCAGGCTAAGAAGGCCTGGGTTCAAGTCTAGTCTCCAACATATATTATCAGCGAGACCATGGACGAATCACCTAACCTCTCACTACCTCAGCAACTCTCCAAGGTTATAGTACTGTAATAGTTGAGTTACTGATTAGGATCATTGGAGAGAATTTCCACACTGGGAGTTCTCTAAGTGAAATCAAAGGTCTGGATCAAAAAATAAACAAGAAACTGACATCACATAGCTCTTTCTCTCCAGCACCCTGTAGTGAGGATAATTATTCTTGTCCCCATATTACAGATGAGAAGACTGAGACTCAGAGTGGCTAAGTGAATTACCCTGGTCACACAGCTAGTAAGTGTGAAAGGTATATTGAGCTTCAAACCCATTTCCTCCTGATATCTGAACCAGCTCTCTATGCACAACACTACACTCTTTTTTAAGGTTGCCAACTATTGACTTCATATGGGTCCATGACCAGTATCTGATTGCTGTTTATAAGCAACAAGGAAATAAAGTTACTGGTTCTTACAGTGAGGGCAGGCTTTGAATGCCACACAGTCTTCTCCTCCTAGTAATTCACTGACATAAGACCTCACAACTTGAGTTAGTCCCTTTAATGGGGCTTGTACCAGTAGGAATGCAAGTTCAGGCTTTCCAGTGAGGAACAGCCAAAAAAAAAAAAGAAAGATGATGGTTTTCTTCAGGCATCACCACTGATGAAGAAGGGGTTCCATATGTGTAAAGCTAAACATCTAAAACATGTCTAATAGCCCATATGTTTTGGTAGCCCTTTAGAGGCCAATGCTGTTGATTACCAGAAGCACTGGTATGAACATGACTTGACTTCCAGAGAAGTTGGGGATGATCTTAGAGTGTAAATGGGCAATGCTGGAAAAATCTCTGGGACTCTGACTCCATAAAGGGGAGCAGAGATCTGAGACAAAAACCTCAATTATAGACTGAGACCTTTTCAATTCTCAGATCCAGCAAGATCAATTACCTGGATGTTTAGAGGGGTGTGTGGTGTGTGTGTGTGTGTGTGTGTGTGTGTGTGTGTGTATGTGATCTTGTCTTGAATTTCCCAGGTCTCTGCATTCTCTGGCTTGTTCCCATATCAGTAAGGGACTGTTCCTACAATACTTGAGCATTCATGACAAAGAGCAATTATGAGAAACCATGGATCAGCTCATTCAGCGCTTTGTTTCTATGCAGGAGACAAAAAAGGAATTTGATGTATCTGCCTGCATGAACTGACAGCTTTTTCTACACACAAGCATTTATTAAGCACTTTCTATATACCAGGCACTATATTAAGCATGAGGGATATAGAGAAAAGCAGACACTGTGCCTGCCCTCAGGTAGAAACAACATTAAAACAACTATGTACAGACCATATCAGAGACAAGAAGCAAAAAGCTCCCACTATTTTGATGGTTGGTTCCTGATTTTGTGTCAGTGTATGATCAGATAGTCATGAGATTGGAGAAGGCCTTAGAAACAACTTGATTCATCTCCCTTCACTTTATAGATGAAGGACTGAGGGAAAGGGAAGTGACTTATGCAAACTTCCATTACTCATAAGTGGCAGAGCTAGGAATAGGACCCTTGTCTCTTTACTCCAAGTACAGCATGATTGTGACTGTAAATATAGCTTCTCTCTTCAGTAGTTTGAATGTATGACTTCAACAAGTCACTGAGGATGGGAGAGGAGACTTTCCTGGAGTCTATTTTTTATTGACATATTTTATTTTTATATCACATTTATTTATGACTAGGTAGCATAGTGGATAGAGTGCTAGGCCTAGAGTCAGGAAGACCTGAGTTAAAATACAGCCTCAGATATTTACTAGCTGTGTGACCTTGGGCAAGTCACTTAACTCTGTTTGCCCCAGATTTCTCATCTGTAAAATGAGCTGGAGATGGAAATGGCAAACCACTCCAATATCTTTGCTAAAAACAAACAAACTCTGAATGGGGTCACAAAGAGTTGGACATGACAGAAATGACTGAACAACAACAAATGCTCTTTTGGACAGCTAGGTGGCGCCATAGTGTCTAGAGGGCTGGGCCTGAAGTCAGGAAGACTCATCTTCCTGAGTTCAAATTCAACTTCAGACATTTACTAGGTGTGTGACCCTGGGTAAGTCATTTGACCTGATTTGCCTCAGTTTTCTCATCTGTAAAATGAGCTGGAGAAGGAAATGACAAACTATTCCTATATCCTTCCCCAAGAAAACCCCAAATGGGGTCACAAAGAGTCAGACATGATAGAAATAACGACTGACTGATCCTCCCAATCCTTACCTAGTAACCAACAATAAAAAAGAGAAAAAAGTAGTCCTATAACACTAACCAACACATCCATTGGATCAGAAAGTATATGCAATTATCCATCCTCATAGTCCTCCACCCTCCTGATAAAAGGAGGCAAGTACATTTCATTACTTCTTCTCTGGGGCCAAGCTTGGTCACTATAATTGGGCAGCATGCAGCTTTATTGCTGTTGTTTTTTCTGTTTAAATTGTAGTCTGTGCACACTTTTTCTGGTTCTGCTTACTTCACTCTGCATCAGTTCATGTTAGTCTTCCTGCGCATCTCTGAATTCTTCACTGTTTCTTTCAGCATACATAGTATTACATTACATTACTGCACTAAAATATCCTTAGCTGTTCTCTGATGGGCATCTACATTGTTTCCAGTTCTTTGCCACTATATAAAAGTGGTACTATGAATATTTTAATGCATCTAGACCTTCCCATCTTTGATCTCCTTCAGGTATAACTCTGACATTGTGATGTCTGGGCCAAAAATACAGATAATTATATCAGTTTTGTTGTTCGAATAATTCTAAATTTTTTTCCAGAATGGGTAGACCAATTCATCACTCCACCAACAGTGTATGTGCATTTATCTTTCTATCACTCTGAGGAAAGAGACTTTCATACCACAGGGGCCCTGAGTCTAGTAGGTAAGAAGGCCTGGATGAATCAAATCTCATGTTTTAGGGCACTTGCACACTTAAATTAGGAAGCAATGAGTGGACTGAGCTAAGAGACCTGGGTTCAAGTCCCTACTCTGCCAAAAATTAATTTTATGACATTGGGCAAGCCCTTTTCTTTCTTAGACACTCAATTTTCTCCTTGATAAAATGAAGTGTGTAGGGGCAGCTAGATGATGCAGTGGATACATCACTGAGCTTGGGATCAGAAAGACTTCTTTTCCTGAGTTAAAATTCAGCCTCAGATACTTGTACTAGTTGTGTGACCCTGGGCAAGTCAATTAACCCAGTTTGCTTGGGTTTCTTCATTTGTAAAATGATCTGGAGGAGGAAATGGCAAACCATTCCAGTATCTTTGCCAAGAAAACCTCAAATGAGGTCATGAAGAATTGAACACAACTAAAATGATCTAACAGTAGAAATGACAAGGTGCACGTGTTTTGTGCTGGTATGCACACACATGCAGAAGGTACAGTTTCTACATTGGACCCTCTCTGGTGTCTATCCCAGTGGTTCTAGTTCTGCCCTCTGAAGCCAAGAAGAAGAAATCTAATCCTTAGGATCATAGAATTCAAATCGGAAAGAACTATAGTGACCATCTAGTTAGCCCCTATTTCACAGAGGAGGAAGTGGGAACCTGGAGAGTGAAAAGGTCACAAAGGTCCAAGGTCACAAAGCCTGTTAAATACATCTGTAAGTGAGACTTTTAACCTAGGTTATCTGATTTTAATCTTGCATTCTTTCCACTGACCTCTTCCACATGATAGCACTTCAAACATTTGAAAATGTGTTTTTTAACATGTAAACTTGAGCAAAATGGCTAAAGTAGAAAAGTATTAATTTGAGAAATTTCTACTACCTCCTTCTCCCACCTCTACATGCTTCTTTTCCCCAATACTATGTGCCCAGTGCCTTCCAACTATCATAATGCTACCTGAAGATGTTCACTCTGGTGCCCTACCTAGTCACTCCCTTCCAGTGTGTCCTATGCTTAAAAAAAAAAATTTCCTTCTTTCCCCATTCCTAGTTAAAACCTCTACTTCATGTAATCAGTTAGAAAGCCATGTGAGGGAAGTGATTCATGCTGTGGTGTGAATAGATGGCCTTCCAAGGGGTTGGAACTTTATAAAGGGAATCTACTTTACATAAATGAGTCTCTAAATATGGGCATATGTAGAGGAAATACTGAGAAGGGGTGAGGTCATTTGGAAAATGTAGGTTAAAAATATGGGACTCTAATGATAGCAGAATTTCTTGGGAATAAGCAGGGAAAAGATTTTGGAGATAGAGTATAAAATTGCATTTTAGGAAAGCTCATTCACATATCTCAGCATGTTTTTTTAAATTTGCAAAATGAAGTGATTGCACTTGATGTCTCCTGAGTTCTCTTCAAGACCCAACGTTCTATGATCTGAAATGCTGGCCCCTATTTAGGGGCTACCGTGGCTAAAGGGGAGACTACAAAGTGGGAAAATTTGTCTCTCCTTTGTCCAACAGGACATCATCATGCTTTGATTTTACTTGTCTCAAAGAGAATTAGCCTGATAGATTATTGATTAATATATATTAGCAAAGTAGTTATTGAATTAATTTGAATGAGATTGTTCAATGGTAGACCTTATATCCCTCAAAGGGCCTTTTAATGAATTTTGCATTGTGACAAGGGTACTATTTAGGAGAAGACTTGGGCCCCCAAGCTTCACTTCTCCATCTTTGCTTAGGAAGGGAAAGTTCAGAATAATTCTGATATAAGACTGGATGCATTCCTCTTGCAGGGCTACTGGGACAGGAGCCCCTGACCATGGTGCTGAATCCAGTTTTCCTGGTCCCCTACTTAGGGAAGAAGGAGCTCAGTGGATACCAGGCTTGCTTTTTCATTGCACCACCATTGATCTGAACTAGTGGTGCATTCTGATGGTGTTGTATGCTATGCACACTAAATGTTCCTACCAGAATACTTGCAGGAGGGGTGCAATCAGCCCCTGAGTCATTGTGATTCTTCTCCCCACTCAGTTCCCTTCTATTCCCTTCATCAATGGAAAAATAGGGGTCAAAAAAGCACTAGTTCCCTCCCAAACAGTGTGTTACTTAGCATACTAAGTGAATCCAAAGGATAATCAAGGGATACAGGAGAATTAGGGAACTCGCGTAGTTCAATAGAAAGGATTCTGGATTTGGAGTCAGAGGGCCTGCATTAAAATCCCATCTCTACCAGTCACATGACATGTATAATCTTGGACAAGTCCCTTCCTCTCTCGGGGCCTCAGTTCCTTCATATATAAATTGGAGGGTAGGCCTGGGGACCTCCAAGGTCCCTTTAGATCCAGATCTCTGCTTCTCTGATCTCTGGCCTTGGGAAGTCTTTTAACTTTTCCAAGCCTTAGTTTTCTCATGCTTATATAAGGAAGTTGGAATAGATGGTCTCTGAGCTCTCTTCTATGACCCTAATGACTCTACATCTATGTTGTTATAATATGGGAATTTATTTGTGGGAGCATTGCTCATTCACATTGCAACTACTGTCAGACTTATTAGGTGGATTTTGAGAGCTGACAAATTTTTAGTACCCTACAACTCTCTTTCTGCTCCCCCGTACTTTTGGGTACTCCTTTCCCCTCTTTCTCCATGTGTTCCAAGTCTCCATATTCCCCAGAATCCCCCACTATGATGCCCCACCCAGGCCTGCCTTTTCCTGAAGTTTTCCTGCTCCAAAATGACTATTTTGTATTGATGAACCTTTTCAGCTTAACTAGGCTGGTCCTCAGATGATGGACATAGAACTCATGTTTCCATGATATTCCATCTCCCACCTCTGTGACTTTGCATAGGCTGTGCCTCATTTCTGGAATGTACACTTTCCTCACATCCACCTCAGAAACCCTAGGTTGCTTCAAAGCCCAGCTTGGTGCCACTTCCTGCAGAAAGCCTGTCTTGATTCCCTTTGTTCTCTCTCTGTCTCTCTGTCTCTGTCTCTCTCTTCTCTCTGTCTCTGTCTCACTTTGTCTCCTCTCTCTGTCTCTGTCTCTCTCCTCTTCTTCCTCCTCCTCTGTCTTCTTCTTCTTCTTCTCTCCTCTCTTTATGTCTTTTTCTGTCTGTCTCTCTCTGTGTCTCTGTCTGTCTGTCTCCTATTTTCATAAATTTAAATTTTAAAGGGGCTTAGAATCTCTTCCTTTTACAGTGAGTGAAGTGGAAACTTTAGAAGTTAAATGACTTGCTTATGGGTTCATAGTAATAAGACAGTTGGTGGTGCAACGGTTAGACATTGGGTTTAGTCAAGAAGACCTGAGTTCAATTTTTGCCTCATACATTTACTAATTGTGTGACCCTAGATAAGACACTTAACCTCTGTTTGCCTTCGTTTCTTCATCTGAAAAATGGGTATAATAAGAGGACCTACTTCCCAGAGTTGTTGAAAGGACCAAGTGAGATAATGGTTAGCACAGTGACATGGCAGGTGTTGTATAGATGAGAGCTCTTTTCCCCAGTGATTTACTATTTAGAATAAAAGCTCTCCTTTTGCCTTTCTAACTGTGGCACCTGCCACAAGAGGCTTGTATGATGCTTGGGAAGGGCATGATTTTGCCTTTGCATTGCCAGTGTTGAGCACAGGGCAAATGCTTATTCACTGACAGATTTTTTTTTATTCATCTATTAATTGTAAGCACTAGATGATGTTTATGAATTGAAATTGAACGTGTCATGAAAATGATCAGATCGTTGGCTCCCAATATTTGGAGCTGGGTGGGGATTTAGAAGCCATCTAATCCGACCTCCTCATTTTATGGTTGGGGAAACTGAGGCTTAGCAAGTAGCTAATTTGCACAAGATTACACACATTTTGGGCTTTGAACTCAAGTCTTCTGGTTCCAACTCTAGTGTTCTTTCCTTTACCAAAAAAATGGAGTGGGAAGCCAATTTCCCCTAGAAGAGGAAGGCAGTCCTTAGGGTCTTGTTGAATGAAGACAGCCAGTCCCTCCCAACTCCATTGGGAAGGTGAAGGGAAATCAGGCTCATTAGGGCACAATATACTGTCAGAGATAGATTTGGTACATTTCAAGGCCCAACCTCATCTGGCAGGTAATACATTCTGCATCCCATGTATGCTTTCCAGACACTGACAATTTATCTCTGTCTGTCTCCAGCGAACAAAAGACAGAGGGAAGCCTGGGTGTCCACTTGCCATGCAGTCTGCGGGCTGAGGGCATTTTTTGTTGTAGGGTTGTCTTGAGGTTGGGATGGGTTAATGGATTGAAAGCATATTGTTAGCTGGAAAGGGCCAGACAGACACAAGTTTATTAAAATAATAATAATAATTATAAAAAGAGTCTATTTTGTCTTTATAAATCACTCTAAGATCCTTGCACTGCCCACCTCCTTTTCCCCATCCCCTGGGCCTTTTCACATGAGAAACTTATCCAATAGCTCCTGTGCGAGCTTGGAGGCCTTGAGGACAGTTCAGTGATGGGCTTTTCTTGAAAAGAACAGTGGATTTTGAATATTAAGATCTGTGTTTGAGGTCAGTTTTTGCCATATACTATCTGTGTGATCTGCCATATGGGAACATGTGAACAAAGCATGCCTATTTTTGATATGGGCACCTCAGTGGCAGAGTAGATAGGGGTGCTTCTCTTGAAATCAGAAAGATTCAACTTTCTGGGTTCAAAGCTGCCTCAGATACTTACTAGCTGTGCAATCTTGGGTAAGTCACTTTATTCTGTTTGCCTCAGTTCCTCATCCGTAAAATGGGCTGGAGAAGGAAGTGACAAACCACTCCAATATTTTTGCCAAGAAAACCCCAAATGAGGTCATGAAGAGTTGGATATGACTGAAATGACTGAACAATGACCAAAATTTTTGAGACAACCATACCTGTTATCTGTATTTAACAGGGGGAACTAGGTGGCGAAGTGCGTAGAGTACTGGGTCTGGAGTAAGGAAGCCCTGAGTTCAAATCCGACCTCAGACACTTCCTTGTTTTGTGACCTTGGACAAGCCACTGCACCTCTTTGTGCCTCAGTTTCTCTAAGTGTGAAACAGTGATCATAATAGCATTTCCTTGCCAGGGTTGTTATTAGGATTAATGAGGGATTTGTTAAGTACTCAGCCCAGTGCCTGGCACACAGTAGGAACTTAATAAATACTTGTTTTCTTACTGTGGGCAAACTATAGAGACATCTGTGTATTTTGGATACACGTGGCAAATGGATAATGAATTGGATTAGAACTAAATAAGAGAAAAAGCCTGCGCTATATTGTCTTTGGGAAATTACCAAATCCTTGAATTGCCCTCCCCCAGCTCTCCCTAAAACAGGGGGAAGAATTGGATGTCGTGGGAAGAGCACCGGTTCTAGAGTAAGAGGGCCTGGGTTCAAATCCTACCACTGATGCTTATTACTTGTGTGACCTTGGACAAGTCACTTAAATTCCCTGGGCCTCAGTTTCCTCACTGATAAAATGAGAAGGTTTGATGAGATACCCTCTTAGTTCTCTTCCAGCTTTAGGTCTATGGTCAAAATCCTGGCACTGCTATTTGCTATCTCTGGCAGTTAGCAAACATTTATCAAGCACCTACTGTATACAAGACACTGTGCTAAGCACTGGGATACAAAAAAGGGAAAAAAAGATAATCCCTGCCCTCAAGGAGCTCACACTCTAAGGGAGGAAGTAGTGTGAAAACAACTATGTACAAACAACCTCTCTACAGAAAGAATAAGAAATAATCAATCGGAAGACGAAAGTAGAATTAGGAGGGATAAGGAAACCTGCAGAAGGTGGGATTTTATCTGGGACTGGAAGGAAGCCAAAGAGGTCAGGAGGCAGAGATAAGGACAGAGCCAATTCTAGGTATTGGGAGCAACACATAAAAATGTCCAGATTCTAGAGATGGCGGAGAGAATTGGGTTAATGGGGAAGGAAACAAGGCCCCATCCAGCTCTGACCTTCTCTGGGTCTAGTAGATTATACAGGGACAAGCAAAGGTCCTCTGATCATTTCTAACCTAGGACACAAGTGACCTTTACCATCTCCTTGGCTCAGCACAAGCTCCAGAGGGAGAGCCCCAAGTTGCATTTCCATAAATCTTTACCTCATTCATCTGCTTAGAACAAGGACACGCTATGACATGCTATGAGGACCCTTTGAATTTGTATAATTAAATGAAGATGTAATAACTTCCTAAAATGGACAAAGTCACTGCCCTCAGGGAGCTCACATTTTACCAGGGGATACAGCATATGCCCAGATAAGCAAATACAAGGTTTTTTGAGAGGGAGGAGAATACTAGCCACTTGGGGATCAGAGAAGGCTTCCAAGAAGAGGTGGTGCCTAAGTTCAACCTTGATGGAAGACAAAAATTTTGAGAGCCATGGAGATTGGGAGAGAGTGCATTCCAGACTTAGAGGATGTTCCATGTAAAGCACAGAGGTGTGAGATGGAATGCTGAGTATGGGAAACAAAGAGTAGTCAAGTGTAGCTGGAACATAGAATTTGTCAAAGGAAGTAATATGATGATAATGGAGGCAGTATGGTGTAGTGGGTAGGTTAGCTGACACTGGAGCCAGGAAGACCCACTTCTGACATGTACTGGCTGGGTGACCCTGGCTGGGCAAGCTGCTTAATCTTTCAGCACTCTAGACAATTTTCTCAGACTTTAAACTTCAGAGAGGATGTTAGCCAACATTGGTAGAAGGAGTTTCCTCACCAGAAATTCCCTGCACCAATGAAATCTTAAATCTCATTTCCCGCCCCCCCCAAATACTATGAATAACAATTGAAACTTATATGGCATTTTGCCATTTGCAAAGTACTTTTTTTTATCCATTTTGTAAATATTCATTTACACATTTGACCCTCAAGAATCTTGTGAGGTGGTGACTACAACTGTTATTATATTCATTTTAAATGAATCTTCCTCTTTAGATGAAGAAATGGAAGTTCAGAGAAACACAGTGATTTGCCCAAGCTCACATAGCTAGTGGTTTAGGTTGGACTCCCACCTAGGCTCTTCTGATTCCAAGCACTGCCTTCTTTCACTCCAAGATTGGAGCCCGATTGTGGAAGGCTATATATCATGCACTGAGGATTTTGCATTTCACCCCAGAGGCAATAGGGAGCCAATGTAGTTTTTGAGCAGGGTAGTGACACAGTTGTATTTGGGCCTAAACAAGATGATCTGAGCAACTATGTGGAGTACCTGAATGTGGGAGAGATTGGAGCAGGAGGATGAAATAAGGCTAGTACAATAGTTGGCACAAGCGGTGATGGATGTTTGAATTTGGAGAAGTGATTGTGGGAGTGTGTGAGAAAAAGGAATATGCATGTATATATATGTATATAAAGTTTTGGAGATGGGATCAGTAAGATTTATTGGTTATGGGGTATGGGGGAGAAGGGAGACTCAAAATTCACTCTGAGTTAATGCACCTCTGGGTCTGGAAAGATAGTGGTGTCCTTGACAGAAATTGGGAAACTTGCAGGAGGGAGAGGTTTAGAGCAGAGGGTAGTTAGTCCCATATTGTACATGTCGAGTTTGAGATGCTGGCAATGATTGGCAAGATCTTGGTGATGTGGGATTGGAGTTCAGGCAAGAAATCAGAATTATGTTTCTACATCTGGGCATTACCTACTTAGAGATGAGATCACCAAGGGAGGCAATGTAGAGAGAGAAGAGAATCCAGGACTGAACCTTGGGATAAACCCATTGCTAGGTGTTGAGAGATCAAGCAAAGGAGATTGAGAAGTGGATGGACATGTAACAGAAGAATCATGACAGTGATGTGGTGGAATTCAATTACATTTAATTCAACAACTGGTTGTTAAGGACCCACTGTGGTCCTCACATTGTCCCAGGCACCAGGAAATAAAGATAAAAATGGCTCCTGCCCTCAAAAAACTTACATTCTACTGGGCACATGGTGTGTCAAAAGTTACAAAGAGGTCAAAAAGGATAAGGGATTAAAACAGACCATTATATTTAGCAGTTAAGAAATCCCTGGCAACCATTGAAAGAGAAATTTCACACAAGCCATGAGCTTGGAAGCCAAGATGGCAGATGATATTTTGAGTATCATCTGCCAGGAGCTCGTCAGAAGCAGACCTTTTTTAGCTAGCAAATGTTGTTTCTGCTATACCGCAAAAGTGTGGTTGGCCTGTCCCGTGATGATTACATTGAAAATTCTTGTGTGTGTGTAGTGTATGTGTGTGCATGTGCATACATGTACATGTGTGTGTTTATATGTGTGTGTACATTGTGTACGTCTCTGTGCCTCCCTACTGTACTGATGTGATCTTCTGTATAATAGTTACTTGGGAGGCAGAATGCTGGAGTGAACATACGCTGGCTCTGGCATCAGAACACCTGACTTTACATTTTGTCTCTGTCACTTAATAGCTGAATGAACTTGGCCAGATCAACTTTGCCTCTCTGGGTCTCCGGTTTCTCATCTGTAAAGTAAAGGTGTTGGATTCGATTCCCTTTAGGGACCTTTCAGATCAAAATCTCTGATCCTATGATGTTCTTTTAAACAGGATTTCTTGAAAGATGTAATAACAGAGAACATTTTGACCATCCTCTGATTATTATTATCAAGGGAGGCATAAAATAAGGAGGTAGGTGCTAAAGATTATAATTAACATTTATAGAGTTCTTACCATGTACCAGGCACTGTGCTAAATGCCTTGCAATTATCTCATTTCATCCTGACAACAGCCCTGGGAAATAGGTGTTATTATCTCCATTTTACAGATGAAAAAAACTGAGACAAATAGAGGTTAAATAGGGCCCCACAGCTAGTAAGTATCTGAGATCAGATTTGAACTCAAGTCTTCCTAAGTACAGGCCTGGTGCTTTATCTATTGTATCTCCTAGCTGCTCACTGAAGGCTCTTACTGCTGTTAGACGGATATCCAGTTATAGGGGATGTCCAGATGATCCAAATAAACAGAAGGAGGATTTCATGTATAGCTGGTGAAATCCTCCAGACCCTCCTCTTGTGAATGATGTGAGGACTGCATCAAGCCCCTCAACAGGGGAAAGCCAACTAATAATCACTCAAAAAATTTGAGTCTGACTATCCATACAAGAAAAACCAAATGGATGAAGGATGGTTATTGTCCAGACTACAATTAGATGGGTGTTGTCTAGAGCTGATCTAGCAGTACACATACATGTGTAGGTACATGTGTTCATATGTATATATACACATATGTATATGTGTATATATGAATAGGCGTGTGGCTACACATGCATATATATGATTTGGGTGAGCAATGAACTGAAGTCAGAACTGAAGAGGAGGAGGGGGGCCAGACTGCCTTTAGGAAACTGAAATGCTTTTTATGACTTTGAACTTCTCTCTGAAACAAAGACCCATCTATCATGTACAGCCATAGAGAGTCTCTTGGGAGAATTAAAAAGACAATGGTCACAGGATCCTAGATTTAGAACTGAAAGTGACCTCAGAGATCATTAGGTCCAACCCTCTTATTTTACAGGTGAGGAAACTGAGGCATAAAGAGATGATGTGACTTGCCCAGGAGCACCTAGACAGTGTCTAAGTTGAGATTTCCCCTAGGAGCTGAGAATCTTGCCCCTAGTTCAGGTCCCTGTCCAGCAGCTGTCCCTCACTCTTGCATTCAAAGCAAGAATGTCAAGATTGATATGTTTCAGTTCCTCTAGTGAGATTTCCATGTGTTCAGTGGACAAAGATGTCAGGTATAGAATGATCTAATAGCTAAGTTAGAAGGAGTAACAGCTGAATTCAAGTTTTTAGAGGGTCTAAAAACTACACAAATTGTAGGGCACCCTTCTCCGTTTCTCTGCCTCTGACACTGAAGAAGCAGAATGGGGCCCTTGCGTGAGGCTGAGCTACATTTTGTATTTTTCTTTGTTCCTTGGGTCTTGATGAAATAATTCACCTTCATGTGACTAGACCATTGGTGATGAGCCTTTCTGAGTTTAACCAGGCAGTTCCTTGGAAAGAAGCCAATAGGCTGGTGCTGGGACCATGTGAAAGCCCTTCTCATCAAGGTGGGACATGGCAGGACTTACGTACTATTGACACAGCCTTGGAAAACCCAGGGTCAGTTCTAAGTCGTGCTGAGACCATTGGAGAAGGCCATTGCAGAGGAATGAATGAATGCGGATTGTTTTAAAATATTGAAATTATTAAAAATTGAATAATTAAAAATGTATAAAGTACTTGCCGTGTGCCAAGCACTGTGCTAAGCATTGAAGATACAAACAGAAAAAAAAGACAATTTTTACTCTCAAGAAGCTCACATTGTAATGGGAGAGGTAACACAAAAGGAGGGGCAGCTTCAGGGGGGAAGGAAAGGCTTAGAAGTCTGAAGGGTTCAGATGAGGTGCAGATGGCAAGACCCAAGTGTCTTTAGGGTGCATCTGGAAGGGAAGTGGCAGTGCCCAGGGATCTGGAGGGCACGGCGGCAGCATAGATGCTTAAGTCCCAGGTAATCCCAAGATATGGGGCAAGGCTGATTTAAAGTGTGAGGGAGGTTGTCCATGTGACCAGAAGAAATGCATTTGGTGGCTCCCTGCTCCTTAACAGTGGGTAGGGATCCTAGAGAGATGTGGCCTGCTGTTATTGGGGAAGGGGTAGTGAACCTAAAGGTCACAGTGCTATGGAGATTCTGGGGTCCCTTTTGCAGAGGTGAGGATTGGGGGAAATTGAAGAGAAGGTTGGGGGAGAGAGAATACCAGTACTTCCTCTGCTGAGCCCTTGGGCACCTGTATCAAGGGGCCGGGAGGTAAGGGATTAGGGATGGAGGTCCCTAGCTGGCAGAGCAGCTGTTCCCTCTCTCCTCCCCCATATTTAATTAGCTCTTTAAACTTGGAAAACTGATTATTACATCTGACTCCACATCCTGTAGAAGACAGGTTTACCAAAAGCCTGAGGTGGGAGGACCTCTGGGGAGTTACCTAGGGGTTCATGAGCCAATGCTGAGCAGTCACTTTGACCTTTCCTTGGACTGAATCATTCTGCTTCTGGCATGGTCAAGGTCTCTAATTTGACCAGCCCTGTACCATGCCTTCCTTCAGTCATTCAGAAGGCCTTCAATCTGTGATCCCCAGACATGACCTTATCAGAAAGAGGAGGTATAAGATGGAATCTTACAGTGACTGGGTCAGAATTACATAGCTGGAAGGGCCTTCAAAGTAATAAAATTGACATAACTGGGGACCAAGGGGCAGGCAACAATCAGTGACTTTTTAATGGTAAAAATATTGGAGGTAAAAGAAATGTTGTTGGTACATTTGCAAACTACACAAAAACAGCTTCCCAGATGTTTTTGAGCATTGTCCTGCCTTCCCACCTTGATCAAGTATCCATCACCATGACAACTAGACATTGAAATAAAAATGTGGGCAATCAGCTTCTCCACACCTTAAGCATCTCAACAAAGCATTGGCTTTGTTGAACTGTTCAGATGGACTGGGCTTGTCTGAATTTTATAGAATCACAGGATTCCAGAACTGTAGCAGAATTCAGAGGTTATCCAGTCAATGTCATGCTTGAACAGGAATTCCCTCTCCAGCATTCCTTCCTTCCTTCCTTCCTTCCTTCCTTCCTTCCTTCCTTCCTTCCTTCCTTCCTTCCTTCCTTCTTTCCTTCCTTCCTTCCTTCCTTCCATTCCTTTACCCCTCATTCCCTCCCTCTCTTCTGTCCTTTTCTCCATCCTTCCCTCCCTTCTCCCTCTGTCCCCCTCTCTTCCTCCCTTTACCCTCCTTCCCTCTTTCCTCCCCCTTCTCTCCACTCTCCCCTCCCTTTCCTTCTCTTTTCTCCCCTTCCCCTCTTATTCCATCAGATATAATGCTAATACATAGACATGGCTTGATGCTCTACATGATTCAGAGCAGGTCACACCAGCTGAATGTCCATGAAGCCTCAAAGCAGTCATTCTGTGCTGGGAATTTGGGAATTCCCAGTCAGTTGTAGCCTCAACCCCCTTTTCTAGAATCATGGGATAAGGAAAACTGCCTTCTTTGAATACACCCAGGATGTACAAGAATCTTTTCACAAAAGGCCACTCTGAGGGAAGCAGGAAGAGCTTGAGATGAGGAATCCAAAGACCTAGGTTCGAATTGCATACAGCTACTTTCCACCTTTGCCATCGTGGGCAAATCCCTAATTGCCCTGGACCTTTTCTTCCTCATCTGTAAAATTAGAAGGTATGGGGACAAATGACCTTTCAGGTCCCTTCTGGCTCCAAAATTCTATGACCCTAATCTCTGAATTTGTTAGGAGTGTGGATCCTAAAGGCAGAATCTGACAGTTATAGAATCAGAATTGCCAAGGTGAAATTGGTGTCAAAAGAGGAATACTGACATGAATGTGCACCATCGTGGATTTGAAAAAAATGATAAATTTTAAAACAGATTTAAGCTAAATATGTTTTTTGTTAGTAAACTTACAAATCTTTAGAGAGACAACTTCAATTTATGCTACTTTAAAGCTTAAGGGTATCATTATGGAATAAGGATTTTCAATTCTAATTATATAGTATTAGAGGCAGCACAATCATATAAGCTTTTTGGAAAACTATAAATACACCACAATGGGCTCTGGACCATACCAGTGAACCAGGCTTATCAGATTGCCAGAGGCTCCGTTATAGATTATTGAGGAAGATTAAAGAAAACCACTCATCCCAAGGGGAATTGGTCTGTATCAGGGCTTCCCAAGATAATCTGGCCACCAAGTACTTTGGGGCTTGAAATTATAGAGGGGAAGAAGCCATAAATACTAGTTTGGAGGACCTGGGGTATGGAATGCCCTTACAATACAGTGGATGTGCATAGGAAATATAAGATTTGTCTATATTATACTGAAAAAATGTCCATATTTGCTAAGTATTTTTGATGTGTACTAAATTTTAAAAAATTATTTAGAGGGGAAAAGATCACTAACATTGAGCCTTTTATATCACTTGGAATGCCAAGATTCCATGGAACATAGTTTGGGAAAAAGTAATCTAGAAACAGAGCATCTGAACTCTGAGTTGGGACTCCAGAGGTCAAGCACCTGTATTGTGATCCCCTAAACTGAAACAATATCACTGCCAAGTGGTCGTCCAGTCAGCCTATTCTGCTTACCACTAATGGTTAGGTAGTTTTTTCAAGCACACAGCCTAAACTTCTACCCCTTTTTCCCCACTGTGCCTTTTGGGTCCAAGCAGAACAAATCTTCTAGGATCATAGCCTTCTGAGTGAGATGGGCCCTCAGGGGCCATCTAATGGAACCCCCTCATTTTAGGTGGGGGGAGACAGAGAGGTTGAATGTATTGACCAAAAACAGATGGACAATAAACAGAGGCAGGATTTGAACCCAGGTCCCCTGACTCCAGAACCAATATTCTTTGTACTTTCATGTCCAATAACATCCCATGAAGCCCCAAAGTCATGTTTCATGTGTTATTCAATATATGGTGTGATAATAGCACTACCTGGCATTTATATCATATTTTAAGGTTCACCAAACATTTTAATACATTCTTCTACTTTCTTTAGTATAGTGGAAAGAAGGGGGAATTTGGAATCCAGTAAAAGCTGTATAAACTTCAAGGTCATCTACCTTTGGGCCTCAATTTCCTCATCTGTAAAATGAAGGAATTGTATGAGACCCCTAGGTCTTCCAGCTCTAATGCTACAATCTTGAACCTTATACTTCTGGAATCATGGAACAGAATGACAAGGTTGGAAGGGACTGCAGAGGAGACCATTTATTGTAGCTCATGTCTAGACAAGAAACTGGACAAATGTTTTTCCAGCCCTTTCTTGAGGAACTTTAGTGAGAGGCAACCCTATGGGCAGCACCTTCCCTTCTTAATAACAAATTTACTAAGAGCAATCTATAGAGATGAAAAATAATGAATCTTGTTAGACTTACTGTCTTACTCAATAGATGGTAATATTACTTATTTTCTCTAAAATGGGATTTCCCAACTTGCTGGCCAGGAGCTTGGGAATAGATTTTAGGAGGGGGCATAAACTTGGATAGGAAAAAATGCCACGTTATTTTCAGATACTTAGCATTGCCTTTAATTACATAATATGTCATCCTGAGAAGGGGTCCACAGGCTTCCCCTTACATACTGCCAGTGAGGTCCATGACATGACAAAGGTTAAGAACCATGGCTCCGAAATTAGTGCGAAATTATGAGAAGGGGAGTGGATCTGACAAAGGAGACAGAGAGGTTGGCTGTGGGGAAAAGGAAAAACAAGAGAAACTTCTTGAGAAGTTTATTCCAGAAGACACAAATGGTGTTTTGAGTTCTGCATTCTCTTATTCAAGATCCAGTAAGAAAATGGTTGGGAGAAGGGAAAATTGATCATAATATGCCACAAAAGGAGCCCTTTGGAGGCATGTTTGGAGGAAGTCACTAATGAAATCTCTGTCTCTGAGCTGTGAAGGATATGGGTTAAAGTTGCAGCCAACAGGAAGAAGGTGCTTCCTGGTGAATGACTGAAATTGATCTGATGTTTGGGGGTAGTGGAAAGAGCATTGAACCTCCTAAGTCAGGAAACCTGGATCCTATTCCTGCTTCTATCACTGAATTGCTGTCCCCCCCTTTTTTTTTGCTTTTTGGAGGGCAGGGCAATTGGGGTTAAGTGACTTGCCCAAGGTCACACGACTAGTAAGTGTTAAATGTTTGAGGTCATATTTGAACTCAGGTCCTCCTAACTCCAGGGCCGGTGCTCTATTCACTGTGCCACCTAGCCACCCTTTACTTTCATTTCTGAACATTTCCCTCTCTTCTCCCCTCTTCAGCCAGTCATCCCTTGTAATAAGGAATTAAAACAAGAAAAAAAAACATTTTGGCAGTACTAACGAAGTCAGACAGTGTCTTGTGTCTCCTGGGGTATATGGGGTGTTCAGGAGGACTAACACCTCTAGTATGAGAGCTGTCCAAGCCCTCTTCAGGGCTGCTCATCAACCTCTGGTGTCCATCTGATTTACCCAACTCTTCCCTGTGGCTCCAAGAAGCTGTGGCATATGCAGTGGCCATAGCCATTTAAATCATCTTGCCAGATGGGCTAAACCAGCTTGAGGGTAACTGACAGACCTCAAACCTATCTGTAAGTTACTGTCAAACCCGGTAGAATGGGCAGATGGAAACAATTTGCCATGAAAGCAGCTGAATTAGGTGCTGTGGAGCGCTTAGAGCTTGGTCAGATATGAAGGCGCCCAGGTCATCCAATGCATGCTGGGCCATCACCAGTCATCCCTACTTTCGTGTTGCCTCTGATGATTCTGGAAGAGTGAGGCTGACAACTTTGCGTGGCTCTGTCTCACTTCAGTACAATTCATGGGTGACTCAAGACATCACTGGTGATGTCACTGGTCCTCTTTGGAAAGAAGGTGAGCAACATTCTCTCTTCTACCCTAGGGGAGACTGAAAGCTCTGAAAGGGATTACACTTGTTCTTGGCCCCAGGGGACAGAATCAGAAGCAATTCAAAGATGTTGGAAGAAGGCAGAAAGAAGTTTAATATAAGGAATAGCTCTCTAATGATTAGAGCTCTCCAACCATCTAATAGCAGTCTAAGGGCAGACTCTGGAGCTAGCGACTTCCCCTACAAGGGAAGCCTTCAAACAGAGGCTGAGTGAGGGCAGAGACAGCTCGATGGTGAAGTTGAGAGAGTGCTGGACACTTAGCAGCCACGTGATGCTGGACAAGTCACTTAACCTCTCTTTGCCTTAGTTTCCCCACCTGTAAAATGGGGCTAATAGTCTTTACCTTGAAGGTCTATTGTGAGGATCAAATGAGATAATATTTCTTTTTTTGAAATTCCTTGGTGCTCTTTATTTTTTTTAAAGTTAATTTATTTATTTTTAGTTCTCAACATTCACCTCCAAAAGTTTTAAATTTTCTCTCCCTCCCCAAGACGGCATGCAATCTGATAAAGGCTTTAGATATACATTTCTATTAAACATTTTGACATCGGTCATGTTGTAGAGAAGAATTAGAATGAATGGGAGGAACCAAGAAAAAGAAAAACATAAAACAAAAAAGGAAAAGGATCTGCTTTGCTCTGCATTCAGACTCCATAGTTCTAAAGCACTTAGCCCAGTGCCTAGCACATAGTAGGCGCTATATACATGCTCATTCCCTTTCCTTCCCCTTCAAATCGTGCCACAAACACTTGCTAGCTGTATGACCCTGGACAAGTCACTTAGCTCAGTTTCCTTATCTGCAAAATAGGGATAATAATAGTCTCTACCTCACAGGATTGTGGTGAGGATCAAATAGAATGATATATGTAAAGTGTTCTGCAAGCCTTAAAGTGCTATATAAATGTTATTGTTACCATCACCACCACCACCATCATCATCATCACCACCACCATCATCAGGAATATTGGAGATTATTGTGCTAAACTAATTTTCTTCTGAGGTCTCTTCCAATTATAGGATTATTGAATTTTTTTTTTAAGCTCCAAATATCTGGAGAGTTGAGGCAAAATCAGAGTTTTAAAAATTATCAGTGTTATTGTTTCAAAGTCTCCACTTTGCCTGATTGGTATAGATCAGTCCACAGCCAGGTTGTTTCCTGGGTGATAGCAAAATTGAGTGTTTGTTGTACTGAATTTCTAACATGCTCCCCTGGCTTCCTTGAGGCAACCTTACTTTTTGGCTCCCTCACCTTTGTTTCCAGGAGGATGCCACCAGGGCTACAGTCAGTAGGAATAAAACTGAATCATAAGGGAATTGAACCTGGGACTATGACTTTTTTATCACCCACTCTAGTGTTTGTCAGGTGCCAGAGGTGCCTATTCACTGGCCTGGAAGCAATGCCATTGGTTCTACTACCTTTCCTAGTCAAGAGGATAGAACATAGGATTTGGGTCCAGGAGACTGGAGTTTGAATTCCAGGTTTTTGTAGCCAAGGCAATATTCACAGCATTGATGGTACATATGTCTGTGTAATTCTGAATCACAAATATAACAGACTCTCCATATAGAAGCCAGAAGTAAAACATTTATTCAAACACCAGAAAGCCAAATCCCAACACCAGAAAACCTAATCCATCATAGCAACAAAGAAATCTATACACAATAACACTGCAGAGAGCAACACTATCCCAAAGCCTTCCCACAAATACTCACAAGCCCAGCTGTGTCCTTGCCTGCATCCTCTTTCCTCCCTCCATTTTAACTGTCCTGACTCCTAGCTTCCTCTGGGCTTTGTTCCATCAGTTCAGCAAACTCCTCCCACCACAGACACCATGTGATTACATTCGGCTTATTAAGGAGCAGGAAAGATCTTCAAATTCCCATTATCATTACAGCTTTCCACTTAATTTTGTGACAATGGGAACATTACCTCTAGAAGCCTCAGTTTCTTTACCTGAAAAAATGAAGACAATGATGCTTGTAGGACCTACATATATCATGAGATTCTTGTGAGAAAAGATGTTTGTGAAACAAAAAGTTATATAGAAACGTAAGCTATTAGGAAAGGAAAGAAACAGGCATTTATTAAGTACCTGTATGTATCATCTCATTTAATCCTCACAACAACTCCAGGGCTATTATCACCCCCATTTTATAGTTGTTATTACTATAATGAAAAGAGGCTTGATTACATGGATAGGATTCTCAATTCATTAAGAATCCCTTATTTTGATTGTTTTAAAGCTCTCTTTTTTGATTCAAAAACCCTGGGTTTCTGCTTCACCTCTGGCAGGCACTGGCATTGTGACCCTTGACAAGCCACTTCCCTCCTCACTGCCTCAGGTAACTTTTTTGTACTCTAAGCTACAGGTAGGCTGCTGATCTGCATTGGTGTGTGGGGTTTCTTCACTGGGGGTTTCCCCCAGATGGATGAAATTACAGTTGAAGAACCCCATACCCTAAAGAAAAAAATGACCACCGTCGACTGCTTGATGCTCACCAATCTCATCTTTCTGTCCCCTTCATCCATTCATCCATCATTCATTGAGGCTGATTCCCACTCCACTTCCATAGTTCTCCCCTCCCCTTATATCTCTTCTGGTTGATTTTTTTTTTACTCCATCAGTTGTTCTTAACCTGAGGTCCACCAAGTCTTGTCAATGCTACACCTTCCATGTTCAGGAGGTGCTTTTTGCAAATGGTGGTGGCCAAAAGAATTCCTCCTTTGGTGGCAACTTTTTGGTGCTGAGTCTGATTGAACTAAATAAGGTTGGTTCTCTGATGGGAAGCCATAGCTGTCCCTGGGCTTGGACTCAGAGGCTTTATAGCTTAGCATTGTATGCCAAAACCCTGGAGAAGCCAGGGTCACCTTCTCATCATGGTGAGGCATCAAAGCAGGACATCAGTCACGAATGAGAGAATCTATGACTTGCTGTTCGTTCATGGCATTCATCTGAGCAAATATGAAGCCCTCCCCTCCCCCCTTTTTGTCCCTTATGCAAATATGGGTCTTCCTGACTTCAAAACCAGCTCTCTACTATTAATCAGTCTTTCAGTCAATCAGCAATCATCTCTTAATTACCTATTTGCCAGGCACTGGGAATGTGGAGACAAAAGTGAAATCACTCCTGTTTCAAGCTTAAAATGATCAATGGAGGCAACAACTCTCTCCTCCCAAATTTATACATACATACATGCATACACATATATGTGTATGTGTGTGTATGTATATAGATATAGATATATTCAGAGAGAGAGACAGAGACAGAGATAGAGACAGAGACATAGAGAGAGAGAGAGACATAGAGACAGAGGGAATGGACCTGTGATTTCATTAGTATAGGGAACTCCCAGGTGAGGAAACTCCCTCTGCCGATGTAAGTGAGCACCTTCTCTGCAACTTAAAGTTGCAGAGAGTTGCCTCATGCACCCAGAGGTTAAATGAGTTGCTCAGTGTCACACAGTCAGTGAGCGTCAGAGACAGGACTTGAATTCGGGTCTTCCTGGCTTTGAGGCCAGTTCTCTGTCCACTGTGCCATGGTGCCTCTCATGCTATGAAAGGGCTTCTCATTTTGGGTATGGTTCCACACTGGATGACCTATTGTGGTGGCTAGAGTATTGGACCTGAAGTTTGAAAGACCCGAGTTTGAATCCCACCTCAGGCACTTATTAGCTCTGTGCTTATGGCAAATCATTGGAGCTCATTTTCCTTGTCTCTAAACTCTAAACACTCTTTTACTTCCAAATTTGTTATTCTATGATCCTGTGACCTCTGAGGTTCCTTTCAACTCCATGATCCTGTAAGTCTAAGTCCCAGTTCCTGCCTCTACTTTTCTTTGCTTGCTTTGGAAAAGAGAACAATATAAAGCCTTCATTGGCCAGCCCCCTTACTGCTGGATGGGGTGTCATGAGCTCCAACAATTGATGTCTAGTGTGAACTTTGGCCAAGTTAAAGATGCATGGACTGTGTTGGTTGGTGGCTGGAAGAGAACTAGCTTTGTTTCTGACTCTCAGCTTAGCTGGGGGTCATGAAGGGGAAGAAGAGCCTTCTGTTTTTCTCATCAGTATTCTCTGTCAAGCCATTTCCCAGATGATGGTTACAATAACAATACCCATGCCATATCCGGGACTTCAGATGAAAATGTCCTAACATAAGAGGGTGAAGAGGATGTCAGTTTCCTGAACTCTGCCTTCAACATGCAGTAGATGCGATCACCAGGAACTTAGCAATTTGAGTTACAAGGAACTTTGATGATTTGCTATTCCAAGCCCTTCATTTTACGGATAAGGACACCATGGGCCAGGGAAGGGAAGTAATTGGCCCAAGGTCAAAAGGTGGTAGGTGGCAGAGCTGGGATCTGGACCCATAAGGTCATGGACCATAGACTTAGAGCTGGACCATCTAGTGTAATCCAATAATTTTATAGAGGAGGGAAATATTGAAGCAGGAAGGCATAATGGATAGAGTGCTGGACCTGAGTTCAAATACCCCCACGGACAATTATTGACTTCTTGATCCTGGACAAGTTATTCACTTAATCTCTCTGGGCCTGTTTCTCAGCTGTAAAAAGAAGGATTTAGACTAGATGACCTCTCAAGTTCCTTCCAGCTCTAAATGCATAATCCCATGCATGAATGGGGACCCAGAGAGGCCAGACAATATGCCCAAATTCACACAGGTAATGGGGTGGCAGGACCACAATTTGAATCAAGATAATTATTGCCTGGGAGCAAGTCCCACAATATCCCTGGGTCTCAGTTTCCTCATCAATAAGATGAAGAGCTTGGAATAAAAGAGCTCTGATGTCTCTTCCAACCCTATCCCATGACTCCTAAGCCAGCATTTCTTCCCATGGCGCCATGCTATCCTGACAATGCCCACAGTGTGCCAACCATCATTTTTGCCATCCACCTGCTCCCAATGACACTGGTGGGGGAGCATTGAAACATTTCTAGCCTTTCCTTCCCCAAAGTGAAAATCAGAATTTTGACAATCAATTAAGTAAGCGATAAACATATGTTAAGTGCCCACTATGTTCCACGGGGAACAAAAAGAAGTAAAATACAGCTCCTGCCCTCAAGAAGCTTACAATCTAATGGGGGGAAGACAACGTGCAAACAAATATATACAAAATTCACTATATATGGGCTGACTAGGAAATAAAAGAGGGAATTAAGAGGGGTTAGGGAAGGCTTCCTGTGTAGGGTGGGATTTTAGTTGGGACTTAAAGGAAGCTGGGGAGGGTGAGTGGTCAGAGCAGAGGAGGAGAGCATTCCAGGCAGGAGAAACAGGCAGGGAAAATCCCTGGAGCTGAGACACTGAGAGATGTAGTGCCTTGTTCATGGAACAGCCAGGAGGCTAGTGTACCAAGGGAAAAGGTATAAAGAGATGGGAAAGGTAGAAGGAGGCTGTGTTATAAAAGGCTTTGAATGACAAACAGAGAATTTCGTATTTGTTCCTAGAGGCAATAGAAAGTCACTGGGGTTTATTGAGTGGAAGGATGTAAGATGATTGGACCCAAGTTTTAGGAAAATTGCTTTAGTGGCTGAATAGGGAATAGATTGGAATGGGATGAGACTGAAGCCAGGGAGACTACCTAGTAGATTCTTGCAAGCATCAGGTGTGAGGTGATGAGGGCCTACACTGGAATGGTGCCAGTGTCAGAGAAGAGAAGGGGGTGTATTTGGGAGATATGGCAAAGATGAAATAGACAGGTCCTTGGCAACAGATTAGCTGTGGGCAATGAAAGTGAGAAATCTCAGCTTACACCTACATTCCAAGCCTGAGGACAGAGGTGGGTAACCTGCAGCCTTGAGGCCACATGTGAGCTTCTAGGTCCTCAAGTGCAGCCCTTCAACTGAATCCAAACTTCACAGAACAAATCCCCTTCATAAAAGGATTCATTCTGTAAAACTTGGATTTGGTCAAAAGGCCGTCCTTGAGGACCTAGAAGCCCACATGTGGCCTCCAAGCCTCAGGTTGCCCAGTCCTGGACTCAGAGGATGGTGTTGCCCTCTACAGTAACAGGGAAGGGAGAAGGAAGAGGTTTTGGGGGAAAGGTAATGATGTCTGTCTTGGACATATTGAATTGAAGATGTCTACTGGACATCCAGTTTGAGATGTCTAAAAGGCATTTGGAGAAGTGAGGTTGGAGGTCAGCAGGTATATTGGCGCAGGAAAAGTAGATTTGAAAATCATCAGCATATAGATAAATCCACGGGAGCTGATGAGATCGCCAAATGAAACAGTATAGAGGGAGAATAGAAGAGGGTCCAGGACAGAGCCCTGAGGAACACCTTATTGTTAGAGAGCACGAGCTGGAGGAAAATCCAGCAAGAGAGACAGAGGAGCAGTCAGATGGGTAGAAGGAGAACTGGGAGACAGAGAGGTGTCCTAAAAATGGAGGGAGGAAGAGAGGGAGGGAGGGAGGAAGAAAAAGAGAGACAGAGAGAGACAGAGAGAGACACAGAAGGAGGGAGGGAGGGAGGGAGAGACAGGCAGAGAGAGACAGAGACAGAGAGATAGAGAGACAGAGAGAGAATCAAGGAGGAGAGAGTGACCAATAGTGTCAAAGGCTGCAGAGAGGTCCAGAAGAATGAAGATGGAGAAAAGGCCATTGGATTTGGCTACTAAGAAATAAATAGTGACTTTGGAAAGATAAGTTTCAGTGAAATGATAAGGCCAGGAGCCAGATTGTAAGGAGAGTGAGGAGAGAAGAGGAGACACTTATTGTAAATGGCCTTTTGGAGGGGTTTGGCCACAAATGGCAGAAGAGATGTAGAATGGTTAGTGGGGATGGAAAGATCAAGTGAGGGGTTTTTCATAATGGGGGAGATACTGGCATGTTTGTAGGCAATAGATAATGAGCCAACAGAAAGGGAGAAATTGAAAATAAGCACAAGAGTGGGTATGTTAGTAATCTGATAGAGGAGATGGGATGGAATAGGGTCACTTGAACAAGTAGAGGGGTTAGCCTTGATAAGGAGTTTCATGTGAAACAGTGATGGAGGAGATGGAGGAGACAGAGGTGAAAGGCACCCAAGTGGTAGGAGATGGGGAAGAGAGAACAAGTTCACTGCAACTAGCCTACATTTTTTCTTGCAAAATTTGAGGAGGGAAGAAAAAGTTTGGAAGAGCATCTGTGGAGAGTGGGATAGTGAGTTTATGAGAGAAGCATAGTAGGATTGCCTAGCAGCAGTGAGGGCCCACTTGAGTTTATGTAACATAAATTTGTAGTGGACCCAATCAGAATGATTTCCTGATTTTCTCCACCTTTTTTTCAGCAGTGCATATGTAAGAATGAAGGTAATGAATGGTGAGAGTCATCTAAGGCTGAGGCCTGCCTGGGCATAATCATTGATATGATTGGGGGAGGCAGAGATTAAGGAGAGGAAGACAGTATAGAGCTGAGCTGGTTCATCAAGGAGTCAAAATACGGAGAAGATGAAAGAGGGAGAAGATGCCGCAGAGGGATGTTCTGGGAGAGAATTGAGGCTTCCAGGAACTGAAAGGTGAAGAGCAGAGTTATACAAGGGAAGGTGACTACACCCCAAACCATCCAGATGTTTTTAGATCCTACTGGGTACAGGCTAATGCAGCTTGTTGGTAGAATCGATTCCCCCTTTTCATTAAGAACAGAGCAGTTAAAAGTTTTCCAAGGGGTTTTACCTACATTGTGACACCTGATCCTTGCAATGACCTTTTGAAATCAATATGATAGCTAACAGATTATTATATTTCCCATTTTATTTTTGAGGAACTAAATGACTTGAGAAGTTCAGAAAAATTAAGTGACTTGCCCAGGGTCACACAGCTAATTAGTTCGAGAGGCAGGATTAGAACCTAGTTCTCCTTGATTCCTGGTCCAAGATAAAACATGATACTATTCTAATTACGCTTATATGGAAACCAAGGTTCATAGAAGTTAAGTGACTTGCCCATGGTTACAAAACCAATGAGTGACTGGAGGTGAGATTTGAACCCAGGTGCCTCATGACAAGAAGTCTGTTTAGGAAAGTACAAGTAGAGCATTAAAAGGACAAGATGCCCTTTTGTCTTCTCTGTCCATCTTGACATCAAGGTTTCTTAGCTTGCTGCCCTTGAAGTCTTGGGCTTCTCCAACAGGATGATATGCTTGGCACTTTGGTATTGTGATGTGATGACAAGTGTGCTGGAACTGGAGTCAGAGGCCTTGGGTTTAAATCCCAATCTGTAAAATGTAAGAAGTTAGCCTGGATTGTTCCTACCAGTTGTGGATCTAGGATCTGTGAAATTCCCAAGCCCTCATAGTACTGGGGGTGCCTGGAAGGAGCTTGAGGAAGGATGGAAGGGCCAGATCTGCCACCCAGTGGCAGGTGGGATGTGGAAGGGGGAGCCATAATCAGCTGGTGATTGTGGGCTTAGCACTTAGCACATCCTTACCTTGTAGATCAAAGCCAGGAAAGCAAATTTAGGCTTGTTGTCAGGAAACAATTCCTAACAGTGAGAGTTAGCCCAAAGTGGAATGGGCTGCCTTGAGAGGTGGTGGGCTCCCCTCCTTGAAGGTCTCCAAGCAGAGGCTGGAGGCCCATTGGTTGGTGGGGATTCCTTCCTGTTCAGATTGTACCCAGGTCTCTTCCGAATCTCAGATTCTGTGATTTTCTGCTAATTCATGAAAGTTGCTAGAAGGAAACTTTTGGCTCTATGTGAGTTAAAACATCCTAACGACTAATGCTCTCTGAAAGTAGGAAGCAGTGAGAGGGAATATATATGTACAGTCCTTTGCAAACTTTAAAATATTATATGAATGTGAGTTGTTGTTTTTAGAGGTAGAGAGGATTCCCATCTAGATAAGGAATGAGCTCAGTGATAGCGGCTCAACTTCCTTCTAACTTAGAGATTCTCTGATTCTGTGCTTTTATGAATGGACAAGAGAACTTTGAGTAAGACCCTCAGATGAGATCAGGCCATGGCCAGGATCCAATCAGTGCTGATCCTGGAGAGAATCCAGAACAAAGTCAGAGGGAGGCTGTTTTGAGGGGTGACAGAGCAATGTGAAGCCAGTCATGCTCTTGGTGGGGGCCGTCAGATCTGACATTAAAGAGACTTCACCTCTTGAGGGGCCTTTGGCACTGCTGGAGGGTCAGGAGGAGAATTTGCTGCTCACTCTGCCTCTGTGGTTCCAGGATTGTTAATTGGACTTCAGAGGCCACCTGATTTTCTTCCATTGTTTTATAGGTGAGGAACCTAGATTCAGAACTATTTTATATATAATACACACACACCTATATGTGTGTTACATATACATATACCTATACACACACACGTACACACACACACACACACACACACACACACACACACAGATGGAACTGGTCTTTGCCTCCAAGCTAGCATGCTTTCTATTGCCTAGGCTTGAGGCTGCTGGGGGCAGGGTGGGCTCCCAGGGGACAGGACACTCTGAATCAGGCATTCCATTATCCGATTTATTCCTGGGGAGGGGAGTGGTGGTCTAGGAAGGCATTATGGAAATATCAGGGAGTTTGGGCTCTGATGTGACAAGAGTCCTAAACCTTTCTATAGATTTTTATACAGACAGACAATTCAAATCCATGTCTATATCCAAGGCTGTCCCAGGAGACACTGCAAAGCCACACTTTAACAGGCCATCTCATGGAATCAGGTTACAGCTAAGGCTTTGTTAGAATGATATTTCCTAGTAGCTAATAAAGGTTGGCTGAAGTCCAAGGTAGGGTCATAGGTTTAGAGGCCAGCTAGTCCACTCTCTTATTTTACAGAAGAGTAAACCAAGGCCCAGAGAATCACGTAGGCAGTAAGTGGCAGAGCCACATCCTCTGCCTCCCAAACCAGCATTGTATGAAGCCTTGGTTGAGGGTGGGGGGAGGGAAGGGGGTATCCTGTTATAACAAGGTTCTGGGGTGGCTTCTTCAGAAAACTGTCTTGAGCTCACTAAGGAATGCAGAGGATTTCTTTCTTTTCTTTTTCTTTTTTGCTTTTTGGAGGGGGTGAAGGCAGAGTAATTGGGGTTAAGTGACTTGCCCAAGGTCACATGGCTAGTAAGTGTTAAGCATCTGAGGTAGAATCCGAGCTCAGATCCTCCTGATTCCAGGGCCCTGCTCTATTCACTGTGCCAGGGAGATGCCCCAAGGATTTATTTCTTTGCACCTTCATGGTATTACCCCTGTGCTCTTCAGACCACTCTTCAGATCCTCTCTATAATCAACAACTTTGTCACCATCTGATAGAATTAGTTTTACTTAAAAAAAAATAGTAACCACAACCCTAAACCCTAATGGACATTTGACCCCAGTCTAAGCAGGTGCTCTGGGCCCTGCTTTGGTTTGATCTTAATGAATATTGAGTTTCTTACCTGACTGAGGCTAACTATGTGTCCTCTACCAGAGGTCCTTAGGGGACCTATTTTAGTGATTAGGTTAAGAATGACTTGTGATGAGCACGGTGAAGGCCTTGAATGTCCTATTTTTTCCTATTGTGAGAGATCTACGATCTCTTTTTCAAACACGGTTTGTACTCTTTATCTAAAGGAAGTCTGAATGTTCTCTGATGCTGCACCAAGACCAGGTCCTCAGATTGCTGGCCATCTAGGAGGTAGAAGGGTCAATGAATCTTCAGCCTAGATCTGACCTGGAGAGCCAGTGAATTTCAGGCCCCCTTTTCGACATCCAAAGTAATGTTTGTCCTGTTTGGTGTTGCAATGATGTGGCATGCCACTTACCCCATGCAAATAACTGGTGTAACAAAAAGAGGAGAATTTGCAAGTAGAATAATTCATCATCTGTTGGAAAAACATCTGGATTCCCTCAGAGTTCATTAGAGGCTAGCACACAAGACAGCTATTTTACAACTCAGCAGAGCTCACGCATTTGCACTAGCAGGAGGCGGGTGGTAAAGGTGACAATGAGCATCTGCAATTCTCTAGACTGTCCCCTCCCCCCACCCCCAGCACCGGCAGTTTTAAGGCTTTCAGACCATATAATGATTTCTCCTGGGCTGGCCAAGTGAGAGCTGAGTGTCAGTGTTGCTAAATCATGACAGCCAGTGTTTCAAGAGCTCTTCAAGGTTTGTAAAGCATGTCACCAACAGTGCCTCCTTAGAGCTGTGGTGAGTAGGCACTATTATTATCCCTACTTTTCAGACGAGAAATTGAAGGACAAATAAAAAAAGAAGGTGACTTGCTCAAGGTTATGCAGCAGGATTCGAACTCTGGTCTTCCTGACTCCAGGTTCCACACTCTATCTACTGGGCCACGTAACTGTCTTAGCTACAGAGTGACTAATGAAGACCTGAATTTAACTCCCTCCTCAGAGATTTATCAATTGTGTGATCCTGGGCAAACCACAGTCTCTCTCTCAGCCTCACTTTTGTCACCAATAGCTTACTCCTCATGTGATTTTTGAGCCGCAAAGGAGATAATATGTGTAAAGCCCTTTGTCAGCACAAATTCCCATATTTTTTTAAAAAATATTTTTGGAGAAGGGAAGGTAGAGTGATTGGGGTTAAATGACTTGCCCAAGATCTCACAGTTAGTGCGTGTCTGAGGCTGGATTTGAACTCAGGTCCTCTTGACTTCAGGGCTGGTTCTCTTTTCACTGTGCCACCTAACTGCTCCATTAGCTACAATTATTATCCTGCCCTAATGACTACATGTGGGGTTTGTTATTAGCAAATGAATTATGGGTAAATTGGCATTTTTGAAGTACATGAAAATGGTTGCTTGTAGGTAAACTCCCTCTGTTATTTTTACTTGTTTATCTTGGTGTGTGGAGTGTGCCCTTTTTCCTAGACAGCCCTGTCCTGGTCTGAATGATCACAGCTTCTGAATGAATGAGGTCCAAATTAATGAGGTTTTACTGTATTTTCACAGGTCTGGTGCAGCACAGTGTCCAAGCAGGAAGTGTGGGCTTGGAATGGAGGGTCACGCTTGCAGTGACCACCGCTACTGGGTGCTCTCTGTAAAGTCTCCTACCAAATCATGCTTTCCCTTGAATTTTAGAGCGGCTATATTTTTGATTCCATTTTTATTCTCAGTGGGGGAGGGAACCTGGTGTCTGGAAGTTCTATTCTCACTGCTTGGAGCCCTGGTAACATACCACCATCAAGTGTGGCTCATTCACCCTATTTGTGAATTTTTTGTAAATTAAGAAATGAAGCAAGAAGCACGCTTGGGAGTTTTTCATTATTTGGTGGCTTGGCTGCTCCAATATACAGGTAGGTGAAGGCAGAAAGTTTTCTCTGGGCTTTTATGAATCTCTAGCCCTGAGTGAGGAGAGCTGGTGAAGAGGTATAAGTGTGGGGGATTTCTAATGAGAAATCCTTTCTAGGTTCGAGTCCGAAATGAATTACCAGGCTTAAGCAATCTTGGCAGAGTTATAAAAGTTTATTGTTACATGTAAAAGGGATAAGGAGACCTGCAAGCTGACAGGGATTCAAGAGGTGGGGGGGTCAGAGAAAGCCTGCAAAGTGTGATGCTCTACATTGGGCAGAAGAGAGGTAAGAAAAATCCTGCAGAGAGCAGGAGATAGAGATACAGAATTTAAAGATACAAAACTGTGAGTCATAGGTTCATTAGGCTAATGAGGTGTACAAAGGTGGAGTTAGGGAGGGACCAGGGAGTGGCTAATACTTAAAGGAACACGCACCCTTCACATCAACTGCGCATGTGCTTTGCTCATAATTCACTGGGAGAAACTGCAGGGTGCTTTGAGCTGGAGGTGTGGTTTTTGCCTTG
>CM053581.1:13720184-13794611 GCA_028627135.1 Pseudochirops cupreus | reverse complement strand
TTCTTGTTATCATAGCTATAGAGTTAATGGTTTCAGAGGAAATACCTCTAGGCTGGGGGCAGGGAAGGCACAGAGTTAATGCTTTGTGGCTGGGGTCAGGGGAGAGACAGAGTTAATGCTTTACAGCTGTGGGGGGAGGGAAGGGTGACTTTTCACAAACTGATATCACATACTTAGGTGCCTGAATTCAAATGAGATTTTTACAGATTGAAGTTACAACAATGTTTCAAAATTATAAAATCACCCCAAAGAATATTACAAAGGCCACCACGTCATTGGGACTGGATCTTGACTCTGATATTTTTTAGCTGTGTGAGGGTAATTTAACTTTTCTGACCTTGGCTCCTTATTTGTAAAAGAAGCATTATAATTTTTGCATCATCTCACTTATAGGGTCATTGTGAGCCTTGAAATGTGGTACAGTGGAAAGAAAAGATACTGACTTCAGGGTTGACCTGAGTTCAAATCCTATCTTCCTACTTGGACAAGTCTCATAACCTCTCATGTTTTCTGTTTCTTTATCTGCAAAATGGAGTGGCTTAGATGGCTTCTGAGGTACCTTCACACTGTGATTCCAGGATCCTAGGCTTTAAAAGATGAAATTCTTTTCTTCCTTCACTTCCTTCTCCATGCAAGACCAGTTTTGTGCATGGAAAACAAGTGAGAAGCTGTCTCAGTCATGTGATTTTAGGGATGAGTCTTTGCTTTAGCTTTTGTCTGGCCCCTAAAGCTCCTTTCCCCACATACCTACCAGGTTTCCCAAAATTCTATTGCGATTTAATAATTGAGATAAATTTCTTTGGGCTAACCATCAGCCTCTTTCAGATTGCAAGTGTTCCTGGGAAAGGGCCATACACTAAGCCATTGCTGGTCATGTCAGTTTCTCAGATAGCCCCTGGGGAAACCTAGCTGAGAACAGGCCCCTGAAGGGAACAGCGATTTGGAAGACAGAGGTGGGAGGATGGGGAGAAGGATGGAAGATAAAGAAAAAGTCCTGGAGCATGAGGCTTTGCCCAAGGAAGGCAGTTCTAGGTAGATTACCTTAGTTTGCTATTTCATTGCTTTGTGCCTCAGTTTCTCCCTCTGTAAATTCCTTGCCTTATCTACTCCAGTGGAAGAGATTTGAAGGTCGTGGAGTCTTTGCACTGGAAGGATCATAGGAATTATAAATCACTTAGTTAAGCCCCTTCATTTTCTTGAGGAGGAACCAGAGGCTAGAAAGATGAACTGGTAGCAACTGACCTGCTGTGTCTTGAAGCCAGGTGTCCAAGCTCTTTCCAGGTCACTCTGCTGCTATTGTCTCTGCATAGGAAAGTGCTTTACATGCTGTAAAGTGCTTAACAAACTTAAGTTGTCATGAATTATCCTTATTAATGCAAAACTAGTGAATGGGTTGGTGGGGAGAATGATTAACACACTGGACTTGGAGGCAGGAAGATCTGGGTTACCCTGGGCAAGTCTCTCAACCTCTCCAGGCATCCTGGAGTTCCTTGGGTTTTATCTACAAAATTACAAATGGGTTGCAATGCATTGGTGAAGGTCATTCCCACCTTCAGATATAGAACCAGAGGTCTAGCCACATAGGTCCTAAAGTGAGTGATACTGCCCTCTGGTGGGGTGCTGGAATGATGGTGGTGGTGGTGGTAGTAGCCTCAGGTGCAATTGGTGGTGGTGGGGAGCATTGAATTGAAATAAGAGGGTGGTGGAAACATAAGGAAACAGAAGAAACTTTTGAAAAGTCATTTGTAACTTCATCTGTTGTGTAACAGAATTAAAGTTGTAGTGATTACATTGTTTTAGAAATAAACACACAAAATGCAAGTTATTACCAATCAGTAGTCAAGTCTGATGACAGGTCTTAACAAGCAAGTGTTGGTAGGAGAGTGTGTCTTGAATTGTGGTCAAGTCCAGTATACATTGGCAGGAATATATGCTGTAATGACTTGTTTACAACACAATACTATATGGTTACATGGAGCAATATTGAATTTCAATGCAAGGAAAACCCCACGAATTTTCAAGAAATTATTAAAGTCAAGAAGCATCATTTAAAAATATATTTTTTACATTTTTTGAAATGATGCAAATAAAAAAAAACACTAAAAGCTTAAAGAAAGTAGATTTCCTGGGGGGGGGGGGTACTGAGTAATTTTTTTTGTTGTCATTGAAAAGGGAATGGTAGACCAAATACGTGTGAGAATCTCTGGTTTAGAGCTAGAAGGAACTGAAGAAATCATTGAATCCAAATCCTTTCTGCAGAGGAAGAAACAGAGGCAAGTAGAGGTTAAATGATTTGTCCAGGGTCTTATAGCTAGTAGGAGTCTGAGGTAGGATTTGCTCTTCCTGATTCTAAGTCCTGACCCAGTAGTGTCACACTCCAATACAAATACCACGAAACTATACATAAGGATCCCTGCAGGCCACACATCAGTTTAGTAAACCACATATTCATGTCATCTATGTTGCATCACATTTTCATTTATTTTGTTAAATATTTCTCAATTATATTTGAATCTGGTTTGGGCAGCACTCTGGAGTGTTTGGGGCCACTTGGTGCCATCTGGCTCTTAGTTGCCCAGCTGATGAGATGCAGATGGCATCAGAGAGCAGAGACCATCTGAAGAGGGGAGCAAAAGAACCCAAAGGGAAATGGGTCAAAGCATCATTGTTTTGGTCTGGATCTCTGATTTTCATTGGTCTAGGGAACCAGTGATGAGAAAATGCCTCCCAATTTTGGTGGGCACTTGATCTGTGCCTTCTAGTCTTAGAGAATTGTCTGGAGTCCCTGACAGGTTAAGTAACACACCCAGATTCACACGTTCAGTGTGTCAGGGGCAGGACTTGAACCCAGGGCTTTCTGACTGCAATGCTGGCTCACTATCCACTAAGTTAAGATGGTCTCATGTATCACTTTAGGGTCTACAAAATGCTGCATGCATATGCTCTTATTTGATAGCCAGGGCCCAATAGGACAAATTTCTCCCGTTTCACAGTTTTGCTGTGGCCCCGTCTTGGCAATCGTCAGAACTCCTCATAGAAGGAAAGTCTAGTCCAAGGTCAGGAATGGACTGGCTCAAGGTCACACCAGTAGTAAGCAGCCGAGACAAATTTGAAGGTGGTTCCTCGGATTCAAATCCAGTGCTCTTCCCCAATGGTCTGTTTTTGATACAGAAGTGTTTTACATTAAAAAAAAAAAAAATCACTGCCTTATTGACCCATCAACAAAAGAAATCAGTCAACAAGAATTGTTTAAGTGCTTACTCTGCCCCAAGCATTAAGTCCTGGGAATACAAAGAAACATAAGAACATAGTTTCTGCTCTCAAGGAGCTCACATTCTAAAGAAATAGACATTGTGTAAATAACTAAATACATATATATCTAAAAATGAAGTTAATTTTAGGAGAAAAGGGCTAGAGTAATGGGGAAAGGAGGGGCAGGAATCACCTGCAGAAGGTGGGATTCAAACTGAATTTTGAAGACAGAACTGGATCCCATGGGAGCAGGAGTGCCAAACCTTAGAGGTGATAAATGGGAATGACAAGTAGTATGAACATCAGGTTTGGGGTCAGAGGACCTGGATTCAAATTCAGACTCTCCTGCTACCTATGTGATGTTGGATAAATGACCTAGGCTCTCTGGGAATATTTTTTCATATGTAAAATGAAGGAGTAGAGCCGGGTCACCTCAGAGATCCCTTCCAAATCGGAATCAAGAATCCTATGAACATTGTAAAAATTATGGAGTATTCTTTTGACAAAAATGTTCACTGGGTAAGGAGCAGAACCACTGATGATGCAGGAGAGTGGAGAGAGCAGGGAGAGCTTGCAAACCTGGTTTAGAATCTCAGTTGTGCTATGTAATACCCCTGTGGACTTGAGTATGCTAGCTCCCTTCCCAATGCTTTAGAATGCTTGTCTGGACAATGAGTGAGTTGGACCAGATGAATTGTAAGGGGAAGGAAGGGGAAGGGAAGAAGCAGGCACTGTGCTAAGAGCTTCACAAATATTTTAAGGTCATTTAAAGTCACTGTGAGGTCACTTCCCATTCTAAATCCTCTGATCTTATTATTTTTTCTTTCCTTTTTCTTTTTCTCTTTCTTTCTTTTCTTCCCTCCCTCCCTTTTCTTTCCTTCTCTTCCTTCCTTTCTCTTTATTTCCCTCCCTCCTTTCCTTCCTCCCTCCCTTCCTTCCTTCCTTCCTTCCTTCCTTCCTTCCTTCCTTCCTTTCTTTCTTCCTTCCTCCTTTCTTCCCTCCCTCCCTCATTTTGTCCATAATCCAAGGGTTGAAGAAATTAACAAGAATGCTTTCTGTCACACACCAGAGGGCAGTGTTGAGGCATGCTGATTGGGGGCAGAGTGCAATCTGCCCCTCCCTCTGTAGACAAAGGACACACGTGAATAATTTCGGTAATGTGTAAAACAACAAAGGTCTGCTAGCTAAAGTGAGGATCCTCTGGGTTTCCTATGCATCTTTTGAAGGCCATCTCCTGGAAGATGGATCAGCCTTGTCTGGTTTGCTTCCAGAGGGGAGAATTTAGCAAAATTGGTTAAAATTGAAAAGACCAACTGAGACTTGATTTCCAGAAAAACTACTTATCAATTAGATCTCTCCAGAGATGAACTGGCCAACCTCAAGGGGTGCTGGCCTTTTGCCTCCTTGGAGATCTTCCTCTAAGCAAAGGCTGGAGTACAAATTGTGGAGAATGTAACATTCAGTTCTAGGTTGGATTAAATGCTTCCTGAGCTCCCTTCAAACTCTGAAAAAGGCTGATTTATGGAAAAGAGAGGCTATGTTATACCTCAGTTTATGAGATTGAAACTTAGAAGCTTATTTTGTTTTTGTGTCTTGCTAATGATCCAGTATGGTGTAATGAACAAGGAGGCTCACCTTGGAGCCTCCAGGAAGCCCTCCATTCAAGCTCTATCTCTAATACTACTAGCTCTATAACAAGGGATAGACTATTTAACCTTTCAGAACCCCCCCACTCCTCTTTTCCACTTTAAGTTCTAGTCTAGTTGACAATCTGCATTGTTGGGGGTATTTTGACATTAGGAATTCTCACTGCATTCACAGATCTGGACTATCCCCCTTTCCTCAGTCTTTCCCCCTTAAAATTGTGCTTTGATAGTGTTTAATGTTTAAAAAAGAAGAAAAAAATCCCAAATGGTCCCTTGGTTCCCAATGTTTCACATGATAAAATACACAAGTATATGAAGTTCAGGTTGAAAAATTAATTTGATGCTGGGAATTGTGCTATTTACTCTCTATATCTTATGAAAATAGGGAGGCAGGGTAGGCTGATGCATTTCACTTTATTCTTCTCTCTTGGTCTTTCACAAAAGAACATATTCAATGGTTTCAGATGCCTGGAAAATACTTCACTTGGAAAACAGCCATTCATCTTGATTCTGAGTCAGATTTTGTTTCCAGCGTTATATTCTGGTCCAGACTTTGTGACAACCTGCTCGCCTGTGTTCTTTTAGAAGAAATCCTAGATTGATGACTGTGGTTCTGTCTGAGATATTGCATGGGAGATGAGTCCAACCTTTACTACATACTGTCTGGGTGACCCTGGGCTTGTTGCTTAACCTGGCAATTCTCTGGGCAACTCTGGAAGGCTGAAAGTTGCAGAGCAGGTGAAGACTGTATTAGTAGAGGGATCTTCTTTGCCAGAGTTCACTGTAGCAATGAAATCACATGTCCAACTCTCTTCTTCCCCTCCCCAAAAAATCAAGGAAAGGAAAGAAGCAGAGAGGGAGGAAAGCAGGGAGAGAGAGAAGGGAAGGAGAAAAAGGAGGAAAAGAAGAATAAAGAAAAAAAGGAAAGAAGGAGGGAGGAAGAAAGAAAGGTGGGAAAGGAAAGGAGAGGGAAAGAAAAAAGAAAGGAGGCAGGGAAAGGAAAAGAGAGGGTGAGATGAAGGAAGGAAAGATGGAAGAGAATCCAGTGTGGGTAGTAAAGGTACTGTGACCTTTAGTGGCAGAAGAGATCTTAGAGGTCATCAAGTCTCAAGACCCATTCCTTCACTTTACAGTTGAGGAAAATTAGGCACAGAGAAGTTAAGACTTACCTAGGATCATACCTAGTAAGTACCCTGATATGGAATTTGAACCCAGGTTTTTCTGACTCCAAAGCAGTATACAATGCCAATCCACTACACAATGAATGCCAACCTCCTCATTCTGAAGATAAGAAATTGAAGATGAGGCATGGGATGTGACTTGCCTAAGGTCACTCAGACAATAAATAGCAGGCCCAGGGTTTGAGCCTAGGTTCAGTTGTATTGACTGCTGCTCTTTGGGCATTTTCTGGAAATTTGGTGTCCAAGAATAGGTGACCTTTTTCTCTCCTCATTTACTGAAAAAAAAAATGGAACTCTGAGGCTCAAATGTCCTAAGCTATGCCCTTGGCTTTTGACTAAACAGACATCAGATCTTTGTCTTTGCTGTTGCATTAATTTTGAACTCCCTTGGCAGCATCCAAAACCACACCCGGAGTCTCAAATAGCAGCAATTGTGGGCTTTAAAAAAAGTATGATTATAGTTTTAACTCTCTCCCAGCTATAAACCCAAAATCTTCCTGACTACATTTCCTGCTCAGGTGTCTGGAGTTTGATAGACTGTCCATTAGTAGTAACGACATAAAAATCTTGCCATTAGCATTTCAGATAGTCCTTGTAAGCTAGAGAGGTAGGAATGATGTCCCTAGTTTTACAAATGTGGAAAAGGAGAGGGATTGAGGGCATGACTTACTGGAATAAAACTGAACCAAGCTGTTACTGTCTCTGCCAGCATGAGATCACATGGTCAGGTGCAAAGGCAGTAGAGGGCAATGGCGAATAATGTAACCCTGAATGAGGCCGTTAAATAGTAACATTGCTGATACATTATAACTGAACCCTATAGTAAATGCTGTTAACTGTTATATCCAGCCTTTTCATAGCATTTGTAACATTCCTAGGGAACTAACTGCCCCTTATCACATAGTCTAAGACTTGCCTGCATTGCCCAAGTTGTGATGGGTCATGCAACAAGGATGGTTTCAATTGTTTTTGCCTATTGGTTTTCCCCCAACACCAAACTGGGAGGAACAAGTGGAATTGCAAAGTGGTACCTTTAGGCTCCAAGTCAGGACAGGCTGCTTTGAGAAGTGGTGGGATCTCTGTCATTGGAGGTCTTCAAGGAAATAGGAGACGGCCACTTACTGGGCATGTTGTAGAGGGAGCTCTTTTTCAGGTCTGGTCCATGAGATTCCTGTCATCTGTACTTCTGAATAGCACCAAGTCTTAGAATGAGAGAACTCTGATGCTAAAAGGGACCTTAGAGATCATCTACTCCAATCTCCTGTAGCAGCAAATGATTATAGATCTAGAGCAGGAAGGGACTCTAGGGTCATCTAGTCCAGTCCCCTGTAGTAGAATACAATTCTAGACATAGAGCTGGAAGGGACCTCCTTTTACAGACAAGAAAACTGAGGCCTAGGGATAAGAAGGCAACTTCCACTGAGATCACATAGCAGAGCCAAGGCTAGGCTCCAGATCTGACTTCCGGTCTGTGGATGCTCTCCGTTACAGCATGGTGCCTCTTTCTTTTGGCACAATGCAAAACAGACATTAGCCAGTCAGTGCATGAACTGGAGATTCTTTTCCATTTGAGAGATAGGGTTGGGGGCTGGGAGGGAGAATCTGCGCTATAGTCTGCCTAGAGAAGGCCTGGGAGACTCCCACGGTATTAGTCAAGAATCTGGATTAATTAGCCAATGGGATTTGAGAAATTCAGACCCAACCCCCCCCCCCTTTAGTGTTCATGGTTTTTGATGCTTAAAGGATCTAGATTTCATACACATACACATATACACACATACTATAGATATATATGTATGTGTATATACATGGATACATGTGTATACACATACATACATTCCATGAGTTATGATGTTTAAAACCGTCTTCCATAGTAGGATTCCCCTCTGCTGCTGAATCTCTCTGACCTAAGCTAGGGTGATCATTGAATTTACAAACCATTTAGCCCATTCCCCTTTGCACCCATTTTCCAGATGGTAGCAAACAGGTCCAGAGAAATGAAGTGATTTACCCGGGATCACACTGGTAGTAAGTGACAGGGGCAGGATTTGACTTCAAATCCAGTGCCCTTTGAACCACTCTGTTGTTCCTCTGATGACATTTCTAAGGGATGCTACTCCAAATTACTGTTCCTAAAGCATAGGTCTGATCGTGCTTTTCTCCTACTCAAGAAGCTTCAGTGACTTTCTAATCCCTTTAACATAAAATTAGTTGGCCTTTAAAGCTCTTCACCATCTGGTTCTATTCTATTTTTCTAGGCTGACTTCACTCTCCATTTCAGTCAAGTGTGTCTCCTTTTTCCGAGATCCTTTTCCCAAACACAACATCCCATATCTGGCCTCACTTCCTTTACACAGGGAGCCTTCATTCTTCTGATGTTCTCCCTTGTCATTTCTACCTCTCCCTTGAGGCTCAGCTCAAGTGCTACCTGCTATTCAAAGACCTTTCAGATCCCCCCAGTCTGATCATAAAAATCTAACACTAGAAGTAGAATCATCATAGTGTGGTGGAAAGGAGACTGGGCCTGGAGTCAGAGGAGCCAGGTTCAAGTCCTGGGGGAAGTCACTAATCTCTCTAGGCCTCAGTTTCCTCATCTATAAAATTAGGAAGTTGGACTGGATGCTTTCTGAGGTCTCCCCCAGCTCTAGGTCAATGATACCTTGATCTCTGAAGTCTAGTTCAATCCCCTAATTTTACAGCCCAAGAACCTAGGGTCAGGAAGTTTATTGCCCAAGGCAATACACAACAGACCTGGCAGTCAAACAGGTGTCTTACTGGTAATAGTTCAGTCTTGTCTGATTCTTCATGACTATATTTGGGACTTTCTTGGCAAAGATACTGGAGTGGTTTGCCATTTCCTTCTCCAGTTCACTTTATAGATAAGAAAACAGAGGCAAATCGGGTTAAGTGACTTGCCCGAGGTCACACAGCTAGCACTGTCAGAGGTCAGATTTGAACTCAGGTCTTCCTGACTACAGACCTGGCCTTCTAGCCACTCTACTGCCTAGCTGCCTCTCCCCCATATAATTTTGTACTTATTTAGTGTATATTTATCTGTGTGGATATTCTTTCCTTACCCACTGAAATGTAAGCTCCTCAGGGTCAGGGACTATCCATTTTTGTTTTTGTATCTCTAGCACAGCTAGTTGTGTTAGCACAGCTGCCTGGCACACAGTAGGTGCTTGATAAATACCTGCTAACTTGGAATGGATCACAGATGTTGGTTCCTACAGCCTAAGCCTTTCCAGGTTGGTAGGATTTTCCCAAGCTTGGTCTCCACTGGCACACCTAGAACCTGAACTCACCTCCATGTCACAATGAGCTACAGAAGTGCTTGAGTCTAGGGATTAAAGTCAATAACCGTTATTAGCCACATATTGAGAGGCAGTGTGTAGAGTGGTTAGAGAACCCAGACAGAGCCCTCTGACACTGCCTAGGCTTGTGATCCTGGCCAAGTCAACTCTCTAAGGCTCTAGGTCACCTGCATTGTTCCAGGGAGTTTCTCATACTGATGAAAATATCCCCTCCTCAATTAAGAAAACAAAAACCAAACAAACAACCCTACTGGGTGTGAGGCAAATATTCTATAGTTCTGGACCTTAAGGAGCTGGAGGTAAATATGTTCCCAGATCAGTAAATATAAAAGAAACTGAAGAGAGAGAGAAGACTAAAAGAGGGTTTGGGAATCAGGGAAGGCTTCTAGTAAAGTGTCATTTGAGCTGAGCCTTATACAAGAGAGAGGATTTAAGCAATTGAGGTCATGTTTGAGCATGTAGGTAAGCAGAACAGTATATGCAAAGGTGTGGAGGTAGGAAATGGAATTCTAAGGACAGGAATAACTAACGGTCTAGTTTGGCTCCAGTGAAAAATGTTGGAAGGAATAATATAAAAAAACACAGAACAGAACATGCTAATTAGACTCTGTAAATAGAAATCATATAGGCTTTGAAAATGCAAAAGATTCTATCAGGATTGATGGAAACTTTCCATTATGAACAATTTGCATGTGACAGTTGACTTGGTTGATGACATTCCTCCCCACCCCCCATGATTTTAAAAGGACAAAGGGAAAGTGGCACTGACTGGAAAATCCTCTTATTTTCCCTAGGTGGTGAGGAGGGTGCTTTATGCTTCCTCAGCCTGGGGACTTCGATTCTTGCTTCCTGACAACAGTATCTGCTGACACCAACTCACTTTACTTTTAGCCCTTCAGTAAAATCTGTAGAGAAATCCAGATGTCAGACAGTTGGTGGGGTGGGGGAAGGTGACTCCCATGCTATCTACCAAGTCCACAACTTAACAGAACTTGCAGTCATGTGTGAGCACGTGTCCTCCCACCTGGGTCTCAAAGATACCCTACCAGGAAGCAGATCTGAGATAATTCCAGTCCTTCCATCCCTCATATCAGATCTGCATCCTGACCTCCCCTTTGGCTTCCTCTCCCCTTTCTGACAGAGTCCCACCAGATTATAGCTTTAGAGCTGGAAAGTACCTCAGAACTCACCTAGACCAAATCCCTCATTTTACAGATAAGAAAACAGGAGGAAGGGTGATTTGCTCAAGGTCACAGGTAGTAAGAAGCAGGATTTCAACCCAGATCTTCCGATTCCAAATTGTCTTTTCTACCACTTCCATGCTGCCTGAGATTTCTAGGTTTCCTGGTTAAGATCACAGAGAGGAGTGGCCGTTGGTAAAACTGTCAGGAAAAGGAAGAGAGAATGCCACTGGGAAAGATGCTTCCTGAGCTCATGACTTATTTAGGGCCTGTCTGCAGAGGTAGGAGTTAGGGATTTGCTAATCACTTATTAGCTAATTAAAAGGGTGATTTTTTTTTTCATATGGGCTACATTTGTGCTGGGGGAAGACTTCATCAGTGGGAAGCTAAAAAGATTTCATCTGGGGAAGGTTGTGCAATAGGCCAGATATTTGTTATATTCATATTCTATATTGTTATTACAATATGTATTAGTATATGAATACTATTACCATATCTATGTATAGACATGCCTATGTACCAGCATATGTAGGAGCTGTAACTAGGGCAGGTGACCAGGGCTTTTTCCAGGGTGCTGACATCCAAGGGAGCAATATATTTAACTCTGGAGAGGACTTCATTTCTTCAGGATCAGCGTTGGGGTTTTAATGTCAGTTTTTCCTAGTCCACTCCAGTCCTGCCCTAGCCTACTCCCACCTCTATCACCTTCTTCAGAAGCAACCTCACAGTGGCCATCTTGTGGCTCTTATCATCTGTCCTCTAGTAACTAAACCAGGCTGCCTCACCATCTTCAGAGAGGGAAGATGGTTGAATTTGGGCTAGGCCTACTTGTCAGACCTTTCTTCTCCAGGCTCTTTCTTCCCAGCAATGGCAAAACATGTCTTGAATGGAGCCTAAGGGAAAGGCTCCTAAAGCTGCTTCCTTACCCAGGCCACCAGAGGTATCCATGAAAAACCTTGGAGTATGGGGGTCAGACTATGGTTGTACTGACTTTGATGGGAGTGGAGTGGGGTTTCCCTTTCCTGTCTGTTTCCCCAGCTTGCAAACCCAGGAGATCATTAATTCCCTCCCTCCCTGCCTCCTCACCCTGCCTGCACTGGCTCCTTCTCTCTTTCTATCTTTTGGGTCAGCTGGTGGGAGAATTCATTCATTGTCTATAGATCATCAGAATCTGCTTGGAGTTCCTTGAAAGATGTGGTGGAGCGCCACCCTCATCAAACCTGCTTTTTACTAAATGGCTTGCTTTTGGGCTAGAGGGATCATACAAGTGAGCTTCTGGGGACTCTGGGGGATTTGGAGAGGGCTGAAAAGGAGAGTCCAGCCAGGCTTCCCTCCGCAGGGTCTTTTAGAATCTGTGACCTGACTGCAGCAATAGGGAAGGGACACAGGAGCACCCAAAAATCTTAGCAGGAAGTCCACCCTGGCCAACTTGCAAGAACACTAGATTTGGAGACTGCAAGACTGAGAGCAGCAAGCAGCCTCTCATGGGATCGAGACCAACTCCCTCCTTTTACAGAAAAGTAACTGAAGCCTAAGGCAGGTCTTATCTAGGATACCCAGGTAATAATAAGCATGAGAGGCAGAATTTGGGCCTCCAGCCTCTGGCTTAAAAGTATTTCCCCTTCCATGGTGCCATAAAGACCTGGGATTGCAAACCTAGCTAGCTAGTGACCTTAGGTAAGTCACTGTCCCTTGCTGGGCCCATTTTCTGTAAAAGACAGGTTGGGACTCGTTGAACCCTAAGGCTCCTTCCAATAAAATAACTTTGGGTATGGCAGGGGCTATTCCAGGACCTCGGGAGAGCTCTGGCTCTGGGAAGGGCCCCAGTACTCGGCCTGGGTGGTGTACATTTCCTGCAGTAGCATCTCAAGCCTGCCCTTCCCCTCCGGCTGCAGCCCAGGATCCCCAGACCTGTCTCCCTCCCCCAGGCTCAGGAGGACCTCGCCTTTTTTTATATGCAGCTGCCAAGCAACCGCTCCTTGGAAGCTGGCGCCCCCCTCTCCTTTCCTCCTCTCTCCCGACTTTGCATTTTCTACATCCTACCTCCTTCCTCCCCCCCCTCCTCTTTTGCAATTCGCAGAACAGCTCCGCCCTCTCTGGATGCTCAGTGCAGTCCCCAGAGCCAGTGCGGCGTCGCTGGTCGCAGCATCCCCGCGCAGTCTGGGGCTCCCGGCTCTGCAGAGCGCAGGGCGTGGCCCGGCCGCTGCATCACACCCCCAAGGCTCGTGCCCCCTTCCCTCTCTGCAGGGCGGCTCCGGCTCTGAGCGCGAGCCTTCCTGGAAGGGCGGGAGAAGGGCTCGCTTGCTGCGGCCCCTCCTGCAACCGTCCGCCCAAGCCATTGGTTCTGCGGCAGTCACCCTACCCGGGGACGAGGACGGGAACCGACGGGAGGCTGCAAGCTCGCGGGAGAGGCGTGCATGCGCGTGTGCCCGTTCACGGCATGCATTTCTGCACCAATACCACTTCTCCCCTCCTCCCTCCCTGGCAGGGGCCTCCCCTCCCAGGGCGCTGCAGATTCTGCTTTTGGGGCTGCTGCAGCTGCAGGGGCTGCGGGATGGCGCGAGCGCGGCAGCAGCCGCTGCAGCTGGCGCGAGCCCTAGTCCCTTGCCGCCCCATCCCCGGGCCTCCCTCGGCTTCCCCGCCCAGCCCATCATTGCACCACTCTCCTATTCATTTGCATATTCCTTACGCCTCAGCCAATCAGCGCCCGCCCCAACCGAAGCGGATGGCTTTTGCCGAGGAGGAAAGGGAGTGGTTGGTGGCGCATGCGCCGCGAAATCCGCCTGGAACCCAGGCTTTTATTGCTGTCTCTTCACCCGCCCCCCCACGACCCCCCCACCCCAGTCTCTCTCTCTAGCTCTCCCTCTCTCACTCTCTCTCTCTTTTTTTTTTTGCTCTAAGCCGGGGCTGGGCTTGGAGCAGAGGAAGAAAGAGAGACAGACAGACCGCGGGGTTGCATTTGCTCCCCGTTTCTTCCTTTGGCTAGCAGCCTCAGGACCAGCTTTCCCGTTTCTCCATCGTGTAAAGAGCCAGGTTCCTTTTCGGACACCCCTGGCCATCAAAGCGGGCAGTTCCTGGCAGTTTCTGGTCCCCAAGCGAGAGAGCGATGTCTTATCAGGGGAAGAAAAACATTCCGCGCATCACGGTGAGTTGGGTGTCCGGGGAATCCGAGGTGCTCTTTGTGCAGCAGGCGATGCGAAGAAATTAGGAGGGAAGGGCGGGCGCGAAGGAAGAGATTAATTAGGATACCTCCCCAGGATTAATCTGCAAAAGAGCAAAGGCATTAAATACGGAGCCTAATTGCATTAAGGTTTCTGTCTTTCCAGGCCGAGCTTCATCTGGCCCTGACGGCCCTTGGTGGCCAGGGGTGGGCAGGAATGGATGGATGCTCCAGTCCCAGCTTGCGCCGGTGGTCAAAGCGGAGGGATGTCCTCCTCAGGGTGCCCAGGCTCCGGCGGGAGCTGTATTAAGGCCCCGTGGGGCCCCGTGCAGGGAGAGATGCGAGGCTGCCAGCCTGTCCCCCCCCTCCCAAGAAAAGGTGTCAACCTTTCCCCTCCCCTCCATCCTACTCTCCAGAGAAAGAAGGGTGTGTGTACGGGGCGGGGTGGGGGGTGTCGAGGAAGGCAGAGAAATAAGGACAGAAAAGGAGAGGAAAGCGCAGGGATTCGGAGGCATGAAGGGGGGGAATCCCATAATGTGTGTGCAGGCGCTAAGGAAGGATGATGGAGAGCCAGGTCTCTGAGCCCCCCCCCCCCCCCCGGGGGCGACATGTTTTTTGTTACCTCTCTTTTCTGTCCGTAATTCCCTCGTTTTTTCTCCCCCAGGTCCCTATCCACTCTCTTCTCCTCTTTCTCTCCTTCCTTTTCTCTCCTCTCCCTACGCATTTTCCCCCCTCTTCTTCCTCCCTCTTCCCTCTCCTTCCTGACTTGTTTTCCCTTCCCCTCCCTTATTTTTTGCCCCTCCCTCTCTTGGCCTCCTCATTCCCTCTTCTCTGCCTCATTTGCTCTCTTTCCTTTTTTCTCTCCTTCTTCCTCCATTTCTCCTCTCCCCTTTATTCTCTTTTCTCCCCCGTCATTCTCTCTCCTCCCTCCTCATTTCTTCTTCTCCTCCTTCATTCCTTTTCTCCCCCATTCCTTCTCTTCCCCTTCCCAGCCCCTCTCCCCACGATCCTCTCTCTTCTCTTCTCCCGTTCACCCCCTCTCTTCCTCTCTTTTCTCTCTAGGCTTGGCGCTCTTTCTTCTGGCGCTAGTGATCTGGCGGGGTTCCTGGGTTCCCGAGCTCCTCATCCCTCCCCCTCTTTGCCCCCGCTAGTGCGAAGGAAGCTGCCCTCCTTTTGCCCGCCCGCTAGCCTTGGCTCATACAAAGGGGCTTTCGTTGTAACAGCAGCGGCTGGAAGCTGGGGACAGCGCCTAAGCATTTGTCCGGAGGGAATGGCGCTGCTCCCAAGCCTGAACAGAACAGATGGCCCCTTGAGCTCTCGTCCCCTCCAGCCCCGAAGAAAACAATGATGACAAAGGGTGGGAGGATGCTGCCGCCGCCGCCGCCGCCGCCGCCGTCGTTGCTGCTGCTGGTGGCGGCGGCTGCTGCTACCTCCCCCTCTCCCCCCTCCCCCTTTTTACAAATCATCGCAAAAACAAATCCGTGGTGAGCATTTAGAGCCCCAGAGATAAATTTTTGCCCCTACCCCGCCCCCATGGTCCTCGCCTGGAAAAATCTTGCCAGCTCTTGTGTGTGCATCCCTCAGTGAGCTCCCTGGGGGAGGAAAAGAGGGAGAGGGAGGGACAGAGGGAGGGCAGTCATTGTTATGTAACTCTATGTTTTTCTTCACTCCCGGACCAGTTCCTGTGTAGGAGGCTGAGGGAAAGGCCTTGGACTGGTCCCCATCGGAAGGATGCTCTGTCGGGGGCGATCCTCTGGGCCTTTCTCCCTGCAGGGCCCTTAGCTCGCCTGCTCAGTCCAGGCTCCCCAGCCAGCCTTGCTCCTCCAGCCCAAAGGGCACACCCATCTTGGGTTTCTTTCCTTCCAGGGAGAAAGGAGGGGGAGAATCGATGGGGACCAGATGGATGTAAAGATGGAATTTGGGTGTGAGATCTCTGTAGGCTGGCCTAAGTGTGAGGTGGAGGCCTCCCTAGGCCAGGGATGGCCATTTCCCCACCTTTCTCCATGGAAGGCTTTCTCTCCTAGAAACCATTCAATATTCCTGGAAGAGCTCAGGGGTGGAGGGGCAGGTTGGGTGAGGGAAGCTGGGGGTATTGGCCTGTACCCCGTTTAGGGGGTCCTCATAAGTGAGCAAAATGTATTTTGAAAAGGAAAGTGGGGGGGGGGAAATGACAAGGCAATCTAAAGACTCCGTTTTAGGAAGACATTAGTGGTATTTGTCATTAGAAAGCAAAAAAAAAAAATCAGATTCCTTCCCCTACCTTCTATTCTCCACCCTCCTCCCCACTCACCTCCCAGTAGCATCTGTAGAGTATATGATCCCTGTAGCATGACCAGGTATTACAAGAAACATGCCTGCTGGACTTGGATGACCGGAGCTGGAAGGAACCTCAGAAGTCCTGAGTCTGACCACTTCCATGTACAGAAACTTCGGCCCAGCTACTACCTAGTCTAACTCCCATACTTTACAGATAAGGAAACTGAGACAAGAGTGGTTCTTCAGCAGAATCAGGCCTCAGATAATTAGGAGAGCTGGCCATTCTGATACTGCAGTCCCTCAGGGAATGGTTGGCCAAGGACATGCTCCAGTGTATTCCTGGAGGTAAGATTGAGGCTGAGTTCAAGGAAATCTGGATTTATTTGCTCATTTGACGTCTTATCAGTATTTGACTTTTTAAAAAGATCAACTAGGAGAAAGAGGCCAGCAATGTGTGTGTATACATATATACACACATACATATATACACATACACATATACTATATGTATATATGTATTAGTGACCTTGTAGTCTGAGAGAAGTCTGTGAGAATAGTTCCTGGACTAAAGTGAGTGTACAGAACATCCCCTCCCCCCCCCCCCCAAATTATTTCAGTGCCAAGGAAAGAGCACTGGGTTTGATTCCTGGTTCTGTTACTTACCTGTGTGACCTTGGGTAAGTCACTTACCCTTTTGGGTTCTAGGTTTCCTCATTTGTAAAGGAGAGAGGTTGGACTACAGTAGTCCCTTCCAGCTCTAGACTCAGAATTTCCTGTGATCCCATTTTCATATGCTTAGCCAAATACCTTGGCATCTTTGCACATTGTTACTGATTTGGGACACATGAGGGAACTCCCCAGGGGTGGATTTCCTGGGGAACATGGCCTACAAGGTGTGCAGACCTGGCTGCCATTTGATTGGCACCTTTGGAGGCAGTGCCCACATTGATGGGAGTAATGGAGTCACAGTTGCTGTCCGTGAGCCCTGGGCTGAGTCAGGGATTTGTCATTTGGCCATCCTGCTATGAGCACTTCTTTAAACTTACGGTCCCATAAAATGTCATCAGCTGGTCCAGCTCGCACGGCTTCCATTTAATCCAAAATAATAGAGTCAGATGTTTGTGAACATCCGACATTAATTTTGCATTTAATTGAGAACAGTTGGTGATGTAGGTGTCATGCTATATTCCTTTTTCTCTTCCAGCCTCCCCTGAGGTTGCTGAATAGCTTTCGTAAACATTCTGCATAATACCTGCCAAGGACGTGATGAGGGGAATCACTTCTGCATTTCCATAGATACATAGATACATCTCTCTTTTACATCCACGTGGTAGTTCTGAAATTATTGGGAGGGGAGGAAGAGAAACAGAGACAGAGACAGAGAGACAGAGACAGAGACAAAGACAGAGACACAGAGGCACACACAAAGACAGACAGATGAAGGCAGGCAGCAGCAGCATAGGAGAGTTGTCCTGGAAGTCAGGAAGACCTGTGTTTCAGACCTGGGTTCAAGTCCTGCGTCTGTTGTCGTGGCTTCATTACCCTGGGCAGTGACTTCACATGGCTGACAAACTCTCTTACGTTCTTAAGTTTCAGAAAAGGTGCCAACCTGAATTGATTAGACGGAATTTCCTCACCTGAAAATGCCCAGTCACCAACCCTATTAAGAAAAAGAATCAGTCTGTTCCTTACTCCTTTGCTACTTTGTAGTTTGCCTAGAAGAGAAGAGTCATTAGGAAGGACGCACTGGTTTGGAACCTTGCTGCAGCTGGATTAAATGAATTTGTTTGTGTTGAGTTACCAATAGCAACAGACTTTTCGTCAATTTTTCTGACTGTAACTGACTCAAATTTAGCCAAGAAGTGACTTTACTATGTGTGGGTGTGAATAATAATGTAAAAAAAAAAAAAGAGGATCCGCTGGAAAACTGTTATCTCTTCCATCTGAAATGGTTCCCTGCCTTTCAATGGCTGATTGTTTGAGCTTGTTTTTATGAGCTTGCAGGTAGGACGACAATAAAAAAGTCTTTTATCTCGGAGAAGCCATTGGCTTTGCTGGGGAAATGGATGGTCATGTGCAGCCTCAGCCCTCTGTCTGATTTTGCTTCCTGACTGGCTTATTCCGGCATCACCAGGGACTCATGCGCAGGTTTCCCCATCCCTTTCCTCAAGGACAACATTGACCGGTTTCTTCTCTTGTTTTAGAGCGATCGACTTTTGATCAAGGGTGGCAAGATCGTGAACGACGACCAGTCCTTCTATGCAGATATTTATATGGAAGATGGCTTGATAAAGTAAGTATGTTTTTTCCCCAGCCTTCATTTTTATTTTATTTTATTTTTTTTAACAAATTTTATTGTTTTTTTATATAACAGTGATCACTGAACATTTCTTTGCTGTTACCAACCAACAAACACAGTTAAGCAAAGGTCACTGTTACAGTGACAGTGTTTGTAACATTCTTCCCAAGAGTATACATTGTTTTTTTTTAGAACTGTTTACAAATAGCTTTTAAGAGCTGAAAGTGTGAGCTGAGCATCTCATTCAGTCCTACTCTCTCAAAATATTTTTGATGAGGAAAATAAGACCTGAAGAGTTTTAATTAGCTTGTCCAAGGCCACACTGTGAGTTCATGGATGTATTGGCATCACTGTAACCCAAGTTTCCTGACTCAGTTCAGTGCCATTTGTACTACTGTACCTCGCCGGTAAATTTTTATCAGTGATACCTCACAAAATATCTTGGGGTTCATGGGCTAGATTTTTTTTCTTAAGGACCTTGCCTTAAACCCAAATTACTCTGGCTCTCATTGATTGGCCAACTGTAGGTCCCAGCCCAAGCCTCATTTGGTCTTCCTCCAGGCCCTGATAACTCGGAGTGAATGTAAATGCCGTCATTTCTGTCTTGATCAGAAACACTGAGGGGCTTCCTCTCTCAGATTGATTTTTTTTCTTTGACTAGGTAAAAGAGGCGATTTTCTGTCTTATTTCTTACCTAGCTTTAATCACCGAATAGGGCATTGCCTCAGTCAAACTGAGACCTGTTAAAGATCTTTGCTTAAAAAGCCCACCATCTCACACTGCATCTGGGGCCATCTCTAGGCATCCTGATCTATATCTCACCACTAGACCCAAATGGCTCTGGAGGAGAAAGTGAGGCTGGTGACTTTGCACAGCCCTCCCTCACTTCAATCTGATTCACTTGCATGTCCAGGTATTTCTTCCCTCATGTCATGATCCTCTTAGAGAAAGGTCAAAACAACAAAAATCTAACTAACCAACAGCCTTGCCTGTTAGCCCGGATTGTTTTATCCTAGCATTTGTGTTAGGGCCCTTTGAGATCATCTCTTCCAGTCTCATCATTTTACCATTGAGGAAACAAACTTGGGGTGGGGGAAGGAGTGTTATTGGCAAGGGGGTAAAGTGAAGCTTCCAAAGATAGTAGAAGAGGCAAAATTTGAACCTGGATCTTTGGACACCTAAATCTAATGTTCTTTCTATAATTCCATGATACTACATTTTTCAACATAGGATCATAGATTTTGAACTGGAAAGGACCTTAGAGGTTGTCTAGTCCAACTTTCTCATTTTACAGATGCAGAAACTGAGGCCCAGAGAACCTTGGTCAAATAGGAAGTTTCAGAGTTGTAATTCTGACTCCCTTGACTCTAAATCCTATGTGCTTTTCACTGTACCATCTGAATCTTGAATTCATTAATAGGTCATATACTCTCTTTGCTGATACAAATCAGAACCATTCTACTCCACTTGAATATGTGGCACATGGTCATTGAGAGTATCTTTGGTCAAACCATTTATCATGACATGACCAAATTGTGCTAGAGCCTCCCCCGACTGGTCCTCAGACCACAGACACTCTATTCAAAGGCCTTCCAGCTCATTGGTCAGGTAGAGACTAGAAACAGCCTTCAGGGACCTACCTCCATGGCAAAATGAAGCATCCCAGGAAGACATTAGAAGAGGGATCCAGGAATATAGTAACATATCATACTAAGAACAAAGAACCTGATGCCTGTTTTAAAACAGCTTTTGACAGTTAAGATACAATGAATTTGAAAAATTTTGTTTTGGAAGGCTTAGAATTTAAAGTTTAATGAACAGTTTGCCTTTTCTTCCCCTTAGAGAGTAGTCCCAAACAGGGCAAGCTGGAAGACAACTTAGGTCCCAGGGCAAGTGGGGCTCACTGGAGTGAGGGGCTTTCATGACTATTTAGCAAACCCCAGTTCTCTCCTCCTGGCATTGGGGTATGGGAACTCCCAGGTAGCTAAGTTTTCTTAATTTGGTTGAAAGTCTGCCTTTATTTCTTATTCAAATACTCAACCTATGGTATGTTAAGTGTTCAAAAGGCCCCTTGGAATGTGGTGCTTTGGGGTGATTTGCGCCTTTGGGAGTTGTAAGTCTGGAATGTAACCCAGGTTGGGTCAGCACATCTGCTTTCTCGATCGGGATCCAAGGAGGAGGGTATCTAATTAATTACAGTGAGACGCTGGAAATAAATCTTTGCTAATGGCCACTTTGGGGTCTCCTCCTTGATTTTGCAAGGAGCATGGAAGACTGCCCTTATGTTGGCTGTGTGTACTTGGCAGTGTGTTAGAAAGCACAGACCAATGAGGCAGCGGTGCTGTCAGGGCAGTCTTGACTTGAGGGAGAGTTTAGTGCAAGCTGGGACAGAGGACACGTCCATATCATCTTACCCTCCTCCACTCACCCCTTCTTGTACCGAGTAGCTCACATGACCATGGAGAAGCAGCACATCTGTCTGATTGGAGACAAACATTCCAGCAGATGACATTCACAAGGGCCAGCAGCACAGCCTGCCCTGGGTAACAGAACATTGCCAGGCATGCAGTCTCTCATTCTGATTTGCCAAGAGGAAGTCAGGCTAGTCAATTAATCTTCATTAAGCACCTACTATGTGCCAGGTGCCATGCTAAGCGCCGGGTTGGAAGTTGGTAATCATATCTCCACACTCACCCTGGTTCTGTTGAGGTTCATGCAGGCCGCCTGTGCCAGACTTTGCCCCAGTCCATCCAGTGCCTTGGTATTTTGTTTTCTGAACTTTTGTGGCCTCACAGAAGCATCATTGCAGTAGGGGAGCCATGCCCAGCAGGTTTTATATCTGTCACTGGGTGCCAGGGGAGCATCACCACCTGCTCCTTGTCTTGATTTTCTCCCCATTTTGCAGAGGGTTGCAGGGGGGAGGAATTGAACAAGGCCTGTTGAATGAAGGTGAGACCCAGCACAGCTCTGAGATGGTGTGGGAAAAGTTTTGTTTTTGGGTGGAGGTCCAGATCTGAAGTTTTGCTGGTGTGGGAGAACTAGTAGGGAAACTCTCTCTACTCTGCTCTGGCTGAATGAATAAATGAAAAAGCCTTTCTTAAAGTCTCATCCTAGGCAAAGAACTGTAATCTCGGAGAGTTATCAGTGACTTATTCAGGGTCATATAGTCAGTATGGGTCAAAGGCAGCAGGATTTAAAACTCAGGTCTTCTTGGATCTGAGGCTGGCCTTCTATCCACTGCCTCCCTGCCTGTTCAGTGTGTGAGATCCTGGAATCATAGGCAGAGAGTTGGAAGGGGCCTTAGAAACCAGCTGGCCCTACCTTCCATTTTATAAATGGCACAACGGAGTCCAGAAAGGGAAAACACCTTGCCAGGGTCACACAGTTGGAAATGGTAAAGTTTGGATTTGAACCCACTAATACTGGTGACATTTTCTATAAATTCCCAGTTGCCTTGTTATACACATACACACACACACACACACATACATAAAAATAAAGACTACATATTATTTATGTTTATGACTATATATAAATAACCACTAAACCTATTTGTATATTTATAAATCTATTTCTATATTATATATATAATTTTATATGTGTGTATATATATCTATATCTTTAGCTATCTCTATCTCTATCCATATCTATATAGGGGAGGAAGTCCATGATTTGAATTCTTTTTTAATAAGAGAGAATGACCAGGTGGTGCAGTGGTTAGAGCACTGGTTTTAGAGCTAGGAAGACCTAAATTCAAGTCTGGCCTTAAGACATTTTCAAGCTGTGTGACTCTGGACAAGTCACTTAACTTAGTTTCCTCATCTGTAAAATGGGGATAATAACCTGCCTCCCAGGGTTGTTGTGAGGGTCGAATGAGATACTTAGCACAGTGTCTGGCTCATACTGGGAGCTATGTAAATGTTAGCTTTTCTTATTCCTTATTTCTATTCTTATTAAAGTGAGATCCTTTATTGGCTCTGTAATAACTCCCTCCTTTCAGATGCTTATTCTGTGATAGCGTTTCAGTGATATTTTGATGTTATTAATATTAATTTAATCTTTCAAGAGAGGAGTGATCCCATCAGTGGGGATACTCTGTCCTTGGGTATTGGCAGTCACCATAGTAAATAGTTTTTTAAGTTTTTCTATGGCTCTAGAATTAGTTACCTGGAGGGTGAGGGGTCAGCCTTCTGGGGCTAATGGGAATCACTGTAGAGTCACCTACAGAGGGTGATGCATCTTCTTAGGAATGAAAGCAAATGATTTAGAAAAACAAACTCAGAATTCCCCTGGGCCCCATCCCAGTCCTCAGGAGGATGCTTTGTTTTCGGAGGCCATTGGTGCCTAGAGAAGGTGATGTGGCCCAGGTGGGCCACCTTATTTGATTAACAGTTGTGTTTGTGGCTCTTTGTAATGAGCATCCCCACTGACGCAGCCCTGTTTAATCCAGGCAAATAGGTGAGAACCTGATTGTGCCAGGAGGGGTGAAAACCATCGAAGCCCATTCCCGGATGGTGGTACCCGGCGGCATTGATGTGCACACCCGCTTCCAGATGCCAGACCAGGGCATGACGTCTGCCGATGACTTCTTCCAAGGGACAAAGGCCTCCCTGGCAGGAGGAACCACAATGATCAGTAAGACAAGTCTTTGTTTTGTTTTCAAGCTGACCTTTAACATGCAAGTACCATTCTGGTCTGAGGATAAGTCTCTATTGTTTGGGCTGCCTTTCTAAAAAGCTGGGAGATGGCTTTTGGTCCAAGGAAAGGAGGTGGGTGGGATGTTGTCCCCAGGAAGCATGTCATTTGATGGTGCATTTTCTGGTGGTCTGTGAGTTTTCCCAGTGACCAAGGAGGATGCCTCTGGTTTTCTGGTGAATTTCTGTAGTGAGAGAGGGCCTTTTGTCAGCATTTTGGAGGCTAGAAGTTTGTTTTCCTCAAACAAAAATGTGATTCAGCTGGGATTATTTTCGGAACAATGCAGTCATTTTCTGCATGATCCTCTGATCCTTGACTCTTAAAAAACATTCCAAATTGTCAGTAGCTTTATTATTAAATATTAAATATAGTATCTTGATACCTGTCTCCTCTCATCCCCTTGGTAGCATAGCATTCTGGAAATGAGGATGAGACAAAGTAATATTACATAAGGGACATGGAGTGGAACTCTTGAGTTGTAATTCTTCCATTGACATTGGAATAATAAGGAGCATTTTCTGGCCTGGGTTAGAAATGACTTGAGCTAAGGACCTTTCTGAGGGCTAGGGTGGGGCAGGACTGCATATGGGCCTTCAGAAGAGACAGAAGACTCTCACTATACTCTCCTTTGGGTAGGAAGGTGTTTCTATTGACCCACATGTCACCAGTGGGGCATTTCTATTTGCCTCCTTCAGCCCTGTGATGGGAAGAGATCATTTATACTCTCACAGAGCTCCTTTCTGGATCAGCGTGGTCCCAGAGATGGAGGACCACTGACTGCTAAGTGGGCCGTGGCAGGAAAGAATCCATTACTTTGGCCTTACTAGGAGACTGTAGCCCAGAGATAGGCACACTAAATAGCCGATTGGCCCTGGTTTGCAGATCCCTGGCATAGTGCATAGGGTGTTGGAGCTAGCATCAGGAAAATGTGATAAACCCTGTCTCAGACCTGTACTAGCTCTGTGATACAGGGCCAGCCCCTTAACTTCTCTGAACCTCAGTTTCCCTGTTTGTAAAATGAAGATAACAATCCCCACAGCACCTGCTCATGGCGTAGTTGGGAGGCTCAGCTGGCAGAAATGTCTCTCATTGCGGTTGGGTTGTGATTTTTGGTATTAGCCCCATGACATTATCAGTTCTTCATCCAAATGAGCTGACCAGACACAGATGTGTGAACATTAACACAGAGAAAAAGCAAATACTAGTCCAAAGTATTTCTTTACATATAATAATGCAAGGGTAAGGTTGAAACTATAGAACTATTGAATACTTCAGCTAGAAAAGGGCCTTAGAATGTAGGATTATCAGGCCTGGAGGGATCTCATAACATAGACTATCAGAGCTGGGAAGGACCTTAGAACATGGAACATGAGAGCTAGAAGGGACTTTAGAACATAGAACATCAGAGCTGGAGGGGCTTTAGAACGTAGATGGTCAGAGGTGGGAAGGACCTTAGAACATGGACCATAGAATAGCAGAACTGAGAATTCCTTAGAACTTGAAGATCAGAACTGGAAGGGACCTTAAAACACAGAACATAGAACATCAGAGTTGGGAAGGGCCTTAGAACATAGAAGACCACATCTGAGGAGCCTTAGAACACAGAACATCAAAACCAGAAAGGACCTTAGAACATCAGAGCTAGAAAAACCCTAGGGCATAGGACATCAGAGCTGGAGGGGCCTTGAATATAGAACAGAGAAGGCCAGAGCTATAGGTGACTTTAGATCATAGAAAGTCAGAACTGGAAAGGTCCTTAAGCCATAGAACACTGAAGATTAGAGCTACAAGTTCTATTGAACATAGAACACAAGAGGTTAGAATTGAGAGGAACCTTAGGACATAGAAGGTCACAGTTGGAAGGGACTAGAGGGGATTATGAGATGAATGAATCATATCCAATTCTACCTAGGCTGTTATTTAAACTAAGGGGTTAGATTTATGAAAATATAATTAAGCTGCCCCCCACCTCCCACTGCCCTGGGCAGACTGACCACCTCCCCTGCTTAGTCTGGTGAAGGGAGGAGGCCAATATATTGGTTTTACCTGACGCGCTTGCTTTAGCAGGATGGGTGGTCAGCAGGCTTCTTGGGCCTGGTCTTCATTCCACCTGCGCATTGCTCCATCTCTCCCATTCCCAATCTGATGGTTAGAGATGGTCACCACCACAGCTCTTGGCTAAGCCCTCCTGCCTAACTTCTATCCTTTTCTAAGTATTACTGCATGCCAGGGCTCTTGGCAGCCTCTCTGACCTGACCCCCAGTAGCCGAAGCCCCAGGAATAGCCTGGTTGTTTGAAATTCCATCTGACCCCTCTGGGCCCTTCACCAGGCAGCTTTCATCCACTCCTGCTTTTATGGGTAGGAGGTTTTCTCATCAAACCTAAATCTGAGTCTGTGAAGCTTTCCCCCATTGTTTCTGGTTCTGGCCTTTGGGGCCAGGCAGAACAAAGTGAATTCCTCACCACAAGAGCCCCTGAAATACTTGAATATTCCTTCCCTCCTTCCCCCCTCCCCCATTTTCCAGGCTAAATATCTCCCCAATTCCTTCAGTTTATGACTCTTATGACATGGACTTGAGACCCTTGATGAAGACAGCTGCAGAATCAGATTCAGTCCTCCAACCCATTCTCAAGGGTGGTCTCTTTTTCATCCAACTAGGGACTTTGCACAGGGTTCTGTGGGGAGATCTTAACCCCACCACATACACCGAGTCAGAACCGAATGGAGCACGGGGGGTTTGGAGTCAATGGGCCTGAGCTTGAATGCCAAGTGGGCTGCTTACCACCTGTGTGACCCTGAGTAGACCCCTTGGCCTCTTGGTACCTCAGTTTCTTCATCTGTAAAATGAAGGAGTTGTCCAGGTGGCTTCTCAGATCTCCTCAAGCCCCAAGCCTGTATGATCTTGTTCCTAAGATCCGGGGAACTAATGAGAAAGTCTTGCCCCAGATTTGTATCTAATTAGCCTTCTCAGAGGAGACACATGGACTTTCAGTCCAGCTTTTCTGAAGTGCCATGATGAGGCCTTCCTCTTTGTGGCTGCCTCCTGGAATGGGCCTGCCCGGCTCATTCTCTGTTCCTCTAATCAGGCTCCTACCTCTTTCACTTGCTTCTCGTCTCAGTTATTATTAGCTTGGCTCAGAGGCTAGAAAGGCTGCCCCCAAGCCAGGAGGTCTCAGGTCAAATCTCTCTTCTGAACCCATACTTGGTGTCATTCATGGGCTCTAGAGAAATCTCTTAAGAAAGAGGTTCTAAACCCAGGGCCCCTAAACTGATAATAGTGCTTACTGTCCCAGTGGAATTGGTTTATCTCTTAATCCCATGTGTTATGTTGAGTGGATTTCAAAGTATTTACCTGAGGAGGGGTCTGTAGGCTTCCCTAGACTTTCGGGTCAGTGGCTTGCCCAGGGTCATGTAACCCATTTGGGTCAGGCACATCCAGAGTTAAGAACTCTGCTCTGAGAGTGTATGTTTCAGAGGAGATGCTGACTGGAGGATGTTTCCCCACTGGGAGGTTCTTTATTTCAGAGAAATCAGGGGCCCAGTTCCTAAGCCTATCCCTTTTCCATTATTATTTTTATCATTTTCTTTCAAATTCATGGGGAATTCTGCTGATTCCAATCTCTCTGAGTTCCTCCTGGAGGGAGCAGACATTCTGCTGTTTGGACCTAGGCCTTTATGGCTGGATGATAGTTCAACGGGAGTGACTGGGGGACTGGATGGGTGACTTCATCACAGACCAGGAAACCCAGATTGAGCTCCCAGTGATGAAGGGGAAGTGAGAGAGGAGAGTTATGGCCTTGACTGGGCCTGCAGAACATAACTTCATTTTAATGTGGGCTTTGGAATCAGGCTGTTATATCAAGAAACAAGGGCATTCAGAAAGTTGCTGGCCATGGGTTGGGGTACATTGATGAACCAGTATAGTATCTTGCTGTCTGTCCCCTCAGCTGGGTGGTGTAGTGGATAGTGTGCTGGGCCTGCAGTCAGGAAGACTCATCTTCCTGAGTTCAAATCTGCCCTCAGACAGTAACTAGCTGTGTGACCCGGGGTAAGTCACTTAACCCTATTTGCCTCAGTTCCTCATCTGGAGAAGGAAAGTGCAGTAGCTTTACTAAGAAAATCCCAAATAGGGTCACAAAGCGTTGACACGACTGAAGCGCCAACAATAATGCCCATCTCCTCTAACAAAAGGAAGCCAGTTGGGGTGTCAGTGGGCCAATGGAGTTATATTAAAACCTGGAAGTGCCCTTTGGCTCTCTCCTCCCCTTTTGCCATCTGGACGCTTGCCAGGCTTGCCAATTCGAGCCTGGCCTCACTCATTCAGCCCCTCATTCCCCTCCATCCCAATTCAAGGCTCTGTCTCTCCTCACCTATGCTAACTCATCCTGTGGCCTCCATTCCCTCATTTCTTTCCAATCCATCCTTCACACAGCTGGGAAACCAGTTATCTAAAGGCACGGGTCTGACCCACCGGCTCTTTCTTTTCTAATTTTGTGACTTTGATCAAGACACTTAACTCTTCTGGGCCTTGGTATCCTCAGCTGGAAAATGAAGGGATTGGACCAAAAGACCTCTAAGCTCCCTCCCATCCCTGGCTAGGGGACCCTATGATCATCTGTCGCTCAGAACCTTCCATGGCTTCTTTGGACTTTTCCATCCTGCCCCTCTGCCAGCTTCTTCCTCCCCATTTCTTGCCTCACCCTTTAAAATTTCCTTTTGTGTGTTGTCTGCCCCTGTTAGATCAGAAGCTCCCTGTGGGCACTAGTTGATGCTTAGTAAACGTTTACTAACTGACTGACTGGTCCCCTAGTGCCCATAAACTAAAATAATGACTCCTTAGCTTGGCACTTAGTGGCTACTGCCAGCTGCTTCCTTACCCTTCTATCTCTACTACAGACCCTCTCTTTCAAGCACCCTGTAGGTCAAACTACGTTACTGGCTGTGTCCCCCTCCTTCCTCTTGATGGGCCATTTTCCACCTCTGGGTATTTGCTCAGTCATCCAATGTGTGTGAAATATATATGTATATGTATATGTGTGTGTGTGTGTGTGTGTATATGTATATGTATATGTATACACACGTATGTATATATTTGGCATTTCTGTAACACTTTACAGATATTATCCAAAATGCCCATTTGCTTCTCCCAAACTGACTTTTCAGTGGAGGCTCAGCTTAGGGGGCCATTTCCACCCAGTCTAGACTCTCTCCTGCTTCCTTCCAGGTGAGACCAAGCTCTCCTCTCTCGAATGTGTCTCATGGGTTTCATCTAAATCTTTTCTTCACATTCTAGTATACAGGGCATCCCAAAAGCCATTTCGGCCATTAAAGCTTAAAACTACATGTCCCCTTATTTGTTGGGAGATAGGCTTCTTTCCCTCAATGAACTGTAATCCCCATGAAGGCAGAGATAGGGTCATTGTTTGTATTTGGAGAATTGTTTATCAGGTAGGTGGCCCTTCACTGGTGCAGATCACCATCTCTTACTGGCTGGGGTCGTGATCTTCTGAGTCAGGAGCTCATCTTGGGGAAGCAGCCATTGGCATGAATATTTATGCAGGTATCCCAGGCCTCAGGTCTGTGGAGAGGGCAAGGCTTCTCAGTCTTGATGCACAACCTACTCTGCCATCTTTGTACTTAGCCCTCCCTATAGCAGACTGAGCTAGCGCCCCCTCTCCAGTGCCATTTTGCAGATGCGCACTTTGGATGTTGGGAAGAAAAATCAGTCAATCAGTTAGCATTTTTTCTTATTTATAATTTTTTATTTTTTGCTTTTTGGAGGGGGGAGGGCAAGGCAATTGGAGTTAAGTGACTTGCCCAAGGTCACATGGCTAGTAAGTGTTAAGTGTCTGAGGCCGGGTTTGAACTCAGGTCCTCCTGACTCCAGGGCCGCCCCTCAGTTAGCATTTATTAAGCTTACTATCAGGCACTGTGCGCAGCTGGGTGGTGCAGTGGATAGAGTGCCAGACCAGGAGCCAGGAACTCGTTTTTCTGAGACAAATCTGGCGTTAGACACTTACAAGTGCTGTGACCCTGGGCAGATCACTTCACCCTGTTTTCCTCAGTTTCCTCATCTGTAAAATGAGCTGGAGAAGGAAATGGCAAACCATTCCATATCTTTGGCAAGAAAATCCCAAATGGGGCTATGGAGAGTCGGATTTTCCTGAACAATAATGAGTAGTCGGTCACTGTGCTACACAGGGGCCTGCAGAGACACCAGTCCCTGCCATTGGTTAGTTTATATTGAAGGCAGGGATGGTCTTTTGCCTCTTTTTGTATGCCTGGCACATAGGCACATAACGAATGTTTACTGATTGCTTGCTTTCCTTCTGGGCAACACAGCCTGTGTGCAGATAGGTATGTGGGAATGATTCAGAATAAATATGCAGTGGTCTGGGATGGCTTGGGTTGGGGAAGCTGTTCTTGACAATCGAGTTTCTATTTGAAGGGAGCTGGGGGGTGGTGTCCAAGGTGTGGAGGAGAAGAGTGAGAGCATGGCAGGTGCCAAGGATAGGTAGAGTGTGGTAAAGGCCTCAAGGCAGGAAATGAAATACTGGGTGCGTGCAGAGAAGTGAGAGCTGGCCAGCCTGGCTGGGGCACAGAGTTTGGGAGCAGAAGGAATGTGTCATCAGCCTGGACACAGAGCTTGGAGCCAGATTGGGAAGGCTTTCAATGCCAAGCCGAGAGGTTTGCACTCATTCTAAAGCCAGTGGGGAGCCTTTTAGGCCTCCTGAGAAGAGGATTGACATGGTTGGACTTGTGCTCTGGGAAGATCATTTGGGCGGCCGTGTGGAGGATGCATGGGAGAAGAGGGGGTCTGGAGGCAGGGAGGCCAGGTAGAAGGCTGGTACCATGGTCCAGGAAAGAGGTGATGAGGTAGTGAACTAGGCAGAAGGGAAATGAAGAGAGAGATGTTGAGGATGGAGAAGGGACAACACGTGGCAGCTGATGGCAGTGGGAAGAGGATGACTCTTAGGTTGTGAACCTTTGGGATCCTCAACAAAAAGAGAGAAGTTAGGAGGAAGAAGGGCTTTAGCTGGGAAGGACCACAGCATTATAAAGTACCTGGGATTATTGCCAGGCACTCTGCTAAGCACTCTACACATTTTATATCATTCAAGCCTTACAACCACCCTGTAAAGTAGATGCTATTATTATCCCCATTCTATAGTTGAAGAAATTGAGGCACATAAAGCCTAGGGGACCTGTCTGGTGTCCCACAGGTAGTAAGTGTCCAAGACTGGATTTGAACTCAAGCCTCCCAGACTCTGAGCCCAGTGCTTTGTCCACTGATGAATTCCAACTTGGACATACTGAATTTTTCTCTTGGACATTCAGATGGTGATATCCAATGAGCTGTTGGTGATGTGGACCTGGAGCTTGGGAGAGAGATTCTGGCTAGATATTTTGACCTTGGAGTCGACTATGTAGGGTGACAGTTGAACCTGTGGGAGCTGATAGATCACCAGGAGAGAAGAGGGGGCCCAGGACTAAGCCTTGGGGTTCCCCCTCACATAGTGCTTGGGGTACAGATGGCATGTCTACAAAGCAAGAAGTGGTGAGCCAGGTAGGAAGAGGGCTGCCTTTTAGGACAGTGATCGGCCTTATTAGACTCTATCCTGCTCGAGCGCAGAGCTCAGTTTTAATTGGTCATTCTGGTTCCAGCAGTACAGAATGCTGTGATGGAGCAGGATCCTGAAATCCTGGGGTGGTGAGATTATTGAGAAGGAGTGAGTAGTCAGCATTGGCATATGGGATGGAGAGGCTGAGAAGAATGGGGCCAGAGAAGAGGCCATTGGATTTGGTAATGAAAAGATCACTGGAGACAAGGTCCCCAGTTCAGTGACTGTCTAGAAATGGAGATCCTTGCGCCAGGTGCCGCCAGGAGCCGTGTTGCCTCCCATAGAGTGATGCAGCTCCACCGAATGCCCAGGAGCAAGCTAAATGTAGCACATTGAAAAATGGGGGGTGTGGGGGGATCACATCAGCAGCACAAAATAACATTATTGCCACTGAGACAGAACTGCCTATTGAGGACCACACAATAGGGCCATTGTAGGACGGCCCCAGCTGAGGGCAGGAGGGGACACCCTTTGGCCTTTTCTGTTCAGTCTCTGGTTGAGGCCGTGATCTAGAACTTTTCCGGTATAATTCATGGAGTTCTGATGAAGCATCCTGGAGATGTTGATCTAGACCTTGACCTCTAGACTATTTTTTAGTTGTTTTCTAAGTGCTTAGATATCACCAGAATCAGTCACCATTCCCAAAGGCTCCAGGGAGCAAGTCACATCCATTTTGCAGAGGAAGACACTGAGGTAACAGAGAAAGGAAGTGACTTCCTCAGAGCTACACCTTGACACAGGGCTGATCTTAGCTGGAGTGGGGTCAGTTGACTTGGAGGTAGCCTGGGCATCTTGGGCCGGGATCTCTGTCAGAGGGCTGGAGTAGAAATACCGTAAATAATAATAACGGTAACAACCCCCATCGCCACCACAAACATTTCTGTAGGGCTTCAGATTTGCAGAGCTCTTTACAAGCGTCCTCTCGCGTGTTTCTCACAAAATCCCTGTGAGGCAGATGCCTCAGTTGTCCTCATCTGACAGCTGAGGAAACAGGTGAAGAGCGACGACATGTGACCCCTGGGCTGCACGCCTGTTGGGTTTCAGTGGCAGGATTCAAACCCAGGTGTTCATGACTCTATCTTCAGCATTGTAGTCGCTATACTATCTGCCTGAGGTGTGGTAGAAAGACCCCTGGTTTGGGAATAACAGGAACAGAGCTTTAGAGATGAAGGGACTCTGGAGGTCATTTTCCACATGAGGCAAATGAACCCCAGAGACAATGTTTTGCTAAGTTAATACAGGTCTCTGGCAAAGTAGGGATTCGAACCCAGGTCTTTTGACTCCAAAGCCAACTGACTTTGAACTGTGTCATGTTGTCTCCTCCATCAGAGCTAAATTTGAATGAAAAGATCATTGGAGACAAGGTCTTCAGGCTCTGCTACGTGCTAACTTCGGTAGCATGGGCACCTGAGTTTCCTTTTTTATGAAAAGGGGATTACCTCACAGGGTCGCTTTGAGAATCAAATAGATAATAGATGTAGAGAACTTTATTAAGTTGTTGTTTTGGAGAATTAATGAATAAAAAACCCCTAATGTTATAATAACATTCACATAGTGCTTTACAAAAGTGATTTGCAATGCGCCTTACAAATATTATCTCATTTAATCTTCACAAGAGCCCTGGGAGGTAAGTGCTATTAATTACCTCCATTTTACAGATGAGGAAAATGAAGCAGACAGGTTAAGTGACTTGCCAGGGTCACACAGTAAATATTAGAGGCAGGATTTGAACTCTGGTCTTCTTGATTTGAGAACCAATGCTTTATCTTCTGTGGTGCCACCTAGCGCCTTAAGTGTTTATTACAGATAGAAGTGTGGATTTTTATTGATCGCTGTGAATACAAATATGGATTTTCATTGATACATTTTATTTCACTCAGATTTTCCTCTCTATTCTTCCCTTGCCTCTTCTTAGAGAGCAATTTCCTTGAGCAAGGATTTTTTTAAAAAATAAAAAGAAAGAGAGAAGATAAAAAATAGCAAAACCAACCAGTATATTGAAAAAAATTGGATATTGCGTGCAATATCCTTCCCCCTTCCCCAGCTTAGCTTCTGCAAAGGATTATGGGGAAAGGTCTTCTCACATCTCTTCTTCAGGGCCAAGCTTATTCTTTATAATTTTGCAGTCTCTCTCTTCAGCTGTTTTGTGGCTCTTCTGATTTACACTGATTAGGTTTTGTGTGTATCGTTTTCTTGGCTCTGCTTAATTCACTCTGCATCAGTTCATATTAATCTTTCCAGGCTTCTCTGAATTTATCATGCTTGTTTTTTACAGCAAAGTAACATTTTATTATATTCATAGGCCACGATTAGTGTAGCCATTCACCAGTGGATGGACATCTACTTTGTTTCCAGTTCTTTACTGCTACGAAAATTACTGCTATGATTATTTTGGTATAAATATGTGTGTGTGTGTATACATATATATATATATGTGTGTGTGTGTGCGTGTGTATACATATATATATGTGTGTATGTGCGTGTGTATACATATATATAGGTGTGTGTATATATATTTATAATATAAATGTATATATTAAGAGCTACAAACATAAAGAGCTCTTCTTCCTATTAATGACCTCCAGTACCTAGCAATGAAATCTCTGAGTCAAAAGGTATGAATATTTTAGCCACTTTATATAATTCCAAATGTATTTCTAGAATGGTTGTACTAATTCACAGCTTCACCAACAATGTATTAGTATGCCTGGCTTTTCATAACCCCTCCAACATTGAGTCTTCCCATTTTTTTTGGTCATCTTTGCCATTTGTTAAAAGCTATACAAAGCATATTTATAGAAGAATCTTTGTTTAATACCATAATATCTATTCAAAATCAAAAGCAAGCATCGTATTTAGTAGAAGTTTCCTCAGTAAATATAAGAATAAAGCAAGGATGGCCCTTTCCTTACCATCACTTAATATAGTCCTAGAAATGTGAGCAATAGCAGTAAGGTAATGAAAAAAATGAATAAAAGTAGGCAATGAAGAGTCAAAGCTATCCCTATTAAGTGATACAATGGAAGACCATTAGATCAGAGTTCAAATCTGGCCTCAGACACTTAGCTGTGTGATCCTAGGTGAGTCATTGCATTTTGTCTGACTCAGTTTCCTCATCTGAAAAAAGAGATAATAAAATAATATCTACCTCCAAGAGTTGTGATGATAGATTTGTACAACACTCTGCAAACCTTAAAACACCATATAAATGCTAACTATTGTTACTTGCTGATGACATAATGTTTTACCTAGAAAACATCTCTGAATCAGTCAAGAAATCAATTGTGACAATAGTTTCAGCAAAGTTACAGGCTACAAAATAAATGCATAAAAATCAACAGAATTTCTATTTAATACCAAAATCTCAGGGACATTAATAGGATGGAAAATCCCAATCAGAGTAACTACAAAATACATAAAATATTTGGGAGTCAGTTTACTGAAGCACACTAAGTGGTTGCATAGATTCAAGAAAAAAAAATGCTCCTTAAAGAAATAAAGAGCAACTTTAATAGTTGGAGGAATGTCCAGTGTCCATGGCTGGGCTGTGCCAATGCAGTATAAATAATAATGCCACCAGAGTTAGTTTATAGATATAATACTATATCATTCATGTTGCCAAAGGGATATTTTACAGAGCAAAATAAAATAATAACAGAATACACTGGGTGTGGGAGTAGGGAACAAAAGATCTAGGATATCAAGGGAAATAATGAGAAAAGGTAAGAATGAAGGGAGAAGAGCACTTGCAGTTCTCCAACTATATTATAAGGTAGCAACCATCCAAGGTATTTGGTATTGGTTAGAAATCAGAGAAGTAGATCATTGTAATAGATTGGACAGGGAAGAATCAGAAACAATGGATCAGCATATGATAAACCTGAAAATATAAATTGATTCAGAAAGAACTTCCCATTTCTTAAGAATTTTTAGAAAAACTGGGAAAGTTATGGCAGAAATTTGGCTAGCATCTTGTACCATATTCCACAATTGATTAAAAATATGCAAGATGTGAATATTAGACATTTCAGCATTAGCAAATTAGAAGGGCAGCATACTATAGACCTTTTGTTGCTATGGGTAGGAGATGAATTCTCAACCAAACAAGGGCTTGAGGCAAGAATAAAGTAAGAAGGAAGGAAACAAGCATTTTTAAAGCCTGCACTATATATCAGTTATGGTGCTTCAGGGGTGCCTCAAGGCCACATGTGGCCTTCTAGGTCCTTGGGTGTGGCCTTTAGACTGAGTCCAAGTTTTACACAACAAATCCTTTTATTAAGGGGATTTGTTCTGTGTAGTTTAGATTCAGTCAAAATGGAGGACCTAGAGGGCCATAAGTTCCCCACCCCTGTGCTAAGTGTTTTACAAATAGGATCTTGTTTGATTCTCTGGGAGGTGAGTGCTGTTATGATCCCCCATTTTACACTTGGAGAAACTGAGGCAGCCAGAAGTTAAGCGACTTGTCCGGGGTCATATAGCTAGTGAGTGTCAGAGGCAAAATATGAACTCAGGACTTCCTGACTCCAGGCCCAGTGTTCCAACTTCTGCTTTAATAACACATTTTGATTACAAGACATCTAAAAGATTTTGCAGAAACATAATTCATGCATTCTGCATGAATAGAAAAGCAGTGCAGTTGGGGGAAAACCCTTTCTTTCAAATATTTCTGATAAGGGATTTGTATCTAAGATAAGGTAGCAATTTTGGGTGTCCCAAAAGTCTTAAGGCACTTATAAACTTTAGTCACTTAAGTAGCTTAAGTTTTAATTGCTTAAAACTTCACTAACATTTTTGGGATGCTCTATATTGATAACTAAAAGAAACATATGAGACCAAAATCCATTCTCTGATAGAAACATGGCCAAAGGCTGTGAACAAAAATTTCTCAAAAAAATAAATTACAAGCTCTTCACAGCTATATGAAAGAATGCTCCAGATTGCTAACAAGAGAAATCCAAATCAAAACAACCTTGAGGTTTGACCTCCCTTTGCTTGCACCTCAGCCAATTAATCATTACACATTTACTTAGCACCTACTGTGCGCTAGGCGCTGTATTAAATAATGGTAATCTGTCACTAAACATTTATTAGGTGCCTACTGTATTCCAGGCACTGTGCTAAGCACTGGAGTTACAACAGGAGACAAAAGACAGTCCCTGTCCTCAGGGAGGTCTCTGGAGCAAGGAGTAGCTGTGGTCATTATGTCAGTATAATGTTGTGGAAAGAGTATTGAGCTACCTTATGAGGCAGTAAGCTCCCCGTTGCTGGAGGTATTCAAGGAAAGGGTTGAGGGCCATCTATCCTTCTGTCTCTGAGATGATATAATTCTTCATTTTGGGGGTTGGTTTCACTTTCTTCTCTCCTTACCACCTCACACAGATCTTCCCATGTATAATTTTTAACATCATCGTATTCTGTTAGATCTTTGTGGCACATTTGGTCCAGCTATTGCCCAATCAGTATTTCCAGTATTTTTTTTTTTTGGCCATTATGAGTCAAACAGCTTTGAGTAGTGAGGTCTTCCCCTTCTCTGCTTCTGTAATGTCTTTAGGGTATAGTCCTAGGAAGCCACTGCTTTCTATTCTCAGGAAATTATTATTTTATCTTTCGGCTTTTGAGAATTGGACTCCCATACTTGGACAAAACTCTGCAGTCCCAAACCATGCTTCGAGTCAGATTCATTTGAGGGTCCTGATAATGACAGAGGGTAATTCACACCAACAAGAAACAAAGCTTCTTCTTGGCCGGCCCATTTGGAAGGCAACTCTCTTTGAACCTGATTATCTCTTACCCTAATGATAGGGGGTCTAGCCACTAGGGTTGTGGGTCTTGGGTCTGAGTGTGTTTACTGATTCAAAGGAACTTTGAAACCATATGGTGGCTGTTTCCAAATTCTTTACCAAAACTAGAATGATTCCTGCCAGTATTTTCTACAAACAGGAGAATGCCCTTGGGGTTTTGCCAACTTCAAAGAGGTGGCAACCAGAGCAGAGTAGACAGGGGTGCATAGGTCCTGTAGGGTTGGCAGCCACTTCATGATATCAAAGGTCTTAGAGGGAAGATCAGTTTTTAGTCTCCTTATCTGTCAATAAATGTGGCTGAGCCCTAAGTGAGCCATAGACTGAGCTTTAGCAGTGCTGGGACCTAGTCTTGGTTAGGACTGGGACCCAAAATCCAGGAGTCTTCCCACTGTAATTGTTGGTGCCCTGTGAATATTTCTGGAATGAATGAATGAACGCAGGCAGTTGTATTTCCAGTGCTGAAATTGAGCAAACTCTGCCTCAGCTGGAATGAATCACTTTGTATTGCATCGTCTTTGTTTTCTTAAACCCATGTTGTTGTTCCCCAGTGGAATGTAAACTTTTGGAGATGAGTAAATGTTTCATTTTTGTCTTTGTTCCCTAGTGCTTAGCATAGCCCTTGGCACGTGGGAGGCCCTAAGGAAAGCTTTGGGGAATTGTCTTTTGTTGATTTGGTGAGTTTGTAGACCCTGGTGTGAAGACTAGGAATTCCTGGCACTCTGTCATTTCTTTGAAGGTGTCTGAATGAACCTGAACAGTTGGAGAAGTTTGCTAGCACCCAGATCACTGTGAAGCTAAGGCTCCATCTGAGGTTGGCCTCAGATGGTTGGAAGAGCTACCCTGTAAAGTGTTCTTGGAGATCATCAGGCTGAATATAATATTTTACACTATGGATCATTCCATAAGTAAAAAATCCTTGTTGAATGGGTAGAAAAAACTCCTCAATTATATTTTCTTTGGATATCTTAGGAGTAAACAGTGCATTCTCTTGATAGGTCTAGACTAGGAATAAACAATGTATTTCTCTTGAAAGGTCTAGACTAAGAATAAACAATGTATCCTCTTGAAAAGTCTAGAAGAAGCTGGGCGGAACAGTGGGTAGAGCATGGGCCCTGGAGTCAGGAGAACCTGAGTTCAAATGTGGCTTCAGACACTTGACATTTACTCGCTATCTGATTCTGGGCAAGTCATTTAACCCCAATTGTCTTGCCAAAAAAAGAAAAGAAAAGAAAAGAAAGAAAGAAAAAGGAAGGTCTAGACTAGAGTCAGCATGTCGGAGTAGATAGAAAGTAGGCTATGGACCCCAGGAGAGCTGGGGTCAAACCCTGCCTTGAACACATGATGGCTGTTACTTTAGCTTCTCAGTATTCCAAGAAACCACATAAGCTACTTGCCTAGGGTCAAAACAATTATTAAGTTTCCGAGGCTAGATTTGAATGCAGATCTTCCTGTCATGGCTTTCTATTACTGCCCTGGGAGTTCTTTATCCCAGTGAAATCACAAGTTCAATCCCTGTCTCTTGGTCTCTCTTTATCCATCCATCCAAATGTGTATCCATCCATCCATCCAAGTCTGGTGGCATTTAGTTAGTAAGCTCTGTCACTTGTTAGGTGAGTGGCAATATGGCTGGTTTGCTGGGTTCTGGCTTTGGAGTTGGGAACAATGACATTCAGATACTTGCTCACTGGCAGTGGGATTCTGCATGAGTCATAGCATCTCTTTATTTCCTCTTTTTGAAAATGACGAGGTTGGACTCAGTGGTTTCTGAGCTTCCTTCCAGCTCTAACTGTGTGGTCCTGTGATCCTATAAGGTACCACACCTCTCTGTGCCTCCGTTTCCTCATCTGTAGAATGAGGAGGTTAGACTCCGTGGCCTCAGCTTATGATGAAAGAAGAGCAGGAGAGAGTGCTGGTTCTGGGGTCAGAACATTACCCGAATTCTCTCTGTGCAACCATGGGCAAGTCAGAACTTCTCTCAGACTCAGTTTGTCTATAAAAAGGGAATGATGATGTCCGAAGACCCCACAGAGCCTTAGGGAGCTGTAATGAGGCTTGCAGATTTTACAGGGCTATATAAATGTCAGTTATTATTAAAGTGTAATGTTGAAGATACAGTTAATCTACTCCTCTTATTCTATAATACTGGGCACTTGGGCCTTTTATCTGTGATTAATTCACACTTTCTTTTCCATTGCCCCTTTGGGTTATGGTGGTTGGGATAGTGGGATCTCTGCCTTTTAGCTTCTGAAAAAAGCTGAGGATAAAAATACTGTTCCCCTCTGTCCATCTTTGTCGGATTTCAGTGGGGAAGGGTGGAGAGGAGTGGGGGAGGGGCAAGAGAATGAACCTGGAGGTAGGATCACAGAATCTTGGGGATAGAAGAGCCCTTCGAGGTTATCCCATCCAACCTTTACCTGAAGTAGGAATCTTCATGTGATTCTTCACAGAACACAGATAATTAGAGACTGTCAGAGCTGGGAGAGACCTCATCACAGAGGATGTCAAAGCTGGGAGGAGCCTGAGAAAGCGGAATCTCAAAGCTGAGAGGGATCCTACAGCACAGCACACATAATGTTGAGAGACCTTAGAACACAGAACAGAGAATGTCAGGACTAGAGAAACCTTAGAACATAGAACAGAGAATGTTAGAGCTGGGAGGGTAAGTAAAACATAGAACATAGAATGTCAGAGCTGGGAGGAATCCTTGGAGCACAGCACATATAATGTTGAGAGACCTTAGAACATAGAACAGAGAATGTCAGAGCTGGGAGGGTAAGTAGAACATAGAACAGAGAATGGCAGAGCTGGGAGGGAAATGAGAAAATAGACCTGGAAGGGTCCTTTGCAGGTCCTTCTCCGGCCCCCTCATTGTGCAGGTTTGGGTCATGCATTCCTCTTCCCTGGCTGAGTTGGTTAGCTCACCGTGGGGTGGTTCACCACCCTTTGCAGGAATCCTTGAGAGGAGGGCTGTTCTCAGACTTGGGTGCATTGCTATGGAGTCTGAATTCCCAACATCTCATTTTTGAGGGTGTCTCCTAAAACTCTCTTTCGTTTTCCCTTGTTTGTTTTCTCTGGAGAATCCAGAGTTGAAGTTTCTTGACAACACATCTGGCCCAACAGATGCACAGATGTGTCACCAGGAAACAGACTCATCAAGGAGACGAGGGTACTTTGACTTGAATTTTCCAGTCGTTTCAGGACTCGGCTGGCTCTCCAGCTACTCCATTCTGCCCTGCTATTGTCTGCTTTGGCCCAGCTGGCCTGGTTCCAGGCTCCCCCAGGAGTGCTGCCTCCTTCCCTCAGCCTGACACTCACGCTCTGCTCCCAAGCGCTGTGGCTCACCACCACCTTGTTTACATGGTGCTGGTGTCAGAGACAGATGCTTCCCCTGCCGTGTTTGAGAAAGGGAAGCCTTCCTCAGAAAGGGAATGATCCTGGCTCGCTCAGCTCAAGCTGCTTGTGGGTCCTAGGAGCAGAGACTTACAAGTGAGAGGGGCCTTAAAGATCTTGGATGGCCTCCTTGTTATGAAGATGAGTTCAAGTGTCATTTCCTAGGAAGGGGACCTTCCCCTGACCTTGCCCTGTATTTCTGTCTGCTTTCTATTCCTTTTCTTGCTCTCAGCTGCTGCTTCTCATGACAGATCGGCATTGTGGCCTGTAGCAGTCTTTCTGACTTACAATTGGCTGTTGTGCATTTGGAAATGAGATGCCCAGTTTTGTTAAGATTGTGTGTAAAACAATTGTCAGTAGGCTCTGAGTGAGGACCTGAGGATTTCTCCTCTGGAAGCACATGATCTCTTTGTGATTTTTTTGGGGAGTCATTTCTAGGACCACTGACTTAGAGCTAGAATGTAACTAAAAGACCATATAATCCTCCCCCTAACATTACAGATGAAGAACTGAGGCCAAGAGAGATGGTGAATTAGTAATAGTAATGATAATGGTAGGAGTAGCTAGGGGGCGCCATAGTGCATGGAGTCAGCAAGACTTCCTGAATTCAATCTGATCTCAGACACTTAGCTGCATGACCCTGGTGAAGTCACTTAACCCTGTTTGCCTCAGTTTCCTCATCTGTAAAATGAGCTGGAGAAGGAAATGGCAAACCAGTCCAGTATCCTTGCCAAGAAAACCCCAAATGGGGTCACAGAGAAGCAGACATGACTGAACAAGAGGTAATAACAGCTGACACATATAAGTACTTTTCAATTTCTTATCTCATTAGATCCTCACAACACTCAGTGAAGCAGGTCCCTTTGTTGTTCCCATTTTACAGCTGAGGACACTGGGGCCGACAGAGGCGAATGACTTGCTCCTATTTACACGGGTCGCAAGTGTCTGAGGAAGGGTTGACATTTAGGTTTTCCTGCTTCCAAGTCCATGTTTCTATTCATTGGACTACACAGCGCCAACCCTTTCCTCAGGTCAGACAGAGGGTTACAGAATCCAATTTGAATTCAAGTCTTCTGATTTCAACACCATTCTGTGCTCTGTTGTAACCCCTGCCTCAACTTCCTCGTTCTTAGCTAATTTGCCAGGTGTGAGACGTTTTGCCCTCGTGACAAGTTATGTAATAACACAAGGTGTTCTGTACCAAGGGCTGAATGTGTGGGGCAGAGTAAGTGAGAGAGGGAGAATTCTTATTTGGCCGGGCAACGGCGGGGTCATGGGGTGTATACAATTTAGCGTCATTCAAATCATGGTCAATTAAAAATGAAAGCCAATTCCTGATCTCAAAGGACTTCACAGAGGGGCAAGATGATCTGGATCTTGAAGAATGAGTAGATTTAGGAGCAGCAGGGAGGACATACTTCAGATGTGGGGGGGAATGAGGTGGAGAAAAGCAAGGAGGCAGGAAATCACCTACCCCTTTATTATCTGTTCTCTTGCTTTCATGTCCTGTGACCCCTTTTAGACCTCCATTTAATTCAGTAAATATTTACGAAAGTAGGCTTTGCTGATACAAAGACAAAAATGAAACACTTATTTGTGATAACAATCAGTAGGTACTTGCTGGGCCATCTCTAGTCATCCTGATGAACTTCTGGTCAGTGGACCAAGATGGCTCTGGAGGTGAAAGTGAGACTGGTGACCTTGCACAGCCATCCCTCACTCAAATCAAAGTCAGCTGCAAGTCATGTCATAATTTCCCTGGTTTCACGGTTCTCTTTGAAAACAAAGGACAGACACAACAATAACAATGTGCCAAGCACTGTATTAAATGCCAGGGATACAAAGACAAAATCTTTGAAGTGGTCCCTGCTCTCAGGAAGTTTACACTCTATCAGGGAGACAACATATATATACATTAGTTTATACAAGGGAATACAAAGTAACTTCAAGAAGGAGAGGGCAGTAAGGATTGGGGAAGAAAGGGAGGAATGAGGAGAGGCTTCCTGTGGTTGGTATTCCCTGAAGTGTGCTTGTAAAGAAGCTAAGGATTCTACAGGAGAGTGTGTATGTCCTTGCAAAATCATGGAAGCCGGAAATGTGGAGCCGTGTATGAGGAATAGCTTAGCTGCCTAGTCTGACCTCTCTGAACTCTTCCCATGAAATTCCTGTTTACTCTGGAAAAGAAATAATAGCATCTCTGAGCCATGGAGAGTGCATTCCTAGAAGTGGGTGCTGTATACATTGTGGCAATTAAAAAATAGAGCCATCTCTTTTTCTCAGATTTCCATCCTTGATCTGGATCCAATTCCCCAGCTACTTGGCAAGATCTCTTTTTGGGGCCATTCCTCATATTTAGCCTTGGGAAGTATGTGAGCATGACCCCTCTCAGCTGGGTAATTGTCCTCTGCCTCTCTCCATGAGCCTTTTGCTTCTTGGCTTGGGTGTCTATGACAAGGGGTCATCAGTTTGTTGGCCTCCTCAAAGCCAGCATATGGTGATCTTCCTTAGGGGATGGATCTGAGTTTCCTACACTGTCAGGGAGCCAAGATTGCTTCCGTCTTAGCTGATGACCAGTGACTGCCGAAACCCCATCTGGCCTTCTGAGGCTAAATGTCGAGATATTCTCATTGGCCTTCCCTCTCAACTCACGTCCCATGTGTTCATCACTGGACAGATTTCCTACTTGGATGGCTCAGTAATAAAAATCAGGAACATCGTGTCCCCATTGACTGGAATGTTCTTCCATCTTCAGCTTTAGCTCTTGGAATGCCCAAGTTTCCTTCAAGGCCCAGCTCAAGAGCCACGTCTACAGGAGGCGCTTCCTGATTCTCATGCTTCCCTCTCCCCATTGACTTTGCAGAGGGATAGGGATTTCATCAGGAACTTCTGGATGAGGAGCCTATCTCATTGCTGGCCAGCACTTTCTTTGTACCGTGTGATAATACTCACCATTTATATAGTGCTTTAGGGTGGGCAAAGCACTTGACAGATGTCTCATTTTATCCTCACAGTGACGGTTGTAGGTAGGTATTACTATTATCTTCATTTTATAGATGAAGAAACTGAGGTTAAGTGACTTGCCCAGGGTCATACAACTAGGGTCTGAGGCTGAATTTGAACTCACATCTTCTTGACTCTAGGTCCTGATCTTTATTCACCACTCCATTTAGCTGTCTACATCTTAATAGTCAGTCAGTCAATAACAATTCATCTTCCTGCATTCAAATCCAGCCTCAGACACTGATTAGCTATGTGATCCTGCTCAAGCCATTTAACTTCTACTTGTCACAGTTTTCTCATCTGCAAAATGGGGATAATAAAAGCATCTACCTCCCAGATTTGTTGTGAGGATCAAATCAGAATATTTATTTGTAAGGGGATTTTCAAACCTGAAGGCAATATATAAAGGCTATTTTTTGGTTACTATTTTTGTTATTAATCATAAACTCTAGGATCCCAGAATTGGAAAGGACCTTAAAGGTCATTTAGTCCTATCTTATTCTCATGCAGGAAACTATCTTTTCAAGGATGAATTTATTGTTGAATCTTCCCAAGGATGAAGTACTCACTCCTTCAAATGGCATGGCATTCCATTTTTGTGTAGCTGCACCAGTTAGCAGGGTCTTCCTTAGAAATCTGTCTCTTTGTTTCCTCCCAAGTGGGCATCATTCTGTCCTCTGGGATGACATAGGATAAGCCTACTCCTTCTTTCTTGTGACAGGCCTATCATTGTTTGATAACAGCTGCCATGTTTGTCATCTCTTCTTTGGCTTGTCCTAAGGTGTTACTGACCTCATCATGTGTGTCTGCTCATTGGTCACTGCATTGAACAGAGTTCTTAAATGTGATTTTGTATATATCCTTCTCTTGGTTCTGTTTGTTTTACTCTGCATCTGTTTTATATAGCTCCTCTCAAGTTTCTCTGAAACTGATATTTTGATAATTTCTTATGGCACAATAGTGTTGGCTTTAATTTTTCTTAACCCCCCCCAAACCCACCCCTTTTAATAGACTTAGCCCTCTGCTTCACATTTTGTCCCCAGAGTCAACTACATTCAGATTTATAAGTGTGTGTGTGTGTGTGTGTGTGTGTGTGAGTGTGAGAGAGAGAGACAGACAGACAGACAGAGAGAGAGAGACAGAGAGAGAGAGAACAGAGAGACACAGAGAGAGAGACAGAGACAGAGAGGGAGAAGGAAAGAGAGAGAGGAGAAAGACAGAGAGAGAGAGAGAGAGAAAGAGAGAGAGAGAGAGAGAGAGAGAGAGAGAGAGAGAGATATTTAATCTCCTAGAGCTGTTTCTAGCACTGCCTCTGGAGGCAGAGGACCTGGGTTTGAATTCAGCTTTTAATGCTTCTTACCTGTGTGATCTTGTGTAAATGGAGGTTCTTGGATCTCAGTTTCTTTATCTGTAAAATGAAGATAATAATAGCACTGACTCCACAGGGTTGTTATAAGGATCAAATGATATTAAAGTATGTAAAGTGCTTTTCAGTCCTTAAAATGACATAAAAACCATCATTCCCTCGTCATTGTCATCATCATCATCAGTGATAGATCACAAGCTGGTTGCTACCTTAGTGGCCAAGTCCAAGTCTCTCATTTTACAGATGAGGAATCTGAGGCCCAGAGAGGTCACTTGTTCAGTATCACTCAACATCTTAGGTAAGATTTGAACTCAGGTTTTCCTCACTTGAAATCCAGCTCTCCATCCACTGTTATGCTAGTCAGGGCATTGAATTTCAGTTAATGGAGGCTGTCCATTAGAGGAGGTTCTTCTGATCCATTCAACCGTTTAGTGCCTTCTTGAAAAATTACCTTGCATTGTAAAAAATAGGCTTTTATGTGTATATGTGGTCTCCCCTTAGGAAATATAAAACCATTTTAGGCCAGAGATTCTTATGTGTTTGTCTTAGGGTCCTCAGCACTTGGTATCTATAACTCTGATAAACCATAGGTGTTTAATTAATGCTTATTGATGGATTTGAGCACATTTGAGTGTCTAGCTTTGGGCCTCATTAGCAAGTCCCATTAGGTTTTCAAGTTTTGGTTTCCTCAATTCCTGTGGAATGAGAATGTCAGAATTGAGGACATCTAAGGTCCCTCCCAGCTCCAACATTCTAAGGGATGATGAGATCTCATTCATTTCTTTGGCAGCCTCTTCACATTTGTGATCCATATTGAACTTGGCTGGTGCTGGGAATAAAGCCCCTACATCCTAAGGTTTCCTGATGGTAAACAGCTAAAGTGACAATTGTAGCCTGGGGTGTCGGTGGTGTTTGGGAGCCTGCAGCGTGGCTATGTCCATTACTATCACTGGCTTGGTTTTAGAGCTGCTTGCTACAAAAGTCCCTTTCAGGACTGCAGTTTCAAAGAGCAGTGGAAGAGAGGGAATGACCTACCCTAGATGGTGAATGACTGTACCAATGAAAATCAGAAAGAAGAGGAGGGATGGACACATCCCTCAGCTGGAAAGTGGGTTAGTCATTTTTGAAACTTCAGCCAGAATTTCCTCTCATTCTCAAAAGTGCGGAGTGACTGACTTATTGTGTCCTTTTTAATGTGTCTATAGTACTCCAGATGTGGTCTGAGGAGGGCAGAGTACAGCCTAGTACAGGGAAGACTATACTTCTTTGAATCATTTTGAATAATTTAATATTTATTTATACTATTCTTTGTTTAGACATATCTTTCATAAAGTTATCACAACTAGCTTTTCACATGACATCTCTATCATGTTATAAGAAAACTCAGTCTTCTGTAAAGCTGTACAACCAATCATCCATTTATAACATTGTATGGGATGAGTGAAAACTTCTCAATTTGGGGTTGTTAACTTTCCCTTCCTCCCTGCTTCTCCATTGCTGCTGTCAATCACTTTTATCTTCCTTTGTCTGTTTTCCTGCCTTGGTGGGACCCTCCCCCCCTCTTCTCTTGCTGTTCCAGTTAGGGAAGAATTTGGTGAAGTCTGTCTCTCCACCAATGAGAGAGGAAACAGTTGGGGAGGGGTCTTGACTAAGTTAAGTTATAAATTCTTGCCCTGTCATTTGTAACTTGCCTCTTCTCCATGATGAGTTATGGGGAAGACCGCCCTCTTCTCCCGGGGAAGAGAATAAACTCCCGTTCTTCTCCTAAGAGATCTCTGTGTTTATTTTTTCACTAAATTAAGGATGAAGGGTATTTTTCATCCCAAACAACATTGTTCCCAATTGCCCCCTATGACATTGTTTAATCTACCATCATCTTTTTCCCCAAGTACTCTTAAGATGCAAGGTGAGATATTCTTCCCATTAGAGTTGTCCTAGAGTGGAAAGGGCTGCCTTTGAGGGGTGGTGGGTTCCCCTCATTCAAGATCTCCAAGCCCACAGTGGAAGATGACTTGTTGGATGTGTTGCATTTGAGATATTTGTGGAAGTTTGGATTGGACCAATTGGCCACTGAGAGTGCTTCCATCTCTGACGTTCAGTGATCTCCCTTGGCCTTTTGGCTTCAGTTCTATAGAATGATGGAATCTTAGAGCTGGAAGAAACTTTGGTTCATTTCGCTGGAATGGCGATTTGTGGATTGAGATGTCTCTGGTTTTAAGAAGGGATTATATCATTCTTTGTCCTGGTGTCCCCTGTGCCTAGAGTGGCACACAAAATACTTGTTAATTAATTGATTGATGGGTGGAAGATACAAGAGCAATGTCTGATGTGGTCCCTGCCCTCAGGTTTATAATCTCAGTGTGGAAACAAAGCAGAGGAAGCATAAGTCATTTAATGAACAGCACAAGATGTACACAAGAACAGTGATAATGGCTAATATGTATATGGTACTGTAAGGTCCGCATTCCGCTTTTTGTGTATTGTCTCATTTGATCTTCACAACAACTCTGTGAAATAGAGGCTATTATTATCTCCATGTTACAGTTGGAGAAGCTGAGACTGAGAGGTTAAGGAGCTTGTCTGGCCTCACCCAGCCAATGAATGTCCGAGTCAGGACTAGGACCAGGCTGTCGTGCTTTCATAAAGTTGGAGGAGGAAGAGTTAAGTGTAGACTATGCTGGTCATGACCAGCTTCATGGAGGGCACAGGTTTTGACCTGGGCCTGGGAAGGAAGATGTATCCCCATAAGTGGGAGGCTCTGCAGAAGGGGGAGGGCAGGGCATGAAGGAACTGTGTGTGCAGAGGCCCAGATGCTGTTGGAATGTCCTAAGGACAGCAGGGCCGGGCTGTGGTGGGGAGTGATGAGAACGTTGGCGAGATAGAGTAGGGACGAAGTGTGGAGGGCTGTGAATAGCAGGCTGGAATGTGGCCCCAGACCCCTGGGGGAGCCCCTGGAGACTTGTGAGATGAGCAGTGCTGGACAAAAGAACACTGGGGAGAAAGCCCATTCAGATGTCTCCATGCCCCCATTTTCCCTTTACCCCTCCATGCCCCTCAGAGATCCTTTTGTTTTGGTACCAGAAGGCAATAAATGATCCTTTCTGGGTGTCTGACTCAGTCCCACAGGTCATTCTTTTTTTTTTTTTTTTTTGCTTTTTGGAGGGGGGAGGGCAGAGCAATTGGAGTTAAGTGACTTGCCCAAGGTCACACAGCTAGCAAGTGTTACGTGTCTGAGGCCGGATTTGAACTCAGGTCCTCTTGACTCCAGGGCCAATGCTCTATTCAGTGCACAACCTAGCCACCTCCCCCACAGGCCATTCTTGTATATAAGATCACAAATTTAACATTGGGCAGGACCTTAGAGGTTATCCATTCCAAACTGCTCACTTTACAGATGAGGAAACTGAGGGCCAGATAAGTGAAGTTGCTTACCCAAGGTCTCAAACTAGTCAAGCCATGTCAATAAGCATTTATTGATTGTTCACTACGTGCCAGCACCGTGCCAAAATTTGGGGTTACAAATATTTATGAAAGAAAGGCATTCCTTGCCCATGAGGAGGCTACAGGCTGGTAGGGGGAGCTGAAAAGTAGGGGTGGGGAAGAGCTGAAGGTCCTTGCTTAGAGTCGTAGTGGAGAAAGCCTGCAGAGTCAGGAGTGCTCACTCCCTACACCATCCCTGCCTTCAAGAAACTTACTGTCCAATGAAGTCAGGGTTAGGCAGGGAGATGGTCAAGTTAGGTCAGTCTGACCATTATGACCCTTTTTCTCTCCTCTCATTTTCCACAGCTACATTTCTTTGCCACCCAGACCCTTACACTGCCTTCACAAACCTTTCCAGTCTCTATACCCTCCCCTGAGAACCATTCTTCCCCCTCCTCTTGACTGTTCCTGCTCTTCTCGCTCTAAGGATCCTTTTCTTGGCCTGAACACCCTGTAGGATCATGGGATTCAGAGCCTGAAGGAACCTTGGAGAAGGTTATCTCCTTCAGTCCCCAGTACAAGGTGAGGATACTGAGGCCTAGACATGGAAAGGGACTTGCTCAGGAACACACAGGTGGCAGTGCTGGTTCTGAACCTGGGTCCTCTGACTCCAACTCTGTTGCTCTTTCTATTGGGCTCAGTTTCCTTGGCAGCATCTACAGTGAGAAGCAGGCAGGTGGGTCATCATTCTGCCTTGGATCTTGTTTCCCTTGTTCCCTTGATTTGGAGCCAGAGGGCATCCCATAGGTCACTTGGCCTCTCTAGTGGTTCCCATCTGGGATTTCCTAACCCTCTCCCTTAGTGCCGCAGAATCTTCTGATGTGTCTGCCAGCTTTTCACCAACTTTGGCTGCCTTTAAAAAAATGCCCTTGAAACTACCTTTTGAACTTGGCTCCTCAGAGCTTCTCATTCCTGTCCCTGAGATGGAAGAGGATCTGTGGGAAGAGGCCCTTTAAGTGTATGAAGAGGAAGAGCTAGGCTGGCTCTGGCTGAGGGCTTGAACTTTCGACAGTCCAAACAATTGTGGGGAGTAATTAATGGGTCTCTGAACTCCCTGGCCCCTAATCTGGCCTGACTGTTGTCTAAACACAGTAACTTTTATTCAGATATTGGGGCTGGAATCAACGGAGGAGAAAGGGCCACAGTCAACAAGCCATAGCCCAGCCTGAACTTGGCCAAGCCAGGGGCATACAATGGCACAATGGCCATATCCCAGAATAGAGACATGTTGTGTTAAGTTCTTGAACTCAGTCCAGGTTCCTGGTTGGGCTTAGGGGTGGGGGAGCCTGTCAGTTTTGTTGGCTCGGGACAGATCCTAAACAACATATGATGTCATCTGCACTTCCTGCCCTGATGGGCTGGCCCTCTCTGGCGGTGGCAAGTCAAAGAATTGTGTAATCTTGGAAGTAGCCTTTGAGACAGACATCAGTGGGACCCTGCCTCCTGGTGCTTTTAAATTCAGCTGCAATCTGACAGTTACATTTTTCATATGTGTTCTTGAGTAGCACGGGTTTGGCAGGGAGTCTCTTGGCCTCCCTAGGAGGGACAGTTAGGCCCTTCATTAATTAGGGGCCTGTTTATGAGTTGGTTGTTAAGTGTAGATCATTTGAACTGGGCTCCCTTGTATTTGGAATAACAATCCTAGCTCACATCTGGAACCTTGTGTTCAATTCTGGGCACCCCAGTTTAAGAAGGACATTGATCAAGAGGAGAGTGGCCAGATGTGGAAGGGCCTTGAGGCTGTGCTATAGGAGGATGGGTTGAAGGGACTGGGCATGTTTAGCTTGGAGAAAAGATGACAGCTGTCTGGAAATATTTGAAGGGTTGTCAACCAGGGGCTCTGGGGGTGTGGTGGGAGATACTCCAAAGAGGCCAGTGTGAAGAAAGACACCTGCTACCAATGAGAGCCTTCCCCTAGTATAATGGCCTGCTTCTGGGGAGGGGCTGTATGTGAGAGCTGCCCCCAGTAGAAGGCTTGCTTCTGGGGGGTGATGTAAGAGCTGCCCCCAGTAGAAGGCCTGCTTCTGGGGGGGCCTGGGGCTCTCGCCTGAAGTCTTCAAGCAAAACCTGGCTGCCCACTTCTTAGAGAGGTTCTAGAGACGGTTCCTGTTCCTGTGTAGATGATCATTAGGTCCCTTCTAAGGCCCAGGGAAAATCCTTAATGCTGAGTATTTAGATTATGTGGGGTGGTATTTATAAAGTGCTTTGCAATAAAGCATTATATGAAGCACTACTTTAAATTATATGAAGTAATGCTACTTTATATATATATACATATATATATATATATACACACTATATAATATACATAAACACATACTTTATGTAATATACTTTATATAGTACGTTATATAAAATTATATAAAATACTACTGTTACTACTACTGTTAGTAAATGATATATTTAAATTCTACAGGACATGCACATTTTTGTCCTGTCTGCCTTAGATTCTTTGCGAGCCCAGTGGGATTTTCTTGGCAAAGATACTGGAGGGGTTTGCTGTTTCCTTCTCCAGGCTCCCCATTTTACAGCTGAGCAAACTGAGGCAAGCAGGGTTTAGTGACTTGCCCAGGGTCACACAACTAGTAAGTGTCTGAGGCTGGATTTGAATTCAGAAAGACGAGTCTTCCCAACTCCAGACCCAATGCTCTTCCAAACTGCTCCGCCTAGCTACCCCAAATGCAGCTGTTACTGGTGTGTCATTTCAGAGTAGGGACCCTGGCTCAGCCAACAAGTACACATAGTGATTGTTATAGTTAAGAAGAGTGAGGAAGCATAGCGTGGCAGATAGAGGTCTGGTCCTGAAATCAAGAAGACCTGTGTTCGAATCTTGTGTCTATGTGGCACGTGGTAGGTTCTTAATAAATGTTTGTTGACTTGCTCTTGAGTGCTACACTGATTGAATGGCCCTAGACAAATAATTTCCCTTCCTCCATGCCCTAGGACACTCTCTTAAAGCTCTTAAGTTACAGATGGATTGCCAGTCTGCATTTTGGAGGGAGTTTCCACACTGGAGTTTCCCCATCCTGATGAAATCACAGATTTAGACCAAAATTTAAAAGATAAAAAATCTATGTATAAAAATGACTGTTTTGGGCTAACAAGTGATTATCCATAGCAATGACCATGTAAACAGGACCTTGGTCTACCCAATTGCTTATTGTTCTTCCTTGGCAACTGCTGTCAGCCTGTGGTCTGCCGCCAACGGAACATTTGAGCACATGTGTATTTATGAACACCCGGGTTCTATGAGGAAGATGCAAAGCCCTCGGCTCCTTGGATCTCTTTCTCGGCAGGGAAGGGACAGGAAGGAAAACTGTGAGACAGAGCTGGCCTTCAGTCATGAAAGCCAAGTGGGCTCAGTTTTGTGTGTGCTCTCTGCCACACAGTCCGGGAAGCTCTTATTTTTGGCAAACCGGGCCCAGATCTGTGGTCTGGTAGCCCTGAGCAACCCAGCACTGAGACAAACAGAGGAAGTTACTCACGTACTACTCTCAGCCACTTTATTATCATCCTGACACATCCAACCTTGGGCACTCCAGAGAGGGGCTTCCTGAGCAGTCAGATCTTGGGGAAAGCAGACCAAGGACGGGGATGGGCTGACCATTGCGGTCCATCTCGAGCATTTGAAGCTTATTCACTTTTTAATTTGCTCACAAGAATTTTTCCTCAATTAGGACTAGCTCCAAGTGGAAATCCCCTCCCTTTCCCACAAATGAACCACTGAGGATGGGGAAGTAGAGACAGTAGGTAGTTCCCTACCTCCAGTTCCCCTAAAATGGACACCATCATCGTTTGTTAGATTCCTTCCTTCGCTTAGGCTGCCAGAGACACTGTTGCTGGGCAAACAGTCACAAAAATCTAGGCCTGGAAGGGCCCTTACTGCCTATCTGTTAATCTGTCAGCTCTCTAAGGGGCAGGAGCCATGTCTTAGCTTATTCTGGCTCCAAAAAATATCAGCTCAGTGACACTGACTAAGCCTTTTACATCCCGGGCTTCAGTTTTCTCATCTATAAAATGGAATTAAGAATAGTTGCATTCCCTACCTCTCCCAAGTCTGTTTTGAGCAAAGTGCTGCTTTGTAAGCCTTGAAGCAGAAAAAATAGGGAGTCGACGGGTGATTTCATTGTTATGAGGATCTCCTGGATGCGGAAACTGGTCCCTTCTCTGTAGCTTGTAGCATTAGGAAGTAGCCTAGAGCATTGAAGAGTCCAAGAGACTTGTCCAGAGTCACAAAGTCCATGTATATCTAAGGCAGGATCTGAACACAGGTCTTCTACTATACCATGCTGCCCTACTGGACTATGGAGATGGGATTATATTTATATGTAATATATTATAATATTACATATATTATAATATAATATAAATATATAATTTATATATAATTATAATGATAATTATAATAAATTTGTAACTGCCCCACCAAGTACTTAACAGTTGAATTAATTTATTAGGTGCCCTCTGAAAACCTTCTTACCCTCAGATTCCATGATTCTGAGCGTTCTGTAGCTGAGCTGCCCCTAGAACTCTGAACCGGTCAACCTTAGAAAATGGTGCCCAGAAGACACTGGGGTAGATCCCATTGACTAGGACTTTAACTTATTTTAACCCAGGTCTTGAACATACTGCACTTACCAGTGAAGCTCTTGGCTTCCCACCTGTTACCTCTCACCTTTCCTCCTCAGTTTCCTGATCTGTAAGCCGCCAAGTTAGGAAGACCTGAGTTCAAGTCCCAGAGCAAGTTTAAACCTATACCAATGGAGGGAGTTTCTTCACTAGGAATTTCCTACATGGATAAAATGCCCCTCCCTCCCCTCCAGTTCCCTTGCCAAAGAAAATTCAATTAATAACATTCGCTCAATCTACCTCCTATCTTTGCTTTGAGGAGAGCCTTTTGCAAAGAAATGCCTCTGTAACCACCAGGTGTCACTGTGGAGCACAAGGGTGGGTGGCTGATGACTTAACTGCTTCCGCTTTCTCTTGGGAGGGTGCAGGGTTGAAAGCCTCCTGGACCTCTTTGCTCTCTGCCTACTGGACATTTTCCTCTGGTCCCAGCTTCCTTTGTTTGGGTCCCAGTGGCAGAGGAGATGGCTGTAGCCTCAGGTAGCCAATAAACATTTATTAAGCCCCTATTAAGCTACTGACCTAAGCTCTGTGATTACCAAGAAGGAGAAAAAGAGTTGCCCCCGTTCCGGAACTCACGAGTGAGTGGGGGAAGATGGCATCAGAAGTAACTGGAAATGGAGGGAGGGTTTTAAGAGGTCCTGCCCTTGGGATGAGGAGGCTGGCGGGCCCCTGCCTTCTCTGGATGACCTGGGAGGATCTGGTCATCCTCCACCCTCTCCAGTCAGAGGGAGGGCCAGGGAGCAAGGAGGAGCTGGGAGTTTCAGAGAGCATTTCGTCTTGTGGGCATGGACTCTCCTAGGAAGCTTAAAGTTGGGCAGAACAGCAATGGGAGTTTAGGCTCTTACTTTAGTCATCAAGCAGCAAATGTGAAATCCTCTCTCTGCTCTTGGGAGTTAAAGGGTTATAAAAATGATAATAAAATTAGCTCATGGTGCCCCCATGCTGTCTCTGACCAGCCAGCTAGTAAGTTGGGCCTTATCGTTTGTGCTCTGTGAAACATAAAACTCCTTCAGGGCCCTGTTTCTTGGTCTGCACTTTGATTACAGTTAAAGACATATTTGTATGACACGGGAGGAGGGGGTGGAGAAAACAACTCTTTATTCTCCCATCTGGTGTTACTGCTGCTGCCTCCAGGGGTGTGAAGCTTCTGGCCAGCTGTGATCAGCTTAGCCTCCTCACCCAGCCTCTGTCACGACTCTGCTCTCATTTCCTTCTCTGCCATCTCTTGCATTCCTGCTGCTGCCACCCTGGGGAAGAGAACAGAGCTGCCACCACAGCCTCCCCCGCTGCCCTTCCTCTTCTCTCATTCTAAGGTTTTGCACATTTCAGGATCTTGTACTGTACAGTCCCCAGTCCCACAGACTGCCATTATCCCAATATTGAGCAAGATCTCCCAGGGGACTCTGACCAGTCCCTCAAATATGGCCACTTAAGTGCATACTTGATCTGATTAATAAAGGCACTTCCTCTTCTCTGCACATCCCATGCCTCCATCTTTAATGGCAGCCCATGCAATTCTTGACCCGCACTGGAAGCCTTCCTGTTATGTAGGTAAGACATAAGAGTATCTCTTGGGCCAGAATCATAGAGTTGGAAGGGATCTCTGAGGCCCTTCCTGGCTGTAGCTGACCATGAATGCCCCGTCCAATATACTCAACAAGCTGTCATCCAGTCTTTGCTCAAAGACCGTCAGTGAGGATGAGCCAACTATCTACCATTGCATTTTGTGACAACTCTAATTGTTCAGAAGTTTTTTTTTCCTCATACCAAGCCCAATGCTTGGCTAATTATAGGAAATATAATCTCCATGAACTCTTTAAAGATCTTCTGTAGAAATTCTGCCTTGGGTTCCAAAGACTCCATTCAATAAGAATAGACTTTATTTCAGCTACTCAGCTTACCCTGCCCTCTCCTCTTTATTGTTGTTCAGTCAGTTTTCAGTCATGTCTGACATTCTGTGACCCTATCTGGGCTTAACTTGGTAGAGATACTGGAATGGTTTGCCATTTCTTCTGCTCATTTTCCAGATGAGGGAATTGAGGAAAACAGGGTGAAGTGACTTGCCCAAGGTCACACAACTAGTAAGTATGTAAGACCAGACTTAAACTCAGAAAGATAAGTCTTCTTAATGCTAGGCCCATCCACTGTGCCACCTAGCTGCCTCCTTTCCCCTTTCCTAATCTACAATTTCATTCCCTTTCTTTGTCAATGACACTAGCTATTGAATATCATCCTCTGTCTTTCTTTTATTAAATTTCTGTTTGTCACTTAAAGCTCAGTGTAATACAAGTCTGTTTCCCTTTAAACATGGGTGTAAGTTGCAGAATCTGTTGGGAAAAGAGGACTAGAGACCTGGGCTTTTCTACGGTTCTGTCACAAGACCCCAGGTGACTTCAAGCAAGTTACTTAGTCATTTGGACTCAACTTTTCTTTTTAAAATTTAACTTAATTTTTTTCAATTAAAAATCTATTTTCTCTTCCTGCCCTGATTGGAAAAAAAAAGAAAATCATTGTAACAAATAGTATATATTTGTTACAAAATACAAAATGTATAGTCAAGTAAAACACATTCCCACATTGACTGTATCAAAAATATATGACTCAGTCTATACCTGAATCCATCCCCTTTCTCTCAGGAGTGGGGAAGCATGTTTCGTTCTGAGTCTTTTGGAGTCTTGGTTGGCCTTTCCATTGGTCAGAGTTCTTAAAATGTTAAGTTTTGTGTCTTTACACAACTTATTTTCCCTTTCTGCTCTCCTTACTCTGCATCATTTCAAATAAGCTCTTTGAATTCTCTGAAGCCATCTGTTTCATCATTTCTTACACTGGGCCTTACTTCTCTCTTGAAGCTGTGAGTCCTACCTCTTGCTTTTAATTTCATTGTTGATTATGTAGGCACCACCACACTGTAAGCCTAACCCCTGTGTGTCGTAGTGAAGGTTGTGTTGGGATTTGTGGGAGATTAACAGATTTGGAGGGAATAGAGAAACCAAAGGGAGAGGGGCATGGCCCAAGTCGAGAGCCAAGTGAATAATTAGCTCAAGCCGTCTGAGGCTGGCAGGCCACGAATATAGCATGGAGGGGAATAAGGTATAAGAAGGCCAGAAAGGTGGGAAGGAACCAGCTTACCAGGATCTTTAAATACCAAGCAGAGGACTATATATTTGATCTTGGAGGTTCTTTGGAGCCATTGGAGTTCATTGAATAGGAGGGCTGACATGGTCAGACTTGCTCACTGGTGTTCAAAGAGAGCCTTGGGTTGTTTCATCTGGGTGGTGAAGGGCATCACCAAAGCAAAATAGAAAACAAAAGGGGAGGACATGGCGGAATGATATCCTGCAACATTTGGGAAATTGGAAATGCTACTTTCTCTGATGGCAGCGTCTTCCTTAGGTGACTCCTATCTACACAAGGGAGATTTACTATTCTTACTTTGAGGATTCCATCATTTCCTTCTAGAACTGGCACTCTAATACCTTAGACAGTCCCTAAACATCTCAGAGCCTCAGTTTCCCCATCTGTAAAATGAGGAGGTTGGACTGAAGGGCCTCTCAGGTCTGTTCCAGCTCTAGATCTATGAGCCTATGATGCCAAGTAGTACTGGGTCCTTAGAAGAAGGGGTAGAAGACCAGGCACTGCCTTTATGATGAGTCTTTTCCTGAATCATCTTCAAGTCCAATTTCTGGGCTTGACCAATGTTTATTTGGCTAGTTGGAATTGACAATGGTAGAGCCAGCTTAATTGTGCAAACAGAACATGGGGGTCAGTGTAATATCTCTACTTCAGCTGAGCTGTCTATCCTTGAATTACTCATGTTGGGAAAGGAGCCCTGGCTGGGGGACTGGTGAGCAGCCCTAGTTGGATGTGACCTATCTCTGCTTTTCCTTCCCTTCTTCTTTGCCTTTCCTGGGCTCTTTCCTTTCTGCATTCCTTCTCCCTTCTCCTTTCTCCTTCATCCTTCCCCTCCTCTTCCTTCAGTTACTCAGTCCCATTTCTTCCACATATGTGCTGGTTGAACCCCAAGTCACATGAGGGAACACCCTTACATCGAGTATAGGAGTGATTGCCTTACATTCCCTTCTTCTCCTTCCCCTTCCTTTTCCCCTTCCCCACTCTATCTGCAGGGACCTGGTGGAGAGACTGCAGGATTAGGTCAGTCTGGAGACTTGGTGGCAGGAAGGCCCCTTTACTCATGGGCTATAGGATCTTATTTAATGTAGGAAAATCCAATAGAAGGATGTTCAGCCTGCTGGGAGATTTGGCCTCATCTCCTGGTTGTGCCAGAGCATGACTTTGTAAGCAAGATCAGGAAGCTTGAATGAGGAGCGAGGGCTGGGACAGGCAAACAGTGGCTTGTCTCTTTCTGTTGCCATGTTTTGGTAGCCATGGCTTTCTCTGCTCATCAGTCAATTAATGAACAAACATTTACTAAGCAGCCCCTGTTTGTCAGGCACTGTGCTAAATGCTAAGATTACAAAGATGAAGAAAAAAAAGCATTCCCTACCCTCAAGGAGCTTGTATTCTTATGGGGGAGACCAGAAGTAAGAATGTATATAAGTGACTAGACAATGCATTAAAGTGACTGCCCATAAAATTGTTAAAGGCTAGGAGGTAGGGCACAATCCAGGAAGGCTTCATGTAATTGATTACATTCATGTGCATTTTAAAGGACTTTTCCTGCAACAGTTTTGTGAGGTAGGTAATATTACTTATGTGAGTTACTCCGAGTCCCACAACCAGTAAACAAGGGAGGTGAGCTTTGAACCCAGGCTTTCCAACTCCAAATCCATCCCCACACTCCACTCTACCTCAGTAAGTGGGTCTCTTATTGACAGTCCCCCACTGTAGTTCCATTTTTACTTCAAGGAGACAATTTTCTGGGTAGATTTCATGGACTTCATGTTGCCCACAGATGTACCAAAGGGATGCTGCCACTCTTTCCGAGTCTGGTTTCAATGATCCAAGGGGAGGACTTCTGTTCATAGTTTAGTTCGTCACTCTTGAAGGATTTACACGTTATAAATGACCCTTCAGCACTATATCCAGATCCCATCAGCCTGGCCTTTGATCTGAAGTGCAAGCAGGCAATCTGGGTATGAGCCTTAGCAATCCTCAAAGAAAGAACATTTTATGAGGTGCTGAAGTTTTGACACAATCCCTAACCGGAGCCCCAAGTTGATTTCCATTATTCAAGCTGGATCCGCTTTGCCATCTTCCCACTGTGCTAGCATCATTAGCTGGTCCTCTAGGGATAGCTCACATGTGTTTTGTATGATCGTTTTATTAGCATAGTTGAAAAGAATACAGAAATTGGAATTGAGTACTATTAATAGACATGTTAGGAAGCTGGTCATCAGCTCAACCAAGGCCAAGCATGGTGGGCAATTAGAAAATGCTTTGTGTATTTGCCCTCATGTCAAACCACACATTTTCCCTAAGAGGACATTGGAAGATGTGAATTTTTTGTGATGAATAAAATGTTCATCATATACCATCATTGAGCCTGTAAAATGATATTGCTGTCTCTTGATTAAAGGAATAAGATCATAGATTAGAAGTAGCTGGCACCTTAGAGGTGACCTTCTCCCGTCTTCTCATTTTACAGATCAGGAAACTGAGGACCAGATAGGGGAGTTTAATTGTCCATTGTGACAAAGCTTCCAAATGGTAGAAACAAAGTCCTCTGACTCCAAATCTAGCATTCTTTCCATTATGGAGTTGACTTTCCAACCTCAGTGAGTAAGTTGGGAATAACACTATTTCCAGAAAACCTGGCCACCTTCATTACAATCTATCATCACTAATATTAATGTGGAAAGGGTTGCCTTGAGAGGTAGTGAGTCCCCCCTCAGCCTCAGATTCCTCATCTGTAAAATGGGGAAGATAATAGCATCCACCTCACCTTCTTGTTGCAAGGATCAAACGAGGTAATGTATGTAAGCCTTTTGCAAACATTTAAATGTTACATAATTGGCTAATAATAATAATAAAAGGTGCAGAGATACCAGAATTTCAGTCAGGAGAAACCTCAATGACTACCTAGTTGAACCCGTCTTTAAACAGGAGATCCTGGACAAATGGTCAGCCAGCCTTTTTCTTGAAGACCCTCAGAGGGGGGACTCATTACTGCTCAGGGCTACCCTTTCCAGTTTTTTTTTTTAGAATTAAATTTTTTTAATTAACAAAAATTGATTTTCTTTCCTTCCCCCACTGGGAATAAAAAAGAAAAATGAAATCATTATAATAAATATGCATCATCAAGCAGAAACAGATTCTCGTATTTGCCACGACCCAGAAATATGCCTTCTTCTGTACCTGGAGTTCACCAGCTCTCTGTCAGGAGGTGGGTAGGAATCATGCTTGCTCAGAGTGCTTAAGGCTTTTAAATTCCCCTTTACAATGTTGCTGTTTTACAGATTGTTCTCCTGGTTCTGCTCATTTGACTCTGCATCGGTTCATACAAATCATCCCAGGTTTTGCTGAAACCACCACCTTCATCATTTCTGGCAGCACAATAGCATCCTATCACCTCTTTAAAACCATAATTTGTTCCTCTGTCCCCCATTTGATGGACACTGCCTTAGTTTCTAGTTCTTTGTTACTACAAAAAGAGCTGCTATAAATACTCCTGCATGTTTGGTCCCCGCCCCCCCCCCCCTTCTCTCTTTGATCTCTTTGGAATGCAGACCTGGTAGGGACATCTCTGGGTCAAAGGGTATGCACAGTTTAGAAACATTTTAGCCCGTTCCACATTTGGATGGATAGCTCTCATTGTTAGGAAGTTTTTCCCAACATCGTCTAAATGGATCTTTTTATAACTTCCACACACTGTCCCTATTTCTGACTCTTTCTGGGGCTAAGTAGGAGCCTAATTGCCCCTCCCTTTGATGGCCCTTCAGACATTTGAGGAAACATACATACGTGTATTGTGCTTTCTCCTTGTAAAAGAACTGAAATTTTCTTTTCAATGAAACTCTTTTCCCACTTGGGGCTGGAACCCCGATTCTCTTTTATTCATGACAAACTTTGATGGTTCAGAGGGCTAGGCCAGGCACCAAAGGCCATTCTGTCCCCCACAAAGCCTTCCCCCATTACTTCATGGGCTGCAGAATGTTTCAGGGCTGGCCAAGTGCCAGCTTTCACAAAGGAAAGCCAGTCAGATAAGCCGACAGTGTTCTTGTTGTCTTCCTTTGGATGCCGGCTTGGTTTTAATCTCTAGCTGATTAATTTGCCCCAGAAGAAAGAGAGAGAGAGACTCACAATCTAGTTACATGCATACTGGAGTGGAGAGCAGGTGGTAATGACCGCTGGAGTGAGTGAGGGGCTGGCGATGGGGAGTCCTGATAGACGGTATCCTGGGAATGGAACTGAACGTTGTCTGTGCTGGTGAATCAGACTTTTGTCCAGCTGGGACAGTGTGGGGAAGGTTGTGCTGAGCCCGGGGGAAAAAAGGGGCTTGTCTGGGAGCAGGATGCTGGGGTCCAAGCTGTAGTGATTCAGTGCTGGGGGAAATGGGAGACAGCACAGGCGAAAGAACACTGATTTAAGGCCCAGAGAACCCGAGTTCAAATCCTACTTATTAGGCAAATCACTTAATTTTCCTGAGATTCAGCTGCCTCCTTTTAAAATGAGGGGGTGAGGTGGTAAGACCTCAGAGGCAGGGGGTTTTAATCTGGGGTCCATGGATTTGTGTTTTTAATACTTTGATAATTGTATTTCCATAGATTTGGTTTTCATTGTAATCAGTCAAATTGGAAAAAAAATTAAAAAATATAAGACTCTTACCATAAATGTGCAGAGTCAGGCACAGTTTGATTTATTTAAAACTGTGATTTTGAGAAATCGTGCCTCGGCCGATACTGATCTCTGCTCAGAGGGCTTTTTTAGCTGTTGCTCCTGTGTGTTCTGGCTTCCCCCAACAGGTCCCCTGATAGATTTTGTTTTTAAACTTCATTTTTTTTACAATTTACAGTTTTTTGTTGAAATCTTTTGGTTTGACATAATGTTCATTTCTGATTCTCTCTCCCACTCCCTTGTCCAGTGAGCATCCCTTGTAACGGAATATAAAAAAGGGGAGAAGCAGAGTAAGCTGAACCAGTCAATTTGTCAGCTGAGGCTGAGAGTATATGCACCATTCCACACCCAGAGGCTCCCACCACTGAAATGAAGGCTGGGAGGTTTTTTTTTTTTCCCCTTCTCTTTGGTCAGACTTGGATATTATAACTACAAAGTATCCTGATTAATTTTAAAACAAGGTTCTTGTCAGATCTTCTCTTTTTCAAGTTGGGTATTCGCTGATCTTCTGTTTTCATGATCTAGAAATATTTCCAGTGTAAAATCCCACCTGAAATACCAGTGATTAGTTCTTAGGACATAGAGTCACAAGTCTGAAACTAGAAGGGACCATCTAGTACAACCTTATCATATTACAGTTATGTAATACAGTACCGCACAGCTAGTAGGCGCCAAAGTGTCCAAGGCCAAATTTGAAAGCGGATCCTCCGGACCCCAGGGCCAGGCTCTGTCCACTGTCCTGCCTTCTGTCCCACCTAGCATTCTTTCCATTGCAGATTTGTAACCTTTATGAAATTTGGTCATCTTTTGAAGGCTTTTTTAAAAAAACTAGACCTCTCCCTAAGCCTTTGTCTTCAGGTAGGCCTGGAGATGAAGCACGTCCAGGCATTACCTCATAAATCTAAACTGGGGCGGAATCCTGGGACCACGTCCCAGTCTCTCCTAAATGGAATCTTCCAGGCAATTTGTCTTCATTTCTAAACACCAGCCCTCAAAGGACCTTTTTTATAGTTGCAGGCTGGACTGCTTCTCCCGTGGCCTCAGGGACTGAGTCTTTTCTTGTTCCCAATAAAAGTGTGTGTGTGCGTGTGTGTGCGTGTGTGTGTGTGTGTATGCGTGTGTGTGCGTGTGTGTGTGCGTGTGTGTGCGTGTGTGTGCGTGTGTGTGTGTGTGCGTGTGCGTGTGTGCGCGCGCGCGTGTGTGTGCGTGTGTGTGTGTGCGTGTGTGTGCGTGCGCGTGTGTGTGCGTGTGTGTGTGCGTGCGTGTGTGTGTGTGCGTGTGTGTGCGCGTGTGTGTGTGTGTGCGTGTGTGTGTGTGTGCGTGTGTGTGTGTGTGCGCGCGCCCGCATGGGGGGAGGGTCTAGGGGAACAAGTAGGCGCCTTTCAGTGAAGGATCTCTGTTCTCAGTTAGCGCAGGGCTGCGCATCCTGTCTCAGCCCTTTCCAGGCTCATCTCCTAGCTGGGGATTCTCTGCTCAGTGGGGAAGATCAGAGGACGTTCTGTCCTCCTCCCCAGTTCCTTTTCTCCCAAGAGGACACCAAGAAGGCGACACTGTGGGAAAACATGCGGGTGCTTCTCATGTTCCTGGATGTCTTAAATATTAAATTTCCAGGAGTCGGGGAAAGAGACTCTTTTATGAGGTTCACACAGCAGACCTGTTCAGGAAACATTTCTTTTTACAGGTGCAGCAAAGGCCTGGGTTTTTCACTCAGGACCTAGATTCAGCCTCGGATTACAGTGGGGATAAATGCCATGTAGAAATCAGACCAAAGGCAGTGCTGTGTAGTGGTCAGAGAGCATGCCTTGGAGCTAAGAAATCCTAGGTTCAAGACCCATCTCTGCCACGGACAGAAATGTGTGTGTGTGTGACCCTAGGAAAGTCGCTGCCACTGTCAGTAGAGACTATTAGCTGCAGAGAAGGTCGCCACGACCTGTTTCTCCCAAGCCAGTATTCTTATCTGGGAGTTCCTCAGTTCCCTGAAGTCTCAGGCCCAGTCTTCTGTGTCTAGCCCTTAGCCACCCCTGGTTGGCATCTCTCCTTTCCTCTGACGCTCAGCACTGGGCCTCCTCCTCTCCATGAGCCTTCAAGGCGAAATTGAGCTTTCTCTGCTCCTGTCTGGTGTGGTCTCTCAGCACACGGCCTGGGCCTCTCCTCTCCACTTATCCCACTCTCCTAAGGTAATAATTGATGCTTCCATAGCACAAGAATTTTAAAGTTATCCCAGGGCTCTCCAGACATCATCTTCCCATCTGATCCTCACAACAAACCAGTGAGGTTGGTGATATATATGTTTGGTCCCCTTACACATATCAAGAAAAGGACCAGAGAAATTGAGAGGCCTGCCCAGATTACATAGCAAGGAAATTCCAGAGGCAGTGTTTGAACCGAGGTCTTCTAGAGCCCAAGCCTGGGCTTCTCACCTCATGGATGCTGTGTTTCCTAGGACTGTAGAATTTAGGTCCAGAGCTTATCGGATTCAATCCCCTTTGTTTTACTGGTGGGGAAACTGAGGCCTGGAAGAGATGAGAATACTGGTCACATAGGCAGGAGGAGAAGACGTGGGATTCAAAACCAGGTCCTCTGGGCTCGTCCTCCTGGGCCACACCATCCTTTCCCTTGGGTCATAACTTGCGATCACATTCCCCTTCTTTAGAACGTAACCTTCCTGAGGGCAGGATCTCTATTGGATCTCTTTTTGCATCTCTAATGTCTAGCCCATGGTACCCTGGCCACAGTAGGAGCTCAATAATTTTTGTTCCCAACATTTATTTATTTTATTTTTGATTTATGGGAAAAAACCAAGCATTTTCCATAATAGTATAATACAAAAGAAATAAATGTTGACTTCCATTGACAGCCACACTCATTTCCTGATAATCAAAGGTTGTCATAGATGGCCATGGGAGGTTTTTGAGGAGGCCCTGCCTCTTTCAGAAGTGGAAAATCTAGGGTCATATTAGTGAGGTGATAACAGGGTCTATGTTTTGGAGTCAAAAAGACCCAGGTGCCCACCTTGGCTTTGTGTGACCTTGGGTGAGGCTGGTCTTATGTTGCCTCTCTGGGCCTTCAATTGACTTACTGGTAAAAGCATCAGCTTAGACTGGGTGAACTATGAGGCCCCTTGTAGCTCTCAAGCTATGGGCCTATGGGATCACCTGAGGTTACGGGATTCTGTTGAGGAGGTCTGCATTGGAGCTTCCTCAGGAAGAGGAATCTTCCTGACTCTAGGCCTGGTACTCTATTCACTGAACCACCTAGCTGCCCTCTCCTTCCCTGGAAGACTTCAAGCAATGGCTGGGTGACTATATGTTGGACCTGTCCTAGGATACATTTTCAGTGATAGGTTGGAATAGATGGCCAGTAAGGTTACTTCCAACTCTGAGATTCTGTGAGATTCCATGACTCAGCCCCAAAGATTACAGACATCAGAGCAGCTCATAGGGTTGGCAGAACTTCCCAGGGTGCTCCAGAAAGTTCATCATCCCCATGAGCTGCTCTGCCACCTTTATTCATCCTTGGGTTTATTAGTCATAGAATCTCACAGAATCTGGAGTTGGAAGGAACCTCATCTGGTCCCACCCATGCCTGAACAGGGTCCCATGGGTCTTGGAAAATGTGTCCCGGAACTGGCTCAAGATGGCCTCTGGTCATTGTTTGAAGCCTTCCAGGGAAGGAGAGGTACGCTTGGCCCACTCCAGTGTGTGATGAGATCTGAGGTCACAGGCTTCTAGAACTGGGACGGGCCATGGAGCTAAGATTTCTAATTCTTTTCACATACAGGAATCATTTTTCATATCAATAGTAGTAAAAACTAATTTTTATGTGAGGCTTTAAGTGCTGTACATACATTGTGTTATTTTAACTTCACGATAACTCCACGCGGTGTGTGTAGTGGACTGAGCAGTTAAGTGACTTTTCCAAGGCAACACCTAGGAAGCCTTAGGTGCAGAATGTGAACCTACTTTTTGACTCCATCACCCGTACTCCAGACAGCAGGTAGTGCTAGTTAAAATTACTATCTCCATTTCTCAGATGAGCAAATCAATGCTTAGAGAGGTCAGGATTTTTATTCTATGTCTTACAGCTGACATGTCACAAGGCTGCCTCTTGAATCCAGTTTTTCTTGGTTTCAGGCTTTTTCCTGTATATCATATAGTCTGTATGGATCCTGACTTTCTTGCTCTTTGAAACTTGTAGAATAGTGAATTTCAGGGAAATAAAAATGTTTACTGAGATGTTTCACAGTTAAGACATTTGAGAACATGTTAATGAAAAAGAGCCCCTTTGCCTCCTTCATTTGTATGGATGGACTCCCAGGTGAGGAAAGTCTCTCCATCAGTGCAGGTCAGCACTTTCTTTATAATTTATGATATTAGTGAGCTTCCTAGAGCAGAGGAGTCAAATTCAAAGTCTACAAAACTCTGGAGTCTGGAAGAATCTGATTAAAATGTAACTGAGAAATGTTTAACAAAATGAAAATAAATAAAAAACAAAATAAAAAATATAATACAGTTTACACGATGCTAATTTGTGGTTTTCTAAGTCCATATGCAGCCTGTTGGGATCCATTTCTATCTGAGTCTAACACCAATGTCTGAAGGGATTAAATGACTTACCCAGGGTCACAAAGCTCAAAGGGGAACTTGAACCCAGGCTCTCCTGAATCTGAGGTTAACTGTACTTCTGCTGCTTTACCCTCCGCCCCCCATAGTTCTATGCTTTCAGAGGCAGGAAGACAAGCACTCTTGATTATTACACATTGGCAGAGCTTGCAGTTTTGATTTGTTCCCGAAATCTGAGCTCAGTCTTGAGCCTTTAAGGGGAGGGAGCTGCTTGGCTGGCGCCGAGCGTGTCACTGAGGCTGCTGAGGGAGCCCCAGGCGTCAAGGTTCCTAGATTGGCATCTCTGTGCCTTCCTTATCAGGTGGGTTTGACCTTGAGGAGTCGCTACAGGCCCTCTCTGGGCAGAGGAAAGCAAAGCTCAGTTGCTGGAAAGCTTTCTGCTCCCTCCCTAACCAGGCTGCCTCCTGGCATTGTGGTGTGGAGGAGGAGAGCTCTGGAGTGGGAGCTAGAGGACCCAGGTTCAAATCCTGCTCTGCCACTTAGTACCTATGGAATTCTTGTCAAATCACTTAAACTCCCTATGCCTCAGTTTCCTCATTGGTAAAAAAAAAAAAGGTGGGAGGAGTGAAGGGTGGCGAATGGAGATGAGAAAGAGGAGAACAAAGCAGAACTGTGTGAAGCAATCAGAGGTAGTGCTGTACAGCAGAAAAATCCCAGAATTTGGAGTCAGAGAACCCTAGATGAAGAGCTGGGAAGGACATGAGAGGCCAGCCCACCCAACACCTTCATTTTACAGAGAAAGAAACTGGGGCGCCCAGACAGGACCAAAGGAGAAGAGATTCTGTGCAGAAAGGGCCTTAGAGGTCGTCCAATCCAGAGGGGTCCAACTCTCAGCTCTGCAAAACTTCCCAGTGTGGGCAGAACCAGAGGAAAGTGTAATCAGGAAACACCAATACAAGAAACTCCAATATGCAGCAACACAGATGATGCTCATTTGTAGTTTTCTAGGTCAGTCTGTAGCTTGCAGGGATCCTTTGAGGCGGACCCCATTGCAGACATCAAGACAATTGATTTAGAACTGGAACGTTCTTTAGAGGTCAGCTTCCGGAGAGGTAAAGTGATTTGCTCGAAGTCACTTAGGTAGAAAGCTGTAGAGCCAGCATTTGAACCCAGGTCTTTTGACTCCAAATTCATTGGTCCTTAAAGCCATGCTGTCTTTAAATTCTCCAGGCACTTGGGCTTTCTGATCTTCCTCATCTTCTGGATTCCCCCATCCCTTTTTACAGATGAGGAAATTGAAGTTAAGGGGATTTGTCACACATGAGGATTAGGGGGCAGAGGCAGAATTTGAACCCAAGTCCTTGGTTTAGGGTCCAAGGAAGCCGAACATAATTGAAAAATGAAACAGGCAGCCTCCCTCCTTGGATACCTTCCAGGAGGGGCTGGCTCACCACTTGTTGGGCATGTTACCACTGCCACCCCAACTACAGCAAACACTTTAAGGTCATTTAATTTGATCTTCACCTTTGGGATGTAGGTTGTATTGTTAATCCCATTTTATAGAAGAAGAGACTGAGGCACAGAGAGGTTAAGTGACAATCACAGTCACACAGGAACAAGAATAGTAAGTATCTGAGGCAGGATTTGAACTCAGATCTTTCTGATTCCAAGTCCAACACTTTATGGTATAGTGGAAGTTATTTGGTTAAGGTGGCTGCCCAGTTCCAGCTTTTAAATTGATTCTGTGAGTAACAGTAGACATGGTGTGGGAGTGGTTTTTGAAATGCTTTGAGTTCTTCAGATGAAAGCTCCCGCTTAAATACAGAGTCATATTATGCTGCTGAAACTGGAGTAGGGGTGACTTGCCTACTCCCTCCAGCCTTATCAAAGCCAGGGAAAGGGGATAGGTGAGAGAGTTCTCAAGAGACCCATTCTCTGTGGCCCCTTGCCCACATCACCGTCTTAAGGCACCTTGCTTGTACTGGGAGGTGAATGTCTTAAAACCAGCGAGAGACATGAAGAGGAGATTGTCTGCACGGCTAGTCACTTGACACTAACGTTCTATCTAAGGAAACCTTGTCCATGAAACTTTCCCGAGGCCTATGTTTTCATGGGTCTTGAACCAGGAAACCAGATCTACATCATTCCCACATACTTTTGTAGCTAGGCTCTGAATTAACTGCTCATCCTTAGTGGTTAGCTTGCATAATGGATTCCCAGACACGAGCCATAGAGCCTGCCATCTTGGTTTGGAACTTAAGAAGTTTTAGTTGTGGGCAATTATAAGAATATACTCTTAGCTCAGAGCCCTCCATAATGGCTGTAATTGTTTGTTTCTTTAGTTGACCATGTTGTTCCTGAGCCCGGGACCAGCCTGCTGACCGCCTTCGACCAGTGGAGAGAATGGGCAGACAGCAAGTCTTGCTGTGACTATTCCTTGCATGTGGATATCACAGAGTGGCATAAAGGAATCCAGGAGGAGATGGAAACACTGGTGAAGGACCACGGTAGGTTGGCAGTGACCCATCGCCCTTGTGGACGTGGCCATTCTAGAGCCTTTGTTTTTATTCATCGTGGTGGGTGGCATTTATATGTGTATGTTCAGTTGAGTTCAAGTCAACAAACATTTACTAATCAATCGATCATCAAGCATTTATTAGGCATCTACTACAGGCCAGGGGCTGTGATAGGGGCTGGGGATACAAATACAAAAAAATGAAACAGTTCTTGCCCTCAGGGAGCTTACAGTTTAATCATTTGCTATATTACCCTGCCCACCCACTCCTGGGTCCTAGGGATACAAAGACAAAAGGGAGCCAGTCTGTGCCCTCCAAATGCTTGTTTTCCTCTTGGGGTTGGAGGATATGTACACAGATAAGTGAGTGCAGTGTATCTGCCTAGTTAATATACAGTGATTTCATGGTAGGGGAAGATGGACTTGGGCTAGAGGAGATGGCATTTGAGCTGAACCTTGAATAGCCATTCATGGTGTGGTGGTGAACCTGACTTCTCTCCAGTGTACTTCTGGCCTTCTTGTTACACAGGTTTGCAACCTTGGCATCATTCTTGGATCCTCCCAGTGCCTCACATTCAAGACCCAATCAGAAGATGCCTTGTCAATTTCCCCTGAAAACATCTCCCATCACTCCTTTCTCTCTAGTCACATAATCACCACCCTAGGTCCATGTCCTAATCACCTTTTACCTGGGATGTTAGAATGGCTTTCTAACTGATCTCCTGGCTTCAAGCCCATCCCTAATCCATCTTCTGTACAGCTGCCATGTTGATTTTTCAAGCTCAAATCTGACCATATTACCTCTCCTCCTCCTCAATAAACATGAGCAGTTCCCTAGAACCTCTAGAATCAAATATAATTCTTCAGGCATTCCGAGCCCTCAATTGGCCCATTCCACCTTGCTGCTTGGTCCTCCTCTTCATACCTCCTTTGATCCTTACCTCCTCCTTATGAGGAGGAGAGATTTTGGCCTCCATGGAAGAGTACTTTTTTGCTCCTTGCTCCAGTGTTAGGAGGAACCAGAGAGAGGATGTCTCCTGTGAAGTGCTTTGGAAGCCATAAACAGTGTCATTCCCAGAAGCTTTAGTGTTTCCTGGAAATGTCACATTGTCCAAGCTTGACTCGAACCTCTACTACTTATGGCCCTGGGTTCTTGGGACACAAATCTGCAGGGTTTTCTGAAGCCCCTGCTGAAAAGACTCTAGTGGGGGAGGAGGAGAGGTTTTGGCCCCCATGGTAGAGTACTTTTTTGCTCCTTAGTTCCTAGCTTCCCAGCTAGAGATACTAGTATGTGTGTGCTGGTGGATAGTTGAATAAATGTTTAAAACCTGCTCTCAGGGGGAAAAAAGTATGTATGATGTAACGCTTATGTTTAATCTAAGCATTATTAACATTTTCTCCTTCACTTTCCCAAGTCTAGACAGTCAACAAAATAATAAACAAAAGCCATATTTCCAAAGTGTGCCCATTTCCAAGGCATAAATACTTGTAGTGGAAATTTAACAACCAGCTTTTGGTTTTTCCTACAGTCACATGGACGAGTGAACTGAGCAGATTCCATTCCCTGGGCTGCCAGACTTATTTTTTACAAGCATTTTGTAAAAATTAGTGTGGGCTGATTCTCAGGGCAGCTTGGTGACCTCATAGATAGAGCTCTAGAGGTTGAGTCAACAAGACCTGAGTTTAAATCTTGCCTTGTCTTTGTGACCCTAGACAAGTCACTTCACTTTTTAACCTTATTATCCCCTCTTTAAAATGGGGATAATGAGAGCACCTAACATCCCAGGGAGACTGTGAAGGTCAAATGTGGTAACTTAGACAAAGCTCAAAGTGCTATAGGAATACTGGTGTTGTGATGCATTGGGAAAGGAAGGGAATCTGAAAACAAAAGGTAGCGGCAAAATCTTTCAAAAATCAAGTAAACAATGGGTAAAATTGAAAAACAAATCAGCGTGGATTAGACAAAGGGAGGGCTAAGTCTTGGAGTCAGTCAGCTGGTCCAGCAGCAGACGTTTGGCTCCTTGAAGGCAGTGGGTCTTCCCAAGTCCTCGCCTCTCTAGGGCCAGGTTTCCTTTTCCTCCTCTGCCCTATTTGGTTTGTCTGACAATTCCTTCCACTTCTTTCTCTCTCTCCACCAGGTGTCAACTCCTTCTTAGTGTACATGGCCTTCAAAGACCGCTTCCAGCTCACGGATTCCCAGGTGCTTGACAACCTTCATTTCCCTTTATTTTATTAGGGGCAGCTAGGTGGCGCAGTAGATATAGCACCACCCTGGAGTCAAGAGGTCTTGAATTCAAATTTGGCTTCACACACACACACACACACACACACACACTCAGCTGTGTAACCCATATTGCCTCCAAAAAAAAAGAATAGCTGGTATGTGTCAGAAGTAGACCTTGACCTCAGGTTTTCAAGTCTCTAAGGCCAGCTCTATCTTTTCTCTCTAGCTTTATCTGATAGAAGTGAAGTGACTTGTCTAAGGTCACACAACATTGGGTTCAAATCCTATTTGTTACTTACTTAAGCTATGTGACTTCATTTCACCTCTACCAGCCTCAGCTTCCTCATTTGTAGAACCAGGGGGTTTGGATCACAGAATCACAGAGTCATGGAGTTAGAGGGAACACAGAGGCCACTTAGGGCAATTATGTATCGCAGAAGAATGGCCATGAGTGCACCCTTCATGTGGTTAACCAGCTGCTGGTTGAAGATGTCCAGTGAGGGGGAAACCAGCCATTTCCTGAGATGACCACTCAGGGCCCAAGTCCCAAGTTCCACTTTGGGACACCTTTAACTGTTAGGATGTTTTTCCTGAAATCCAACCTCAGTTGGCTTCCATTTTCAGCTTCCACCCATGGCTCCTAATTCTGTTTTCTGGAGCCAGAAAGTATAGATGCATCCCTTGTATGTAACAGCCTTAAAATATGTGTGGAAATATCTATCCTCCCTCCTCCCGTTTCCCCCAAGTCTTTTTTTGTTCTGGCTCACCGTGCCCAGTTACTTTAACTGCACCTCGTGTGGCATGGGCTTTTTTGGGCTTATCAGTGGGGCACCTGTCCTGAACTGTGGCAGCTGGAATGAGCCCTGCCCAATAGGGACTCTGGCTGATGTCAGACCGAGTGACTTCTCAGGTCTCTTTCTGATCTGAGTCCCACCAACCCATTATCTCTCTCTTGTCTTATCCTGTGATGGTGCCTGCCACCCAGGCCTGGCCATGGCTCTCCTCGTCAGTAACGTTTTCTCAGCTTTCCCAGGGTGTCCATCAAAGGGCCGTCCTTAGGGTTTCCCTGAGTGAGCCTGAGCCTGAAAGAGCAAAGTAATTCAGAAACTTCTGGGTCCCCATCCAGGATTTTCTAGGTTATGCTGCCTCTGAAATGCTGAGTGGCCCCACTGCGTGAACCGTGCCCCATAAATGTCTTTTTGAGGGCTTGGGAAAGGAGATTTAAAGAGACAGGATTACAGGGAAACAGTGAAATACAGGGGCAGAGCCCTGATATTGGAGCCATCGGTCTCAAGTTCAAGTCCTGGCCCTGTCATTTACCTGTCTGACCTCAGGGAAATCATTTTACCTCCCCCAGGCCTTGTTTCCTCATCTGTAAAACAAAGGGGTTGGAACATATGGCCTCTGTGGTCCCTTCCAGTTGTAAATCTGTGATTTGGGGTGAATGGTACCTAGACCCAAAAGATATTTGTGCCTGGGGTAGGGATGGGAGGGAGGTAGAAAAAACAGTCACTAATTGGGTTAACTCTCTTCCAGATCTATGAAGTTCTGAGTGTGATCCGTGACATTGGCGCCATCGCCCAGGTTCATGCTGAAAATGGCGACATCATTGCAGAGGTAACTCGCTCCTATCCAATCATTTCCTTATTAGCCCCAGATCGAAGCTGGGGTCTGTGCATGGAAGCACCAGCGCTTTGGTAACAAAGCAGACAATGGAATATGCTTTCTGGTTCAGGCCTGTTTGGCATCGCCAGGGCCTGGCAATCCTGTAAATCACATACTCTCTCCTGAGACCACAGCGGTATAGACCCTAGCCTACACAGACCTCTCCCCTTCCCCAGGGGGATCATTTCGCTCATGGCTGCAATGTCCTTGTCCCTGGGGTGCAATCCATTCACTCTTTGGTTAAGCCTGGATATTTGACCCTGGTGGTACAGGACCAGAAATGCATCACTTTTCAGCCTGTCCCAGTGGCCTCAAACACATGGGGGGGATTGTAACTACAAGCCTCTACTCAATTCGATCTGGGTGCAGGGGGTCCCAGTTCTTCTCATAGGGTCTTTACTAACCATCCCATAGAGTCAACTTGGCCATCTTACGGCTTGGCTAAAGAACTCCCCATCCTGGTTTCTATCCCTCTGTGGGATTGTTTCCCCAATGATGTTATTTAAACTCTTTTCTTTATTCTCTCTCTCTCCTGTCTCCCCCCTCCCCCCCCCCACCTCAACATCGCAGGAGCAGCAGAGGATCCTGGAGCTGGGAATCACCGGCCCCGAAGGACATGTTCTGAGCCGGCCTGAAGAGGTGAATACTTACTTGGGTGGCACAAGTTTATGTGTCTCCTTAGTGTGCTGGGGAGGGGGTACATAGGGAGGATGTAGACTGGCAGCCTCCCACCTTTGAGGGGCAGCTCTTTCTGGGCCTCCCTTGGATCCATTTGCCTTTGGGGTCAGAGGTTGTGGGGTGGGGAGGAGCAGTACACATTTCTATAGCATTTTAAGGTTGATCGAGCAATGACGCCCTCATACCACCTCTGGGAATTGGTGGTATGAGTTGTAGTCTGTAGACTCGGAAACCAAGACCCAAAGAAGTTAAGCAACTTGCCCAGAGTCTGACAGCGGGTAAATATTGGAGCCAAGATTGAAGCCAAGGTTCCCTAGACCAGTCAATTGATCCAACATCTATGAAGGATTCACTGTGTGCCAGGCACTGGAACCTTGGCAGGGGCCCCCTTCTCTGAGAGAAGGAGAAGGATTCCATTCTAGAACTGAGGAACAAGCGCAAGCGATGGCCTGAAGAGGGAGAGGACAGGACAGAGGGAGGGGATGGAGTCTGGCTGGAATGTAGAGCATGTGATGGGGAGCAGGAGAGAAGAAGGGACAAGGAATGTGGTGGGATTGTAGAGCTAGACTGGGGCCGGCTCTCCAAGGCCATGTAGTCCAACCCCTTCACTTTACAGATAAGGAAACTGAGGAAAGGAGAAGGAAGGGTTAAGTGACTCTCCCAGGTCACACAGGGGCACACATCAACTCATTCTTGTTCTAGCATCCTTCTGGTGATCTAATCTCTTCCCCTCATAATCCATTCTGAAGAGTCCTGCCGGATTAATCTCCTTCCTGCTTACCTCTGGTCATGTCCCTCCCTTAAGTAAAAGTCACTCCCGTTTTCCTTCTGATTACATGATAAACCCCCAGGTCCCAGCTTGGCGTTTCAGGTCTGCCACAGTCTAATTCTGGCTTATCTCTTACCTTGTCTCCTGTACCTTCCCTTGGTGAACACCTTCATTCTAGCCAGACTAGCTTATAAGCTTGACTGACTTCCTCAAATACCCAAGGCAAAGGAAAAGGAATAAGCATTTATTAGGCACTGCTGTGTGCCAGGCTAAGAAGTCTACAACTGTTATCTCATTTGCTGGGTGGTAGGTGTTAGTAGCACCCCCATTTTACAGGTAAGGAAGCTGAGGCAGACAGTGGGGAAGTGATGTGCCCAGGGCCACATAGCTAGTGAGTATCTGAGCTGGATTTGAATTCAGGTCTTCCTGACCCCAGGCCTGAGAATATTCACAGTGCAACATATCTGCCAAGGTATTCTCCTCTCTTACCTTGGCTCATGTGCAGTTACCATGGTCTTGCTTCAAGAAAGGTGTAACTTGTATTAGGCTTATCTGTTAGTTCTGGACGTGCTGTATTCCCCCAGGAAAGAGTAAACTCCTCGAGGGAAGGAACTGTTCCTTTTTGTTGTCACTTGTTGTCTTGGTTGTTACTTAAAAAATGTTTATTGGATCCATGGAATGAACGGAGGAGCTGAGGAAGACCTTGAAGGAGGGCAGCTCAGGTGAACAGTGAGATGGATGGGGATGGCTTTTTAATGAGAAGAGATAAAAAAAACTTGGCAAGTCTTCAGCAGGGAAAGGAAAAAGCAGAGAAGGAGCCATGACCAAAGGCTGCCAAACCAAGAAGGAGGTGGCTACAGAGAATTTAGGCTTTGGTCACTAAGCAGAGCAGAACTCATATCCCTCCTTCCTCTCTGCCCTGTTGCCTCTGTGAGGGCCGTCTATGGGAGCACCATTTTCCACAGTGGGCAGTCAAATTAGGGAGGTCATTACCCCAGGAGTTGGCGCAGAATGAACAAGGAGAATCAGGAAAGACTAACATTTCTGGAATTTCTGAATTCTGAATTTCTTCTTCTTCTGAATTTCCGGAAATTTCTGGAATATTGTCCTCTCTTAATATAAACCCATTCAGGAGCTAAGGGGGTCTTAAGATCTGTCCCTTCCTTCACATTGGGCTGAGGTCATGTAAGACCACACATCTTCCATGATGCCATGTTGGAGACCAGAGGCTGGCATGGTGGGCTTGGAATCCACTATGTTCTTGTAGAATAGTCCCTCTCTGTAGATGCATCAGATGTGGCCGTCCTGCCCATTTCCCATAGAAGCCCAGTGTTGGAAGGCACCTCAGGGGCTACCTAATCCAACCCATATTAAAATTAAATCTTCTTTACAGTAGATTTGATGACTGGCCATCTGACCTTTCCTTGAAGATTCCTGAGGAGGGAGAACTCACTACCTCTCTAGGTTCCACTTTGGGGCAACTTTCCTGATTAAGAGCAAGCTCTCCTTGGCCTCAAACCAAATGAAGTTTGCAGCTTCCCCTCATTGGTTCTAAGTCACCCCCTGAGGATAAGCAGATCAAGTCTAGTCCTACCTGCAAAAATTGTGACTAACCTTTCCTCTAATGATTGTCATCTTCAGACTTTTGGGAAGGGATGGAGAGGACAGAGGAAGAGAAGGCAAGAGGGAGAGGATGGAGCCTGGGGCTGTCTGTAAATCTCAGACGTAGAAGAGCTCCTAGGGTTGGTTCATAGCATTCTAGCTCTAAAGGTACAGGGGCCCTCAGAGATCATTTAGCCCAGCCATCTCATTTTACAGAGCAGGACACTGAGGCCCAGGGAAGTGAAGTTCACACAGCCAGTACATATCAGAGGCAGGACTGCAAGGCATGTACCTCAATGGATTTTCTCCCTTAAACTCATCCTCCTTCTCTAGCAGGTGACAATA